>MNCL01000011.1:1200000-1800000 GCA_001932985.1 Proctacanthus coquilletti
TACCGGACTGTCCTCCGGTTACAATTGTGCCCCGGGCCCTACGAACCGATCTAATGGTCTGTAAGTGTGTGCGGGGGATATCTGAATAGTCTTTTAATAGCAAAGCTAAGCAGAAGTTATCTCCCAATAGAGTCATTCGTTTTCCCTAATAACGACTTATGGTTACTTTTATTATTGTTGAGACATAACCGCACTGGGCCGACAGGGGCTCCTCCAAATTCTGGTGTTTAGTTTTAACGTCGCTGGTCACAGTGCCGTGTAATCCGCCTGTCAAAAAATTTATTACGGACGAGCTCCTCCCGCCAACAGCCCTAGGTAAGACCTCTTGTCCCGAAGCTTGCTCACTGGATTATTAGGGGAATTTATCGACTGGCAATAAGCGCTGCGGGAAGATACGGCAAATAATTTAAGGGATTGTCTATTCAACGCCCTGTGTGATTAGGTGCTAATTTATAAATTCTTCTTACTTAATTTCTTAAACAATCTGCTACAAGGCCTCAGAGTGAATATACCTATATAAAAAAAACTGCATTAAGTTATTAATTTTAAATCAAACACTGATTTACTTCCAGTCAAAACCAAAGAAATAAATTTAAAAAATTTACTAACTTAAGATAAATCTTCAAAAAGAGAATTTTCGAAATAATTCGATAGAGTGGGTAATTTGATTGAGAAGACTAAAGCTTTGCAAAATCTTGAAACCCAGGTTAAATATAAGTAATTATAAAAATTATACTTTAGTTTAACTTATAAAAAATGTTTTTAGTAAGCTCTTTTATCAAATGAAAGAAAATCAGACTTCACTTACGCGCATTGTGGTGACAAGAACAAGAAAATATTTTTTGCAAACAATACAAAAAAAAAAATAGTAGGATCGTTATTCGGACGTATTTTTTAATTCGCTGAAAACAAATAGTAATAAAATTATTAGCGGTTAAGAAAAGATGATTCGAAAAAATTCAATCTTTACTTACACATCAATCTTTCTATAGATTTTTTAAACATTAAATTCTAATTCAATTATTGCATACGAAAAACAAAAAACCGCAATTGCAAACTCGTGGATATTAAAAAGATTTAATTTATTACTTTTTAAATTAACATCCAAAAAAAATGTATTGAAAATCTTGAAGTATGTCTGCAAATTTCCAACTTCCATACAACAAAGTTTAAATTTATGCTACCTTTATCCTTCTTTTTTTTTCAAGTAACCTTCCCAGATTTTGGTTGACTTAAGTTATAAAAGTAAAAATCAATACACAAGAGAACTCATAATTTTGCTTTGAAATCGTATACATTGGAAAATTAAATTTGCGACTGTTTATTTTAAACTTTTAAATCTAACACTTGTGTAAAAAGTCGTTTAAAAGTGTAAAAATACTCCCAAGTCTTAATAAAGTATTAAAATAAAAATAAATTAAAAACAAATCTAGAAATCTAAAATATAAATTTCTTTTTTTTCGCAATTTAAATAAGCGAAATAAATTAATTTAAAATTTAACAAAACAGGGCCTAGACAAATGCTAATCTATTGCTAATTTTTATTAATTTATTTATATTATTTATGAAATGTTTTATTGCGTTAATTCTGCACCTAGACGGTTGACTTTAATTCGCTTTTTTCCCAGACGCTCCTCTTTCTTTTAAAGGATGTTTCCTCATAAGTAGAGCACTTGTAATAGGCCTACTATCACTTTAACAATGAACTATATTGTGAATTTAGCACAGGTTGTAGAAAATATGAAATAATACTATTTACGTACAGTTTGTGTTTTGATATTTAAAATATACACTGCATCACGTAAAAGGTGAAGGGTAAAGGTGAAATTATACTCTTGCATGTTATACCCGCGATGTGCTTCAATTTTTTCTAGCTTTTCAAGTATAATTTCAAGGTGTTACAGAAAAAAAACCCTTGAGAGCAGAAGTACTATAATTACAGATGACGACGACGTAGTCACTCTACACATCGTTTTGTGGTAATTAATTTTACCTTTTTTTTTTGAAAAAGTTTAAAAACTAAGGCATTCGTATGGTACATGTGTACACTTTGAAATCAAATTTGCGTGTAAAGAGTTTTAGGAGCCCATAAGTCCCAGTGGGTAGTGGCACATCTTTGGATATATCAGGGCTTTAAAACATTTCAAAATGAGCAAAGTACTTAAATTTTTCACACATCAAAATCCTGAAAGAGCGCCACTTCACCATTAGGAGGTTGTTAGTGACATGAGCAAAATAAATTACCCTCGAGTTTTGTCAACTCATCACCTTAGAAGATTGTGTGAGTGACGTCTGCGTTATTTTCCTGAAAACTCGTTCCATGCTTAAGTAGAACATATGCGCTAACTGACAGACAGAAAGATGGATGTGCGAGCGTACAACTTCATTTCACGTTCTTCGAGATAGAAAAATAAAACAGAATTGATATACGCCGCTGGCTGGCTGCACAATGAGCGATGAGCAATGGGGTCATAATTAAAGGGGTCGAAATTAATAAGCCAACGCCAGCCGAAGCGCAATCCAAGATAATGCCCGGGACTCACGATCCAAGGATTTGAATTTTAAGACCCGGGATATGCTAGAAAAAAAAAAAAAGAACAAAGAACAAAAAACCTCCATAAAACGCACAGCCGAAATTACCATACACGGCCGGTAGTCACTCGTGCCTGTGACTAACCCGGACGACGACGAGGTCCAGGATGCTCTGGTGTACACAGGCCAATTTTTCAGAATTTCGAAAACATGGAAATTTTAAAATGCTCCTTGCGTCAACCGGGATGCATGGGGCAGGTCTGAGTATGAAAAGATTTTCTGGACGGGGAACTCCAAACCACTGCTCGCATGAGGGAACTTTAAAGAACTGGCAAACAAATGAATCCAACGAATTTAATGCTTAGGTACTCGAGAACTACAAAGAAAATGCAACAAGGATATTAAGACAAATAGTAATGCTCCCTTTTCTGCATTTCAGATATTCACACCGAATGCAACAACTTGTGGGAAACTTTATTGCAGCTTCTGGAATAAGCGTAATTTTTAAGGAAAAACATCGTAAAATGGTTGAGTGCGGTGACGAAAGGGTTTAGAAATGGTATGCAGAATAATTCCGTCGTCAGAGAGACAAATATGAAATTTAAACCGAGAGAATAAATAATGACGGAGAACTTCTTAAATGTTATTCTAATTCATTCACCTAAGTTAACTTGCACTTTCCTTGGTCCTTGGACCTTAGGTCTTGCTCAACTCAAAAGACGATTAAACTGAGCATCAAAATTTCACTGTTGGTATAAAAAACAAATTACAATAAAATTAATATATCGTTAAATTTGAGACTTTGTATAATATTTAAAGACTTTCTGAAGGAAACTACGATCCGTAAAATATTTAATTAAAGTTTCAAGTCAAAAGGACTAGGGATGAAAATCGAAGTTCACTAAAAATCTTAAGTGCTTCGGTTGAAAGTTCTGGATATAAGTTTTACTATTTTATAACGTTTTTAGCTTGTATCGTAAACCCGTCTACTTTTACTTTACTTTTACTTTTACTAGGCAAACTTTTAAACACGTGCTTCTCGAAACAATGTTTCTTTTTAAATAATGTTGAAAAGTTCGCGATTTCGAGAGATTATAATTCAAAATCACCATTCATTTGATTAATTATAATTAATATGGTTTGTAAAGGTTCTGTTTTTCTCTAGATTATTTTTGTTGATTACTTTATAAGTTACAAATTTGATCTTTCTTTTTCGGTTTAAATATAATTTCTTCGTATCAAATTTAAGAATCAAATATAAATTTAAAAACTTGTAAATTAAAAAAATATGTAAATCTACTATTTGTTAATTATTCTAAAGTTTTAATTCAAATTTTGACTCGATAAGTCAAAGAATAAAGTAAAGTTTTGTTTACAATTATTCTGAATATGTTTAAATGCCGATTTTTCCAGTTTATTTTAACTTAATTAATTTTCTTTAAATATAAAAGCACTCAAATTTTGTTTTTCTTTTTGGTGTGAAATAAAAAATTTGAAAAAAACCCGATTATAAAATCCAAATGTTTTTTTTTTTCATTTTTCCGTAATAGTCAACCTCAAACTGGAATTATTATAATACTACTATTTCTGGTCTGATGCTTAAATACTAAGCTATCTAAATCTAAATCTAGGTAAGAATCGAGCACAATCTTTACGACTCAATTCATATTAAAAACTGTTAGTCCGTTAAAATTTCTCACGAATAGTACTGAATCGACTGAAACGAAATAAAGAAAAACAGTCTATGCCAGTTCAATAGATTTACATTACCAATAAAATGCCCAACAAAAGTCATGAACATCATTTCGGAAATTAAGGTCACCGAGCTTTTATCTGTTTCTTCTCCAAGAAAAGGAAAACATCCGCAAAATCCAGTGAAAAGAGTATTTTCATGTTATATCCTTCTTTTTTTTTTTTTTAGAATTTTGCACATTTATAAAAATCAAAGCCACAAATTTCTGAGAACTTCATGACCTTGGGCCATCAATGTCAGTATTTTCCATGAAACGACGTACGACGATTTTTAGGGGACGAATTTGCCTTGAGTTCGTGCAAAATTAACATCAATTTCTCTTACATATTTTGCTCCAATTTCTAGGTCCCCGACGTCGTCGCCACAAACTCGATATTCCCTTCTTTATACCTTTTGTCAACTGCTTACTTGAACCTCTACCGTAGGCAACTGCGGCAATATCCCGGCGCTTTTGTTAAAAAGCAAGATAATAAAATCAGGGCAGTGATGTAGACGCCGCGCGGGGCAAGAGCTGTTAAATTAAGGATATAAAGCAGTCAACACGATGTTATCCACCCTAATCGTTCACTCTAGATATTGTCGACGGAATACTCCTGGAGGCCTGAAATGCCAGCGATAAAATCAATGCTTATGGCTGTGAGCCCACAAGCATTGGGAATTTATCTGCAGGCGAGGCGTAATAATATTTAACAAGTATCTGATGGCAAGAGCCCGGCTTATTGCATGATGAACAGCGCCCATAAAAAGGCGTTTTTGCGGAAGATTGATAATTTCAGGAGTGTCTTCATATTGGGAACAGTGGCTGTCCCCGATCTCATTCCCGAGCATCTACCGTTTTATGTGAATTTCACAGCGAATTGATTGGTTAAGCGGCCTATTTTACGAGCCTAGGATATTAACTGTCAGGGTTCTTTCCGAAAATTTCCATCGTAGATGCTGGTGCCGGCATTTGTCAATCAAATCACGAAATATAATGGAGTCCCGATAAGAAAAAATGCGTTCAAGATTTCCTGACACTCTTCAGTAGTTCACCCCTTTTGAAGATATCGATAAATGGCAATGGAAGAGGTTGAATTTCCTTAGTATTTATTTCTTTTCTTGTAGAGAACTTTAAGTTCAATAACTGCTGGCGAAGACGTTACGAGTATTTTCAGAGATAATGAGACATTAAAAAGACTTTCACTCTAGAAAGTACAAAGTAATGTTTCTTCCCTACCTTCAATTTATATCAAGATCCATATCGAACTACTAATTGATAATAAAAGTCAACGCAAAAATTCTATAATAATAGTGTGTTCTTTAAGAGGCTAAGAGTTATCTATCGATAGTACAATCCAATCCCATTCTGTGAGTTTTGACCCCAATAAAATTTATCACACAGAACAGGCATAAATAGACAAAGCTCTAGTGCTGTGTGTAAGAACACTTCAAAACTCTACAAAAAGAAGTTTCATATATTTCTAAGAAAGCAAACGCGTATAAGAACAAATACAAAAACGTCTTTAGTCTCTAATAATCGAACGGATACGTATAAAAAAAAAAATTTGTTTTGAAAAAATTCAATTCCAATTCCAATTCCAATTCCAATTCCAATTCAAAATCATAAAAAAAACTGGAAAAGTAGTTCTATTAAGAGTGAATTAGACTCGCGCTTTGAAAATTCTGTACATTCGAATTTTATTAAATACTTAAAATAAAAGATTAATAATAATTGCGAAGGAAAAAAAAAAGAGTTTTTAATTATCAACGACGATCTGATTGAATCTTCAATCAGTTGCGACAATAAAATATTTAATTTGTTAGCAAAGAATTTATATTTAAATTATTCTGAATAAAACACGATAAAGTTGAAAATGATGTAATCTCTTTTAAATATTTTATATTACACGTTTATTCGCCGATTCTGATTTTATTTCATAACACACAAAATGCAAAAAATTGAAATATTTTTCCATGATAAAATAACTAGATAAACCAAAAAAAAATAAAAAATAGTCCCGATGGAAAAATAAACAGCAGCTTTTTTCAGTGTGAAGATTTTAAAGGCTTTTGTGTTCAATCCCGGAGATATTCCGGGATAGCTTGCTCTATCTAAAAAAAAAACCGTGAAAATACGAGAGCGCCCCACAACGCGAGACGTCTGGTCTTTTTTAATTTCATTCAAATATTAATAATCGTGAATTTATGTCGTTAAAAATATCCGAAGGACGAAAGAAAAAAACTTTCACTAGGTCAATTTTCGAATGAAAGTGTGGAAAACTAATTTATATAGGAAAATCCGTAAATTAAAGTGACCCAATTCAACACCTTATCGATTATTTGGTATGGCTCTTTTTATTTTGGTTCTTTGCTGTTATTTGGTAACAACACCTCGTAGATTTACCTCCGTACGTGTCTCTGAATCCAGATCAGGTACCTATGCAAATGAACGGTATTAGAACGAGTTAAAGAACTTTTAATATCCAACTGTGCACAGCAGTTGATTTTATCAATGTGAACCATTACTTTTCCACTTGAATAATTTCCTTCTTATATAACCCGCAGAGTTTCACCGGCATCTATTTACAGATTCTTGTTGGCTCTTTTAGTGAATTTCTTTTTTGCAGGTAGGTAATCTGATTCAAGAGCATTCGTCCAGGTAGTACAGCTTGGTGTCTAAAAGGGAATCACGAGAAATACTCGCCTTGAACAACCACCGAGAAAATAGAAAGTGACCTTGTTGGACGAATTGCATTTCAAGGAAATGGTAAACATCCCTGCGGCCGCCTTTGTGCAAATTTTCAGGTGGAAATAAAACTGGGATTTGTTTTTTTTTTTTGTTTGTAGCAAGAGAACTTTTGTATTAATTTGTTTTTTTTTTTTATATTTTTATTGCGAGAGAACAATTGAAAAATTAGTTTAATTCAATTTCATATTAAAAATCATTATTCATTTCGGTTTAACACTTCACAATTGGACTTGATATTTTAAGAAAAGTACACGAAGTTTTACTTTATAATTCGCTTTTTTTTCTTTTGTACTCAGAAATCGTAATAAATTATTTTTTTTTTTAATTTTTTAAAGCAATAATTTATTTTTTAAATTTCCCAGCTATTATTTATCATTAATATTAACAAATCTTTTGTTTAAATTGAAAATAATTGTTTTTTTCTTTGTTTGTAAACTTATGGGTGAAAATAAGAAACTAGAATTACGTAGAAAGAAAACCAATATTATAATTATATTATGCAAAATATTTTGATACAAAAAATAAATAAAATGTAGCAATTATTAACATGTTATCATCACTATTTGGCAATCTATTTCATCCAACACAACGACATATTTTGAATTGTTCCTTTAGTGTCTCTTTAGAAATTTAATTATGTTATCAAAAAAAAAAGAAAACACAACTTTCGTAACCAACATCATAGAAAATAGAATCTTATTAAACCTCGTTCATTAAAATCTTTTAAGTATTTTAGGAACTGTAGTGGATCATACTCTAGTAAATCCATATGATTAGAATTAACTCCGAGACCCTTCGGATTTAAATATGGTGCATGTACCAAATGAATTAAGATATACAAACTCTAAAAGACAAAAAGTCCTTAAATCCAATTTGATCTGTAGCTTTATTAATTTATTGTTAGTACGTGCACCAGAATTCCAAAGATAATATTTGAGCAATCCTTCCATTAAAGTGCTTCCACATTTCGTTCAAACAATTTTTTTCTTTTGGTACACCTTTATTTAGCATAAAAGCGTGAGCATGAAAACCACACGAATCCAATTTATCTAAAAGCACATATCTCACATGTTACATCCCAGGGGGAATAGCCAAATCATCAGTTTATGAATGGTAGCAGAGCTGCCGTCAAATCCACTTCAATCTTACATCAGTTGAACATTTTGACACGTCGGCATTTTTAACGTCTTCGAGGTCATATTGTGTCTGAGTTTTTGCTCGAAAAATGGCGAGCTCCCGGAGGTAATGTCTCTGTCGTTTCAAGGAACATTCATGCGATATATTGCTCGTCCGGATTGTATCATTTTTTTTTTTTTTTTTTTTAGATTTCACGTATAAAGTCATTGTTGACAGTTCATAAATCTGTCGAATAAATTTTTGTCATTGTTTTCTGTTTTTTTTTCTTTTTTTTTTGTCTTCACATTCGGAAATGTATTCACGTGCGTCTAACAAAACGCTGCCAGGATCAGCTGAGACAGTTTAATATGAACTTAATTGGGTGGATATAAAATGAAGACATGCCCGAACGTGATATAAGGCTTCGAATGATAAAAATCGAATATTCTGTTCATATGGAAAGATTTTTGGAGAAAATATTGTTGAAACAATGAAAAGATTTTGAATTATCAATACGTTGGAAAAAATACTTCACCCCTTTCACTCTTCCTTTATTCCCGGGAAAATATCATTTTCGTCGTTGTTTTTTTTTTTTTTTTGTAGATTTATCCAGGAAGGGTACAACTTTGATTTTCACCCTATTTTCGTTTCGACTATAGAACGAGTCAATCTATAGCATCCTGTCTGAAGACGTTTACCGCAAACTGTTTATTCGATTTGACCGAAAATCAAATTCAGGAGAACTGCATAAAACGCATTCTATAAAATTATATACATGAATATATGCAACATCGAAACGAATCGAACCAAGAAGTTTTCACAACGTGTTTTGCCAATCCAACAAGTAGGTATGTCCTACGAAATATTGTCAATTTGTACATAATGCACATAGGTGCATGCATAATACAGCAGCAAAATTCACTTGGAAAATATTCTTTTGTGTCAGATACATTTGCGAATTGTGCAGAATGATCCCATAATGTGCTTATGCACTGCAGCACTTCCTGAAAATATTCTATCCTATGGAAGAGCCGAGAGCTCCTCAGCCTTACCTCCACTTACAATGTTATGGGAGTAAATTTGTAGACGACATGAACTTTTGCGGAAAAAGGAAAATGGTTTTTCCAAGGATTCTCGCATCGATGATTGCCATTCGTATAAGAGGATTTTGTCTTTTTTAAACAGAATATAAAAAAAAAATAAAATAAAAACGAAATGTTAATTTAATCGTGGAAAACATTTAGATATACTCGCATTTCGTAAAGTTGTGAAATAAGTGAAATGTGAGATTTCCCCGAAAATAATTTTATACAAATTAACAAACAGGTAAACATAACGAAGAATAATTTTACAAATTTTCATTAATTTCATTCTGAAAAGAAAATTGAATATGGATGATTTTGTTTGATGATTTTTTTTTCTCTTTAAATTTGCTTATTAAAATGTAGTAAATTTTATTTTAAATTTATTTCAATTAATATCAGTTTATTCATTTTTCTAGCAATTCGTCCTTTGTTGATTTTCTTTAAGACGTTTCTCCAAAGTTCGTGTACGCTATTTTGGAACACAATTAAATTTAAATTCACGAAAGTATTGAATCAAGACAAGATAGAAGTCGAATAAAATTGGATCAAGTCTTAGTATTGAGTTTTTGAATCAATTTGAAATTTTCGTCTTCGCAAAAACACTTTTGTAAAATAATGTCTTTAAGAACTATTCAAATAATAAGTATAAAAACTTTATAAAAAAAAATCAATAATATCATTGTAATGTGTTTTTGTCTTTCTTTTAAAATAACTATCCTCTAAAGGTTTCTTATGTACTTTAAAATAAAATTCTAAAATAGCATAAGTTCAAAGGTATTAAATAAAAATTATTTTCATAAAAGCAATTTTTTATCGCCTTCAAGTTTATATTAATTAATAAATAAAATTCATAGAGTTAAAATTTCATACTAAATAGAAAAATCGAAGAGGAATAGGGATGCAAAAAATACACTTTGAAAAAGTCCTGCGAATACCAAAAATGTCGTACAATTGCGTACTTTTGTCGAAAATTTTAATGAAAAAATGAATTTTATATAACATTTTTAAGATCTAGATCTATTGACTTTCTACAGTGAACTTTCCCCAGATGCAACTTTTCCGAGATGCAGATGTTTAGAGAACGTGAGATAAATGGTGACAAAATTTAAAGGTTCCTCCATGATCAAGATACCTTTCAAATTTAGTTTTAGTTATATAAAATTAATGCATCCAATTCACCTCACAAGTTTTTCTATATCTGGATTAAATTCAAGCTGAGAATTGAACCCGTAACCCTTAGAATGATAAATCAGTTGTACTATCACTGATCTATGATAGGCACCACTGTAATGTAATTTTTGAATTAACTAGAGCCATAATACCGGCATTTGGAACCCAAATCAAGTTCTTTAACAACATAAGAAAAAGTACAAGAAATACTATTAAAAAAATCGCATTGCGCTCATTGCATTTAATCCACAGAATGATTAAAAGAAATTAAAAAAAAAAAATTCAATGTTGGGCGAAAAAGACATGCTTTATTTTTCAAAAATGTTTCAGTACAAAACTTTAAAAAAAAAAATCAATTACTACAAAAGGGGTACACTGACCACCTTGTCAGTAGTAATTACCTTACTTCTAGACCAAGAGGAAAAGTTGTGCGGTGTCGTTAATTCCTAACGTCTTAAAAAGTGTACTTCCAAAGCCATCTGAACGTGAAGTATGGCGATCCATTAAGTGCCGCATACACGTGTATTTACATGCGGCCAACTCAGTAAACTTTCTCAACTCCAACTTCGACTATAAACACTCTTAGGAGCCATTGGGCTTTTGTGTCTACATTGTATCACCTGAGGTCAAATTGTCATTAAAGATGTTTGCTACTGCCCCTAGTTTCAGGATAGCCGGGATAGTGGAAATGGGATATTGTTCTGATTTAATGCGAAGTTTAACGAACTGTAGTAAATTACTTGGGCGGAAATAGGCTCCTACTTTGAGTTGATTCGATTACATCTGAGACATTTAGTTTCTTTAGTATGACACCCGAAATAGACCTAAATACTGGACATTTCTACTAGAATTAGAAATAATTAGTGATGCTGAATTAAGCTCGTTTTAAGGAAGATGTCCTTATCCCTAGTAAAAGCAAAAGGGCTCGATATATATAGTTTAATATTTCGAAACGTATATCTAATTTTGCTATTATGAATTATGGATATTTCAGTTGTAACTCATTTGAAATGTAGATGAGACAGAAGTCCATGGATGCAATTTTTTAATTACTAAAATTTGAAATATTGAAATGGTAGATTACACCAACCTGTAGGTATTTTATTTTATGCAAACTAAGCATGATACGAAATTTTGTTTCACTTAATGCTTTTTTTTGTTTCTATAGAACAAAACTGTTGTCTATGTTAAACCTTTGTACGTTTCATGTAAAATTTTATTTAATTTTAGAATTTATTAATTAAAATCGATTCCATTCCGAACACATTTTAGAATATTTTTAGATTATTTGAAATTTTTAGTTTTATGGCGAAGGTAAGTTCTAATTCCTAGTTACATTCAAAGGACAAGTTAGTTACAATATAAAACTGATAATTTTGGAAATATGTGTAAATATTAAAAATTTTAATGAAATTGTACTTTTTACAGATTTTCAAAAAATAATTGTGTGAGTGTTGGTTAAAAAATCGGGTTATATTCTTACAAGCTCTATTTTTGAAAACTTCAGTTTAAATAAATAAAAGTATTGATTTATTTATTATTCATATTTAATTCTAATTCATTTACTACATCCCCTTTATTGAAAAAAATTACACCCCTCAAAATTAACATTAAATAGTTTTTACTGCAAGAATAAAACAAAATTTATAGAAATAATTTTATAAACAACGAGAACAAAAAGAAATATTTCTCTGAATGTACACCCTATTTTTACGAAATTACGAGTAATAAGAAATCCAAATCAATTAATTCCCGATATAGCAACAGAAAATACTACACTACACTCATTTTTCGTTAAAATATAAAAATCAAAGTTCTGGGACAATATCCAAAAATTTTTTAGCCAAAAAATAGCAAAGGACTAAAATCGATGGTTGCAATGAAAAAATATTCGAACTTTTTGTAATTACAAAATTCACCGATTGCTAACAACACATATTTTGGTAATTGTTTAGCAAAAATTAATTTACTTCTACTTTGTTCTTTTCTAGAGGATTT
Source organism: Proctacanthus coquilletti (assembly GCA_001932985.1). Lineage (NCBI taxonomy): Eukaryota > Metazoa > Arthropoda > Insecta > Diptera > Asilidae > Proctacanthus > Proctacanthus coquilletti. The sequence continues at coordinate 1,212,383 of MNCL01000011.1, forward strand.
ATTTTATATTCGAAAGTTAATTTGGAAATTTATAATTTATATTGATATTAAAAATAACAAAAAAAGCACTGTGTAAAGGGAAAACTATATTAAAAGTATATTTACTAAATTTAACATCAGAAATTCTATTTAATAAAGTAGTGATGTTTTTCGTAATTTGTAATTCTAATTTGGAGCTAAGGTTTTATTTAATTCATAGCTCACACTCGTATAACTTCTCATAATTATTTTAAAAATTAATATTGGAATTTCAATAAACACAGTCTGGTAATAAGTCTGTCTCCTAGACTGCTCTATTATGAATCTTTACTTCGTTAAACATTGCACTTATGTGTTAATTTATTTGCAACAAGACTTCTAGGAACATTTTCTAATCCTCCTCCCTCCGCATTCGGTAGTATTACTAATCAGAGCGTTCATAATCTGCTGCAAGAGACGTGCATCAAAGTCTTGAGGAAACAGCGACTAGAGGAACTTCCACGTTCGCAACAACCACACATATCACCATTGCCACCTAACAAATTGTTTTGCAAAATCTTAGGAATTACTTGGGGAGCAGAAAATCCTTAGAGCTTTACCGCCGCAATTCCTCCCCCAAGGGCGGAAAATGTTATGACGGGAACGCAATTCCACTGTGGTCCCCGAGAAATTAGTGCTCATGTCCCTAATCCAGTCAACTTTTGAGCTGCGACTAACGGTGAAGTGAATCCGAATAATTCCCGGAGAATTATTGTAATTAGATTAATCTGTCGTAATTAGGGTGTAACACATTTAAGAGATTAAACATATCGTTGCTCTGCAAGGGATGACGATGTAGCACCCTCGCCCCAATAAAGTTCCCGCAGGAGCATCTTCGCACCGACTGGGGATATTTTCAAAACACAGGAACGAGCAGAATCCGGTGCCATAGTAGGATCTCCGGGAAAATCTTTGGAGGCTGTAGGGCTCCAACGGGTCTGGCCATGAATATTTAAACGGAACGTGCAGCTAAATAAGCTGTTTACCTTAATCCCTGAATAACTTTGATGAAGCGATAAAATATGAGTTAATCGTTGTCATGGGCTGGAATTTGCCCTAATTTAGACGTGTTAGTAGCTAATTTTGCTGAACTGAATTCTAGGCCTATGTTGTCGTCACAAATTTAACCCTTCCGAGAATTCGCCGCGTATATACTGCTTCTATTTTACTGCTGACAAAGTAAATTAGTTTAAATATTGTGTTTAAGGTTATACCCCTAGATAATGGTTGTAAAAATATTTAGATTTAGACTTCTGCCCTACGGAAAGAGATTGAAATAAGTACGAGAAAATTGTAAATAATTAGCATGAGATAAATTATATACTTTTATTACCATTTATTCCGTGTGAAAATCATAAAAACTTTATAAGATACTAAATAAAGTTATAAAAAATTGGTGTTATGTATTTTTAATGAGTTTAAAAATTCCCAAATTAAATATAAAACTCAAAACAAGTAAATTTCATTTAAATAACCTCCCGAAGTCGGAAAGTTCAGGGAAGTAAATTTCGCAACGAATAATTATTTTTTTTTATTCTAATTTAAAATACGACAACTATAAAACTACGGAACCGATTTAATTTAGAACTTGATATAGGTGTTGACCCAACGTAGCTTTGTATCAAGTTACATTCTTCAGATTGTACACAAATCTCGTTTTTAGGTTCAAGGAACCATAGTGGAGATATATTAAAATTTCCGCGTAAGTCGAATTTTTGCAGTGAATTCTTCAAATCTATCTAAAAAGAAAAACAACGAAAAATAGAATGTAATTAAGAACTTGGAATTTACCACAAGGCAAATTTTTAAAGTTATTTTTAATCTCACTAAATAAATAAAAGACTGCAAACGTTCCTACGTAAGTTCATTCATCGGCGCCGCTATTGTTTTTTACAGGTGAATGGAGTAGGATCCAATCAAATCAAAGGTTTCAAAAACTCCTGAACGTTGCCAGGTCGTTACAATCTGTTCATATGTAAATATCATTTGTGATTGCTGTGCAACGAGGAAACAACAGCTCGAGAGGAAACGCCATTCTTGGCAAATATCTGAAGAACTTCAATTCAATCACCAATGCAACATCATCGTATAGATCTAAGGAGTGGTTCGATGCCCGTGAAATTGTTCTACAACACATACCCAACATCAATTTCTGGGGTGTGATATAGGGTACAGGACGTCCCAAGGGGATCGGGCATGTCTTGTATCAGCCGCACATTGGCGAAGGCAAATCGGGAAATCGATTGGGGAATGCAAGAAGAGATTGCTGAATCGATTCCACTTAAGTAGTTTTTAATGAAGACATATGTACCCCGGGAGCGCTTAAATATCAGCGGAACTCCGGACCAACATCGCTGCACAAATGCAATTCTAAAGCGTTCGAGTAATTTCGCCCCAGTTGAATACCTTCAAACGAAAGAACGTGAGGTTCAAGGGGATAGGAACCCTAAGGTGCACCCTTGTCTTCTTCCTCTCGAAAATGTTAACATTCCTGGTAGCCGGCTAATAAAATTGATTGGAATCGCCCATACCAAAACATTTCGGGTTTAACCCAATTTCACATTCTTCTCGAACGATTGCCCGTCGAAAGTTATTCAAAGGGAACTCGGAACTGAAAACTCCACTCGAACTCTTCTTTTCACTCTATCAATTTTTATGTTCCCGATCGGGACTGCGGTCTACAGCGGAACTAGCAAAATAAAACCGAAAGTATAACTCCTGAAGCTTGTAATGCTCACTGGGCTGGCCACAGTCCGGGTAAGTAAATAATGAAAGTATTTCGTAGCCACTTGGGCGATCTGCTTTTTGTTAAGTTCGGCAGCCGCACAAAGAACTAAATTCCTCGACGGGTTAGATCCGGATGTGAAAACTCTCACTGAGTCCCAGATATCCCCGGGATAAGGATGGCAAGTTTAAGAGCTCCAATAAATTCTTGGAATGTCCAACTTACCATGGCCGGGGGAAGTAATTATAATCTGTAACAAACCCGATTGATTCCGGTGTACGGATGACCCGTACAATCAATTCGATTGTTGAACAGTGAACAAAGGTGATTTTCATAAGATTAGCTATAATTTACATTATAAAGGATGTTATTTTTCAATTAATATAATTTCTACAGTTTTATTGTACAATTGGCAGGGTGTAAGATTACTTTAAACACATTAAAGGAATCTATTATTTGTTTTTTATCCGTCAATTAATATTTTCAAAATGACAAATAATTTTTAAAATGTGCGTCTATTATAATTATCTTATTAAAATATTTTGCACAAAATGAAAATTTGCAAAAATGCCTTGATCAAATAGAACTATAAAAATCAAAATATATGCCCAATTACCAAACGATAATAAGATTTTTAAAGTACCTATTGCCGCAAAAAATACCAGATGATTCTCTAAGATCTCCGCTTAATTGTTTTTGCAATTTACCTTAATAATCGAAGATGGTTGCTGACAACAAACAAATTATGTCCATCATACCATCCATTCATCCATCCAAATATTTTCTTATGTCTTCACTATCAAGATCGGATATTGTAGATCTTTTCCCGATGCATTCCTGCATTAAAACAAAAATAAATTCCTAGATTCCAAGATTCCGCTTAATAAATAATTTTTATTTACGTATTCATTGCCAGTAAAAGGTAGCGAAATAGTGTGAATTCGATAAAAGCTATAAGGAGAATTCACGTCTGTAACTAGGAAAGCATCAAATTATACTATCACTATAATATTACAATTCTATAAAACCTGGTACATATTTCTTTTCGAAAGAAATTTACCAATACTTTCTTTAAAAAATCCTCTAGTAAACTTTTTACTAAGGAGTTAAAAGTGAATATTTTTACAGACACTTTAAGCAATGATCATCAGAAATTTTAAATAATGTACAAGATTTGCATGAACTATTTATATAACTCCATAAAAGCAGAAACTCAATATAAAACACATAAATCGGATAAATGCGAGTTGTATTCGTACCCTGAGGATTCTATACATGCATACATAACTTCTTATTCCAATTTCATAGAACGGAAAAAGTTGTTACATTTTTTATTCCATGAATATAATACTTCTGAATGACGGCATTATTGTAATGATTTTTTCTTCTTCCAGATCTTTGTTAAAAGTGTAGTATTCCTCAGTGGTATTAAATATTAAAATCAGTATTGTAAATAATATAAAAGAAACAACCGACTTTAATTATCTTACGACTATTTAATGTCCTCCATGCTTCTATGCTCCTATGCTCCTAAACCTATTTTCTACTTTTAAAAAATAAAAGTTCAATAAAAGAAAAAGTTGGGAGAAACATTTGTAACTGTTTTCATGTGTCCAAATTCCCATTCCCACATTCATATTTATTGTCCCATGCAGTTTCAGTTCTTCCAATAATAATTACACTATTTGCTAGAAGAAGAAACTTTCTGGGCAAACTGTGGAAATTCTTTTGGTCGATTTATTGCACACTATCGCTCACCATACACTTATTCAGTACAAGTCCAAACTTCTGTGAACTTTGGCGGCCCACAACTTTCACAACTTTTATTTACGCAGAAGATCTTGCAATACAACAATGTTCCATCTTCTGGTCTTCTTCTGGTGTGAATCAATTTCAGTTTCGCCAGCTCCTTGGCGAATAATCCAAGAAGATTTATGACGGTGCCATATATCTGCTGTTCCAGTAATGTGAGCATCCCCGAGAAAAAGCAGCAGCCACCTTCATTCAGTACTTTAGACCAGGATGCTGTTGGTCCAAAGTCAGCAAATTGCAATCCGAAATGAAATTCCAATGCATGCCAGATGTCCTGATTTGAGACATGAATATTTCAAAGGAGTTCATTTGCATTTCAAGAGCGCTCATGCTTCGGAACTACTCCCTTAACCTTGTTACTGTGTCCGAATCGGTAGTACTCCTGCCTTCCCGACAAACGGAGGATCTTTTCATGTTTTCTAACAGAAGGAATCCTGCTCTGATGCCGAATAACACCGTAGGAAGGAAGTAAGTCAAATCCAGATTAAGGTCAAAATTAGTGAAACCTGGTTACTTTTCGTACTCCTTAGTATGCGATTCAAAAACTTTTTGAAGGACCTCGGATATAAAATTTGTGCGACAAGTGTAGCAACATAAATTCCTCGACTAATTCGGTGGCAACTGCTTCCCAGAAATTTCTCAACTATTTTACATAAAATCAAAGCACTTTTCCTGGGTTTCCAAACAAAATTTTTCTTTTTTTGTTGCTATCTTTTTACCTACAACAAGACAGTCCCTTCTTAGCACGTAAAATCAGTTTACCTCTCTGTCAGGTCTCTAAAAAAGAAAATTACCCAAAAATGTATGGAGCTCAGAGTTGACATATTTGGAAGTTTGTGTCGTCATACCTTTCGCAAATTTTTGTATGAAATTTCTTTGTATAGCGTCAACTTTTTCCAGTGTTATACACTGAAGTCCGTCCAAATATTTAATGCTTTATTATTTTGCTACTGTAAGTAGTCGAGTATACGCGCTCTATGAATTAGTAGTTAACCCTTGCTTTACATCCCGCGAGTGACCCCATCACAAATTAAAGAAAAAAAAAACAAAGTATTTTTCTCTCATTATCGCATGTAGAAGATATCGAAAGAAAAAACTAGCAAAAATACTGAATTCAATAGTTTTAAATAAAACCTATGACTTGTTTTCTTCTTATATATCTTTTTTTTTAAATTTAATAATTTTAATAAACATCAGATGATTAAAGTCGGTTTGGATTAAGTTTATCCAATTTTCCTTTAAAAGCAAAATACTAATTAAAAACAAACTTAAAAAATTACAAGAAAAAGTAAGCCTTATGTTTCTTTATCAAGCAAATAATAAACCATCTATTTGTAGCTTCATAGCAACAATTATAAAAAAAAAGGAGTTATTATTGATTATTGGCATTTCGTTTTTTATTCTAGCAGATGAAAAATCTTATACTAGAATATTAATCAGGACTTTTTACTACTTTCAATACTTCAAAAGATTCAAGGATAGTATACAGACGAAAATGCTGGTATACCTTACCTTATAAGAACAAAAAACTAAAATATGGGTTTTCATTTTCATTAATTAAGCTTTCGAAAGCAATCATTGAAAAATATTAGACCTTCTAAGGTGACCTTCTGAAATGAGAGAGATTTAAAATCGATTTTCAAAAGACCGATTCCAATTAATCGCATTAATTTTAAATTAGAGATTTTATAGGAATTTATTACAGAGAAAGGCGTACAAATTCACACCATCTAAGATATGCATCTATCTAATTAAAAGACGGATAAATGAAGTCTAAAATAAACAAAACATTGACTAGTTTAAAGTTTTTTTGCAACGCATTCAAGATGCTCCTCGTTCGGCTTTTTGCGAATGTAAGAATCCCTTTCCCCTTGTGGTACATTACACGAGCAAGACCAAAGCTGATTGCACTATCAAAAGCTGTAGGGCTTAGAAAGTGGAACGGGTTATCCGCTAGGCAAATATTTACTTGTTAGAGTGCTTTTTGTACTTTTTGCTGTCGCTCCCTTTGATGCCTTCATCCTAACAACCCTCTAGACTCTAGACGCTTTCAATGCTACCGATATTGAGAACCAAGTTGAAAATGGAAGAGTTATGTGTTCTGTCACTGTAGACGTCTCTGGCTAAGTACGTTCGAGCATAGGGAATAGGATGGATTTCAGGCGCTCTCAAAAATATGACAAATAAACACTTCAATTAGGTAAATTCTGATTTTTATGCATCACAGTTAGACTTGTGGGAAAAATAAAATCAATTAACCATAAAGTCAAACCAAGAGGTCAGAACCTCCTTTATCCAGTGACTTCTAGATCCGATGTTGGACTTCTATATGCCACTTAGGGGCTTAATTTCCGCACAGTTCAGTGCAACCAGGCAGAAGTGCTTAGGAAAGAACAATTACACGAGAAATGCATTTTCCCTAATCCCCGGCAAGGTTAAGAGCTTTCAATTGGTCCTCCGCTCCTGGGAAAACTTCACTTTTACATGTTTTCACAGTCGAAAAGTTTTTCATTCTTATCACGCTTCTGTTAGCACTACTTGCATTTAAGTTTGTCACCATCTGCAAACGACAGTTTTATCTTCTTAAAGTACAACCCAACTTAAGGCAAGAGAAAATGTGCCGTAAGCTTTCTTAGGATCTGCATGATAAATTTCATATCGTACAACGACATAGACAAAGGTTTTAATATGTCTGCAGCCTTGTAGACTTAAATCTAGTGAGAAATTTTCATTTTATGTTCATCAAAGAAAAATTTACATAGCCCCCCTGAAAACTACGCTATGAGTTACTTAATTAAAATGAAAGAACTGTTTCTGAAAAGTTCTTGGCTTCGTTGATTAATACGATTTCGCACTTCACAAACAAAAGATTTTTTTATAATGTAAATAAATGACAATATGAAATTGTGTCCTAAGCACGTAAAAATTCCCAGAGCTTGAAATTTCGTAAAAAATTGTGAACACAAGGTTTTAAAAATAACTCAATGTGATATTTGTTATTGTATCCTTCTCTTAATTATTTCATCAACTATTAAAATTAAAAAATAACATTTTTACATATGTACGAGTATAGTGTTCAGCCATCAAGACAAAATATCATCTTTTTAATTATTGAATACCACTTTTATCTTTATCAATGCCGTTTCAAAAACTATTTAGCTCCATTTAATTACGGATCAAATATGACGCGGATCCGTCGTGGATATGGCTCGGATCGGGTCAGATGTGACCCAGTTATGGCCCAGATGGGGCCCAGATAAGGCCAGAATACGATCCAGACATGATCTGCATGTGGTCCAAACAGCACGGAAATATAATGAAAATTTGGCTCACTCAAGTATGACCTGGATAAATATTTTTAAGTTTACTTTATAATTAACGTAAGGCTGGAAATTAAGACGAGTTGCTCTAGCACTGATCCGTACTAATTTAATTATAGTTTTTTGTTTTTAACTTAATTCTGGGAAACATAAGAAAGTATTAATTATTCTTTTTAATTTTCCTTTTATTTAAATTCATTTATTTTTTTCCTAGTTTAATGTCGTTGATTTTATAGAGCCTTTAAGATATCCAACTCATACGCCTACTACAGCATGGAAAAAATGTACCTACATACGGTTGATGCTTGTTTAAGCATTAATAATGAACATCCATATCTACAGAAAATAATTACTGTCTGATATAATATAATAAATAATAAATAAATGCTTTTGAACTTTAAAACAAAAACCATCCAAGATACACCCAGTGTCGATTTAATTAAATACATTAAATTTCATAAAATTTAAACATTTAATTTAGTACTAATAAAAATTCACTTTGAAACCGTGCAACCAGGCAGATATGTCCACTGTTATTTACCGCAGAATGTGCCAATTAATTAAAGGATAACATGGACAGAAACGCGGCACTATGATTATTTTGAACTTCCTATTGTTGGTTCATACCAGGTATAGGGGCTTCCAATTAGGCAAATGTGCATATTTGATATATTTTTAATAATTACTGTTCGGCCTAGACAGGTTGCGTCTCAGTATTCAATTTGCATAATCACCAGGCATGTGAACTTTGACTGCCATCATAGTCGTTTATAATTTGTGAAATAACTTTTCGTGTAATTAAAAAGCCAAACTCACCTAGGATTTTGTTCCATACTATGATAATTTTGGAAATATTTTCCGGCAAAATTAACCATAAAAAAAATAGTGCACAAGTACTAACTTATGTTAACAAATTTAATAGCTGTGTTGTTCAAATATAAAAATAATTGAATATAAAATTATTAGGATGCTGAATTTTACATTCTGATACTAAAACCAGAATAATTAGAGTTAATTCTAATAAGAAATAATCAAACCAACAAACATAATAATTAAATAATTACCAGTTTATATTGAATTATCGTATGTGTACGAATAAGTAAATAAGAATAATTTTGTATAAATTTATTCAATAGAATCTCATTTATAATGTAATAAATGGATGTAATAACCTATGCTAATTTTTATACATAATCACCTTAACCAGTAAACCCTTTAATCCTTACTTTGTTATTTTAAAATAGATGAAAAATCTCATAATTAATTTTAATTGGAAATAACAGAAGCTAGTTCCGATTTTCAAATGGGCATTACAAATCCATGAAAAGTCCTTGAAGATCGTATCGAGTAAGGGGGCAAACGAGTAAGGATAGACAAACCCAGTACTCAGTCAATTTGGTTATTCACAGAACCACCATCTTATGGGGCAATAAAATTGATTGAAATTGTCATTGCCTTGTACTCTACAACATCATTGGTGCCGCCCCAAAATGTTCTCCTTTAGTATGTGACCCGGCAATTTACGGAAAGCCTTTATCTAACCCTCGAGCTCATCAAATTTTATTTCCGACAAATAATTCAAGGTACCTTCAATTGGGGTGTCATTTTGACGATACTCTGAGGCTACCGAATTTGTGTTGTGTGGCTTGTAAATGGCGATAAAAACGTTATGACGGTTTGGGATCTGTACCTCAATTTCCTTTCGGTATCTCTCCAGGCGCTAACACCAAGAATCTCACCCTTTGAGGTGATTCGTTTTAATTTTGAAATGTAAACGGGCTCTGTCTGCCTATTGCTGTAATGACTATTAAGTGTTATAAGGGCTGTAAATTTGCAATCAGCATATGGTCGATAATGGGTTTCCTCAGGGATGGTTGAAAGCCGAAGAGGAAAAGGGAAACCCTGAAATCCTCATATTCACGAAAACTTCTATTTATACGAGAATTTGAATGAACAATGTTATTTTGATTCCATTGCAAGATACGAAGGATAGTTTCATTCGTATCTATGGGAATATTATCTTTTTTCATTTTCTAAGGTTCCAATAGACCCAGGTTAGGATAAATTTGAAGAAATTGATTGATAGAATGCTAAAATAAAATATAAAAATTATTACTGAATTAAATTCTCATATACACACTTCTTGTACAACGAATTTCTGCCGGGTCTTTATCGTAAAAAAGCAAACATACCAAAAGGGTTACTGCACTCTTAAAAAAGCTTATCGCAAGGATATCAAAGTAAGTACTTTGTCACTCTAGCTAAGGTTATATACGTCAGTGATAGCCTTTTAAATGAACATAAACGTACGTTTTGGAGGTTTTATTCAGTAAATTACTTTCCCATAAAAATACATTTTTTTTCTGCTTAAATAGCACGTAATCTAATTAAAATTAAAACTCTTATTTGAGGCAATTATTTTTTTAGACGCCAAAATATATTTTAGGTAATAAAAGTGTTAATAATTTCAATAAAACAGATGTGAACTAGATTTTTCAGTATAATTTGATAAGGAGATTAAACCCTTAAATAAGTAGACATTTTTGCGTATTACCATCATACAATTGGAATTTTAATGGAATAAATTTTTAATTTTGTTTAATGCTTCCAGAAATTATGGGTTTTATTAAAAGACTTAAATGTATCCCATGGGTTTGTTAAATTTTTAACCATATTTAATATTTAAAAATAACAATCGACATTTAGAAGAGTTGTTTTGCATGTACGCAAAAAAACTTTTATAAACAAAAACTAGAATAGTCGAAAATAAATAAATAAATTTAATGAGTACAAAATTCACAAAATTTTCTTATTCTTTCATAATAATGAACTGATTTATTCAATTAACAATTCAATTTAACTTTTCAGCTTACTCAAGTGTACGTTTTAAGTTTTATGCGGATTTCAATCTTTTTCCAGTATTTTAAAATAAATTTATTTGAGTGTATATTACTAATTTATCTCTGTTAAAACTCATAAAGGCTATCAACTCCATCTCTGTTACTAATGCCGGAAAAAAGTGCCCATTCTTTTGTCGGGTGCACTTCGTAGACTTAAATAAGGTCTTCCTTATTCTCCGAGAGTTTGTAGAATGACCAAAATATCTTTCTTAAATTGTCCTCGCCGACCCCATCTTGATCTGAAGACCCCACGCTGAGCCATCATCACAAAGCTTCCTCAATGATGCTATCTAGATGGACCCGGGTCTTGGAAAAACTTGAACTCGTTCGCTTTGTTTTCGAGCAGTTCTTTTTAGGAAATTAACTCGTCCTCCTTGAAAAATTCCTCCTTACCACTAAAACACTGGCTGTTTTTTTTTTTCTTCAACGGTCGAAGTTCTAAGTGTATTGTAAAAGTGGATGGTGGGATCTTTCCTTTCTATGGCCGTTTGGCTGACTCTACGTAGTTTTTTTTCAAGTAATCTGTTATCAGCGGGCGCTACGAAATTTCATTAAGGGAATGTACGGGCTTGTTCAGGCTTTATCTGATTCTACATGGATATTTATAGCGACATTTGTGGCTGCAAATAATTACATACGATTTTCTGGATTTGCGACTATGGAACAAGAAGTACTCTACAAATTTATTCATCCTTTCAGTCACTGTTGAAGCTAATTGAAGGATTTCACATCGAAGGAATGAAACCATGTCATTGCCTTTTTTTAAATGCCTACGATCGATCCGGTTAGATTCTACAAAATTCGATTTAATTTGAAAGCCATTAGGATCAGATTGAATCTACTCCAGCAAAAAGTTTAAAAAGTTCAAGCCAGTCGTGAGTGTAACTCGCGTTCTGAGTTTTCCGTATAGTTAATTTAATGTCGTTTTAATTATGTATTTATATCACTAAAATGTTCAACTCAATTTGCTACTTTCTAGTTATAAAAAAATGAACACTTGAGGAAGTCGAAGTTTTAGCTTTATTTATTTTTGGAAAAGGTGAGAGGGGATATATTTCCACAAAACTATGTATGATAAAATTCTAAAAAAAAATTGTTTTAAACTCGTCACGAAAGGCCCTTTAAAATTGTGTCAAACTTAACCGAATTACAAAAAAGCTTTTTGAAAATTATCAAATCTAAACTCAGTGAAATTAATAGAGAAATATTTTTTTTTAATTCTGAAGAGTTGCATTCCCCTAAAATAAATAAATTTATATAAAAATCCATAGTGGAATTTTTGATAAAGGCTCGACATTTTTAATGTGCATATGCAAAATAATCGCGATAATGGGGCTCATATTTATTTTGTCTATGAGCACAGAAGTTCCGTCTTTAAAAAGATCTTGTAAAATTCCTTTTTTTTTCTATTTAGACTAGTTGTTAAATTGCATTTTTATAACTTTTAAAACCACTAAATTTCTGCTGCAACATGTTTATCTATTAAAATTAAGGCAGTAAGTCAACAACACTAGAAAATTTGTCCAACAAATTATGCTTCCAGAACAAAAAGTTTCAAAATCATACCCACCAAGGGTTGGCTAACTTTTGACTTCCTGTAATATTGCAATAAATCCCGAACTCTATTCTTCACCTTATATTTCACAATAAAACTTTACTAGGTCCTATGCTTTAAAGGGATTTATCCTCTACTTCCAGCAAATTTCCCGGTGAACCCTCAAAACTCTTCATTTTCTCGCTTCTGCAAATATTTTTATCTTATTCCAAAATTTATTACCGCCGGACCAACGACAGTTTTATTTGCCCCCTACCCTGAACTACTGGAAAAACTTTTACCGAATTTATTTCGACTTTTTGCCAGGCTCGAACACGAAATTCTCGAATGTGCCCCCCGCACGTCGACCAAACTATGGAATAATTTTATTTTTATTTGTTGGTTGTTTTTTTTTTATCCCAGCAACGAAACTTTCTCTTACGCTAGAAATTTGTTTACGTCTTTTTTTTTTCCATCCATCCTCCCCCTTTCCTAGGGGAGCGATTAAAAGGCTGAAAAGGTTAAGAAAGGATAAAGTCATAGCAGTCGTGTATTCAGTGAAAGGAAGTCCTTTGACTCGAAAAGAATTTTTAATTTCCTGCCCGATGTGTTTACACACAAAAGAATGAGATATGTGAGCATCAGCAATCCTTACAATGATCTCCTGGATGGGTTTTGTACCCCCTCCCCAAACCCTCGGGAATTCCTTTAGGTACAGAGTACCATAGGGAAAGCTAGTTCTAGAACTGGTTAGTCCAAATGTGTTTCAAGGTTAGTTGGATTTCAGAGTTGAATTAAATTTGCGTCTCAAAGTATCCCACCCGGAGTTGAAGTGATGAGAAGATAAAATAATCTAGACAAGTGCGAGACGTCGGGAAGCTTGTCTTTTGGAAAAATCCTTCCACATTTGCTTTCAGTACAAGGACTTTCCCATTTGGATTTAGTTACCATACTTGTCTAGCCAACTCTTTTTCTTTTATTTTAAAGGAACTGATATAGAACAAATGGCAATAAATTAAATGAGACACTTGGTGTGGAAAACTTCTCCGACCTAATTGGGTTATTGGCTTCTTTGAAAGACGTTCAGATGGCCGCTATTGAAATAGAATATTTGTCTATGGTAAACATGGTGCAGAATAAAAAGCGTATTGCGAATGTAGACTATTGACTGTGACACAAAAAGCTAGAAAGGTGCTACTATTAAAGACTTAAAGGGTTAGTTGTAGATTTTTTAAAAGTTTTTCAAAATAATTGCATAAAGAATTTTATAAAAAACTATTCAATTTTTGATTATGTTAGTTCGCGACAAAACCCTTTTCATCAAAAAACACTCTGCAGTTTTTCTTGGGCAGAATTTTGTTAGATCAAAAGAATTCTTTTTCTTTACATTTAAAGAAACATTTTCATACAAACATATGTACTGATAGGTAAACTGATGAAGAATAATTCTATAACTAATAAATAAGATGGTTCCAATCGGTAGACTTTAAAATTCATTATTAATTAGAAAGTGTATAAATAATTATAATTTTTTTTTTTGAAAATATGCCAACTGATTCCTAACGAGTACAAAACTAATTCTAATTCTAAGAAATCTAGATAAATTCTGTATTGAGGAAAATTGTTTAAGATTTGCTATCGCCAAAATCCTTCGTAATTACAAGTTTTCAAATTTACTAAATCAAACGTTCTTTTTTCCAAATTTTAAATATCCACGAAATAACATCGCCTTCGCTAACTCCAGTTTTTCCTCTAGTGTCTAAAATAATTCCAGGTCTATTTCAAAATAATTCTATGCTATTTGATCCTTAATTTTCTAGGAAACTAGTAAATTACCAATTTTTTTTAGCAAGAATAGACTTCGTGACTTGAAGATCTGGTCAATTTAACACGAAACATAAAAAAAAATTAAAGTTATATATTAAAAAATCTTTTAATGGCTTCATGACAATTACCAAAACCACTATTTTAACACATTCCTAAAGAGGTATTAAGTATCATCTAAATTCGTGTGTGCCAATAGTGGACTACTCGGGTCATATTGACCGAAATCAAATTATGTTTCTTATGTTTCATTTAGTTTAATATGAAAGGAAAAAAATGGAAAAGATATAGTTCATTTTGAAAGGATATGCAAGGTAAGACGACCTTACACAGCACAATATTGAAAAGCCCTTAAAAAATGAATAGACACTTTAAATAATTAAAATACGAAGATTGTATCACATTAAGATTTATGTCATACGGTTAAATACCACTGTCGCATAGGATTATGGTGCATTATATTACAATTGATTAGATCACTCAATAGATTTCAATAAATTTATTAACGCATAAAGATTTTATTGGCTTTAAAGTAATTTTACGAGCCGACACGCCTGTGATACGCGTATCAGCACAAATAATCCCGATATAAACAGACATGCGAGCTGCAAACCATATGAGGATTAGTCCCATAAATCATATCAAAATCCTTGGAGATTTTCACTTGTGCAGGGCCCAATTAGTGGCGAACGAAGATAGTAATAAATCTGCTCATAATAAATCGCGCAACAAAACGTTTTTTTGCTCCACTAACCCCCCTGAAAATTATTCAATAAAATTTTAATAAATCAAAGAGCGGAATGAGACGAATAAATCAGAGGTGAACTCCTTAACAGCCTCGGGATTCGTATATATGGGTTCATCGTCTGACCCATGTTCCAATCCCCTGATCGCAAATGCACCTGACCTACCCATTTCCTCAAAATTAACTTCAGTGGAAAAGTTCTACGGGTAGACAAAGACCATATAAAAATGAATTTCGTCGGGAGGGTATGGGCGGACGGGAACCGGGAACCGGTTCATTAAATTTTTCATTAAACCGGTTCATAAATTTTTCATTAAATTTTTACACATCATGTGGTTTTATTATTTGCGAGTGAAGTGAACTATGAATTCTGCAGGGCGGGGCGGCAGGGGGAGGCCGACTCGTTTATTTTTGTAGCATTTTCGGATGTAGGCTGAGCTCCCTTTTGCGTTTTTGGATGACTGAGCGTCCGCTTTTTTTATATAAATCCAATTTTGAAGAGTTTCGAAGGCGTTATAGGGCTGTTTCCAGTCCTTTAGTTTCCCATGGGATTTCTAGTGCCAAAGTATTCAAAAACCTATGGGCTATGGGCTGCAATTATGCAGGCGTATTTCCTTATTTCCCCCCCTATTACAAGAAAAGGACGAAAGCCAACACTTCCTTTGACTGAACTTCTAAACGAACCTCTCTGAAAAGTTTTTTGTAATGCAAACGGAGGTGTTTTTCTTCCCATTTTTTAAGAGCAAAAGTAATTGTTCATGGTTGAAGGATCTTTTCGAAAATGTTGTTTTAATTGAGGCATTTTCCCAAAGTCAGCATTTCATTTCATGTTTTAATGGAAAATGTTGTAACACTTTTGTCCATTATTTTTCTTAACATTCGATCGTTAACCACACGACGCAAGAGTAAAAACCGTAGAGAACTTAAACAATCCATTCAAATTATTTGTTCAATTACACTACACCAATCCAAACATTTTGGAAAAATCATAATTTGATTATATGATAAATTTTTCTAAATATCCATTTGATAATAATTTCATTTATTAGTTATGTTTTGTTTTCTTAAAGGTTTAAACACCTAAGAACACGAATTTGCAAAATTAGTCTTACAACTTTAGAGTTACAAGTACACAAATGAACGTACACATACTCGATCATACCATTATAGAAAATATTATAGAACTTTCCACGATCAGCTAATCCTGTAGGAATATGAATCTCTAAATATTGAAAACTATGGAAGAGGTTTTTGAATTTTAAGAAATGAAAGGAGTCACGCTTATTCAGATTAGATCAGACAACAAAAATTAAGTTAAAATGGCACCTATCAAAGAATATAGTGAAATATTTTAAATTTCGTATTCAAATTGAATTCATATTTTTAATTAATTAAAAACTACAACAAGAAATTACAAATTCTATCCAAAATTATGTGGATTTGTTCGTTCTGTGTTAAATGTAAACAACGAGAATATTCGTAATGGACAATATTTAAATAAGTCTCAATTTCTTGGGAAGTGCACAAAATCAAAGCACACGTAATTTTGTAATTTTTCTAACCTTTTAAAATGTCTTTTGCTCTTATCGAATAAATCTTTCAACTAAATTAAACTTTAAGTAAAAACAAAAGAAGAAAAAACAAAAAAAAAGCACATTCAATTGATAAACATATTTTTTGGAGAAGTTAAACTTCTACGGCTAATTCAATTTGTAAGAGATGGTTTCATCTCTGGCCAGATTATTCAAGTGAAATGAACATGAACTAGAACGTTTATCACAGCTCACATATTGTAGCCTTGTTTTCAAAAATCCTCATACAATTTGCATGTATAAAATGAGTAGTCTTTAATTATGTCACAAGGGAAATTCACAGAATACCTCATAAGTTAGAATTGAGATCCATTTGCCAAGGTATTTGTTCCAACCCATCTTTAGTTTCTTGTTTGATGAAATGGGGATTCATATTTCTCAACAGCATCATTTATATTAATTGTTACAAGCCGTAATTTTCAAGCTGGATGGAACATATCGACTTCTTGTATTGAAATATAATCCGAGCTAACCCGAAGGAATGGGATGCTATAGACAATTATAGAGAACACAGAGGAATTTTTATATTTTTAATTTAACCATCTTTATGAATACTATTTTACTATAATAGAGTTTTTTATTTTCTAGTAATGTTCATCTCCTTTTTTTTAATTCAAAAGAGATTCAACCAAGCTTAAGATGTGATACGAATCTGTTTACACTAGCACAATAAAATTGTTTAATTTTGAGTAATTTAAGAATCACAAGGGTTTAAAAATTTTGTTTAAAATATTTTAATAAAATTATTTTTCGATTTTTTTTAGAAATAGTCATAATAGTGGTAGTATTCATAGAAGTTTTAGGCGTCTTTTAAAAATTGATTCTACACCATATTCAATTTATAATAATTTATATAAAACTAAAAGTCTTTCATCTTTTATATAAATATTCATAAAAGGCGACAAGAATCATTTTTTAAATCATATCAAGAATATTTGCTGTATATATTTAAAAAAAATATTGTTTTTACAAGTGTTTCACCAATAACAACCAAAAAATATAAGAGTAATGAAATCGGTGCTGAATACTCTACAATATTAGGGCTAAGTTAACGTCTATACACGTCTATAGCACTTTTACTTTAGGTCCATTGATTTTTTATTAAACTTCCTATTTTAGTAACTAATTAAAGTACATAGTGAAGTATAGTAAAGTACATCATGCTTTATATAAACAAATTCCAACAGACAGACCCCTTATTTGTTAACTTTCATAATTCAAATTAAATTTTTAAATATATTACTAAATTTATAAATTTCAGGAGTACTTAAAATACTTTTCTTGGATCTTTTGTCTAAATCTATTTTGGTTACAGTAGAACCAAATAAAACATCACACTTTTTGGGTTTGCAAAGTGGCGACTTTTATTGTATTAATTTCACCTAATTAAATTAGAAATGAATTCATTTTAGCCGGAATTGTCTAAACTTTTACAAAGACGAGTTCATTAACTTCAATAGAAACTGAATTGTTAGAAAAGGGATTCTTTTTACCCTTATCAAAATTACGGTTACCTGTCAGATCTTAACAGCTAAATGTCTTTTGTTGAAAAAAAAATATATATATATATTTATTTTAGGTAAAAATAATTTGTAAAATAATTCACTTCCTAAGCAATCTCTAGGAGAATATAGTGTTCATTCTATCCGCCCGGGATTACAATAGTTCTCCTTAATTTGTACTAATGACTCAACCTTTCCGAAGGTAAAAATCCAGAAATAATTGAAAATTATCGCATTTCCCTTGCATAGCCCCAGAAGATTACTGCAATAAATTAAAAAACAGAATTTAAAAAGTGGAAACATGTCTACAATGAGAATTATGATCTTCCATGCACTCTACGTTCTATGCACTCCTGTCTGTGACACGTAGTAAAATATCGAATAGCTACATCTTGTGAGGTATGGTTTTCAAATTACTATGGTACTCCATACACTTGAATATATCCTTGTAGTATCCACCATCTGGTTGCATATCCGAAAAGATGGTATAGACAAAGTAAAGGAAGGACATATGCGCCACAGTATGATTTTCTCTAACACACTAGGACAAACATTTTTTTTAAAAATATTTTCTAGAAATTTAGCAGACAAGACCAGTCGACATTGAAAATAGTCTTCTAAATGGTGGCACAACTTTTAATTTTATTGCCAAAATTCTGGTTAAAATTGTTCGGTACGTTGGACAGGACCCCAACGTGATACTAGTGGTTTAAACCAAACGTAAATCCAAAAACGTTCCATAAAGTGAACAGTTGTGACACTGAATTTATGGTAGTGTCATATCATTTCTCCGGCCAGGATAATATGCCTCGGCTAATTTAAAGCGAAAGGATAAGCCTTTGATGTTGGAAAATGGTCCTTACGAAAGAGAAAAAAAAACATCTCTTAGAATCATCCTTCGGGAGCTTTTATATCCTTAAAGCTCCTTGGTAAGAGAGAATACTCTTAAAAATTGTTTACTCTTAAATAATATCCATCTCTTAGGTTTTTTAAATTGTTATCATGAAATGTGAATTTTCGAATGAGTTCACTGAACTGGTCCATGTCTGATAAATCACAATTTAATGATTATAGACTACCTATAAGTGTCCGTATATGTGTTTAAAATCAAAAGTGTGTGATACCTTTTTTATCCCCACTTTAAATGGTATTAAAACAGAACCCTAGATCCACGGTAGCAAATACAATTCACCTTAAATTTACTCGAACACTCGTAATCCTCAAAATCCCTTCGCCCAGTAAATAATGCCAATCTGGAAAAATTCCTCCTTCCTGCACTTATTTGAAAACCAAAAATGGATATGAGTCTAATCCTATTTCCGGCATGAACGGGCTTATATCTTACACAGAATTCTGTTCCTTTCAATGGAAATGTGTGTGCTCCTCCTCGTTCGTATATTGTAACGTATTTTTCGATGTATCTTCTTTGAATACTCAATGTGGATTATTTCTTAGGTTCCTTTAAGGTGTTACGAACTGGTAAAATCATTTATAAGAATGAAACTTTCAAAGTGGGTCACATCTTTTGAGGGACTTGAATCTACCTCGGGGTACGATGGTGACTCTGAATAACAAATAAATGTTGTGCGTTATGTTTGTATGGTCAAGAAGACGCACCCTTGGGAGATGATACTGTCGGTTCCTTTTTTTTTTTTATTTTTGTCACTATGTTGTGAATTCCAGACAAACTTGTGTCAGGATTTGTAGATTTTATTGGATATTCGATGGACTTGTGGGGAAAGAAGTAGGCAACAGATAGGCATTTCCTAACAAAACGAAGGTATTTTGTTTTGCTTTGTGTCGAAGCAACGTGTTAAGTTACCGGAATTTATTTTGAAAGTGACAATACCATTGTAAAATTTTTAGATGGTCAAATGTTCAAAATATCACTTTAAAAGAAATTGGGTTTTCCCAGGAATTTCTAAAGAATTATTTATTTGAGGGATAGACCCATATTATAAATAAAATTACTATAATAATATTAAAATTGCTTAACCTCTGGGAATCGGATCTCAAATATCATAAATTTTACAATGAGGAATTTTTGGCTTAATAATTTAACAGCAAAAGTAATAGCCATTACTCCAATTCGTAGAATTTTTATTTATA
The DNA here is from genome assembly GCA_001932985.1 of Proctacanthus coquilletti. Lineage (NCBI taxonomy): Eukaryota > Metazoa > Arthropoda > Insecta > Diptera > Asilidae > Proctacanthus > Proctacanthus coquilletti. Next base: position 1,232,464 of record MNCL01000011.1, read on the forward strand.
AAACATTTTTCAGAATTACACTGGGTAATAATTTTCAACAGATATTTCTTATATGAAAAATTAATAATTAAATTCAAAGGAGAATTTTCTGAATAAACACATTCAAATTAGTTCACGTTCCCTAGAAAAATAAGATTAAATATTAAAACAAGAAGCTAAATTGCCTTAAACAATGTATCAAATGGCTTTTTTTTTCTTTTTAAATGCCACACTAAATAAAAGCATGAATTCATATTAAATAAATAGCTCAAATCTCTTAGTAATTATGTTGGAGGCGAAAATAACAAAAAAATAAAATAAAATAAATCTAAAGGACTAACAAGATCTCTAGAAGTTCTCTATAAAAAAAAAACAAAATTCACCCACTACGTATTAAAAATCATGAAGCATTTCGCATGAATTTTAATTGAAAACAAAAATAAATTCAACAAAAAGATTATTACAGATTTTTATATATGATTTGATTTATTTTATTCCTATGTTTAATCCAATATTATCCGAAAATTATAGTAAAACAAAAAATAAATTTACCAAATGAAAAAAAAAACGCCCGTATAAAATAAGAACGTAATAATTAAAAAAATATGCATATATAATTATAAAACGAATGACATACATTTCAATTATCGTCTAGGCGTGGGAGATAATAACGTTAATAATTTAAAATTGAAGCAAATTAATTACTAAAACAATTTAATTGAAATATACCTTTAATACAATCGAATTCTATATTATTTTCCTTTTTACGTGTTAATTATACAATAGTAAAGATCATTTTACAAAAAAGTAAATAAAGACCATACAAATATTTTAATTGATATTCGATAAAGTTGATAATACAATTCGTTTGAATTGCATTTATCTACAATTAAAACGAGCTCTCTTAAAATGAGTTATGTGAAAATCATTCAGTAATTTGTTTATCATCACAGGCAAATACTTTTATCTCTAGTATTTAACTTCATTTGTTGAACTTTTAAGTATTTTTTATCGCGAACTTATAGTCCAATATACGGGGGAAAAAAACAATAATTTTAAAGGAGAATTAGTGACACTTAATTTTGAAAAAGTTCTTCTTAGGTATTTTGGATTAAAAAACAAAAAAATTTAGTTAGTTACAGTTTGGAACAAAAAATGTGGTTATAAATATCGTAAATCCACTTTTTATTTAATTTAATATAAAGTTTTAATATCTAGACTATTGCCATAAAGTAGAAGATATTTGTTGTAAGTATTTTAATTATAAAACAATAAATGCATGAAATTTTCAACTAATTTTTCAGCAAAACAAAAAACAGGAAAATAATATTTCAAACATATTAAAAAAAAGATTGAACCTTTTCGTATTTTAGACCTTATATCCATTCTGAAGATTTTTAAAACACAATCTGAATATAGCCGTCATTTCTCATTAAAAAAATATACGTTTCTAAATTTATTATCATGGGAAAATTTACTAAAAATAACTGTGAGTTAGTTCTTCTTATAGAATAACAATTTTATTAAAACGAAAAAGTTTACTAACGATGTATGATGATTAAGAAATCCATTCAATCACTCTATCCAGACTTGTTCAAAATTTAATATCATTGAAAGTTTTAATAATATCGTATCGTTGTTACAACAATTTCACCCCACTTACCAGGCAATTATTCCCTTCAAATATGATTTTTTCCACTAAATCAAACATAAGTTGATTTTCCCACAAAATTTCACCCTATACAAAACTACTTGAGAGCACGAATCGCAACCCCCTTAAACCCTAATTTAAAACCCATCGTAAAGTTATCGATGTACAAAAACTGGCTGTCAAAGTTGTACTACTCCACCCCCGTCCGTCCTCCCTTTCTCCAAAGAAAGTATAGTAGTAGTATAATAGAAGACCCAAGCCATTCCGTACAAGGGAGTTACACAAAACAACGCATCGCCCCGTATTACACGAATGCAGTTTCTGATAAACTTAATCAGAAAGTTTTCCCATTTGGGTAAGAAAATTTTCGTTGTTGTGCCAAATTCATTAGCTGTAATGAGCGTGATGCGTAAAACAACTTCAAACTTTTACCAGGGCATCTTATTTTATGTAGCACAACTAGAAAGCTCAGAAGGACGAAGGAGCTCGGGGGTTAGTGATAGTGGCAAAAATACCTAATCCGGTTAATGCGCGCTAAGAACATGCGAATTTCACATCTAGAAAGTAGAACTCCTACAAATCGAGCCCAGAAGGTATTCCACATATTCACGCTAAGTGCATACCTATCGATTTTCAGACATGTAACAAATGTACCTTGTAGATGCTTCACTTTAGAGAGATCAGTATCAGATCGAATCGAACCGGTTATCGAAATTATTCGCAGACACCTACAAAATTTGATCGAAACTCTGTTACGTAGAATCTTCACATATCAGATGATCCCATCCGCGTATCTTCCCCACCTCGCGAACCTTTCCGTTCGCGGTAATTAAAGGCTCTTGCTGGTACAGCCCGTATAATATATTAATCCTAGATGGCAGACGCTTTTGTCGTCAATTATCATTTTAATCTCACGCTTCCATTACGCTCTGTTCGCCTCTCCGGGATAATTAAATTTCATGCCGGAAGTCTTTACTACCTTAATTATAAGAGATTAAGTTAATAATAACCCTTAGCAGTTATCTTGGCACTGCTCCAGCACTCAGCGCAGTACGATGCACGGTACGGTGCGGTACAATTTCGGGCAACGTTACTCCCTCAGGACCACCGAATGGTCGACAGGATTTTTAGTGTTGTCTTTAGCTGGTGCGAAAACTTTTAGGAAGTGTCACATTTTAAACATTCGAATTTATCTCGTGTTGTTTCTTTTAATTGCTACCGGTACGGGACGATGGCGGGAATGGGTACTGAGAGGGTATTAAGGGCAACACTGGTGCTGATTTGAACAGATAGCTCCTTCTGCACCAAGGACCATGTCGAGGCGCATCCAGATTGCCCTTCCAGGGCATGGTTTATAAACCTTCACGCTTTTTACCTGTGCTAAAGGTACTCACATATTTTACTTATGGGACCTTTCAAGTTCCTACTCTCTAAGTTTCTGCCATGCTGCCACTTTCTACTGCATCCCAGATTCCTGGGAGATGCATGCATTCATTTGAATTCTTATAAATTTTGTAAGGCAATGTGCCTCAATAATTTACGCTAGCAAGGTACAATTAATCACAGGAAGATTCTACATGCTCAAGAAAATGTTCACTCTATACAAAAGATATTTTTGATTCTTTGACAAAACTTCTAAAGCGTCCTGGTTCATAGAAAATTTTACAAGAACGGAAAATAATATTAGTGCCACTAATTTCATAAAAAAGAACTGATAATATTAAAACCATAAAAATGCAAGAATTTTTAATACAATCTCGATTTAGAAAATTGCGGTTACCAAAGAATCCCCACCTTATGAGATTGTATACAATTTTAGAGAACCTTTTACTGAAGAGATCCCCCTTACTATCGCTTAGATGAAAAAAAACTAGAGCACATTTACACAAGTGTTCGGATCTATTTGTTGGTGCGTGTTTATAAGTTAACGTAGAAAACACAGAAAAGTAATTTATTTTTGGTGAAAAATAGTGCTAAGTGCTAAGCAAATCAGGCAACCAATTCTGATGTTCAATTTTTCATTCAGTATTTTGTTTTTAGTTCAAAAGTGTTCAAACCTTAAAGAAATTCCTTTCGTATTCAGTAAAGGCAGACAGACAAAACAAAGACCCATATTTTTGGATAGAAAATGGCATGTGAAAGATGCCTAAACTAAAGACGTTGTTAATTCCAGTAGTCTGCTTCTCTAAAGTGTATTCTATAAAATAACTTTCTGTCGTGAACTTTAGACAATGTCTTCTCTCTCTCTACTAAAGTCCTTTTAATGTAAAATTTATGTTCCGAAATATAAGAGCAATAGTTTCTCCAAGGCCTACAGCGGACGTCCCAAATACACAATAGCCGTTCGGAAGGATGTCACCCCTCCTTCTATCCGACTTGTTCGGAAATTCGCGGCAACCGCGCTTTTATTGAATAAAATTTCCGCCAGTCATAATTACTTCAAATGCGAATTAACCACTGGTGGCAAAACAGATTTGGTCGTTGCCATTCCTGTCGTGAAGGTCCCACCATTCGTCCCATCCCAACCAAAAAGGGTATTCCTTGGGCGGTGGAGTTATGTATCGGTTCCCACGATGTTAATGGAAGAACAACTTGCCAAGTAAGCCCCTTTCGGGGACGAGTGACTTGCATTAGAGTCCTGTTGAAAGGAGAAAAAAATTCGCAATGAATAATTACCCATAATTAACGGATAATGACTTTATGACACGGAATGTGTCAAAATGAATTTTAAATAATCCACTTTTATGGTTACAAGATTGATGGTGTCGGTTCAACCCCGCACTAGCTTACTTAAGATGTTGCCGCCGCTGTCAAGATCGTTGGTCTTGAAGTATTTCAAAGGAACGGCGAAAAATTTTCCAAGAAGCTAAACGCGTTATGCTCCAGTGGTCCCCAGCCTTACAGGCTGTGCCTGTTCCCAGGCTCCTTGACCCAGTGCCAAGAGTTGCCAGTATATTCAAAACAAATCGACCCCGGGCTCCTCCATCCCGAACTATTCAATTATTGACACAAAATCTCAATACGACAATTTTTGGAGTTTTACATATTAACTCGCCCGTATCCAGGACTTCGAAACCTTTCAAAGTATAAGTGTTAACATTCTCAAGATGTCTAGAACTCTGGCGCCTTATCCTGTGGCGAAGTAAAAATATATATCCTTAAAAATATTTTGCCAAAGAGGAAACGTGCCTGCAGGACGACAAAGAAATTTTATTGGCCCTGGCGTTTCTGGCATCGGGAGCGCCCTGTTAAAGTGAGATTAAAATTGATATCGAACCCACAAATCGCAGCAAATGCAAAACGTTTCATCCTGAACCGATGATGCCTCTATTCTATTCTCTGTATAGAACCGTGCTGCATATCAAAGCGCTTCCTGGATAGGTGAAAATTGATTTATTTCACAAATGAATGAATGTATAAATCAACCGCGAATCATTATTTTGGCTAAAGCCAGAACTCTCCGGAACGCTATCGGCCGGTTACAGTGAAATGTTTGCTGAAGGCATACGCTTTTTGCTCGGAGGCTGTCCAAATCATCCGCTAAAATAACTACTATTGTAAGACCCATTTCGCCCCAGATTTCACCACTGATTTTCGCGCCCCGGCTATGAAATTTCATTTGTGCTCTTTGATAGTTTACAAAAACCCGATTGCACTAAAGTTAAAATTCCAAGCACAAAGCAAGTGCAACGAAACGGATATTACGGACGCTTAGTAAATAATAGTACTTATGGTGTTAACAGGCTTTATGCCCGGAAAACCGAAATACGCAAGCAATTCCAGTTCGGATTAAATGAAATTTTTAAATAGAACAAATTATAATCCTGCCCTCCTGTAAGTCCATCGATTTGTGACCTTTTCCCCCTTTCTGGTTAAATCAAGGCTATTACATGATTTATTAGGTGTTCCACTTAAAATGCTCTTAGCGCAAATTAATGACTATAATTTATATTTTCAGTATTTTTGCATTCACTTGTAAACCAATTTATATTTCAAGTTTATTTATTTAGTTCAATTAATTTATTTATTTCAAAATTATAAGAATTTATAGGATTTAGTTGTTCTGTGTGTTTATTTTTAAATACCTGTTGATTCCTTGCGAGGTATAAAATTTTGACGACCAGATTTTTGGTATAAAAAGCAAAATAAACTTTTATTTGGTATTTTAATGTGTAAAAGATGCTTATAACCATCACCTACACACTTCAAATTATAACAAATGGTGTCTTGACGCAATATTTTAAGAATTTTGGCATGTATATCCAAAATGGTTCGTCATTTCATTTTACCAAGTGATAAAATTGAAAAAAAACTATTGAACTTAAATATAAAAAGGCAGACCAAATTTATAAGGATTATTTATAAGAATTACTAATCTCAAAAAAGGTATATAACTTAAAATTGTTTTAATTTTTAATACTATTTTAAATAAACAATTATTATTCGATGTAAAACCAAAAATAATTAAGAACTTCAACAGAATGTAATTCGAATAAAATATTTCTCTCAATTTCGGTCTAATTTACATTCAAATTACTGATCGAACATGCTACAAAAAAAAATTATCGTCTAGCTTTAAACTACAATCTTACAAAAACTTAAATGTATCAAATTACAAGGTGTAAAGGTAGTAAGTCTATTTAAAATTAGTCAAGAGTAAGAATGACTATTTGTATATTTTCAAATTCACTTTACTCAAAAGTTTAAAATGTTAGTTTTCATTTTTGGCTTTAGAATATAAGGAAATAAATTAATACCACCTATTACTTCTTCACTAAGAAAAAATTGAAAAATAGCAACCCGTGTTTGGACAACTTTATTGAATCCATGTACACTTCCCGACAGACTTTCAAAAGCTGATTTTAAATTTCTTCAGTTTGTATTAAGAGTCTATAAATAAATAATTGTGTATTTAAACAAGTTTAAATTTTCTTGGTTGTTGATTAGTCCAATCGATGAACAATAATCCTAGTGTTTATTTGTGAGCAAGAACCTTGTGAACAAAGGTATGTAACAAAATTAGACCGTTTGAGCTGCCCTTTATGCAAACTCGATCAATAATTATCTACAAAAAATTGTATGCTGCTTGGAAGCAAGTTGCTAAGGAGGCACCATTTTATCTACAAAGAAACGTTTACTAGTACAGCGAAATTAAATTATTCCATTCAGAAAGTTCTTTGGGAAGTGCCCTTACCTCGAGTCCAATTAAAATTTCACAAAAATCAATAGGAAGGAAATTAGGGAAAAAAGGGAGAAAATTTGCCAGCTATCTCTATTAATTATGAAAAATGAGCCTGCTAATTTACATTTTGTCTCCCATTAATCAAGTTAAAGGGTTAATAAAATTAGGCCACTGTACCAATCAGTTCCAGACCTCCACCTCCCCCGAGGCAATGGGCATTTTTTTCTTTCTCTAACGCCTTGCAATTTTTTTAACACCCGGTCAAGGAGAAATAGCAGAAAATTTGAAAGCTCCTCTTTTTTTTTTTCCACAATCCAATATTTTTCAATTACAACTCATTCAGACTCTTGAGCGAACCTTCCGCGAAGTGGCGGCCCTTCATCCAGTCAACAAAATTAATTTGAATTCGCAGCGCTTGATTGAATGAGAGCCTCGTCCCTATGGGAGGGGCTATTGCGTGACCAGGACGCCCTGGATCGGCAACGGCCGCCACCGACAACGTCCATATGGATAGGTCCTGTCGTTTTCAAGTCGTCAAATCCCCTCCTACCTGACCACCGCCGCCCGTGGCGCCTACCGAACAAACTTACCCCATTAACAACCAGGTAAACTTTAAGGTATTTCGGGAGATTTTTGTTGTGATAATTATTGTATATTATTCCGTTAAACTTTTCGGCTGCTTAATGTTTCCGCAGGAAGATTGGAGGAATATTTAATTAGGCCTGCGGCCGCTTCTGCTGGGTTAAGGTAATTAAGAGCTAAAAATTAACTGGATGCTTTTAAGGTAATTTACTTAGTGGCCATTCACTTTATTTAAAGGGCAAAATTCAGGTGGTAATGATCGTTGAATGACTGACAGAATCGGGGATATCTTTATCATGCTCTGGCTAAAATCATGGGCTCAAAAAAAATTACTTTTGGGGAAAATTTCTATAGTACCTAGGTATATACAACTTTATGAATCTTCGGTTTTTACAGAACCCACAGGATTTATCTGATTTTGGGTTGAAATTAAGATTGAAAACTGAAGGTCCTTGAATACCTTTAAAAAGAAAAGAACATTATGAATACAATACAAAAAAACTTTACAACTTTTAGTACCCTCAAATATGATTAAAATTACATTATTTCTCGATATAATTCAAAAAGAATTTCTACATACAATTTATTGACTGAAAAATTTAAAGTAAATAATTTACTTGAACCTGAATGAAAAAAAAAATTTTAACAAATCATAAAACCCCCTTTGAAGTTCAGACCCATAAAAGTACAAAATATTTTAGAATTTTAAAATTAATTAAAGTCGGTATCAAATCTGAGACTTGGCAATTGTAAGAATAGTATTAATACTATTTTTATATTAATTTTCTTACATAAAATTTAATCTAGATCTCATTAGAGGTAATAATTCTCGAAAAAGATCGGAACAATTTAAAAAGACTTAAAAATGAAAAACTAGACTATTAAAAAACTACTAAACCCATTCTCAGAAAGAAATTCAATTAAAAAAATAATCAAAAAATATTCAAATTAATTGATAGTCTTTTTAAATGCGGTTGGAAGTTAAAGCCAGTCAACTTAGTACTCGCAGATTGAAAATTCCACTTTGTATTTAATCTTTTTATCTGCTACACCCAACGAAATGTGAAATGTGCTTTTAATCTTCAAATTATTAAATTAGTTTGATAAAATTTATTAAGAAAAAATATTTACGTAAGCACCCACACAATGATCTCCCTTTTCGCTGTTAATTTTATGTGAGCAATAAACAAAATAATTCAGGATTAGGATAACAATTACAATAAAATAAACCATAAAATTAAGAAAAAAAAAAACAATTCCAATCAATACTTAAGCATGGAGTACTCCGTATGACTAAATTTGGTAACGCACTTTCATTTAGATTTTCGCCATAAATCAAAGTGAGAAGATAAAAATCGATAAGCATTAATAAAAAATTGCTTTTATGGTCGAATTGGAAAAATTACATAAACGTGCACTAGTTTTGGATGCCCTTAAATACAGGCAAAAAGTATTGTTAAATATTTTAAAGGGCTACTTTATTGTCTAGGCGGAATCTGTACCTGCATTTTCATAGTTGTTTTTGAAGACACGTAATATTACCCCATACAATAAAAAATATAAAAATAATTCTATTTCCATAATATTTAGTCTGAATTTTTAGAATTTCTGCCAATTCAGTAGAATTATTTTATTACTGTTCAATTTGTATGTAGAATTTTAAACAAATGCGCAAGATATCTGCAAACATCTTGATGTAAGTGCTAAATTATCGTAATCGATTTTCCACCAATAAACAAATTGTAGAGTAACATTGTACGATTAAAACTAATGATTTTTACATGTCGTCCCATTTTGTACGGCTGTATGTAGTTCTATTGCACCATTAAATCGGTCGTAAGTGGAAAACGTAACAAACAATCGACCTTTGAAAACTGCAAATTGGAAAATCCCGAAAATATCTTTTGTCGGGATACGGGAATAGGTCAATAAATTTTGTGGCAAGGGCCTTCCCATTCTCTGGCCCGCTCCTTGCATCGGTTCGCATATTCCGGTCTGCGTTTTACATTCAATAGTTAATGCATTTTGGGAAATATGCCGCGGCGGCAATTAAATATAATAAATGTTTTATACGGGCTCCTTGATTAAGGTACTAAAAATGTTATTGCTATATCATGGGTTCTTGACTGGTCTAGTATTTGCCAGGCTATTGAAATTCAATTCAACGTTTAACGAAAATAATAAATCAAAATTGAAATTTTATTGTTTTTTAATGTAATTCAATCTGGCATTTTATTTGTATATTCCGTTTTCATCAAAATTCTAGAATTTACAATATATTTTTTTTTTAATTTAATGCGAATACGCCCAGTTCGTGGCATACCGACGGATCAATATTCTTGTTAGTCCTAAAATGCGGCCGATTTAAAAACAGTGTAGTCGAGTTTTCAATGGATTTTAATTTAGACCACAAATTTTCAAGTTGTTCAATAAAAACGAAAATACATTTTACAAATTTTTGTATTGATGTACGTAACATCGGCGGAGAGCGTCCTCCAAAACAAGGTGTATAATTATAAAAGCGGGTCATCAAAACATTTTACTCCATTTGAAGTCTAGACAAAATCAGATCCTGATTTTTTATAGTGGTGGCATCATTTTAGATATTTTAAGTTTTCAAAGTAGACTTGGAGAAGACCACATAGGCCATAGATTACTTTTATTTCGTCTAGAAATCTGAAAGTATTTGGAAGTTAAACATGCGACTATGAGAACACTTTTTGACCTTGGGAATTAATAATCAAACATTTTTTTGATTTTGTACCTTCAGAATGAATCCTTTTTGATTTTATAAAATATTTTCTATTTACTGAATTTTAAATTTAATTTTTAATTTAATGTAAAATAATTTTGTTTGCTTTTAAAATTTGTAAGTCCAAAATTCAATTTTTATTTAAAGGATCACTACTTTTAATAGTTTCTAAGTTTACTTTATACAAATATGTTTTATTTTTTTTATCTAAAATTAAAAGCAAAAAATAAATAACAAAATATTTAAATGTAACGGACTTTTCGAGAAGGGCTACCTAGGCCCTAGCTAGCTTAGGTTCTCTAAAGCTGTACTATGAAAAAAAAAAAACTTATATTGGAGTATATTGACGATAGTTCGCGTTTAATCTGCTCTACTTTACTCTTAAATTATATCATTTCGCTATCTTTTCGTTAATTATGAGTACTGACCTGGTGTTTCGTCTTTCTTCTTACATAGGTGCTTTTTTCCCTTTAATAATTACTGCAAATGTACAATCTTCCTGGAAGTAATTATCCAGCATTACTTACAAGACGTTTCACGCTGCTTAAATATCAGAAATGCAAAACACAAAACCTTCTGGAAATTAAATAGACTCTCCCAAAGACGCTGATGACCATTCTGTAGAACTCTGTAACAGCCTATAGCATACCGACCGTCAGTACTAGAAGAATGATTCTGTAAATACTTAGTACGAATCAGCAACTAGGAGATGTTCAGAATATCTAAGGAGGCTAAAGCTGGTGAAAAGACGATCTGGAATTACGTACTAAAGACTAAAAGTTGCATACAATTGTATGGAAACGTGGCCACACACAGAGGAAATACTAAATAAAAATATTAAGCTGTTAATTAAAAATCATGCAATAACAAATCGCTATAAGATGAAATCATAAAGAAACTCCAGACTAGACCCAGAGCAGACCCAGAGGAGACCTAGACTAGACGCAGACCAGACACAGACCAGACCCAGAGCAGACCCAGAGGAGACCTAGACTAGACCCAGACCAGACGCAGACCAGGACAGTAGCGACGTTAAGAGGAGGGAGCATCACAGGTGTAACCTTTGAGTGCGAACAAATAATGAAATCAAAAACTTTCTGGCTACGTATCTCTTAATAAAAAACATTAAAAGAAATATGGAATCATTGTCTACTAATCGTCAAAGTAGCAAAGGATCTTCGAACCCTCTTGCGACGGCTTTTTCTAGAATTTCAAAGGAAAGTATCCAAACTGAAATCAATTTTCGTAATAACAATTAAGAAAAGATTTCACTCTAAATCTTCCAAAATACTCCGCATCAATTCTAGCAGTACTTATATAATAATTAAAACTTACGAGTACCACTTCTTTATGCAATTTAAGAAAATTTATTAAAATTAACAATCTTAAAGGATCCATTAGAGCGACTTTAACTTTCCGTTGATAAGTGTCGTGCTCAGCTATTTAAAGTAATTACAACCAGTGAAGATTAACTTTGGAGGAAATTGCCGGCATCCTTCCTGTCTGAGGGCTAAACAAGATCTTACTGGAAGTCAGATTTAATTAGAAAATGATTTATGTAACGCTCCAACTACCAGCACTTTAACTGGGATAAGAAAAACTATAAGGGGTCCCAATTTATAGGAGGCAACACTTTGGAATGGAATAAAGTCGTCCATTTTCCTCGTAAGAGAAAAGTGGACAAGTTCAGACTTATAGAGGCTTGTGGCTAGACAAACTTGTCCAGGGTTTTCTTAAAAATCCATCCTGGTCATTTGTTCCCATCGCACCCTGGGATGGTTTTTGTTTTTGCGGTCGTCGGGTGAGCACTTTGAATTTTCAGTTGGAAAACCATCGGAATGAGCGGCTCTAAATTAACTCGCACTAAAAAAGAAGATTAATTAGGGTTTATTACTACGTTTTTGTTTTTTTTTTTTTTGGTTTTTTGTTTGCCGCCCCGGACCGAACCTCTACCCGTCGCTCAGCGGCCAACTTCCACCCAGAACCTGTGTTCTAAGCGACGATTTATTACTCTAAACGGAAACTTTTGTAATAAAATTTCTTTGGGCAAAGTGTTAACGAGGCAACAGTTGCTTTGTATTTTAATCCCCTCATTTTTTAATTGTGGCGGTAAGGGGGCGGGGGCGGTACCACCGCGGTTACATAACATTTTGTGTTTTTAGTGCCCATGATCCAATGGTGGGAAGTATTCTTGCGTGGTAAGTTGTCCGATTCCTGTGGAGAAAATTATTACTATAGTGATATTAGGACGGAATAGCCAGCGAAATTTAAGGGTGCAATATACAAAACCCATTTGTTCGTATTCATGGATCTAGTGGTCGTACTTTTGGGGGCGGAAATATTTTCATTTCAAAATTTATTATAGCAATAATTCACTTGAATAACTCGGACAAGGTTATTGACTTTACGATCCTTACTGGATATGTAAAAAAGTAGCAATTTTTTTTTCCATTTAGTTCTACAGAACTTTCACCTTAATGCAAAGAATTTGATTAGCTGTAAAGATTGGACTTGGGATAATATCACAATACACCATAACATAAAACCTCTGAAGGACATTTTTGAAGTACTATTATATTTTGTAGTATTCGCAACTTTTTCCCATATTAAACAAATAAAATAAAAACGTTTAAAAATTTAGTACCACATGTCTAGTAATTTTGAAATGATAAAGTAACAAAGAGATAAACAAATTACGTTCCCAATAAACCTTTCAGTATTAAGTAGATATTTTTGTCAATTTTAGATTTTTTTTTTAAGAATCCGTTTTATCTAAACGTAAAACCGTGAAATATTTTTCGAATACAAAATAAATAAATAAAAATACTTGAAGTATTCATATGCATTTATTTATAAATTATTAATTATTTTAAATTAATGTAGTAACGATAAATATAAATAATTGAATTAAACAAGCAAGAGACAGAGACGTGACTGATAGTTTTTGGTTCAATATTTGAACAGAGCTAGGTTATGTTTTTATGAATTCATTTACTCAAAGCGTAATTTAGCTAATTATATTTATTAAATTTTTCTCACAATGCTAAGCTGGTGTTATTGAAGCAATAATCTACAGTTTGACTGTGCTATTAGTAACACAGGCTTAGAATTTTTCAGCCGCCCCTTGTATGTTTAATACGCTTAATCTCTAATAAGAAGCAGTATTAATTCAAAATAAAATTCAATTATGCCGTAGCTAATTCATAAGTAGTGCTCACAAAAACTAAAATGACTAATTTCACTAGGAAATTCCGAAAAAAAGTTAAGAAAATGTAATATTTTATGTAACCCTGAAATAAGGATAACTGTTAGAAAAGTTTACCGTTATATAAAGCTTTTATCAAAGACAAAATGATTTGAGTATGCGGTATTGAGTTTCTAAGCTTAGCCCTCTTACTTGTGAAAGAACATGAACTTTTGTTATAGGTTTTTGCATGAAATGATAATGCGGAAAGCTTTCTTACTAAGGTGAGATGTTTTCAACAGATGGTTCTATACTAAAATTGAATTAAATTCAATAACAAGGTGATTTATTAAATTTTATTGGTGTTATTTAATTTAATTCATTTCACTATCACTTCATTTTCCGTCATTTTATTACAAAACATCGATTTTAATTTACACAAACTTTGTTACAAGCGTAATAAGAAAAAAATGAATAAATTACATTTGAACGTTTACGTATAGAACATTTTTGTATCTTAGGAGAAGATTAAGATTAAGAAATGATCTATGACTTCAGGTTTTCGGTTAGGCCCTGAATCTTTATCCAAAACAGTTCTGATGATGTGAATTTTATAGTGACCCTGTGTTTGTTTTTTCACTTCTGGAGCAATTTATTTTGTGTTGTGTTTTATGAAATAAGCCGGGAAATTTTACAAAATTACAACAAATTATGATTTTTAATATCGATCAAAGTTATCACCATTATTGTGGCATTGTAAGGTATATTTGAGTATGGAGATTATCTTACTAAATAACCAAAAATTTCACCTTCTTTCTAGGAAAAAAAATTGAAATTTCCAACAACTACCCTTTTATCTTGGAGGAGTGCCTTATGGACATACGAGCAATTTGTAGCCACATTAGTGAGTCAAGCTCTTCTAGCGTGCGTACGAAAACTACATCATCAAAAAAAAAAATCGCAGTTAATTTACCTTCCCATCTACGTACTCGCTTTTACTTCGACTACCTCATTACCACCTGAAAACACAACGAGGTAAAAAAACGCAAGACATTAACAGGCCGGTTGGGGTCGAGTTAATATCAAAAGCTAATTACCGCCGAAGCCTTGCGTCTCGTAGCCGACAAATCAATCAGTCAATAACCTACATCAGGAGATGTCGAAAATGTGATAAATTGCCCTCAGACCTGCTGCGAATCGCCGGCATTAATCCGTCAATGATGAGCACGACTCATCATAAGCGAGCGGATTGAGTGGCCACTGGCCGGCCCGGACCCGTTGGACGACAAGTGACCGCCTAAGAAGTTCCCAGCATCCCGCTGCTCCACCCGTCGACCTGTCCGTCCATCTGTCCGACTCCGCTTTTGGTCTGGTCCGATGAATGTAAAATGCTGAGCCGCGAGGTCCGAGAACGCTTCGGACACGCAATTAAAGCCCATTTGAGGCTACCGAATTCGACCGTCATTTATCATTAAGATAAACGTCAACCTGTCAAAAATACAGAAATATCTCGTTGTAAATTTCATCTCCAGCCTCCCGTGGCTCTGGAGAAATTGATTTATCTGTCTGCCCAGGTGCTAGTCGTCGACGTATCCGGTCGTACCTGACCTCGGCTCGCTCTACCTGCCCCTACCTGCCGGGCCGGAATAAGCCCAGCCCAGCAGTCAACACACGCAAATGAGTATCGACAAAGGGATTAAGATAATCCCGAAACGTCAAGAGATGAATTTTCCTCAGATTGGACAAGGCGGGTTCATCCTGTCGCTGACCCCTGGGTGCTGTTCACCACTGCATTCGTGATATGAATGCACCATTCCCGCACTGGACTTTGTAGGGCTGAACCCGTCCAGAACGGGATGCTGACTGTTTTGGAATTTATTTGGCATCTTTGGTTGCGCCCTCCCCTGCTTCCCAGCCACACCACTAACAACAGAATATCTGTCCGAGCCAATTCAAAAGGTGTGATTTGTTCTGCTCTCGTGTCTGTCGTGCCTTGTCTGCTTTGATTTCGTCGTGTTGGGATGAAAGATGTCTGCCCTCGAGGAGCGAATGCATTTACCTTTCGGAGCAATTTGTGACCTGCAAGGTAACCTGAAATACATCCATCGATTTATAGAAGCAGTCTGTGGATCTGTTCTTCCGAAAGACCGCAGGGCATCCGTAGGTACTTGCTGAATGCTAGAATTGAAACTAACGTTTCGAAAGTACTGCTGCAGTTGAACTACGAAATGCTAAGTAAGCTGACCTCTGTCCATGCGCTGCTGGAATGTTGATGATTTCTTCGGATGAAAGGGGATTTTGCCATAGTTTGTCAGACACAGAAACAGGCGATGTTATTAAACACTCACTAGCGGTTAATAGAAATGGACTGGTAAATTTCTGGCCTCATACGTGTCTACTATTTTAATGGGATGAAATAATTTTAAAAGTACATTCTTCGTGTTAGGAATTTTTTTTCTTTCTATTTGATAATCTACCGTGTAAGTCGCGGGTTGGGAGTACCATCGTTTTTTTAAACACTTTTGGAAAAGTAGAGCACACTACCATGAGATCCAAGCCTTAATGTTTGTAACGTGCTCTGATTTTGTTTCTATTTCTAGTTTTTTTTTCGAAAATCTGAAGAATTATTCTGAAGATGTAAAATTGATTACAAATTTATAGCCCTTCAGAATGTGGCTTCCGAATGGATAGAAGCCATTTAATTAATAGGAAAGGGGATAGGATACAAAATTGATCTGCTTTGTATAGTTGAGTACATCTTCTTCAAAACATCGTGCATTTCGTATTCGTATGACGCTACTTGGTATTAACCTGTGGAGCATAGTGGTCCATAATATTCAAATGTAAATCAAACTGATTTCTTAGATCGATAGGGCTAGAACCAGACAGACTAAGGTCCAACCCCCTATTTAGTTGAAATTTTGGCTGTCAGTCCGAATTCAGGCGCATCAAATTGCCCATTACGCTGCGCCTGACTAATTGACACGCGGCCAAGGAGCAATTTCTCAAGTGACGGGACTATCGACGGCTAACAATAATTTTTAATGAAAACCATGAATCGTCAGAATCAGAAGCTTCATGGGTCCGGCGGGCCCGCGGTCTGCCCAGAACCGCGGGCACTGAGCCTTTTACGCTTCGATATGTGTGACTAATTACGGCCCGAGTGCAGCCATTGTCGACGGCCGTTCTGCTTTTTGTTGGATTCAACCTGGCCAACCGGCCGGCGGCCACCGCCACGACAGACAGACAATCCATAGATGACTTGGGCAATTTTGCCATGATTCATGGGGCCGCGATGGCGCGACGGACGTGTGGTGCGGTCGCCGACGGTTCTCAAGTAAATAGTCGCGTCACGTTTTGTCATTATGTCCGATGAATTTCTGTTTTCCTGATGTTCCAGTGCTTCCACTAATCATTCCCGATGCTCCGGTCGGGTTTCATAAATTACACGATCGCTTTTGTGATTATGATTTCACTTTTTGCTGTCCACGCCCGGCCTCGGTTCGCTCCTTGAACGGGAACGTACACGAAAACCGTCAGCTCACGGCGAGAGCCGGGTAAATTGATGGCAGCCCGTCAAGTCTCGCAAGATTAATGGACTCTCCGATTTCAAACTGGGCTAAGGCTCCGGGTTCCCCTGGCCGATTCCCGGGCGCTCCCGGTCGACGGACGGGCTCACCTTTATGTTTCTGTCTTTACCATCTTCGGGAGAGTGATGACTTCTAATTGTGTGGCTTGTCGGTGTGGAGAATTTTGATTGACGTGTTGTGGCATCCGAGACGATTTGAATCTGCTCACTTTCTACGCTTCTTCTTCGGTAGTTCCTTGGCTTACCCGTCAACTCGGGAACTAGCTACCGTCTTTACGCTGTCAGTCCGGGGCTGTCTGCGTGTGGTACGGTGCGACTACTCGCGGTCAAAATGACTGTAATTTGTGCAGATTCTCACAAACATGCTTCGGTTGAAAACATTTGTAAACGTTATCATTTTACTAATCAAACTAGCAATTATTAGTTTTAGTATGCAACTATAACGAGATAAGATAGTGGACGAAAACGCAGCTTTTTAATAAAAGACACATGAGGTGCGAGTTGAACACGCACGAGAAGTGATCTGTATCATAATCTGTGAATTTATACTTTTAATTTTGGGCAATTAGTTAAAAGCCTAAACTACGTAATGATTGATCATCCTCAATTTAGACCTCATCACCAACGTTCTTCTTTGTTCCGTCCTATTCCCCTCCTCCTAAAACGATCTCCAAAATTTGTAATTATATTCGTCGCACTTTAAGTCTGAAATTGGGCTACATTATCTTCTTTAATAATTGATAATCGTTATTAAAGTAATTAGTATTTATAATATAAGAGAATACGTGATTTAGATTGTATTTTAGATTCAGATAAGAAATCTATAGAAAAAAATTGTAAATAAATTCAAACTGGTGCTAGAATAGTGCTTTATTGTGCACTGGCCGAAAAAAAGTACATACAGTTTATTTAAATACATAAATCAATGCAATAGTATATTTTTTCTTATTAACTTTCGGATGTATCTGTAATTATTATTGATCTACTTTCTAGGAGATGACCATTATAATTTAAATTATTAACCAATTTGCAGAATTTTTTGTTAATCGTATGGTACTTCCTTGTGAGCTGTATGTTATAAAATAGTCTATTTTCAAAAACAAAACTATTATTTCATATTCTTTGACTTTTTAAGAAAATTTTTAATCTTGATTTTAAAATAAAAGGCCTTGGTACCTTGGTAAAACCTTTAAAACATTTGAGTTATTAATGTTACTACTTTTCCCAATTAAAAGTTCCCACTGAAATATCAGAGTTCTTCTTTAGAAAAATAAAGCTATTGATAGCATTGATATGATCCAATTCCTTCGTTGGCCTCTCAAGTTAGTTACTGGTGAAATCAATAGGAGCATTTATCTTTTTCTGTTTGGGAAGAAGTCTTGTCTTGTTTACTTTGGATTATTTAAATTTGTACTGTTGCAAATGTTGACCTATTTTTAAAAGGTTCCCGGAACTAAATCACTATATTTACATTTTACTATATCTCGTTGAAGGTATAGCTTATGTGTTTTTATCCTTCGAAACCCTACATTTAATTTTTTTTTTCATTTTAAATTTTTTATTATTATTATTATTTTTTTTTTTTGATTCTTTTGGTGAATTCAATTTTGCCAAAGGATAGTGGTTTAGAGAGATTAGAATATCCCCGGAAGCCATGTGTGCGTAGCATAAACAATTTGGGATTTTTTCATTTATAATATGCAATCCAGTCCAGGACAATAAAGGACGAACAGAAATTGCCCTTTAAGGGCAGAAAGTAATACCTTGAGAGAGAGGATAACATGCGGCCAGGGTGGAAACATATCATCTGGACATTACTTAAATGTGCTCACGTCCGCACATTCTTTCCAATGTGAGCATGATATGTGCATTTTGAGGTAACAGATTGCCAAAACGACATGACCATCCCGAGATCTCCAGGAAATGGTTACTTTGTCCAGTGTTCTATCGTTTATTTTTCCTGGATGTAACATTAAGGCCACATGTGTATAGGCCAAGAATTGGTTCCGGACGTGTTGGTTACGTTGTATCATATCTCTTCCTCTCTCTCTCTCTATCTTTGATCCACCACCATTTCATATCGGAAAATTATATCCGAACAGAAAATGACGAAAAAAGTGGCTTCATTGTTCCTTTTGACTCCTTTATGGCCTCTGGTGCGGGGGGGCGTCGTTCGATTTAATGGTTTTATTAAATAAGACCAGCAGATTTTGTCCTTATCTTCGCAATAATTCCGATCCGGGGCAGGCGGCTTTTTTTTTTTTTTTTGAATTGGATGTGGTATTGGGGACAGTATGGAGGTATGGTATCCTGGAGGCATTCATTCGGTGGAGACGCAACACCTCCGCCATTGCTGTCTGTGGCACCGGATAAATCTTCCTGAAGTTGCGCAGTCTCATAAATTAGATTGGAAAAAACGAAAAGGAACGGGAGACCGGAGAATATCCTGCTGGAGGAATCCTCCAAACGGTCCTGGACCAAACATGCTAAAACGGACGTCAATTGCAGTGACAGGACACGGGAGAAAAGTTTTCCAACCTCCGGTTCACATGTAGTCGAAGCAAAATCCGAGAACGGAGAATTAATTGCTTCGTACGGAGGACATAATTGAATTTTTCTTCATTTTTATTTCGTTCGACGACTCGCACAATGGATCGAATGTCTGGTGGCGAGATGTCAATACTTGCCAGAATAATAGATGTCCCCGACGACTCCTGTTAAGAGGGCTCCTGTCGAAATCATCCATAAATTACAGCGCGCCCTATGTCTTTCGGGATCCTTGACGCCCCATCGGAACGGCAGCTAAACAAAAGGGCCCATCCGCGAGGGGGGCTACAAAACCGGAAAAAAAAAAAAACGAAAATTTCTTCACGCCCGTAGGAGTATTTTGTCCGGGACGACAACATAGGTATAGGATCTGTGCGGAAACCTTCCTGCCGACCGAGGCGCGGCACCTAGGATTAGGGAACGAACCTCTACAAACCGGGAGTCTGCAAGTGATGGTAATAAAAACAGCTCGCGGGTGGATGAGTTACGACTTCCCAGCAAAATACCATTCATTCAAACTGCCAGCATATAAGCCGTATATCTCTTTTATGGTCCTCTTTCAACGCAGTCCTTCGGTCCTCCGAAGCGCCGCTGGAGCTAGCTAGTGCAAGGACGTTCGCAGCTGGCCGTGGGTGGCACTGGGATGGCGCTAAATGGGTGGGTGTGGGCTGAGATATTATTCCTCAACATATTTTTTTTTTCTCCTATTTAGTTCTTTACAACTTTCCTGTTAGCCCAAACTATGCGCCCACGAACTTCCTCCTTCCATGCAGGAGATCTGAGAGGAGGAGACAGGGTCCTGGCCCAGCCCCAGGAACAACAAAATTCCGAGTGAGATGCAGACAAGTTTAAGGGTTTCCGGCTGGTTGCGCCCAGCGGGTCGGGTGGTATTTTCGGAATGTGTTTTTACCCCCAGTGATTTACGGCCGCTGATTGATTTATTGTTTTTGCTTAGATATCACTTGGGGGCGTCGGAGCGGCAGACTTGTTTGATGAAGAGGCATTTCCGCCGCCCCCTATTGCAGGCGAAATTTTCCAAAGTGTTAGTCAAGTGTTGAAAATTTTCAAAAACAATACCTCCTTCTTAGACGCTTTTTGACACGCCAAAATTTGATGATTAATGGAATTATTGAAGATTTTGTGGTATGAGAATTGGATGATAATTTATAGCGAAGAAATTCTTTGCAGAATTATTTATGGGCATAGTTGGGACACCTATCGAACATGATTAATATGTGCTATGAACTTTTAGGTAGATTTCGATAGACAACGTTCCACAATAGGTCTAAAGATCCTTATAACACGATTTTCGGAAAATTTCACCTATAGACTTTAAGAATACCTTCCTTTCAATCCAGATGGGTGTTAGTAAAGTAAATTACATAGCACGGTATATGAATCGTATTACATTTCTTTTCACTGTTGTAATCTAAATTATTATCGTTATATACCTCTCAAATTGTTATCAAAAAAGAGAATATAACTTTAATCAAAAGGGTTAAGGTTGTTTAACTGGCTCTCAAAAGGAGTTCCTTTCTAGCCTGACCTGTCTTAAAGGGATATTGATCACTTCTTTATGCTACTGAAATTCTCACAATTTGCAATTTAATTTAAAACAAAAATCGTCAGAGTATATAAAAAATAAACTCGATAGTATTTTTACAACAGAAAATTTATTGATATGAATAAATCGTAAATAAAAATCTTTAATAATTCGCATTATTGTTCAGCATGCAATTTCTATGAATTATTATACATTAAAATTTCAAACCTCACGGATGCCCATGCTTCAAGACCAAGTACATCTAAAAGGTCAGAAAAAGGAGTGTGTTAAGTAGAAATAAAAAGAAAAATATTAGAAGTAGGTCTGGGAATTTAGTCTGCCTTCGACAATACACTAAATATAATAGATTTCCTGATGTAGTTATTCCACATTAAAACTTTTAAGCGCTGATGACCCATTAATGGAAGATAATGGTTCCTTTGGGTCATCTTACTCTATCTGAAATACTAAATTGATTTATAAAAGGTATATTCTGAGTGATTCTATCCCTAATAGCGAGTTGGCCATATAACACAGCATCGTATCAATTTCCTACCAAAATACGAGGATCTATTGGCGGTGGTTCCATCAAAGCGCCCCCGCGGCGCAGACGGAGACACCGGTAAAAGAGTTCCCAATGGCTAAAGACAACTGAACGTGACAGAGGAACATAAAGACGTCACATAACTCAACATGATTAACGTCTCACAATGCACAATACTTGTGCCATTCGCATGGCCATCCCGCCGGATTCCGATTCGTAACGAGGGTAGCAGGACGGGGATCGTACGTCCCAAGTCAGATGTCAGGACAGTAGACGCGAGTATGAATACTCCCCCGAAACTGTACTGTGCCGGATGGCGGGTAATATACGGATCGGGAATTTATTTGCCAGCGGGCATAAATTTCCCTTTGCCATTTCCCGCCGGTAACTTCAGTTTCAGATCCTCCTCTTCTGCTCCCGATGGGGGGGCTACCAGTGCCAGAAATTCAATTAAGAAAGTGCCGCGAGATGCAAATGCGCTGATTAGGCGAGAACTTAATGGCCTGTTACAATCTACTTTCACGCATCGCTGATTAACGTATGAGTTTTGATTAACTTCTACCTTCGCATAAATTATAGCATCTCTTTTGGGTGCAACCTGCACGTTTCCGGTACGGTGTCCCAAAGACGGCCGTCTTAACCGAGGGTGACTGAACGAGCATCCGTAGGCTTGCTCATTTCTTTCGCTGGTTCATCGCATACCTGAGTGGAAAAGTCAGTAGGCAGTTACTAGTTTTTGATGTAAATTAAAATCAGATAGAAATTAATTAATTACATTTGTACTGCCCCGAACAAGCATAAAAATGATTTTTAATTTCCACTATGATTACAAGTGGCGTGATTTTAATTCACGAGTTAATGAAGGTAACCATTCGTTATAAAATTAAGATTGCACGGTATATTTGCATATAATATTAGTTAATAGAGCTACGGTAATTAGCAACAGTATTTAAGTAGAAAAGGTGAGTTTACACTTAATTTTTGTACAAAATTAGTTTTTGCACGCAACTTTAACTTTGTAACTCATATAAGTTAAATATTCATGAATTCTTTAGTTCTTTAAAATCATATTCAACCGTTTCGTTTGTTAATAAAATAGAAAAAACCAGAGGAAAACGGACAAATAACAAGTCATAGCCTATAATTTTATATATAACTTTTTTATATTAAGTGCTCCTTAGAAATAGTGGCTAAAAGATAAAATTTGATCGCCGATAAAAAACTAAAAATTCTTAACATTACACTGAAGTATATTTCGTGAAATACATTTTTTATAAACAAGATCAATTAAATTCCACATCCTGTTCTAATTCGGCAGGAAGGTATTCAGTCTGAAGCTAATTAAGTTATAAAACGAACTTCTACGATATTCAATTAATTTTGAAAAAAATTCTTCTGTAATTTATCACTATATCAGTTAAAGGTAAGTACGTACTTCTTAATAATAAAAAACATCTTAACCAATGATTTTCAAAGCTGAAAATTACCAATCGTATCCATTTTCGTTTTTATATTAAATAATATTTCTAATTTATTTTAATTACCACTAAAAAGTTCTAACGTTTAAAAATATTAAAAAATTTTGTTTTTAAAAAATTATATCTAATTGTAACTTTTGAATCTTTTTTTCGTTCTATTTTTTTTATTATTTTCAAAGTAGATTTCATTGATTTATTGAAAATATATTAAAATTCTCGTTGGTGAAGAATTTTTGTAATTACACACTGGTTAATTTTTAATTAAAAGTTAGAAACAATGATTTTTACGTAGAAAATAACATAAATAAATATTTCAGTATAGGAAACCAATTTTTTTTATATTCATTTTTTAAAAATAATTCGAATATTAAAAAATAACACACAACTATGAATTTAAAAATAAAAAATTCCTACATGAAAGTAATATTTCTTCTTAATTTTCTACAGAGAAATTTATGATCGAATTTAATTGCTTTTAATTGTCGAGGACATAATTATAAACATACTCCAGACATTTTAATCGTCCCTCTTTTATTTCAGTTAGAGCTCACTTGAATAAAGGGGCGGGTCTAGCGACGACGACGGCAGGACGCATTTCATAAATGCTAAGTGTTTTTGAGTGCCCTACAAAATTGAAAGACGACAATAACTCCGAATTGATTTTCCTTTCTGTAGAATTACTAGAGAAGTGCCTCGAAGACAAATTTCGAGATGTTGTAAGGAGGCGTCAACGTTAACACCCCCAAAACATGCTCAAGTGCCCGGCAGAACACCCTCCTTAAGTGTTCATTAAGATGGCGTCAAGTCTAATAAGATTATGATAATTTACGGCAATAGGTGTGTCCGGTTTCTTTTTTGCGACACTTTTGGGGGCAGTTCAGCATGTTCCCCATTTATCAAAATATCAACTTTTCGATTTTTTCCTGTTCAAGCTGTCAGACTGTGTTTCCAGAATGACTAGACGATTTCCGGCGTTAATTTGCTAAAGCATTTCTGGCCGACCACCCCTCATCCTCATAGACGTGCTGTGCTGTGCTGAGCTACATGCAAGTCACCCGCAGGCTCATCAATCATAGCCACCACCCGACCGGGCTGACAAAGTTCCATACCTCTGGCGTCCAAATGGAATCATAAAACTAAACAACGTTCATCAATAATCCATTTCTCATTGCATGAGATGACGGACACCAGGACTGGACTTATCAACAGAGGTCGACTGCCGAAAAAAATATGCTATGGCCATGGATCTGTAGCAGACAATTAATTATGGAAGAAAAGATAGATTCTTTCGTCAAAAACCATCCATACCCACATCCCACATCTTTCGCTGGTCTTTTGAAGCAGGTTTTCTTTCACTAGAATTGTACAATGGTTTTTTTTTCTCATATTTTGTAATAATAACCTTTCACATAGTTTTGTATTTTTAACTTATGCTGGTTATAAAAATTTACAATCGAGCTAAACAGGCTTAGTACGTTGAGTGGAATTTCTTATGAATAAAAATCCCCTTATACCCAGCAGACAGACAAACAAATGCACGGAACGAAAATTTCTACATTTTAAGTAATAAAGCAACAAATAGTAAAAACAAATTTAGATCTGAAGATTTATCTGAAATATGCATCCAGTGGACGATAAAAAAACAAAAACATACAAAAAATAAAATGTTAAAAATAATGTTGAGCTATGTTTTTTAAAAACAAATTGAATCTATGTATATAAAAATAAAATGACTTTAAAAAATATGAAAAATGAAAACATTTGTAGATATTGATGAAATACTCCCAAATATCAAATTTTATACAAATTAGTCAATTAATTTAAGCACTAGAACCTCAAAAAGGCACGTAAAGGAACACTCAGGAACAATTATTTTTTATTATAGTATTTTTAAGAATACAAAATGTTCCTTGATCTGAACAAAGCCTTAGGAAATTGGTTTTAACTCTCAATTCAGTTTCAATAGGACATTTTTTGTAGCTCGACCAAAATCAGAATATCGATTTTGATAATAAATTTGTTTCAAACATTTTTTCAATATTTCCCAGCCAATAATTTAAACATAGTTATTTGAATTTCCATCGTAGTTCATAGTAAACAGAACCTTAACCGACAAAATCCAATCATTCCTATCTCACGCCGAATAACCACAACGCAAATTCTACCGCAGATACAACTAAATTCTAATTTCAAAATTCTAAATATCTATTGCAATATTCCCGACATTTTGTAGGTGAATGGAATGCTACTGGTATTCAGAAAAACCGCCATACCAAGTGGAACATTTCTCGCTGACATAGCATGGAAAATATTTAGTAATTCACACCGAATAATGGTAATCATATGACGACATTTTATAATCATTTTGAAACACGCCACCCAACGTTTCAGAAAATGTTTCTCAATCTCATATTGGGTAAAAGTTATTTCGTGTAATCCTGTAAATTGGCCACATACTCAAGCACAGCGAACAACTTCGCACGGGTATGCCCCGGAGGGACAGGGAGCGGGGGATAATAATACGGAAATTCCGCAAAAGCTGTTCCCACCACCACAAGAAGATTATATCGTTTCCATGTTGTCGGAACATTTTATATAACCGCTACACATGTAGGGATATACAAATCCTTCCTACGTCCCACATGCATAGGGTGACCACGAAGCGGCGGGCCGCATGCAAGTACTCCTATCTCCCCATCAGGACCGGGGGGGGGGGGGGGAGGGTTTTAGAAGGGTTCAGAAGGGTTAGAACCGGCGGGTATGCCATATAAATACCAGACTAATACCAGGAGTATTAAGCACTTGTAGAAAACGTGAAACTATTCCAAAATTCGAGGCTATTAGGGACCTGCAGCTTAATGAACCAACTGAACTGATATTACGTGGCCCCCACCCTTGTTTAAGTTGACCCCAAATGGCTTTGACTTGCTAGTTAGCTTCACGGTCGTTAGATTTATGTTTGTGTGATTATGGGGTGCACAGGTTCCATTCCGCCCAATCTTGACGTACTGCTAACTAGGGACTCCAAATTCAATTATGGTGCATTGGAATGAATGAAAATTGCTCTAACTTTAATCGCATTCATACTTGTGCCACGATTGTAATAAACGCTCTACGCCACTGTTCCACCTTTAAGCTATACTAGGTGAAAATTTATTTTACAGACGAACAGTTGCGCCAGAGTGTTCACAAGCTTATAAAATCTGTGGAGCTGGCAGGAATCTTACTCTACTAGTCCCTTATGAAAATGCATTTTGATACTTTCATCTAGAAACATTTCTGGGAAATTTCCGTCTTTATGTTGTATTAAGAAAATCTAGTTTAAGTTCTACCAACATATGGACTCTTGCTAACACGTAGATATATAAAAAAAAAAAAAAACATTAAAAAGGTTTCACTTTAGACGTACGAGATATGCTCATAAAGAAATTAGATTTAATAAATAAAGTACTTTAATTAAGAGTCCAACTAAAAACGAATAGTACCTCCTTCACATCAAGTTTGACTGTAAAGGATCATCCAGAAAATCAAATTATTTAAACTAGAGGATTTAAACTTTAGAAGTGTTGTTTAGACTAAGTTAGTTAATTAACAAGGTACCTTGCTCTAACATAGAAAATTTTATATACTAATTTTATATCTCGATCTTCAAAAGGTTTTAAAAATTCCAATATATGTTCTATATTTTCAAAATAGTAATAATTTCTTTTTTTTTTGATAACATGTAGAATTTACTATCAACCAAATTTTTTCGAAGTTATAATGACTGTAAAATGTTTTGCTATTTATGTAATCCTTAATTATATAAGTTTGATTTTAGTGTAGTTTAAGATTTGTCATAGTATAAAGTGCCTGCTTTATTAAACAAATTAAAAAGGGTGTGAAAATGTTATAAATCTAGATATTCAAGAGCTAAAGCTAAACAGCTTTGTAATCCTTCGAAATTGTCGACAATTTTTAACGACAAAAGGAGGACCAAAAGTGTCCTCTTTCAGGATGGTTTTAGAGGGGTGAAAAATAACTTTCTGAAATGAAATTAAAAAAAAAAAAAAAACATCGGGAAATGGAAAGAATGACGAATAGATTATTCGCGAAATTCCCAGGGGAGCAATTAGACAGCAAGTTAGGGTACGCTAATATTATTAGCCTAAAATTTCTGGTATCCAATTAGTGCCGGTAATTTTTTCTTCTAATTATCGCTATAACTCAGCTGGCGTCATTTTAAATTTGCAAACTACAAACGGCTTCGGTGACAAGGCGTAATTTCATTACCCCGGGCCCGCGGCCATCACCTTCAAGTACGTACTCGGCCGGCAGCAGGTCATCCATCATCGTTTCATGTTGACGCGGCAAGCAAAAACTGTCACAAAAGTAACGAATGAGCATGGAAAAGGAAAAAAAAAAAAATTACGGAGTACATAGCACCAGGATAAATGGCACGTCATGCTACCCCTTCCGGAGTACTAATAAACCCATTAATCACCCGGCACCCGAGGTGGTTCTCGAGTTCCCATCCAGTACCCCGTGGTCACGAAACCCAGAAAATGTGTCCTTGCATGACACGTTTCTGACAGGACCGGATCACAACACGGCCTCTATCGAAGCCGACTCCTAAGGCTCCCGATCCCTGTTGGCCTCAAGAGCTGTTCAATAGGATTACTGTCACCACATCAGTCACCTTTTGCGACGTCAATGTCCCCATGCTAAATCAAGACACGTCGCTGTATCCTTCAACAGGCATCGCGACGGTTCGGAACCCCTCAAATTACACACGGTAACCGGCTAATTATTATGGAAATTCGGTTGACACGCCGTGATGACAGTGTCAACTTAATAGTGCCGGGATTGACGTATTATTTGCATGTCACACACAAATGTTCGTCCGGTGGAAACCGGAATCGGGGCATATGCAAGGATTGATTTCACGTTGCAGAAAGATTTCCAAAATAAAGGACCAATGTGTTGTTCTCAGGTGAAACGGTAACCACAAAGGGACAAGGGGATTTCGAAGTGTTACTGAAGAAATCGATAGGGCAGGAAAGCATTTAACATAGAGATCAATCAAAATGCTACCCAGGGCCACAACAAAGCGCTATTTTTAGTACTGCAAATAAATTTCCATCTAAAAGCCGTTTTACTCCATCACTTCAAGTTTTCAAAAGCGTTGGTATTGAAATATCGAAAATCTAGTTCTTTTTACCACTTTTCAAAAAGTGAGTGTTTTTGAATTTAAATAAAAACTTAAATGATCGTATTAAATTTAAGCTATAGCTAAAAAATTATGAGTAGAAATTATTACGCTATAGCGTGTCATAAATCACACCTACTTTTTTTAAAAAACAGGATTTTCAATATTCTAATTTCTGAATTTAAAGAAAATCACATCCTTAAAAGGAATCATTACTTTCCAGGTTGTATGGTTTGTATTAGTACAGTACTAATTTTATATAATACATTTTATTTTGTCAATCCTGTCTAGGAGCTCTAAAAATAGGTTCTTCTTTAAAAGTACATAAAAGAATATTAAAAATGGGATTGTATACAAAGTGGAAGCTTTAACTTCAATTTTCTTTAAAAATTAGGAAGACAAAGTTTTACTATAATTCAAAGTGATGAAAACAATAATAATACCTACAGTTTTAAATCAGAATACAAATTAAACCTATTAATTAGACATAGTAGTTTCTTGGGTTGGACTTAATCAAATATAACAAACAGGTAAAAGCTAACTACATTTAGCGAAAGAAGTGAGAGAAAAAAATTCCGAACATATCCGGATGGTAGCTGTCACTCTCCTGTCGAGCCCTGAATGATATATCTTACCGGCGAGCCTCATTAATACCCGTCTTTGTGCCAATTGACTACGTCAATCAATTGTCAGCAAAAAGTCTTCATCGCCTTGAATGCAACCTTAACGTGGTGTACATGTGTGATGCAGGTAGTGCGTGGCGAGTAATGATCCGGGTAATTAATAGGTTATGCGACTGAAAAAAGAAGCAAACCAATTGCCGAAGTATGCATTAATCGTTGAAAGTTTTGTGATTCCTGCCCATTAACGTTGTTATGCTCCATAGCATTAAATTGGCAAGGGACAAATCAATTCATTGGATTTGCCTTAGTGGTAAAACTACAAATGATGTTTCGTTTTAATTTCTCTTTTCTATCATTTACAAAATCCTTACTTTAAGTAATTTAAAAAAAAATTTATTCAGAGTTTAAAATTATACGCGTATTTGATATAGACTCTATTTTAGTAACTACTTTTTATTTATAAAGTATATAAGAAATTGGATTTTTTCTATCTATTAAAAATTTGAATTTCTTTAAGGATCTATTAGGTCATGTTATTGATATTAATGTCTTAAATGTTTGAACAATCCACCAGAGACCTACAATAACCAACCTTGACGCGATCGTTTGATTGCAACCAAAAATTGATAATGACGTCATCGGCGGCCAAGTGAAACTCATTAGACATCAACATATGTTTTCTTTTAAATTGTATAATTAGTTTAATTGAAGTATCAAGATCTTACTCGTAAGGACTAATTATCTAATTATCCAAATTTATTAGTTACAGGCATATTAATTCCGATTTGATATACAATATTTATTTACGTAACCCGTTTTATATACGTTGTCAAATTGATTTTTGAATTGAATTAAATTTCAAAAGTTCATTAAGGTTTTTAAGTTTTATAAAAATTTTCAATTGTATTTATGGGACTTTTTGCACTCTAATTTGTTTAATTTAGTTAAATAATTTCAATGTTTGCTTACTTGTTTTTATTGAAAATGAATTCTTAAAATAATTTTATTCATTTATCTTTGTCGTTGTCAGTGATAATCAAGACTTTTTATCAAGATAAGCTTGGATTCCAAATTCGGCATCGATTGGCTCATTTAATAAAAAGTAAAGAACTCAGAAAATCACAATAAAACACACGTAAATTGATTTTTATCTGTTTTTTTTTTTTTTTTTGCCGTATGTATTCGTGTTTTCCAAAGGAGTACTCACCCATCTGGAGTTTATCAACCGTAACGAATATTAAACAATTTGAGCATTTAACAAGTAATGGATTTATTTTATAGCGGAATTTTCGATTAACTTTCGCGCGAACAGAATCACCACTCTCTGGACGGAATAAAGATGAGTGGAAATTATGCAAACCTGTTGTGCAAAAGGCCTTTTAATGAGCTCAATAACTGAAACAATAACGTAAAAATCAGGTCCGTATCGTGCGCGCCGCATCAGAACCGCATCACCACCGTCGTCATTCCCATCCCGGGTCATAAATAATGGAAATTCCTCTGCAAACAACATTTCAACAGAGTTTCTGCAGCCCGGTGCAGATAACGCGCGCCGAATAACAGAGCAGGAGCAACAGTGGCCGTGGCGCGTATGAGTCCGCTGATTGCTGATATTGTTCCCAATTAAGACATAAAATCACTACACCGTTTCCATTTTAAAATTGAATCGCGTAATTAATGTCAGTTAATTAGCATCAACAATTTATCAGCTTACAGCTCCGATACGTGAGCTGGTGAGTCTACTGTCGGTGCCGTGCGCGGATCCATTCGACCGCGGATGATTTTCCGCGCGGCAGCCTATCAAGAATGGATAGAACGTCCCGCCGCCGTCGCCGGTGATCGTACGGTGCGCGATGTATTAGAAATAAAGTTAACATCTACCGACATCGACGACGTTTTGACGAGATAACTTTCCTCTCGTGCGATTCAAGTGCATTCAGTGCATGCTGTAAAATTTATGTTGGCAACGATTGCGACTGACGGGCCTGACAGAAGGATCGCCTGACAACCGAACGGTCTGACAACCGAACGGCCGATGCTGAAGACTAGACCGCGCGATAGATCTGCAACTTGAATGCACCGCTCGCGATTCTCCTCAGTATGGTGAGGAATCCGCGGACTCAGAACGGGGACGTTGATTGATTGCGGCAGATGGAAACACAATTACGTCACGTTTCGAAGTGAACTCTCAACAGACATTGGCGGGCATCTTACCGTCTTGCCGCCGACGGGATAAGTACGAGCTGTTCAACTCGATTTTGCCATATTTTGATTCGTCACGTGTTGACAGAAAGTAGATTGATTTCAAATGGGGGTAAAGTGCGGAAATTAAATGTCTCAAAGGATTCCATACGATGTCGGAAGACGTCAAGTTTCTTTTGATCACTTCTTTGTTTAATCGACCGAAACGTTTCTGGATGCCAGTTTCAGGGATCGTCAATACAGCACAACATAGACCTGGAACAACAATGACCTGGAATTTGGCTTTGTTCTACTAGCTAAGGAATAACAACATTTTTAGAGTATCTAATTTTTGTATCTTTTGAATCATTGTGGTCTTTTTACATCATATTTGTATTGCCCTACTTATTTTTATATTACAAACTACACAAGTGACCGTGTAGCGATATCTTGATATGTAATCATACGTCTTTAAGAGATTTTGAAGATTAACCGTCTCTATGTTTATTCAAACCATAAAATCTTCTTATTTAATTATTATCCATATAATACAAAATTCATCCTCATTAGATAGATCATAGGTCAAACTAATGTACTCATAAACTTTAACTTTCTGGAGTTTCTTTACTTGTTCATTATACCCTAATGCTAGGAGTTTTGAATGAACTTTTACAAAACTTTCACCAGCAGATGGTTCGGAAGTCAAGTTAAAACATAGGCTATATGAGCTGCTCGTTCTGCAGTTAATTGAAGATGCAGTCGCAGACGAAGACAATAGACGAAGCTACCTGTTCACACTTCCAGTAGTTCTGTGAATTTTTCAATCAAATTCAATTCTTCATATATGAAAATAGCATAGGAAAAATATCTTAAACCACAGCTTGGAACCAATTGCAGAAGAATTTGCGCAAAGAACAGCTCTCATCACATCATAACTCAGCGTTGGCCGCACCCTGAAGGACCCCTGACGGTGGTGCGACGACCAGGAGGACATTAACTCGTTTTCCAAATGATCCATCAATTTCCTCGACAAAGCATACTTAAGTGATTGTGTAAGAAACACTACCGCACTTAAGGACTCACCATAACTCGTCCCCTGGTCAATTCGCCAGCAGTTTCTGGTGGTGGGGTCCGGGTTGTAGGGTCCAGACGGTCGATGGTTTGTGAGACGGCAAAGACGTGGCAAGTATTTCGCCAACAAGAAACGCTTTGCGTGTTTCAAGGGCGTTAAAAGTGCGCCGACATTTATTCATCACTTTTCTTGCACGTCAGTTCAGAAATTCACATTGTTGCTTGATCGGATGGGTCCGGGGAGTCGTGGGGGAGGCGATGTCGGACTGGGAAGGGCCAGGCACCCTTTCTCATCCGTCTTGCACGCGGGCACCCGGTGGGCTTAGCGTGCGAAAAGTAATGACTGGTCCGCCATCTCGTGGCAAACAACCATCCATCAACTCGTAAATTACAGGCATTTCGCGTTCGTACGTTTCGTACACATTCGCCGTGCCGTAGTTGTTAAAACTTATGAAAATTTATATGCGGGGCCCCTTGTCTCGTAAGCATGAATTATGTGTCATTTCACGTTTTTATTTGAACGTTGATTGCTGGCTCTGGGCCCCATTACACTTGCATAAAATATTGTTATGGGGCGTAAGTATATCTCCCGATGGATGCCGTATAAGTGAGTGTTACTGCTTTTCGAGACATAAACTCCTATCAGGCATAATTAACTTTTTAATGTATGCGAGTTATGACAGGAACAGTCAATGTTGACTCATTCCGGCACACGCGGTACCATGCCGCAGCCATGTCACGGTGCCCAGCGCAAAATTGAAACTGCTCTCAAAATTGATGAACAGTAAAAGTTATTGCGACGACGGCCCTTTTTTACCCCTACAAAAGCAACAGAAAAAGAAAAACCATTTTTCCCTTTTTCCTTAGGAGGAAACCATTAAGCGCTTTAATCAATGTTTATTGATGTCGTAAATTTCCCCCAAACTGAAATGCAATGAATTCAACGGGGGCGAACTGTCGTCGGATGTTATTTACGTGATTCATATCTAACGCAGGAAATGATACCCATCCTACTGGCGCTAATTGGCGAGAAGCATAGGTGAAGTGCGTGCATATCGGAACAGGGATTATAATCAGCTATCTTTAGTTTTACAACCGTAATATATTAGTGAAATAGCAGCTCTGAACACGTACGCACCACCGGTTCATACACCTAATGATAGAGATTTTAATCAATAAAATAACATTTAATAAACTCTGTTGATATTAACACCTTAATCTACTATTCTGTAGGGATTACGCAATGTAATTTTGCATAATAATGGCTCAAAACAAATAGAAATACACAGCAAAGTATTATAACTACGTAAACATATGCTATAATACTTATAGATATCACTTATATTTATTTTTATACTAGTTTTTTGATTTTTGTCACGTTTGTCACGTTTATTGATATTTCTTGGGAATCAACAAGTATCGAGCATATTGCAGCATATTTAAGAAGCTTTTAATTAGCGTACAATTCCGTATTAAAGTCATCAAATAATTAAAAATGAAAATAGAAACCTCTAGGTGTATTTTTTTTTTTGGAGACTTTTGGTTTAGACTTTTATAGTTTAGATCCAATTTGCAAAAAGTTTTATTTTCTGAGATCTACAGAAGATGCTCTTTTCTTTGATAACCCACATGCCCAGGTCCGTAATAGTCCGATATTTTGACCCCAAAAAATCATAGACTAACCTTTTGGGATTTTTTTGAAAAATTTTACAAAATGTGATATCTTCTTTTTTTCGACGATGAACAAAGAGGGCTACTTGGAACACTAACCCCCTTTTGGTGAAAGCGACTTTAACGCTCAAAATTGAATTTCAAACATTCGAAAAGGGTGAATTTTACTCTATTTTTTTAACAATTGTAATTTTCTATTGTAGGATTAAGTAAAATTTTCTTCAAAAAGTTTTTTTTAAAGAATTAATATATATTTATACTTATATCGTTTTCTATACGTTCACAAGAAAACTAGAACTAAATTTCTAAGTCCTAGTTCTAATTTTATTGAAAGCCTTAAATATTTTATAATTTATTATACTAAATTCGTAATCTTGGGAAAGATCGTAC
Source organism: Proctacanthus coquilletti (assembly GCA_001932985.1). Taxonomy (NCBI): domain Eukaryota; kingdom Metazoa; phylum Arthropoda; class Insecta; order Diptera; family Asilidae; genus Proctacanthus; species Proctacanthus coquilletti. The sequence continues at coordinate 1,266,619 of MNCL01000011.1, forward strand.
CAAAATTGTGTAATACTTAATCGAAGAATTTTTATGGGAATATTTATGCGTATATTATTTATATATTCACTCAAAAGAAATATTAACATATAAAACTTTTATAAGATCATAATTTAATTGTTTTCCTTGGTATTTGTCTTTATGTTTCATGCGTTTTATATTTCACGGTCACCTTATGATAATTTAAGGATGATAATAGGAATAATATTTTCTATTCTTATACTTTTATACGCCTTTGATATATACAACATTTAAATGGACACTAGATTATATAATAACTGGTTAATCTTTAAAAATAGTTGACTGTTTTTATTATAATACGATTTAGAAAAACATTTTTAGTGTGCCATCATAAATCATTATTAAAAAATTTACTCTAACGATATTAATTCAAATATACTCAAATATTTTGGAAGACGGATTTCAATATATCTCTGTCCATTTCTATAATTGTAAACTATAGAAAATACAAATGGTCAAAAGCCCAACCCGAAGAGTAACAATACGTGAATAATACACATAAAAAAAAAATAAAGAAAAATAAAAAAAAATGCCAGTTAATATTTAACAGGCGTCATGAAAAATGGCGCTATTTACCACAATCGATTTATTCAAGGTGATTTCTTTCACATTTCCGCTACGGCTACTTGCAATCAGCAGAACGGGCAATAAAATGTTAATAAAAGTAAATTACTGGGCATAAATCACGCATCATTCTTAGTGCTATAAATCAAGCCGGGGGAGCGGCGAGCGGCTGCGGCGGTCAAGAATAAAGCAGAAATAATAAGCTTAACCACATACCGGCCGGACGGGCCACCATTGGCCGGGCTGCTTAAATAATTCAGCGAGGCCCGACGGAATTCAATTTGACTTAAATCATCCATTTCACATATCGGCCATTTATCAATATGCCATCAACGGAACAGATTTCGTACACCCAGTCGTTTATCTAGATACTCCTTGGTGCGGGCAGGGCCGCACATTGGCCCAGACGGGCATCAACAACACCAACCCGGAGCCCGATGCACACCACCAACAACTTCATAAGCCCCGGCCGGGCACAAAACTCCAGTAAATCATGGCCCCAGTGTGATAAACGACGTACAGTGCTTGGTCATAAAACTCCTTCCCTCCCCGATACAAATTCGTTCCCGAAAGCTGCCAGCACCGCCGGAGGAAGTGGTAGGGTTAATGCTTATTTAGTCCGGGCAGAGTCCAGTGGATGGCATTGACACAGCCCCGTTTCACATATCATTTATGAGACCTTAATCACGATGATAGATGACTTCCCATTTCCTACTTTCGTTACATGGCGGAATTTATGCATGCGCGCTCATAAACCCTTTCAGCTTCTCTGTCTGTCGGTTCGTCTGTCTGTCTGTCCGACTGTCAGTATGTGTCTGACGCTGTTCCACGTTTCTATAATCTGCTACTCCGCGAGAATAGGGAGTTTGTTGTGAAAACGGGTAAGGGACCCGGGGGGGGCATCATCTCCCCGACTACACCCGACCATCCCATGAAAACTGTTTGTCCATAAAATTTTGTGATTTATGCTTTTCTGCAGGAGTTGGCAGCAGGGCTGTGAAAACTCGGGCTGTGGGGCAAGTGCATGCATTTCTGAATTTTATAACCGAGATTTCTAGGCGAACGTTATATCACCGTCAGCATCCTCGCATCGGGCACTCTTAGTCGCTCATCTTATCGCCTTGGGTAGCTAAGAGCAAAAAATTAATTTCTAAGAACAACGCATCCATGTCAGGCGAGGAAGATTTATGAGGACATAATTTAAGATCTCAATGCGATGGCCAGTGTTGGCGTTTGCCCGCCCCCAACACCACCATCCACATAGAGGTCCAAGACACCATTTTTATCTTCCCCAAAATCCCCCCGGAATCGTCCGACTTTAGCCAACACCCTTGTGAACAGTCCCATCAGAGTGTGGCTTGTAGCAATGAAAGTTAGAGCGAAAAATAAATCACAGCCATCGAGATCAAGGGTGGCTTTTAAGGTTGTGCCATCTGTCGGGGGTTTTTGACATAAATTGTTGAACCAACACAGCTCCAATGGGGCAGTCTGCCAGGAGACCTGGACACTGTGATTGATTGAACTTGTTCGTTGCACCTTCCCACTGGTTTCTTCGTGCATTTCTGTATCTTAGATGTGGTTGCTTGCGATTCATTTGTCCAGTAGGGGACCATTCGTTTTTTTTTTTTGTTCTAGCGCTGATTATGCTACATCCTGAAAGTGACAAAGTACATGGTAATTAAGTTGTCGAGTGGTTCTTAACCTGATGATATATGAACATTCTCCATTGCCGTCAAGTACCCTTAATGAGGAGAGTTCACGAAAAACCGATGGAACAACAAAAGATAAAATATTTAGCGCCTTCAAAAGTCCTCTAGTGTCTAACGAATTGTCCTTTTTGTTCGATTTCAGGTGTATCCACAGCACTAGGCTCTCAGAAAAACTTTTGTTATATTTTTATATGTGTATAAAAACCGTTTGAAAAGTTCTGAGCTTTACCTAAATTTAAAAAAGCGTATCATAATTTAACCCAAATACAGGGACGTAAAATCTCCACTGGCCAAAAATCGTAAGACAACTGAAAAATTCTAAGCTCAGGGGATCAAAGATCACGATAAAAATTTGGAAAAGGAGTTTAAACATACATTGCAAAAAACAGAACAGTATTTGGGTAGTTATGATCTTAAAAAACAAATGCAATGTGTGCCTATATTTCGGAAACTAATCTTTGGAAAGCATTCACTGATTTTGAAAACAACTATAAATTTTTTTGTTCAATTGGGGTTAAGTAGTATCAAAGTTTTCCCAAAAATTAAGTCAAACCTCCAGAACTTCAGGAACCTCTTTTGTACCTTACACTGCAAAATGTCACATCAAGATTGTGCATACTCTAGTTGACTGTGCTCCTATTATTGGTTACTAAGTTATGAAATTTTAATTGACAAATAGTCAACATAAAATGTTTATGATATGATTTTTATCTCTACTGTACCTAAACATTTTATTGTTTTAGATACTTTTGTTTTATTAGATTAACTCCACAAATTTTACAATTCATTGGGATTAACTGCGTCCAAACTACGTTTTAATCTATAGAAGTTATCATTCTTTCTAAATTATATCTTGAAGGATCATAACTTCAACGAGACTATAAAGCGGTAGTTTAATAAATTTTCCCTACTTTAATTTCCTCTAACTCCTCCGTAGTAAATTATTCAATCCATAACGAAAAAAAAAAAAAAACAGAACAAACTTCCTCTATCTTGATTAATCAATTCGAAAGCAAAAGATCCACCCTATAAGACCAATAAATATTTGCACCTACACGGCCTGGATTGGAACAAAGTCGCGCAATAAAATTTAAGACAAGAGCACCATATGTTCTTTCATTCAATCCAAAACTATATTTCATCTCAATCAGGCAGGCACCGGTCCGGCGGTGCGGTGTAGCGTTGTTAGTGAACTCGAAGGAGTTGCCCACTACCAAACAGAATCGTACAGAAGAAGGCGGTGCCATTGGAAGAAATTCTGTATACGAGCAAGGTCGTCATTAAAAAGGGCGATTAATCAAACAACGATCCTTTAAAATTACTCCATAAGTTATCTGGCCGTCCCGGGGATACTCGCCTTTCATCTTGTGCCTTCCGCTAATTCAGTTCCCCCTGGAGCTTCTTATGACCTGGCCACAAGCTGGGCGTATATAAATTATAAAGCGCAGCCCTTCTGCCCATGCCTCCATGAATTCTTGTAACAGCGGCAAAGCGGCCATGCGGCCGGAACACACATGTGCTGCCGTGACGCGGAGGCCGGACGGGGGAACGCGCATCTGATTGAATATGCAAACGATATATTATGATATCATGACAGCGTGAAAATATCCCGCCCGATAATTATATTATAAACTCATTCGGCGGGGCATGTAAAGTTGATTAATTGTCTGCTGAACAAAATAAGTTTACTTGCTCTGGTCCGCGAGGTGCGGGCTCGGTGAAAGAAGGAATGGAACGTACTGTGCCAGTGAACAAGATGCCGGCAGATTACAGGCCGTCCGGTGGACTCGAGCGGTGTGGCGGCGACGAACTAAGGCTGAGGCCCACAGCCGCGCCACGACTCTGAGACGCAAGTTATAAATTGAGGCTGCGATGCTGCAGTAGGATTGGGCCTTTACGGCGGCGAGTGGTGGTGAATTCCCGGTGATTTAGTGGAATGAACGAGGTGTGGCAAGGTGTAACAAGAGGCCATTTGTTAACGAGCTCCGATAGCGCGTCGGGATTCACGACTTTTTAAACTTTATTCTGCGCCGCGCCGCGCCGGAGAGAGAGACTTACAAATCTACTTTCACCCCAGGTCATAATTCGCGCAGCTTCCCCATCGTATGCCGTTAAATTCAGCTTAATTCCTTGCGCTATAAATCCAAATAACTTTAAGGACTTTAAAATGTCACCAAGTCCAATAAACCAGAGTTAAACATGGTCTCATCTCTCGTGCCCCTTCGTCAGTGTAGACTGGTTGAGGACCACCCCCGGCCCAGGAACTGGCTTCCGGCTGGTATGTGGGATAAATCCTTGTAGATCTCAAAGTAAACTCCCATAAATGTTAGTTCTCGTGCTGTACAACATATGATAAATGAAATTAAAAGGATTTGTTCTAACATATTCCGAAATTTATTATTGCGGCGCATAAATTTTCGCGCATTTCACTACCAGGAAAGTTATAACTTGCCATAGAGTAGGTATTTTGCTTGCGGCCGTTGCGGTGCCGGAGCGGTACGGTGGCGGTGGCATGGCGGGTAATTAAAACTAAATTATTAGCTTTTTATGGAAATTCGGATTAGTGCGCTTATTTTCGGGCAAAAGTTAGTCCAGAAATGAAAATTGTCGAGAGAATAAGATTACTGCTGTAAATTTTCGGGCGTAAGTGAAAGAGTCCTGTTCTTGCCTTCTAAAGAGGAGCTCACGACTTTACCGCGGAATTGTTGTCGACTTTATTTACGATTGTGCGCTTTCTTCGAGTTAATTAAGCGACCATTAAATTCTGTGCTCACGTAACTCTGAGCTGTATGCCACATGAAACCTTAATGCTTATAAATGTCGTAATTTATAACAAGTAGTACATATGCAACTTAATGGCACTTTTGTAATGTTTCAACATACACCTGTTCCACAATAGTACGCTTTTATATATCATTTAAAACAATAGGATGAAAATCCAACAATTCAAGATATTTCATGGTATGTATGCTCCTATGAATACCTATAATTAACATAGGGAAAGAAGTTATAGGCATCGATTAATAAAAACACATGACTTCATACAAAATATTCAATTAGTTCTAATTCTTAAAAACAATCGGCTAAGAATTACTGAAGGTCTATCTTTTGCATTTTATGGGATGTTTGAAAAGAGTGCAATGGTGTAGAAGCTTCGTATATAATTGAAATAAAATGGTAGACACTTAATGGAGCCTATGCGAAGGGTGGTTAAACTTCCGTTTGAGAATAGTATAAAATCTAAACTAGCATATGCTCTAATCCTATGATTGTCATTTTCTAATGGAACTGCTAAAAGAGACTTAAGTCTACTATTTATAAAATTTCTATTTCACATATTTTTTTAGCTTCGATAGTTCCAAGAAAAAGCCAAAATAATAATGGACCTAAGCCAGTTTCAAAATAAACGACTCAATTTTACTTTTAAAAATAACAAAAAAGGAGGGATAGGAAGTCCATTGAAACTTTGAGCTATTTTATATCTACCTAAATATACCAAAAGAATCTTTAGTAGTTTTACGCCTACAATCGTTAACTAAACATTTCTTTTTCCTCTAGAAATAAATTTTACAGTGAAAAAAAAAATACCACGTTTATTCAATTAAATTATGCTTTTTAAAATCAATTTTTAAATATTTTAACAGAAAACCTAAAATGCCTTAATTGATTAAACCTTTGTTTGGTTTGGTTTTTATTACAGGAAGATCTCGACAAAAAATAAAAGGTAATAATATAATAATGACTTTGTTACTATTATAAATTGCCTTTTAACATTAATGTTTATTTAATTTTTAATCAGAAAAAAACACGTTTTCACATTTATTAAATTTTAAACGCTTGCTGTTTCCTACAACATTTGCATGATAGTCTAGCACTCTCCTACTTAAGTCAGGGACAAATTCTTTCGTTGTTATTTAATTAATTAAATCTTTTGTTTTTTAAAGAAATAACCAATAATAAAATTAGATAATTTTATAGTCCATAAATGAAGGAAAAGTATGGAGTGCTTTTCATGAACTTAGCGACAAAGCTAGTGCACTTTATATCAATTAAGTCTTAGATATTTTTAGACTCTAATTTAAACAGATTTCTGATTTAGAATAAATAAATAAATAAAATTAACTAAAGTATTATTTTGATATCATAAACTTCTCTAACAAGATGAAGACTCAGGCGTGAACTTTGATAAATTATTGATTTAGATGAATACCTTAATAAGTTCTATTCGAATTTTTAAAATTATTATGCTAAGAAAAATATAAAATATACTCGTATATTCTATGATGCCATCAAAAATAATATTTTATTGAATTTCTTAAGATTTCTCGTTCTGTGACTGAAAAATCATAATTTTCGAGGGCTTGAATATATTAATTTTTTAATCTTATAATCTTTACAAAATAAGAAATATAACTTTAATCTTGTTTATGCCGTTTTGATTTTAATAACCTGAATATATAAACATGTTTAACACCATTAGTGCGAATTACTAAGGAAAACGTCTTATAAAGCGAAGGTGTTAAGTATATTAACATTTATATATATTTTCATCACCTGTAGTAAAAAGGTATTATCGGAAAAGTTTTATCTCAACGATTTATTAAGGAATATTATTTTAGAAAGAATTGCTCCTTATTCGGTAAATATCAAAAAGGTTCGTTCATTTTTTCACCGTCAACGAACTTTGCTTGGCTTGTGTCTATTTCGGGTAAGTAAATAACATAATCCCCTTAAAATGACGCCACTCTCGGATAAATCCCCGTGCACAGGGGGCGAATCTATAAATCAATTTCGGGCACGTCAAAGCAAACAGTGGCTGGCAATGAGTAATCATCTTATGGGCTAAACAACAAGGAAACGTAATAAGAAAAAATCAGATCCGTCTAAATGTCCTAAACAAATAATTTATCACATTAACAAGCAGTCAAATATTATTAACTGAAATGACGAATTAGGCCAGAATTTGATCAGGAAGGAAACGAACCTAGGAACCGTCACTCATGTCACACCGTGAAACATACCGGGCCCGCTCTCTTGCCGGCCCGTACAGAGAAAGTCCAAATTAGTAACCGTCATCGGGGCCAAGATAAAGTTGATTAGTTGCCACATAATCCATCAGCCATCAATCATAATTATTAAGACGACGGCAGCGGGCAACGGACCGAGGGCATACCGCGACTTTGAGGTCTCAGAACACGGGTTTTGCGTGCTAGGTACGGGCCAGAGAACAGAGCTCGCACCGCTAATATTAAACACCTTAGAGATTTATTTCTCCGATAAGCCGCACTTAGCCGTCTTAATTGGAACTAAGCTTCAGGTGAATTGCTGTAAGTGGTTCGTGCTTTTATGCACCTTGTTTTTGATAGAGCGTTCTAAATACTGAAATGGACGTGAATTTATCGAACGGTACTGTCTGATTTAGTAAATGTCTGTAATTAACAGTTATAATGTACTCTATCGCGTTATATGCATGTGTCTATCAAATAAAATATGTCCCTTATCATTAAGTTGTTAAGAAAAATAAAATTTATTTTTGAAAAGAATATTGTGATAAAAATAATTTTTTCTGCTTTTAATGGAATTTAAGCGAAAAATTAGGTTTAAACAAAGCCACCTCTTTTAATTATTTGTACAAAGAACTTTTTAACCTTAAAATATAAAACTTGGACGAAATTGCTTTTACTTCTAAGAGAAACAAGAACAATAATTCGGCCTGCTTTTGTTTTTTTTAATAATAAAATTCTTTGTGTTGTGTTTAGTGTTCCTTTTAATACATCTCAATGGCATTTTGCATTTTTTAATTGCTCCTATGGTGAAATTTAACATAAAAATGTACTATCAAACCTCTAAATTTGCTTCTTTATAATCAAAAATTGCAAATTATGTTTCTTACATAATTATGTTACTTTTTTACTTATAATAAATTTTCTCGTGTAATAACGCTATAATAAACGATAAAATATTTTTAGAGCACGTGGAATGCTTTTTTTAAACCACTTTCTGAATGCGTAGTCAATGAATTGTGAAATCTTGGTCTTTTTTGTGTATAAAAAATTTTTAAGGAATACCCGGTCTAATAGAGCAAAAGATGTAGATAAGATTTCATAAGACTTTCGAAAACGAAAATTTGTATGCAAACGGTATGCATTTTTCAATAAAACTTGAATATTTTAATAAAAGCATATATTTTTATTGAATTTAATCTGCCACGAGCATATTTAATTGGTTTTTTGATTTATTTTTTACCTTTTCTTGCAACAACAACAAAAACACAAAGTTCGAATTGATCGTAATTTTGCCCACAGTTTTGATTATTGGAAGAAAATTTTAAACTCGAGAATTTTCAATTAAAAGTTTATAATAAAAGTAAGAAATACTTTCAGAATTTTGTCTTTGACTTATATGATCAGTAAAAAACCGAAACTAAAAAAAAGAACAATGAGGACTAAATACTAGTAAATAACTAATAGGAAAAATATAAGAACTTATAATGTCAATTTATACTCGTCGTCTACATCACTCATCTTAGGCCAAGTGAGCACATATCCGATCAATTTACGTCTAAAATGCAAACCACGTTTACCTGGTCAAGTGAAACCCGTTAAATTAATTTCATTCGCTGAGACATCAGAGCTGATGTGCGCGTCCAACACCATTTGTCACCTTCTTAGCCTCTTCCTTCTAGATCCTCCCCTAGGAATGAGAGGAGGGCGTACTGGGCGCACACACATGTATCATTCGCCTCCTTAAGGTACTCCACGGTCGGGACTTAATCGGCGACTCAATTTTACGTCTGACAGTTTATCTTTTTAATGGTCAGGTCTTTTGATAGCGGTGTCGCCGATGGAACGTACCTACTAAATTATAACATACGTCAAGCGGCTCGTCCGCACACATGTCAGCTGCCGGTGCCAAGAAGATGCGGTAACCATCGTCCCGCGACCGACTACACATCCCTAAAGTCGTTAACCACACTCAATGTCTTTAAAGGAAAACCTGTAAAAGGCTGAAAGTTGAGCGGCAGCAGATTTATCACTCTGAGATCGCCAGGTATCCCCCCGTATGCATCTCAAGATAGTGTTCGTCTTTGGAGCGACTCTGAAGGCGATGATGATAGCAGAGAAGAGTTGATGGGAGACTTGGTTACCAGAGATGCTGTAATTTTTCCTTCGACTGGACAGACCGACAGTTTCGACCTTTTTAATTTATTTCACGGCAGTGATTAACAGGGGAGCAATTAATTCCCTCAAAGTATAGTTCTCAAGCTTGCCGGTAAGACGTTCCCCAGAGTTGTCATTGGCCTTAATGACACCACTTTAGGTGTTTGCGATAAGACAGTGATGCATTCGCTGTGATTAACCCGATGAGATTTTACAAATGGCAGTTTTTAATGAATTTCAAAGTATCCGAACGGTTCCGAACGGGCTTCTTGGGCGCGCTTTGAAGATTCAGGCCATCTTAGAGGATCCTTAATGGGTTTGGCGGTGAATGGAGCATCTTTAAGGCGGTACGTTTAATTTATGGGTTATTTTACGTAGACCACGATACTAGGTCTTCCTGGGCAACAAATTTCCTATTTCAGCATGTTTCCTTATCTGATTTCAATAAATGCTCAGATATAAATCAAACTCGGAGCGGAGCTGGGAGCGTGACTAATGAACGCAGGCTGTCCGACGAGTTAACACTTTGTGCGCCACATGAGCAAGCGAATTTTGCGTCCTTTCAAGACGTCAAGGTAAGACAAGGTAAGACAAGGTAAGACGAAGGTAAGGTAAAGAATCCTCTGGCCGCACACTCCTAACTGGGGTATATGTCCCCTCCTGCAATGTCTTATCTGCCATCTTTAACGTTATCATCATCATTCTTCTTGTTTATGGCAATTTATCATAATTATACGAGCGGCGTGTATTTATTATAAATGCATCAGAGAGTGGACGGCGAGGAGAGAAATCCATTTAGAGTCAATGGTTCACTGCGAGCCCTTTTCTTGGGCTCCGAAGAACAGACAACGACGACGATGAACGTCTTCTTCTTGGGGTCCGACAAGTGGCCATAAATCATCTTGGCCTGCGGGCCCAACCTCCCCTGGTACCTTTGGCGAGGAGTTGTTGCAGTTTGTAAAACGGCATGCCTCCCATTCTACCTTTTGAGATTCCCGTCCAAGTTGTTCCTGATTCTTGGGAGATCATGGCATAATGGGGCGAAGATATAATTCACTGACGTAGAAGATCACCTTCGTTTCTTTTCTTCCTCTTTGCCAGAAGACAGGGGACAGAGAAGGAGATGGTAAGAAACGAGAACCGAACTGCTCAAGAACTTGTTCCACGAAATTAAGACTGCGAGGGCTAAACGACATAAATCTGGCCTTGTTAAATTGGTGTAACTACCTTAGATTGCAGCTCAGCACTTTGTTGTGGCATGCATTTGCAATTAAGATTTTTGCGGTGATGGCCGTCACGATGCTTTTTGTTTTGTTGTGTTTTTTTTTTTTTTTGAAAGACCATTTGAATGAGATTTTTAAATTTTTCATTATCTTGGTTTTGTTTTTTTCACTTAAGTTATTCATCACAGGTTCCACCAATTGCGCGCAGATTCTCCGTTACCGTAGGCACCATAGTATCCACTTTATGGTCAAAAAGTTGCAGGTCACAGCCAAGGTCTTTAGGTATTTTTTGATTTTTGTGACGATTTTACGATCGCCCGCTTTTTTTTCGGAGGCATTAAATTTAACGGCTATGGCAATAATCAGACACACGGCACAGCTCATCTAATTTGCATAGTCGTTTAATGATTGTACTCTTAATGTGGCCTAATTCGCGGCAATTAATGAAACTTTATGCGTTTTCTGAATATGCAAAATTTTTGCCTATACCCCTCCTTTTATAAGATTAAAAACGAAAAAAAAATATGAAACGATACCTGCAAGGTATTTATCGGGAAATTTAATATTCGGACAAGTCCATTGCGATCGATGTTCCGCATTGCTCTTTCTCATGAATTATATCATTAAATATGTGATAGAATCCTCCTATTTATTGTTTATCTTTTAACAAGACCTGATTTCACTTTCTTGTTTGAAAAATTGCCAAGGAAACCGTGTATGATAATTTTGCAATATTCTATGCGATTTATTAGTTATCGAAATGGCCTGTAACCGCAAAATCAACATCAAAACTTTCTTCCGCCTCCAACTATATTTTGACGAACTGGATAATTTCGACAAGTTGTGATTCAAAATACTATACTAGTTTTTTTTTTTATTTTTTGTTTGTTTGTTTTTAGTGTAACGACGTGCGCCAACTTGGCACCAAAGGAAAATAATAAATGACTAACTTAATGGAATTTAAAATATTTCACGCTGTATAATTTTGTTGTTGTTTTGCATAATTTAAATAAACAGGGTGATCTATAACAGACATTTCTTATTTTAGCAAAATGGTTTAGAATTTTTAATTTATGATTTAAATACATTTAACGATGAAATTAAAACCATATTTCTTTTCCAGTTTTAGATAATCGATTTTTTTTTAAATGTTCCTCTTATTCCTGGGTCTATTTTAAAAACTTTTACCTTGAAAACTATTTAACACTTTCGAATAAACATACAAAATGAAATAATGCGTAAATAAAAGAAAACTGGTCGATAAAAGAAAGTTTAAATTGATACAAGTTTTAATCGATTTTGAATATTAATTTTATAGATACAGGTGAGATAATCCTTGAACATTCTGTTCATTGTTTATTTATAGTTTCATTTAAAAATATTTATAAGTTTAATACAATAAAAAAATTTTCTGTAACCTTTAGAACTTTTAAAATCCTAGAAATAAGAAAATGATGGATGTTGATCAACGATAAAATAAATAAAATGAAAAGTAGTGAAATATCAATATTTTTTCTAATATTTATACCTTTCTAATTATTTTTATTTTCATGTTAAAGTACTAAAACCATGTGTATGTGATCTTTAGCATTTAGCAAAGCATTTATACATAAATCCTAAACGTATCCAAGGTTTCTCTTAAATAAAATATAAGTATTAATGTTTACGGGCGGATTTCGTACTAAGTTAAAATTGTTGACATATTTAATATTTTTGACTGTTCAATAAAAAATTACGTTCATTTTTCACTGCCTACGGAGTAAAGTTAAAATTTTTCAATATCTTTCTTTTGTTTTAAATCTTAAGACAACATTTCCGTCAAAGGGTACGAATTTAAAAGTCTTCGAAACAAATTTCTCCGTATTTGTTACACCAGAGATGAGCTAAGAAATAAATATACACTCTTAAAATTCGAAAAAGAATAAAAATCCATATAACCCTTTATTCGGTTTTACACAGGTGCTGTGCTATCAATTTTGTTTTTTTTTATAAAAAATTTTTCAGTTTTAAATATTTTTAGTTCCCGTGCCAATTTTGGTCTTTAAAAATCCTCTACAAACTCTGATCATTAATAAGTTTAATTTAGCATTCAAACCTTGATTCTTTAATATTATTTTAATTCCTAAAATCTACGCATAAACTTAAAATTAAATACTCGTAAAACTAACCCAAATCCGATCGGCTTTCTTTTTATTTCCTAAAGTCTCAGGGCCAATTTCGATTTCTCAAATTTCGTTCCAAACAAAGGTATAATTAAAAATCAATAAAAAAGTGAACTTTTCGTGTCTTGAATTTTTTAACAAAATTTTTTTTTCGAAAAATATTTAAATTATAGTATTGATTAGGAAATTGGGATTTAAAAAATTCTAGTTATATACAATACCTCCAAAATACATCATTTTATCATTAATTTATAACTTGATTAATTAGTAATCAATAAGAAGTGGAATTAATGCCCATATTAATTTAATTTGCATATTGAAACAACATTTTTAATTTACCTACGTAAAATACTAAGCACTTAAACCATTTTCTAAAAACATCTCTTTTATTACAGAAATTAAACTGATATTCTCCCTAATTACTTTAATTATTGTTATTGAATTAATAAAAGAAAAACATTTAATGAAACTTGTAATAATTTGTATTTTTATTAATTCATTTTTTGTTAGTCCTATTTTATGATTTATTTTTCTTGGAACAACCTCAGTTTGTACTGAAGGCGTAAAGAGGAAACGAATTTTAAATAATACTTTTAACAATTCTGGGAGTAATTGCTTATTAAAGTAAAAAATTACAAAGATGTGATATATGCAATTTTTAAAATTATTAATTAAGTTAAAATTAATAAATCGTAACATAAAAAAGCCTGGTTGTTCGGAAAGCCTGCCAAAGTGAAAAGTGATAGTAAGCAATTAACTTTCAAATTAAGGGATTTAACACTCACGTGCGTCTGGGAGGAAAACAAGTACTTCTTAGAAGATTTTACATCTGAAATAAAGGAAATTAATTAGGAAACATTCTTTAAATCCGTGTTTTATTAATTCAATAAAATCAGAATCCAATTATTTTATTTTTATTTATTACAAAAAGAGTCACAAACATCGACGTCTATGCCGAACCTTTGATTTTTTTTTTATAAAGATTCTCACTATTTCACACCATATCAAACCTTTTTTACTACAAATAACTAAAATAATAATTAAATTAAGTGGTTGGAGTGTTGAAAATAGCATAAAAACTTTTTCTTACAAACGAAATTACCTAAATGGAATTATTTTTTTTTTTAACAATAAGCTTCGAATTTAAGTTTAACAAAAATGTTGTTGCTCACAGTATTGATTAAAGATTAAATATTAAATTTATTATAGAAAATGGGACACATTTTTTTAAAAATATAGGCCAGTATATCTTTTTGTAAAACATTTACAAAATAAACGGGTAAGTACTTATAATGGACAAAACATTAGCATCTACAAGTACTAAATATATCGATCCAAATTGTCTTCTAAAATATCAAAAATCCTAAATAAATAAAGCCAATACTTTCAGATAAAAAGTTTTAAATTTTAGCAAGCACCCTTTTAGTCTTATAAAAATTGTTGAATTAGGGTGCTTTCAAGAAGAACCACTTCAAGTTCTGTTGTCGAACTTGTGTTTTATGTCGTTATTTCTACAAACTCTAAAACTTGTAATATTGAAGAATAATAAGAATAATTGTTATACTTTTATTTTCCAGCAAAGTAGAACCCAACTTTAGAAAAGATTTCTTCGTTGTCCCTGATACGAATGGAAAAAAGACAAGTTCCCAATTCCCAGTACTGAACCTCTCTACCAAGTTGTACTCAAATGGATGAAACGATTGAATGCGCGCACGAGACATTTATCTCAATTAAAGGGAACAGCAGTCATGCCCATCAATCGAATAGACTTTATAACACCGAACTATTTTTCCAAAGTGAACGTTTTCTAAAGCACCAAGAAATCTTTAGCCATATCTCTTAGACGATTCCTGTGCGTTCTATGACAAGGACGAGCCAAGTTCGAATGAAATTTCGCCCAATAAATCTCGCAACAACAAAATCCATCGCTGGATGCCACCCCCGCTCACTTACCGCGTATATTTTCTGCCGGGAGAATTTATTGGACCTTCGAATCGTCTAATAACACACTTAACAGGCTTCTTATCTGAATCTTCACGGGGTTACTACAGGAGCAAAATTTATTACTTTTCGCGCTGCGTTTTTCGGGGAAGTGTGCTCTCTGGTCTAGGGGTCTGCAGTAACTATGAGAAGTTCCCTAACGAAATCGATAGCTGTCTACTTTCTAACTTGGATGGTGGTGCAGACACCGTGAATAACCAAACTCGAAGAATTTGTGCTCGACTAGAATTCCTTACAGCAGGAGCTCCTTCGAGTCCATCCAAATCGACTTATTTATGCTAGCGCGAAAACTACACAAAAACACGTTTGCCCTCGCCAAGTTGAACGTGGTGCTCTCGGATGAGTACTAGTGCTGGGATCAGCCAGGAGGATATGATAAATAGCACCCTAGATAGCTTTATTTATTCATCGGTTTTAAAACGCCAGTGCTGAGCCACATACTCTACAATCTTGCGAGCCTGCACTAGGACCAGGGAACGGCAGGAGCAAACGCTTACCACGGATTTACCAGTTCAGCTGGCTTCCCTTCCGTTTGTAGATCTCCTCACCGGCACCACCGTCCTCCGGTGGCGGGGCGATAGGGTCTCATCTGGGGCTCTAGCCGTGCGGCATGGGGTATAAATTATTTGCGCCCCGACATTAGATAAAAACCCATCTGCAGATTGAAATATGGAGTGCTGTTAATATTTATGGTGTCGAAGCGGGGTGCTCTTGATTAAGCAGCACAGCCCTGGTAAATGGAACCCCATGCCGGTATGGCGGCGACGACAACGGTGGCGTCAAGTGTCCCCCAAATTGCTCTGCATTTGTCTGAAGGAGGAACCGTGCCAAGTTAAGGAGTTGCTCTTATTACTTTCCAATTAATTTGCATGCAACGGCATTTACCTTTGCCGTCGTCGTTGTCGTCGTCCAGGTCTGCAGGACATGGTCGTCTGTATCGTCACGTAAGGAAGTATATAGGTACCATAGTCGACCAATGGTCGATAAAATCAACGAAAGTTGGAATATACCCTCATTTCACTCTTTCGGGCAGTGGTGTCATACGGTCGAAGGCGTGGGAGGCCGAAGTCAAATGTAAAAACGTGTGCGAGGCATGTTAAGTGCATGTTAATACATCACGAGCCCATGTATGCAAATGGCTGATAGTGCAGCTCGCGGACAAAAACTTGAGTTATGTTTCGTGAATGATGTTAATGCGCCAGCCTTTCCGGACACTTTGGAAACTTGTTCTCTTTGACATGGTTTTGTTCAGACCTCTGCACGAAGGAGAACGCTGGAAGTGTCCCATTCTTTTGTGCACCTTACTCGTGCATTTAATTTATTATGGTATATAATGGCAGCTTTAATTGTTGAAACACTCGCGGTCTCATGGATTTACATGTGTTTTCACGTCAAAATATTTCACCTTTTAGTATTTCATATGAAATTCTTAATCTATCTCAGAATGTGATTTATCATTTCGAGTACTACTGTTGATATTTTTGATATCTTTCAATATGTAGAAATTTATATTGATTATAGCATATCTTTTTGTTAGTATTTTCATAAATTGTAGGTTATGGCTTAAAGATAAATTACATTTGATCTGTGTATCTCTTTATTTTTATGTTCGTTACGTTTCGACACCGAAGCTTATAAACCCATACCCAAAAAATTTTAATTAAATGGTACCTCAGAAACCAAATTAGAATATAGACTACAAATTCTTGCTTAAAAATCTTACAGACACCACTCATTTCTAATCCAGACAATCCGTTCTTCTAAATACGTTTATAACTATTTACTAGGTTATATAAGAATAATAGATTTTTATTTATAATTTTTTTAAATTTAAAAACGAATCTCAAAATACAGGTCTAATAAAAGTAAAAAAATTAATAATTGATTATTTATTTTTGCAAAACTAGGATTTTTGATTTTCAGTCTATAAAAAACGTAAATCAATAAATTTTTTAATAAAAGATACTTGGAAAATATTAATCAGACTTTTATTGCAACTCTTTATACTGATACGAGTGTTAATTAAAAAATTATTGCGTAGAATTTATTTATTTTCTGTTGTCCGAATATAATACCAATTTAAAAGGTATTTTTTTGTCTTGAACTGAATAAAATTGGAACAGCTTCAACTGTACCAATCTGAAATTCATATCATAAGAAATTGTTTGTTCCACATTCTTCTTAAAGGTAAGAAATATCTTAAAGGCATTAAACAGCATCTCTTCTGCGGCCTACTCAAAACGCGGGGAAAGGTTAAAGTGAAAAGAAGCCTGACGTGTTCGTTAATTGCAGCCCCGGAAAAAACGCCTCACCTTGCGTAGTTAATCAAAATATCAAAATTAACTGTCGTGTCTGCTGGACATAAATCAAAGTCTGCAGAATTTATGCACATGTCAGGCCTTAACTGTTGTACCGATGTGTGTGCACTGTCCGCTCGTCTGTCCGTCTTCTCCCAGAAACGCGTCCCTGTTGTTTTATCTTCCAAAAAAAAAAAATTAAGTAAAGATAAAAAAATAAATGTGGAAAAAACGCGTTATGAAATGGCAGCAGAAAAGAAAACAGCAGCGGCCCGTCGCGGGAAACAAAAAGAGGTTTTTCAATGCATAAATTTTCGCACGCGGATGGAAATGTTTATGCGCATAATTGCCGCATAAATTCCGCACGCGGAGGTACGCGTCGCTTGTCGGCACGGTGTACATGCATTTTTCCTAATGAAAAGTGCTCGACGTGTCTTTAATCCGGATGGTGTAGGCGGCGCGGTGTTAAATCCACCTTGGGTCTGGCCCGGACCCAGATGATCCTCGCTAGTTGCTTTAGGGATGACGAGTTGATTAAGGTCGGTGTTGATGCCCCGGTGAGTTATGACTCCGAAGACAATTTTATGCTTGCTGCCCGATTAAGTGGCCGCGGGAAAAATGCCATCAACTGAGTTATGCCAGTCCGTCCGGTGTGAGTTTCTAATTTACACATGATTTATGGCCTGCAGCGGCTTCCTAAGGTCCGAAGGCCAAATGACACTCAACAAAAATACTTGGATAAATTCTTTCATTGGAATTTAGCACTTGTGACGCAGATCCACACTTGGAAGTAAAATTAGACATATCAAACTATTTTTGTACTGCCTTTGAGAATGTTATTTTCAATAGATACTTGAAAAAGACTAACGTGGGCTGAAAAATCTCGCAAAGTACTTGTCAGGACGTAGGTGTTTTAGAAATAGATAACGTTCTAAAAAGTCTTTCTAAAGACCTATTGAATGATACCCCACTCGATTCGGTACATGACAAATCTCTTTTTGTCGCAATTTTTCATATATGGTCAATTACCCCCGAAAAATTATTAAAGTAAAACTTAAAAAGTTACTTCAAATTCTCACACAAAAATTTCATTATTTTGAGAATAAAACAAGAACATTTTTCTTGTTGTGCTGTTTGCAATTTAAAAAGAATTTTAATAATACTATTAGACAATTTTTAGTAGATAAAATTATTAATTTAAAAACATTTAAAGAACTTTTAACATGTACAAATTTATTGGACGTCCTAGCATTGTTTCTATGTTTTCAGTCTTAAATCTGTGTTGTATGGGAGAGTAGTTCCACTTTGTCTTGTTGTTTATAGTGTTACTATTACTTTTTACTCGAATCTGATTTCTTTCTGAATGTGTCATCAATCACGATAATAATTTTATTATGATTAATTACGTGTATAACGTCTCAACCTTTAAATCAACTGAAATGGTATTTGAAATGAACATAGTCTGTATCCTGGATTTATAAAATAATACATTTTCGGTGTAGGATATATTTTTCTTGATTGAAATTAAAATATGTTGGTCAGTTTTGTCAAATGTACACATATGAGATTACCCCCGATGGTTTCTACTCAAACTTTTTACTTGTGAAAGTAGAAGATAAGTGAATGTGATTTTTAAAACTAATTCAAACATTTCTAACATGAAAAGACCCATGAATTCTACACCTGCGATTTAATAACTTATTCATATTTTCATAAATGGATATAAATACCGTGAGAACCCTCCTAATCCCAGTATGGGGTCACAAAAGTCTTCTATCAATGCATTCTGAAAATAAACGCGCCACTGTATATCACTGAGATATTACTTTTATTGTTTCGCCACAAAAGGAACTAATAACTATTACTTTTTATGGTCTAAGGAACACACGGTCGTAATTCTTTTATACACTAGTATTAAGAAATTTCAGAAACCGCGATGACACCACCGCACATTTGATTAGAAGAATAAAAGCCATATTAACTGTAACCGCCTTTTGTTTTTGCTTTTTTAATTTCATTTGGGAACATCTTTCTTTTAAAACAAAACTACAAACGATTCGAGAGTTTCTTAATTATGCGCTTTGTTATAGTAGCCTACACCTTTGTTATATTAGACACCAAAGGCGGATAAAATCAATGGCCAGGTCGCATAGACAAAAGGTTGAAATATTCGAAACGACAGGCCCAATGTCATTCGAGATTAATAAATGCCATTAAAAATCTCAAATCAAACACAAAATCGATGAAATATGGAATTTTTTCCCATAAAATTTTTCAATTTCAAGCTGAAAAGGGCCCACCAGGTAAACAAGCTAATTAGCGTACCGCCGACGTATAGATATGCAAATCGTTGCCCCTGCCCGTCGCTATCGAAAATTCGAAAAGTGGAAAAATGGGGCCCATCTCGTATCGGGCCATTAATCTTTATCACGGAATATGCAGGCCCATTATCGACCCAAATTAATTCCATACTTAGCCGTCGAGGAGTGCTCTTTTTAGTCGTTTCCGATACGTTGTTTTTTTTGTCTGTCGGTCTGTCCGGTCCCCTCACCACCTTGTCACCATTGGCCAACGGACAGACAAACATATAAAAAACCAAAAAAAAAAAGGGAACCAACACCCTCAGTTCCCTCCTCCCGGGATAAAATCAAGAAGAAAATTCGAAATCCGAAAAATGAATTAATTACTTAGGTAATTCGCTTGCCGTGACACCGGGTCCCGGAGGAGCGGTGGGACCGCGTCGGATTCTGTGTCGAAAAAATCTCCATCGAACATGAAATTAAAATAGCCGACGAAATCTGAGGAGAGATAAATCGCATGTTGAAATGAAATTTATCGCTCCGATTTACATACGCGCGGCAGATGGCTACGGACTGACATTTAAATTTGTTGCTCCGGTCGGCACCAATTGATCGCGGCAACGGAAAAGAGTCCGCGCGGAAAAAGACGCGCGCGGCAAGGCGACAACGATGCTATGGGATTGCTCCTCCATTCGGCGGCAACTCTTAATTGGCTTTGAATGTGCGGTGTTAGTTTTATGGACTCATAACACGACTACCGATTCTTTCATCCATTTCTCTTAATTGTGTCCCTGAATTGTGTTAATCAGATGCAAATCTGCCGCGTCTCAGGACTTTTTATGACCCCCAATTTAACGATGTCGTCTTTTTTCATTATCTTCTTATATTCTCCCTACCCCGGATCGGAAATTTATTGCGATTACTAATGCACAGTCCGGCTAATAAACGGCGATAATTCCAAATTAGCAGTTTCTCTCATAATTTTCAAAAATTAATACCTTCTGCCCAAAATGTTCGGTGTCATTTTTAGGGATACAAAAAAATAATAATAATAAATAAATAACTATCGAATGTTCCACACATGTGACCATGCATGTGATAAATATTTATTTGCCGAATTTGGCGGCTTCGTGAAAGAATTTGAATGCGCATTTTCCCGCCTATATTTTATTTGATATCGTATTCGAATTCATTTATTCTTTTAAAAGTCTCTCTGATGTATTGTTTATGGCTTTTGATCACCACATTACTTATTCTATTTTGAATAGAGGCATAATACAGGTAAAAACAAAGGTATCCAAATATTAATCAGCTTTCTATATGATGAAAAAAATGATACAACTCAAGAAAATAAATGACCATCTGATAAAATAATGAATTTGAAAACAACTAAAGACGTAAACATGGAAAAATTAGTTGTGATTTATTTCGTATAATTTTATTTAATTTATTTAACTTCAGCGCTTTGTTGACTGCAGAGAAAAAAAAAAAAAACTACAACTTTCACAAGGACAAAATAATGAAACCTACAGATATGGGATCCATATAAACAACTAGATTTAATTAATGAATTTTTATATTTTTATTTTATCAAAAACATGAAAAATACGCAAACGAGACATTTTTTTTGTATAATTTTAATTTTAATTTATATTCACGCAGTGCCTATTTTTATGGGGGAATTACGGAATTAGGAAATTACAGGTTTTTATTTAAAGAGTAAATAACGACGAAAAAAAAATTAATTATGTATTCTTAAAACCTGTGGCTCTATGTTTACTAAGAATTGATGATAAGAATTTTTGATAGTACTTACTCTGTTAAAGCAGTAGATACTAAAGGTCTAGGTTTTTAAGAGGTCTTGTTGATTTCCAAAAATCAATAAATGTTTATATTCTTAAGAATGTGAACTTTTAAATCAACGGAATATTAAAAAAAAATAAGGTAAAATAGAATCCGTGCAAAAATATCAAACATTTCTTGTAATGTTCTTATTTTTGCACAAAATCACCATCGTTAAAAAAATAATAATTTTATTTTTCTGCCAAAGAAATGGATTTTTTCTTCTGAGGAAGTCTTTGGAACATAATGCAGTACGTTTATAGAATCAATTAAAAAATGGTTAATTTACATATTTAAATATAGTTTAGAATTAAAATATAAAAAAGAATATTTATTTTATCATATCATTTTTCCAACGCGTCTCTCATATATTTTGAATCGATTTGATTAATTCAGTACACCTTGTAGTCATTTCTTGTGTTTAAATAAAGAAATTATTTTATTGCTATTGTTAAATGTAAATTGAAAGTCGTTTTTGCCTCCACTAACAAAATATTACCTTTATCTTAATTATATTTTTAATTAATTCTCAATTCAATTCATCAACAATTTTTTCACACTTTCAACTTTAGTTTAGTTTCTTGTTAAAAAAAAAAACATACCTACTGCTACTTTTTAAAATCTTTCATAACCAATCGAGTCTTAAAATATTATTTTTTTCGATTATGCATCGTATTTTTTAATTCTGTGTTATAAATAATTTCTTTGTAACTTGCAACTTTTCAACTTTAATTTTTCTTTTTATGATAAAAAGATAAAGGCTCAAGTTTCTTCTGAGAAATACGGTCCTCCTCAAATCAATTAAATGTGGACATTTTAAAAATCCCTCTTCCATCCATCTCAACATTTTTTTCCCCTTTTGATTAGGCTTCTGTTTGAATTTCATCAAAATTCAAAATAATTCCGTCCATGTTCGTTGTCAGATCTCTCGACATGGGTGTCCGGGCAATGTATCATAAGGACGTTGGAGCAAAGGTGTAAAACTGACTCTGTTGCCGTGGACAAGTGTCACGCGTTGGTATCGACAAAGCTGTCTTTGGACCTGTCCAACTATCACCTGGAAATATCGGCGAGCGCGAGAAACGGTAATGGTACGGACGAACATCGACCAGGCTCACGAGCCGTACCTGTGGACGAGTTAACCGCGCCACCGAGTCACTCATGGACGTACTAAATATAGAAGATGTCAACATAAAATATCTCGAGTCGGCACGGCACACCAGTGCCGCGTATGCACCCGACGAAATTTTATGCAAATTGACATTTGTACGCCCCGGAGGATTCTCTGGTTCGGCTGGCACGTTGACAGGGACGTCAGGTCATGGGGAAATAAATGCATGCGCCTCGCTGTGACTGTTGCTTGCATTTAGATGCTACCAGCGACGGGTGATGCTTCTGCCGCTGATGTTTTAGCGCTGGTATTTCCCAGTATTTTTATTTTTTATTTTTGTTTTTTTTTTCTCTACTCTACTGCCATTTTTTCCCAACTCTATGAGGTTTTTCCCTCAAAGTTTTTCATTTTCGCATTCAGATGCCACATTTGCCCTGCCAGCAACTGTCTGCTCCATCTCACGAGGTGGTGGCACGCTGCTATTCAGCCGCATCTCAGGGAGGCGATAATGAATGCACCCAGCAGCAGTCCAGAGATTTCTGGTGCACGACACAATTTGTTCCCGGATCCCGGGTACCCGGTCCCCCCGCCCCCGCCATCATAGTAACTTTTATCTCTCACACTGGATGCATCATGCACGCCCTGACGTGACGTCGTATGTTGGCAAACAGTCAGATCGGGAATTAAGGCTGTCATAAAAGCTGCCGTACAAGTTGCTTGCATTGTGTGACCGGGACATTGTCGTCTTCTTCTTCTAAGTCCATTATTGTCTCCCGGGAGCTTCTTGTCGCCTGTTTGTTACATGTGTCTGTCTGTCTGTTCGAGCTGTCGGCCTGTCTTCGGTTCGGACATGGGAATGCGGCATGCGGTGCCGAGGGTGGCCAGGCCCTCTGCGAAACCAAGTCCGTTCTGGCACGTGAAATGTGAAATATTTGAAACACGATGTTCTCTGCCGACAGTTCTTAATTGGGGTTCTCTTTCTGCATTTCTGCGCCGCATCGCCGCTCGTCCCGTCCGTCAGTGGCCAGCTGTGACAGCTCGGTTCCGTCTCCGTGCCAGGCACGCCAGGAATGCGTCTAAAGAAAGTGCTTTGATTGATAAGCCCGTGCCGCCGCCTTTGGGAGCCGATCATGAGCTGCTTGCTAATCCTCGGCTAGATCGCCGCGATGACTCAGTAACGCATGAATCGAATAATTGCAAATCGATGCGCGTAGAAGTAAATTTCTTTAAAATTCTTACAAAATTTGAAAGAAACCCGTAGGGTTCACTCATCACTAGGGTGTGTACGCTCGAAATGGTCACAAATATTTTTTCACACAAATTCTCATTAAAAATGTTGGTAGATATATTTTTTTCAAAATTTACCTATTACGAAAATTTCGACTAATTTTCATCCGAATCGATGAATTATGCTACTTTTTAAGTTATTCTTGTCAGACAAAGACAGATAAAGTAATTAAAAAGAAATTAATTAAACTGACCGATCTTACTTTTAGAGTAAAATTTTCTTGGTAGTTCTTTAAACTGATAAAATGTCTAAAGTCTCTGAAGTTATTTCTGAATTAGCACGTTGATACTTTGAGTATATTGAAACCATAATTGATTCTATCTTAAGCCTACAGGACTAGGTATTGATAATTATTTTCCGATAAAGTTATATGTACCGTTATTATGATAAGAAAAATTATTACCCTTACTCGCAAGCATAAATTTAAAAATAAAATAAAAAAGTATTTTGCAAGAACTGCCAATATTTATTCATCCTATCGCAGCCATCAATCACCCCGGAGAGATTTGACATGTCAATGGATTAAGCAAATTGTTTGCGTTTACTTTAGTGATATGCTGATAAGAAGCAGGGCCTGGCTCTGAACGGCTCTTGTGGCGTTCTGACAGGTTTTACACAACTTTGATAAATTAAATTATGAACTGATTTCGAAGTGGGCCCAACGGTTGCAGAGGGGTAGCTCCGGGTGTGATGTTTGCACACCAAACAGGAGCAATGTTCGGAATCGAACGATTTATTACACCGCATTGAGGGCGGATGGCGTCAACGTGCTGTTTGCCAATCGGTTTCTTACGCAGATTATTCCTACACTCTACAGTACAAGGTGATAAGAGTGCATGCGACACGCACAATACCTGGAAGAAGGTGACCGAGGGAAAAAAAAGTCAATTCCCTTCGAGATAAGTTTACTCAACAAATTATTTTTACACTATAAGAACATAGTATTATATCATATTAAAAATTAAAATTAAATAGAGCCAATAAAATGTACTCAAAATCTTCCTCCCCTTCAATTGAATATAATACAATTCTCTTATTAATATATTTTTTTTTTATTCTTTAAGCCATATCAATTATATCAAAATAATGGACTCTATTAGACGCTTGTTTAACTTAACTAAAATTTACAAAGTCTTCGAAATATGTTGAAAATAAAATCGGTTAATCTTCAAGGTAATAAAGGAACTTTTCTGAAGATTTTCACAATAAAATATATCATAATATTAAACATAGGGGAAACGTTTTATTAGAATGGGTCTGGATGCAAACGCGTGTATAATCAATCTCTGGTATTATCGTAAAAATGTTTATATTTCCATAATGTGCTAGAAAGTTAAGTCATATATGAAGCCAATAGTAAAATAAAGCCGGGCCGAAATTTAAAAATGTATGTCGGACTCTGGGCTTTGGGCAAGGGATCTAATGCCGGTATAACACAAGCACGTGCAAATGGGAACATAAAAATGGCCCTGCCGCCCTAATAAGATGTCATCTTTACGCCTTTATCGGTGCTTCCAATAAAAGCGGGGCATAAACTACCCTCTTGTGCATGATTTAATGCCCGCCCGGACCTAATTCATATGGATGGCGATGGGTAGCGCTAAAAAAGACGATATGGTCGAACCTACTAAATGCGTCGCATTACCCGAAAAGTCCACGTCGGGTTCCATTATGTCAGGAACTCAAAAATTTTTGGCAGTTTGTTCCACTTCCTCGTTTATGGGTGTACTGAAGTATCCTCGTCTTGTCCATGTAGATGGGAGCCAGGTTTACTCGGCACACTGGTGAATATTAGAATATATTTTCGGGTCCTGATAGCATCCTCAAACCTTCGGATGGGCCTTTATGTCGTCCTTTTTCTAGGCTCCCGATACTGCCAGTATTGACGAGAGACTATCAGACTTTTTTAGTGGGCCATAAACACGGTGTAAAATGGAAAATAAATGACAGTTACTCGCTATCTGCGACTACATAACCTCTCATTTATTTACATGCTTTACATACGTGAATATGATTTTTTGTGTGCTGCCTGAAAGGGTCGTATACCGACTTATGTACTATTTAAGGATAATGTGTGTTCTTTATGCGGCGAGTGCTCTGTCGTCGTAATTTTCTTCCTTCTTTTCGGCTGAAGTGCCTCTATACATCCCAGGACCCGATATATTTTTGCTGGTGATTGCCATAAAAATAAGCTTTTAGTGTTTCCTTTATCCCTTATCCTGTGATTATATTTGTTTTATATGTCGCGAGGGAGACACCATCTACTGCATCATTAGATAAATCATCCGAGGTGGTAAAATTTTAACGCGCCCAAGTGATACTGGAATACGTGATAAATGGTACAAAATACTCTTCTCCGGTTTTTAACGCAGAATACGACCTTTATCCGCACGGCTTAGCCCGATAAAGGCGAGGAGCCTATCTAAATTTTCATCAATTTGCTCCTCGCCAGTGAAATGGAATTTTGAATGAATGATGATGACTAATGAATTATTTGAACATATGGATTTATGGAATTGCAGAAGAGTTTCATAAAAAATACTTTTCATAAAACGTTAAAAGTTCTTATAAATTGTAATAAATATTTTTTTTTTCGCTAAAACTAAATGTTAACCAACAGTTGTAATTTTAGAGAACTTTTTCTTTACCCTTTAGAATATTTCTTGAAATCTCGGTTTGAAAAGGTGATTAATCGACAATTCCGTTTATAAAAGGCAAATAAATAAAAAAAATTACCACCAAAAACCAGGTATTCAACAAAATATAGCTTATATAGAAATAGAATCAAAAGTGGCTCAGACAAGTAGGATACAAACATCCAAACAGGTGATAATGCTGAAAATGGTTGCTTTATTAATATAAAAAATATTCCCAACTTCATAAATGCAATTTATGAAAGTTTAGAAATATTTTTGCAATAATTAAACACAGGTATGTATTACAGAATTTGAATTTGAAAATAGCATTAAAACTATGTTTGCGCATTATTTTCATTGGACTAATGTTTAAAAAGTTACGTTTTTTTAAAACATGCTGTTAGAAATTAACAAACTTAAAATAAATTAAATCAAAATAAGGTTTTAAAAATCCCCTGATATTTTTTAGAGAAAAAAGTCGATTAGTTTTCGCTTAATAAAATTATTAAAAACCAAAAACAACTAGTGTTAAGTGCATCCCCTGTAAGACTTAGACTTACGTAAAGTATGCAGCATAAGACGGAAAAAAAAACCCTCTTTCAGAAACAGCAAGACTGTACAGATTATTATCACCTTAATTATTACGAAACCCATTTAGAATTCCACGACCTTATAGGTAGCTGTTTCGTTGACCCACAATCCCTGAAAGTCTTCACTGTTTACACTCATATTACAGACGTGGTCCTCCAGCTGCTGTGTAAACAAAAGATCTGCTGGACCGCACCATTTTTCACATCAATAACTTTGTTCGGACAAAGGCGACAAGAATACAAACTTCACAATAAAATTGATAAATAGCGACATAATTTCTGTGAAAAATTTATGACATAATTTTGTTGAGGTCAGTCGCGAATCTGGGTACGTCCCGTGATTGTTTACCGCCAACATTCAGAAATTTTCTCGGGATCGTTAAGTTTAATAGCGGCCGATTTATCATCGTCCGGCCTTATGTTGGAATAACTAAATAAATTCCGATTGTTGATTGGATTTAATGAAAGTCTGCACGCCGGGAGAACACAGTTCCTAATTAAGACGTTGAGACCTTCAACGGTTGCATTTGATAAATGGCCGACAGTATGATCGAAATTCCTGGCGAACTTGTACCGCCCAAATCTGATCTAGTAATAAGAACTGCCGGAATCAACACCCGGCACGCAGTCTTTCGAATGCGGCATGATCACTACATACAGGTAACAGGTTTTTTTTTCGAAAATCGTACAAAGAAACAGACGGGTTTATCAATAAATATTAAAAGTAATAATATATTGACAAGATCGCTTGCCAGAACGAGTTCATTACAGTCGTAAATTATCGTTAATCAATTTTTTCGGATTGCAGGTATCGCGGCCGCGAAGGTGCCTTTCAACATGCCGGACGGTGCGGGTCTCGCGGCCGTGGCAAAAACCCAACCGACCGGGACAGACAAAAAGGCAGTCAGAAATGAAATAAAATGTGCGTTAACCATCTCATAAATAAAAGAAAATTGATACCAGGGGCCATTCATAACCCGCGCGGATAAAAGGGCGAAACGTTCGCGACTGAATTAGCGGCCGTTTCTCTTCCGCCGCGGATCGAACTGAACGGGTCGATTCAATCGGGTCTTTGGAAATTAAGCGGATAATATACAAATTTATTTATGCGCTGTATTTCTCAACCCAAAATAATTTATTACACGCGTTTTACATTGCTCCGTAAGCGAAAATTACTGATGCATTTCATGGACGATCCTCGAGTAGAAAGTTGTCCGACGGCCGTCACCAGGTGAATTATGGCATTTAATTGGCGAATGCTTTCCGACTACCGAGATTTCGGGAGATTGTCCAGTAACTGCATGGTAATAACTAATTTATCGAATTATTATGGTAATTTTACTACCAGAAGGAATACTTCTAGACAATTTACAATTTACTCGATAAGTTCGTACGAAGAATAATTTACAAGTATTTTTAAATAAAAATATACGATTCTTTTAATTCCATGTAATTAACTTACTCACAACATTCAATTAAAGATAATTTATTTGGACACTTTTTAAATGTTATTTTATTTTATATTATCCTTTCACATTACTGAAAAGTTTTATAGAAATTCGCACTAGCTGTTGAATTATAAAATTTTATTATTATTTTTATTTATTTACAACAATTGTCATGAAGATTCTTGAAAGTATTTCAGAACTGTAGACTAGCAAAAAGTGTAAGAAACTTATACCTATATGAAAAGTTTTTAATGTGTTCTCCCCAAAACAATGTTTTTTTTTTAAATAATTTAAGCGCTTCCTCTACAACGCAATTATACTCATATTTTCAAAGTACATTAGATTTAACCGATGTGTTAAATAAAAATAAGATTAAAAGATAGAATCCATATAATATTAACCAAGATTATATTTTTCAAATTTCAAAGAAAACTAGTGGAAAAATTAGGTACATTGTCCAACCGCTCAAGTCGAAGAATCTTCAAGAAAATATTGATTTTTCTTCACTATTCTAACATATCCAGAAAAAAAATGAAAAATAGTTATCTACATGTAAAATGTATTTCTTAAAAACTCCAAAATCCTTATAATAAGTCCTTTAATCTTATATATCATGATTAAGGAATTCAAAATATTTAATGCTTATTTTATATCTTTATATTAAAAAACAAATGATTGCTTTTATTTTGGACACTACAAAAAGTATATTTTATGATTTTTTTTGTCATGATATATCGTCTATTGGAAATGCCTTATCATTATTAGTACAATTTATTACTTTTTCGTGGGGTTCACTTCCAAGAAAATTGCAGCTTAAGCAATGTGATTTTTTCGATTAGTCTATTTAATCTTTTATATCACTAAAAAAATTGTTTACAGAAATAATTTACTTCAATTGCGATATGCCATTAACTATATCATTAAAATTGATTACTTCAATGGTTTTGGAAGGCAATTATCTTTTATTTTCACACCAGATTTTATTGAATGGTAGTCTTAAACATTTAACTTGCTTGTTTTTATATAAACACACTTGTTGTATGTAATTAAAACACATTTCTTTTATAAGCACCATTTCAGATTAATCCAAATATGGTACGAATCGTAAATGACTACTATTTTAAGCCAGGGTGTGGTATTTACAATAAAATTTAAGATGTAAGGTACTAAAAAAGGAGTCTTCTTAAGACTTCGACATTTAGATCTTAAGAAATGTGACTGTCTTGCAAAAATTCCTTAATTAGTCTTTTACAGGTAATTTCATTTACGGTTACGATCGTTCATTGCGGAACTGAAATCAGTTTATGTAGTCATTAATAAAATTAGCGTAAAGCTTCGATTTCACAATGTTTCAGTAAATATTGCTTAAGTTGAATAAATCAATATTTTCAATTTAAGATAATTCTGTGTACTTATTTTTAATGTTTATTATTTCTTTGATTTTTTTTTTTCTTTTTTTTTATACCGTAGTACGAGACATTTTTCTAATTAATAAAATTAGTTTCAAATTACTTTTAGGAATACTTTTATAATATTTTACTTATTCGTTATTTTCTCAGATCTCAGTTTACCAAGAAAACTATTGCATAAACATTAGATTTAAATAATCAATCATCATGTGTTAATTGATCGTGAATCTTGAATACGGACATGGTATAGCTCGATTTATACCTAATAAGGTCTTCTGACTGATTTGTGATTTGATTATTATGTTGAATCAAATAAACAAAAGCGCGATGATAGGTCGAAGTCCGAACCGAAAATGACCAATATGTGATAAGAACGGCTAAGTTTGTCTAGATCTTGATCAATGTTACCTAGGAAATTTCTCATAATGTAGCAGTACTTGAAATTGTTGCGAAAGATTACAAAAATTTTAGCTTGCAAGATCACAAGTTCCCTGACTAAATCATACTCGTAATTCAATGGTTAAGCCTTGAACAGCAATATCGCCTCTAATTTGTTTTTGAAAACAAACTATTTCTTAACTGAATTTATAGTTCGAAAACGTAAACAACTTGGTTAATGTCCAGTCATAATCATAGCAATTCGCTGTCGATTTTATAGAGAACCACCTAAACACCTCGAAGCAACAAGCAATGGTCATAAATTTCAATCACACGTATCTCTCTATAGTCAAAACGATTGCATAAGTCGGCAACCGTCGACCATTGTAATTGAAACCACCAATAAATTAATTCGGAGACAAACCAGGGGCCATAAAGTTTACGAATTCCTCGATCAGATATAGCCTCCAATTGCGAGGCGCACAAATCAATTACCCGCGGGAAGAATCCAACAAATTCGACGGCTTTATTGTCACTCCGACAATCATCTAATGGAACAAAATGAAGTTATAACAGCCGTCACCGCGTCAGTTGCGCCAGATGACATGGAAACGCCGTGTCACCCGGCCTAAGTGCCTGACTGGATTGGATTGACGCAACGATTGTCACCGGACCGCTGTGCCGGTCGCGACCGTAATTGTCCGCAACAACGGTCGCGGTCAACTCCGCGCGGCTCCCCGGCCAACTTTGACGCTCCTCATATGTCAGGAGTAATTTATAATTTTATTTATTTAATGGCTCAAAGCGCACAAAAGGCAGCCGAGCAAAAAGAACCGAGCCAAATTCGCTTTGATTAAAGTGTCACTTTTCTTCATTTATTTTGACGTTTTGTGACGATGGTCATTGTGAGTCGCGCTTTTATGCCGTTCAAGTCACCGCCGCAAGTGATACGTACGACGATCGCCGTGACAGTCCTAAGTGGTGATTGTTGACCCGGGAAGGTTGATGGTCAATTGCCCCCTGAATGGACGCTCCATCTCAAATGTAGCAGCTGAAGAGCAATTTAAGCTTTTCAGACCCGAATGACAGACTGGGTATTGTGTGTGATGACTGTAAGTACCCTTGATTTGCACATTCAAACTCTGCTTTGGCTGGGAGCGTAATTTGTAAGCTGAAGAGGATCCAAAGTCTAAGTGCCCTAACATAGATTTAAACCCCAATGGGATAATTTAAAAATGAAAACAAGTCAACCCAAGGGATCAAGAGAAAATGTTGACAATGTGTTGAAATGTATGAGAAATCAAATGCCTTGTCAAACTAAAGATTCGACACTCTAGCTGGTCAGATTAGGTCTGAAAAATCTAAGCGACTTCAAACTTCAATATATTTTTTTTGAGTAATTCTGAATTCAAACTGGCTACGCTTGCAATTTGAGAACATTGCAAAGTCACGGTTCGCTATATTTTGCCATTTTTCAAATGTGTCCATTTCTCTCATCGAGGGATTTAAAACATAACTCTTTAGGCATTCGGTGCCAAAAAACATTCAATGGTCTAAACTAAATCTAAATAATGCGCCAAGAAAAATTCTATTGACTATTCCTTACGGTCACTGTTTTTGATTGTGTCATGCAAGATTAGGATTATAAAAAAAATAGTTTTTTTTTAAGTATATGACTACACTTTTATAAAGAAATAAGAAGTTGTGCCTAAATCCAACGATTACAAAAGTCAAAATCGATAGTTCAAAGTACCATACCATCAAAAGAAAATTCAAACGTATCATAGCATTTTTTTTTTTTTTTTGATTAAAGTAATAATCTAATTTATTATTATCAGGATCAGAAAAGTACTGGCCATAAAAACAAAAACAATTCAAAAAGCTTTACTATGGACTCGTATCTTCAACAAGTAAATTCATTCAGATTAAATCAAATCGAATTCCTAACGTCTCCCAACCGGCCAATAACACTCATAACCACAGTACGAGTCAATGACTCGAAAAATCTTTCGGAAAACTAAATCAAAACAATGTCAAAAATAATTCCATGATTTCTTGAAGAGCCTACTAAATCGACAGGTAGTCTCGAATCAGTTCCTGCACGAAAAAAAAAAAAAAATCGTCTGATCACCTATTTGATATACGGTCGCGATTAATTACAGGTAAATGCGGCCAACAAGTTCTCTCAAAAATCAAGTGATTGACGGCTGTGAGAATTGCTCTAAACAAATAATTGAAATCGATTTGATTGCGCCGCGTGATATCCTGCATCAAGATGACACCTGATTAGGTGTTCGCTGTTAATTGGGCTCATCTAAACCCGAATTGAATGCAAACAATCTTGGCTCCGGCTGAGTGGACGGGTAATCAAATCATCGGTTGAAGCAATCACCCCGAGCAATTCGAGTGACGAATAGCAGAAGTCCGCAATCCACCTCAGATATCACGGCGAAGACTGATAGAATAAGCTGAGGTATTTGCCGGCAAAACAACAAGCGTTGCCAGGTGTCCCAAATTTCGTGAAATGTGTCTTCCGTATCACCGCTTTCCACTTTTATTAATATACGAGGAGTACGTGTCACCTTAGCATACGAGAAAATCTTGAAAATAGGCAAAATAAATGTAATCACTAAGCGTGACTGATATGCTCCCGGGGCACCGTTGGATCTGTGGTAGTACAACATGTCCAATGGTTGTGGTTCCGATTCCCAGGCCCAAAGTATGTACAGAGTGGCTTTCTTTTATGTAATTTAAATAAACTCGAAATAGGCAATCTTCGTGGGATAATTACTAACACCTCCTACTCAAAAAATTTTCGGTGTTCGGAGATTGGTGCTATTTAAAAGAATTTTTTTTGAAGATTTCAAAATTATTTTTTAATAGACTTTTATGTGATGTGATTTTTAGAAATTAATGCCACGATCTCCAGGTAATGCTTGAAACTGGAAGAAATTACTCAATAATAATGATCAAATCTATCAACATTTAAATGGTGCTATTACATGAAAACTTCTAAATATAATTAAAAATTTAACTCAGGCTTTAAAACGTAGAAATACTTCTCAAATTTTAAAAGTATAGTGAAAGGATAAAAAATTTAAATTGTATTCCCATGGTCGTAACAATTTTTATCCAATTTTTCTCTTATGGTATAAATTTAAATAACTTTATACCGAAATGTCGGCTTAATATTTTTGTATAATAATGCTATTACATTTCATCGTAATTCTTATTAAGTCTTATAGTTCTTTCATAATTTAAAAAAAAAAACAAGGGTGTATATTTCAAAAATTTTATATTGTAATATTAGAACAACCGAATGACAATCTGTATTTAGTTAATCATATGCAAATTAGTGAAGGAAATTTTTATGAATCTTATTTTTAATTAGGGAATCTTCATGACATCTAACTTGATATTCGTTCTTAAAATATTCATTAATTTTGAGAATACATACAACTTTTAATTATAAGGGAAAATGTCGAACGCGTCAATTTGACGGGTTGGATTGTTTTAGTGAATTAAAATCAAAATCAAATACCAAAGGTCGAAGATAAAGAAAAAAAAAAAAAAGAATCATAAGTCATTTCGTGCCTAAATAGAAATTGTAATTTAAATTTTAATCAACTAGTCGCTCATATTAGTTCTTATTAATTTCTTAAAAATTTAGTGGAATTCTAGTTTCCTTATTTGTCTTATTTAAATACTTTTAAAACAAGTTAAAATTAGAAAATTAACCTGAGGTTTCGGATGTGAACAGGATGGATTACTAAATCAGCTTAATCTACCGTCACCGCCGCAGTTTAGTGGTACTCGGCTCCTAAATCTACCATTAGCTAGCATAAAATATATTCAATACCTTTTAAATTTTCATCTCAGACCCGATAAATTAGCGTGGAAATATAAACGACCTTCTGCGGAGAAATCTTAGTTTAACACCTTCCTACTAATGCTATCCGAAGCAGCACATTTTCGCAAATTTACGGCCCCAGATATCCCCATTTCGGTGCAATTTCTTTCTCCACAATCGTGGCTTTTCTTATTATTTTCTTCTGGTTGCTCGTAAACAAGGAGCCTTTGGAGGCACCCCTCCGCCAGGGGGATGGTATGGACTGTAGCTGGTCAGGACGAGGGAGCTCGGCATGGAGGCCGTTGTAAGTGTTTTCAACGTTCAGCCAAAATGAAATATAACCCCGAAGAGGTCAGACAGCAAAAACTTATAAGTTCGCGGTAGAAGATGAATGGCTCCGGATTTTGTGGAGCTCGTTCCTTAGATAAATTTTCATTTTTGTCGACACTTGACTTCACGACGACGAGAAGTTGAAGAAGGTTAACATGAAAGTGCACGTCCGTGCAATAAGTAGTCCTTCTTTTTCGGCCAATTCCCGGTGTCTTGGAATGTCGACCGGCCGATATACCGCCAAAAACGCCATCGAAACAATTCACCTGACCCGGTTCTCTACCTGGGACGAGCCGAGCGTTATCTGCCTATTTATCACAAACAATATTATTAGGGCCATTAATCCGGGCCTGCATAAGACGACGCTCGCAATAATGCGGTCCTTGGGTCCTTGGGGTGCTCCGGCGCAGCCCGTTAAGTAAAAATTGCACCAATATCTCAGCCGGAGATAAATTTGCGAGCATTTCTCTTCTGCGCGATGTAAGTGCAGAGCGTACCAACTACATTTATCGTACTACGTTAGGAGTGTCCCGAGTCCTGGCGCCCGGGACCCGCTCCCGGCCCGTCCTGTCTAAGTAGGAGCAAGGATATACCGGGTAATGTATCTCGAGACATTTATCTACGTAACAAGCGCCCTGCTGTACACGTTGACAAATGTTCACCACGGCACCGGGTGTTTGGGAGTATTCCTTCCTTTTTGTCTTTTCTTGGGCTTGGCTTGGCGCTTTTATCTTTGCGCCCCTCATCCCCCTCCATTATAACTCGCAAGGCGCTCCAGCTCCTTCGACCGTGATGCTGTGCAACAAATTCTTATGAAGTCTTAATAATGGAGAAGTTCCGGTGATTTCGTGGGCAAGCGGGACTCATTCAAATTTATACGACTGGGTGAGTGAAGATTAATTGGCCTTGGCATTGTTTCAAGTGTTTCGCGCTCTTCCTCCATAATTAGAATTTAAACCACTCCGCCAGTTCGTCAACATCACAAGTTGGTTTCAACATCACCAGGTGTAATTTATGAAATCTGCTGGTCGCTATTAATTTTATTACAAGTGAATTAGTCAAACAAGTGACCATACTCATAGAGGGACAGTATCGTGAAAATTTTAAAACAAAATATACTTTTACAATAGTATACTGCTTAATATTTTTAACAATTTTTATCTGCTTGTATATCCGTTCTATAATGAGGTGGAAACTAGTGCACAGATTCCGATAGGGTTTTCACTATTTTGTAACTAAATAATCTAGGAGTGAATTGGAGTAGGTACCATTTTGATTCGATATAGAAAATTTGAGAAATTATAATATAAAATACTTTATTTAAAGCCTTTTCCGATTTTTGTGCACTATAACCTACTCTAAATTCGATAGTTTTAATTGTTTCAATCACTAACCAATCATTTATGAAATTTATGAAAAATCTATGCTAAATACTCAAAGTGGCAAGGATTTTTTTTTTAAAGTAGAAAATGTTGTATAACACTTTTCTGACAATGTGTCGTGAGTGAATCAAAGATTGTTGTTTAAATTAATTAATGAAATTCGAAAAACGTGAAATCTTTTCTGACCTGTTCCTATAGCAACTATTTCTAGTAAATATTTTCCATTTTATTCTCCGAAGATTGATGAAACCATTGATTACTACACGTGTAGAAAAATTTATCATCTTAAACCCCTCTCCTTAAATATTTCGCCTATTATTGTAAACACACGAATTAAATTTTATATAAAAAAAAAAAAATCTCGTAATCGATAACAGACGTGAATGTAAAATGAATTTTTTATAAAAATATTATACGTTAATAAACATGAGCCCAGTAAAAAGCATAAATATCGATGAAAAATTTATCTTATAATATTTCACCATGCTTATTAATAAAACTACAGTAAATTTAACAAATCCGAGAAAAAAGCCATTTAATGATTCCCCATTTTGTTTGAAAGCTTGAAGAAAGAAAAAATAAAGTGTTGAGTGTATAAATAAACATTTTGGAACAAGGTGTGCAAGTTGATTAAATCTTTTGTATAGATTATTCCCGAAAATTAAGATATTACGTGGAATTAAAGGTAAAAGAATCCCATTCTTCAATATACCGATAGTTTTTTCTTGATGATTGATGCCCTTCTCTTATGTCTTTCAATCAATAATCAATAATACTCCGTAAATTATAGATTAATTATTTATTTTTTTTTTTGTAATTATTATAGAACGATGAATCAATTATTAGACATGGAGGACTTATTGTTCTAAATATTTATGATCAGGCAATGAACAAAAAAACAGATCCTTCTTGCTCGATTATCATAAATGATTAAAAGTGATATTTACATGACTTTTTTGTTTTTTTTTGTTTTTTTTTCTACCTTATTTTTAAAATGAGTATTCATAACAATTATTTAAATAATAAAATGTTTCATTTAAGTGTTATAGAATTTCCAATTTTCCTCTTTTTTCTAAATAATTTTAAAGTACTAATAGTGACCTGCATAAATGTTTCTTTGAAAACGCTCGTTATAGATGACTATAAAACTGTACTAGTATTTTATAGAACTAACCAAAACAATTATGAAATATCAAAACAATTCGAAAAAATATGAAAATTATAGTAATAAATTCATTGCAAGAATAAAACTCTTAATGTGATATTTAATGGTATATGCATTGACATGAAAATCATATAAAAAAGTTAATAGACAGAAAAGATGGCATTTAAGACAGTAGTAGACGTCGTATAGATTTCCTTTGGAATTTTTTCTTTTACTAAATACAAGTTCTAAAAGTTTGTGTGGAGTTTATATTTTTATTTGTTATTATTTAATCTAATTCATGTCCTTTCATACAAAAATTTATTTTTAGCCAAGTTCTCGTGTATATTTCATTAATATTTTTAAGATGACACTATGAAAACTTATGATCCTCAGCGGGGAATTGCAAGCGATCCGTGAAAAGTAATAATGGACGCTTCAAATTAAATAAATCTCTTGCGACAAAATATTTTAAGAATCTCTCCAAAATGATAAAGTACTTACGTGTGTTATTTGCAACATTGTCGGCATAAAAACATCTTGATCACTAAATAAAGCCGAAACGTAGCAAAATTCACGCTGTATTTATAAAATATATCGGCAATAAAACTTTGGATATCTTCATCCATTAAAGTCGACGATAAAGCGAGCTGTCGCCAATGTATTTTCTTAATTTCTTTGTGAAGGCAACATCCGGCAAATAGAGGTCCATTAGCTCCTCCGACCAAATGAATTTATTAGAAGCGAGTCCCATTCGCGACCATCCAAACTGTCGTCTTTGAAATGAAACGACGACACAGACCAAAGAGCAATAGCGCGGGATACTAAGAGGAATATGTGTCTCTGAAAGTGGCTCAATTTAAGATGAAAAATCATGACAATAAGACATCTGACATCGGCGATCATTGAGCCAAATTGAAGAGCAACAACGGGCCATTAGGAACGGCAATGATCACACGAGATCGCACACACGGGCACCGGGCGAAATTAAGAAAAACTTGAGAATAAGAAAGCAAACATATTTCTCATCCCAAATGGACCATCTTAAGATAAACAAATTATTTGTTCGGCTGTCGTATGTTATTAAAAGGCGGACAGTGAGAGATATGGGACGGCGAGACATCAGGCGATCGTCGAAGACGGTGCGAGCTTGAGACGCAAAGAGGTACCTCTCAGGGTCTTAAAGATGGGACCCGAGAATCTGCAAAAGTAAAACAAACTCAAGGGGAACGGATAAATTGCCTGACAACTGTCATTTGTTAGCGGCCGTAGCGCATAAAGAGATGCTAGCAACACTCCTTAACATTTATCTTGTGTGTTTGGTTTAGATCTTCAAGATGATCCTCGACAGCCGTTTTGTTTGATCGTCCGCAATGTTGGTGGCGAACATATTGTCTGGGATTGGATTTCAGATATTCCAGGCCAGGTTCAGGACAGATGAATGGCGCTGCACTCCTCTACTATACACCGGGCACATGCACATAAGGTGAGGTATGATTTTATCTGCTCGCCAGACAGCAATTTTTGATTGCTTCATTATAGCGATCCTCTGAGGCGTGCAGATTTCGTGCAGTGCAAATCGTGATGATCGCATCCATTGTTTCGTCCACATTTTAGACTCGCTGAATGTTGTCTGAACTAAATTGCATAGTTTTGACGATTCTGAATTATTGGCCATAAAATAAATGTGTTAATGCTATTGTGTAAAACAGAGAAGAATAGCCATTAGGTGATGATAATTGTAATTTATGGACCGGATGTGGATATCGAGCCCTTCATTATAAACATTTCAAAATGAAAGAAACTTAAATATCACTCACGACGTTCGTTTTCCCACACACCTAGAGGCAAATCGAATCGATTTTAATAAGTTTCACTTCAACTGGCTTTAGAAAAGAAAACGACGTCTTTTGAGGAAAGCCTAATGGTTTTTTGAGTGACCGCCATTAATTGAAATCTTACAAACCATAGAACAAGAGTCTGCTAAAAATCTATGCTATAAATAAAATACTAGATATTTACAGCGTCGAAAAAATTATGTTCATTTATTTGTTACCTTATTTTCCAAAATAATTGCATGCACTTTAAAAGAACTTTTAATATTAATTCTTAAATCAACTAAAAATATAGGCTATATTTTTTTTACTTTGGCAACTTTTAGCACTATTGATCTGGATTAAACTTTAAAACATTTCTTGATCACTTTAACTTGAAAACTCCATTTAAGGAGTTATACAAACTACTTTTTTCCTTCATTTTTTAAGCTTAACCCAATGTCTACTGAGATACGAGGAAAAAATAAAAATAAATATCTAAAATAGAAATAGTAAAGTAATTAAAATTAAATTAATAGTAGCTAAGGTAAATCACTTATAAAATTATTTATTTATGTCTTAAAAGGAGCA
Organism: Proctacanthus coquilletti; assembly: GCA_001932985.1. NCBI lineage: Eukaryota > Metazoa > Arthropoda > Insecta > Diptera > Asilidae > Proctacanthus > Proctacanthus coquilletti. The sequence continues at coordinate 1,305,869 of MNCL01000011.1, forward strand.
TATGTGGTGACAGTATTTTCTTTTCATTGTATTATCAATATTTTTTAATTCAAAGAGAAAATTAATTAGCTAAAGGGAATTTTCGTTATATGTAAGAGTAGATCAACAAAAGAAATCCTATAGTTAACCAGTTCAAACGATAACAATTTTAAAATGGAAGGTAAGCAGACAATGTGAAATGTTTGGAGACGAGTGTTTTCATTTCAAAGCAATAGGTGCTCATAGGTACCTGTACCTATTTGAAGCATACCCTTCAGAATCACACACATTACGTGGAATCAAATGGAAACTCCTTCAGGTAGCAGTGATACGAAAATCCATTTCGCCGATGGCTTTTTAACCGATTACCCAGGCGTTCCCATTACTGTCAGGGATCCCTTTGATGCGATACTGAAATCTGTGAAGTGTTATGAAGTTACCGAAATTCTAAAAGGAAACAGTTTCGGGCAGTTCATTTTTCATTCGAGTAAGCATTTCACCATAGTCGTAGTCGTCATACCCGGAAGCCAATTGGTAAGTGGAGAGGTCAAAGGGAAAACTAGGATTTTCCTCCACCTTCTCTCCTGCTGACTGTTCCGGGATCAGCCCTTGGACGTAGGAGGAGGAATAGTGATGGTGACGGTGGGTTCTCTACGGAATTACTATTCCATGGCTTGTTAGAGCTGGGGCGCAATCACTTGTGTGCACAAAAGGCTCAAGGGGATCAAACGAAACGAAATTATTCGGTTTCCTTGAGCCGGGACTGCTCCTCCCTCCTGTCCCGGGCCCATACAAATTGCTGTCAAGTGGGCATGTTTGCTGTCAAAATAAATTTTCTGGGATCTTATGTGCTGTTGACATTTTGACGTGTTGGGTGGTCTATGAAGTTCGGCCAACCTGATTTCTCGACGTCGTCGAAGAGGCGCAAGACTTGAGCTAGCAACCAGGCACTAGAAATTGTAGATAGGTGCAGAACAGCGAAAGTACCGTAATTCGATGTGCTGAGGTGTTGCTAATTGGGCCTAATTGGACCGCCCTCATTTATACCGGCTTTTTGCACATAGGGTATATATGAAAGTCCCCCTCCCCCCAGGCCCACCTCTTGGTTAATTAATTTCCTGCGAAGCAATCGAGTTGTGAAATTTCCCTCTCAGAAACGAATTCCCTATTTATAGCTTGCTAACTGCTGGCAGCAGTCCCTAGCAACTCAAGAAATGCAAATGAGCCGCCTCCCTAATTTGATCATTAATAAATTTTATAGTGCTTTGTTTGCGGTTCTAGCGCGCGGGATACACGACCAAAGCGACGCGCAGTAGCCATAAACTGTCGTAGGTTAAATCTAACGGAAAAAGTCCGTCTTACCACGGTCTAATGAAATTATTAAGCTTGTGACTAATGGCCGACACTTTGTGAACTTCTGTAACGCTCTCTTAAGCACGGCGCACCGCATCCACACGACGCAGCGGCGCGGCAGCAATCTCGTCCGTCATAGGAAACAAATGGCCAATTGTCGGCGGTCATTATGGCAATTAGCCCCGAAAGGCCACTTCTAGAGTCAGCCCTCTCCCGGCCCCACCTTACCCTTCCGGCAATCTTCCACTCCCCGACTTGACCGTTCACCGTTGGAAGGCGGCCAACAAAGGCAAACAGAACGATAAAAATAATAAATGAATTAATGCGAGCGGGAAATGATGAGGCAATTATTAAAATTTTTCATAAATGGAGAGGCTCTAAAAACGCGCGCCACGCCACCGCGTCATTATCCGAAGGTGCATCTGCGGGCCGATGTAATTAATTACCACGCATTACGGCCGCGGTCATCAATCACGCGATGGCAGGTCCAGCGAGGACTACCGGGGCCACCGACTCTAGCGACCTGGGTCGTAGTCAGCTAGAAAATCGCTAGGCTTTTTCACGTTGGTATAGCGAAGGGTCAGCTGAACACTCCCTTTCCCCCACGCTAGTGACAAACTGAAAATATTTGCATTCAGTTGTCAATCAATTGATTTATAGTCGCAATGTGATGGCCATCGCGCGGAGGGAACGTCTTGACACATCTCCAGTCGTTGACGAGCCGCTGTTTGGACATGCCACGAAATTGATGGCTTTTGTGTTGATGTAGACTTTTTGCCGCGCTCGCGGTGACGGCTGTTGTCGCCTCCCTTCCTCAGAGCAGGTGGAAGGTACCTGTGATTGTAACAGCCAGTCCAGGAAGCGCGCTATTAGGTGAGTTGCTACCGCGTGGCACTACAATGAATCGGATGATTTACTGCGATGGTGCCAGGTGATTGGGACTTCTTTGGAAACGCTTAACGCATAATTTTACCTGAGGAGGTGTTGCAAACTTTTTTAAGCTCGGAGGGGGCCAGGTTGATTTGGATAAATGAGGCGCTAGTGACCTGAAGTGATTAAGTAATCATTTTGCCATTTTGCGTTTTTACCACTTTGTCGATGACGTACTTTATTACTTTGTAATTTTGCTATTGGGAAATTAAACTATTTCTAAAATTATTTACCAAAACTGTTCCACGAACTTTAAAATAGTTTTCACCACCTAAATTAAAACTATTGGCTGTATATAAATTTGCATATTTGGCTTTCTGTTCCTTTGTATATTTGTTCATAAGTTACATCAAAGTCGTTGACAAAATTTTGATATAATATTCACCATTTGCTAGCTCATAGCTCAAATTAGAATATTAACTGAAAAAATTCTTCCTATTGTGAACAAGGTCATGAACTCAAGACAGCATTCTTATAAAACGCCTTTTCTTTAACAATACTTAACTATAAAATGAAATGAAAAGAATATTAATTTATATGGTTGATATAATCAAACCCAGCTGAAATTTGAATCACTTTCACCTTGAATTTGAATAATAAAATTCAAAAATAGAAAATAAATAATTTCATTTTTAATTTTTTATTTTTTTGAGTTGGTCATATTATAAATATGTCATTTCATTGTGATTAAAGATTTCTTCAAGAAAATTATTTAAACTTTTTGTAATAAAATTTATTATTAAGTTACGTAAGTCATTAATTTAAAGGATGGCAATGGCAATAGAATTTTCAACAAGCTTTAACCGAAATAACAAGCACAGACAGACATAAAAGAATATTGACGAAATTTATGTGCTAGACACTGTTGGAAATTCAAATGCAAATGAGAATTGCGACGGGTGCAGCTAGTGAGCAAGTTTCACAGCAATTAGAAAATCCAATTCACCGGTAGATTTTGCATTGTTCGTCGGAAGGTGGCATAAGCCATATTTTAGTGAAATTAGGACAAGCACCTGTCACGGCTGCGCGAAGATAGATCTTAACAGGTAAGCACAGCATTCACCTGCACCACACTGTTAGGCATGGTAGCAGTTAACGACCCTAAACATCCTCCGTCATAAAACATAAGAAATTTACACCTTAAATTAAACGACGGCACGGTGGACGCAACGTTGCGATAATATTCCGACTATTTACTCACACCACCGACACGCCGCACTATAAACGTCTGAAAACCGCCGTTGAGCGCGAAAAATATACTTTTGTAACGGCTTTTGTAAAACCGCTGGTGGCGGTGTTTTCTGTTTTTTTAAATTTTTTCTTTCCTTTGTTTTTTTTTTGGAAAACAAAAAGCGGGGGAGGAGGGTTTCACGCGCCGCTCGCGCTTTTTCTTTCGCGCTAGCGTCAACAATTACAAGAGCCACTGCCGGCAGCGGAGGTGCTCGTAAATCATTTCAAATTTGTTTCGCTGTGTAAGTGAGAATTAAAACCAAATTACAGCAAGTCGCCCTGATTTATGTGTTAATTAAATCACTTTATGGCCATAAGTACAAACGCACTGTTTGGTATCGGCTTAAGCCGCCCTACGAACGTTTCCCATGCATACCCTCGGCGGTGCTGTGCGGCGGCGGCGTTCGTAAGTTATGGGTCTTAAAGGAGGGCCGGGCTGAGCTAGAATCGTCCGGATAGGCTTCGGCTAGGCACCAACACTATCCCGCTCCGCTTCTATTAAGTATCCCTGGGATTACGTTTTATCATTTGCCGGGATATTATTTATAGGCCAGCACTTGTGTTCGCGGCTTACTTCTATGGAGTGAGGACTTACTTGAATTTATGATCCAGCGTCTTTAAGGAAAACATTTGCCGGGGCTGTAAATTGGTGAGGCGTGCAATGGGTACGACTTTTTATTGCCTTCACTTCCACTGAGTTTTGTTTGTTCTGACACTTTTTGTGCCTTCACGGTCTCTTATACAGAAACTCAAACATTATGGCCTTAATGTTCCTCCATAAATGTAAACAGAAAATGGGTGAATTAATTAAAAGCCAGCTAAGTGACTGAGGCTAAGACGGTCTGCGCAGAAATAGATCTTCGCCCCAGAAACATTGACGACATTTGATACTTTGTACCGACTCGACGGCATGTTTGGGCGATATCTCCACATCAAATTGGAATTATGTGGAAGTGCCCGGGGCGTGAAATGCATGCTGGTTACGCTTTGAAATTAAATGCCTTATGACTTTCAGATTTCAATGAGCCTGAGAGCATGAACTGGTGATACATCGCACTCCGGTAATGGGCCCAAATGCGTTATGCTCCTATGTCCAACGTTCTGGTGATTGTACTAACACTCTGCCTGTCTGAGATACTAAAACTCAGAAGAGGACTCTCTTTAGATTGATCAAGCAAAGATTATTCCTACTTTACCTCATTTTATTCCTTATTAAAAAACTTGATAATATGGAAGAAAAAAGCAATAAAAATTTGGACAATTTGATAATTTATAATATCAAATCAAATCTCTACAAAAAAAAACACTCCTTAAATTGAGTACAAATAAGAAGTACATATCTCTTAAAATCAAGCAAAAATTTCTACAGTATTAATATTTTTTTTTTTAATTTACAACAAAAATGTCTTAAAGTCTTTTTTTCTTTCAAGATATTTTTTTCGTATTGTTTAAAATTAGAATACAAAATATTACAAGATTATAAAATTTGATTTTTGCGTTTATTGAAATTTTTTATTGACTGTTGTACTTTAGTAACAAGTATAAAGACCCTAATTCGGTGCTTCTGAACAACTGATCTACATCCCTAGCATCACAGGGCTATCACAAGTATGTGAGACTTAGAATTTTTTTAACCCCCCTTCCATTAAGTGCTGAAATTGTAATCCTTCCTTTAGACCTCACTATGACCTCATGCAGTAACGATACTATTCCTAGTATAATGATCAAATCTTTGTTAGTGTATCACTTCCTTGCTTCGAGATCAAATGAAAGGCGACTAGATCACACCGACCCGTCCAGGTGCCCAAAAGAGCTCGAAGTGAAGAGTCCGGGGCAGGGTGACAATCTGTGCTATTAGGCCTAATGAATGGTAATTGGCCAGCATAGATTTTCACACTAACTTCGGTATAGCGGTTGGTTAGTTGTGATTTATGGACCACTTCGATTGGCTTCGGATGCCAGCAGGCGGTCGCAAGGTGTTGCATAACACGTGTTTGGACCGAACGACAATTTCAACAGTCAACGAGAAAAAAATTCCTGTCCTCGTCAAGTGGCTGATTGGAAATTGATTGTAGGCTGCTAGTTAATTAATTTCACCAGAGTATCAGGTTTAATCTATTGAACGATTAATACTAGCGCGCAAGTACCACAACGATCTACGGCAATTATTCCGAAGTAAAGATATCAATTACCGTTAATAAATCATAGTCAGTGCTCCTTACCAAGTACCGAACTGGTGACACTTTCAAGTTAAAGCAGTTTACTTTAACGAGGTCTCGTTTCAATCATTCAGGTAATTCGTAGGTGCCACGTACTAAGATCCCCCAGTTAGGTGAACATAATCAAGAAAATTGTCGTTTTAGTAAATTTTGTATTTCTGAAAACGAGTACATAAATTGATCGGGAGCAAGATAAATTGGTGCGAAAAGCTGTTTGCTACTCTTGTAATTTTTATACTGTCAGTAGAATATTTAGGTAACAAGTTTGCCAAAACAGAATATAATTTATTTACCACCTTAAGGAAATTATAGCTGATCAATTGCCCACATAAAATCACTTGTTTTCTCAACTGTTCAATAATTTACAAGTATTGGAACATTTACCTTACCGCAGGTTATGATTTATTTATCATATGTATCCCAGTAATTAATTTGATTGAAAAACTAGTTTACCTGCAACTTTATTTTATAATCGATACTTTTTATCGGACCAGTATAATCCTAGTTCCATATCCCATGCATTCAAGAAATCCGTCAAAAGTAGAAAAAGCGCAGGTTTCAGAGTCCGTTCACTTCTTGTGATATTGCGAAAAGTATTCCGAAAAATTAGTTTTAAGAAAACGCCTATAAAATTTACGGTTCCAAGAATAAAATGATCAACTAGAGTTTTCTGGAATTTAATTAATATTAATTTACTATTAAATGAGCTTTGGAAACTATGGAATTTTACGGAGGCTGAATTACACCCATCTTCTTATTTTCTTGACTCTTCCAAATGTTATAGAATTTGATAGAATTATTTAAGTAATTCATATTAAACTCACTAATAGTACATTAAAAAGTAGAAAAAAAACAGATCGAATAAAACTTAACCGATCAATTTGGCGGTTTCCTAACATATTTGGATTATGTCTTCAATACATTTGACAAAATTTACGACCTACACCCTGAAAAGTTGTCCTACTAGTTATTTTCACATGCAGTGTCCATTGAATGGTACAGCCGAACGCGCAAAGTCAAGGTCTCACTGGTGTGATTTCAGGGACTGTCCCCTAGTCATGTCTATGTCCATTTTCCGGACCATTAGGCTCCGTCTAAGAAAGAGGCCTTCTTCCGTTCGCCCGCGGCCCTGATGCTGGCGCGATCGAATTTATTAAACCCGTAGATCTCAATCAAAAGGCCATTCCCGAGGAATGTTCTCCTTTATTGATGTAATGCGTCAAAATCTGTGGCGTTTGATTCAATTTAGTAGAGTGTCTGTCGCGCTTATAAATAATGCGGGACGCGGCACGACAAGGCGGAGGCACCGAACGGCGGCAGATGAATGTCCGGAGGTAGAGCCGTCTTATAGTCGACTTATGGCCGTCTTAGACAAGGAAAGTTGATATAGGGGAGTAGTTGGTCCGTAATTGCTTCATTTATTACATTTGCTGAATTATATGTACGTGAAATTGTGTTCCCGGAGGCGCTGCTCCTCCGTCCCTCTCCCTAATCCCGGAGGAGCACCGTGTGGACCTCTGCAGCGGAGTCAGCAGTTCTTCGTTCTCCGGTCTCCGCAACTATCGCAGCAATTGCCAATGGGCTCCTTCGGACTAAGTTACTGACTGACTTTATTTATTTATTGAACATGCTCTCGACAGGCCCGACTGGTTTATGGATGGCCATCAATTTATCAATGCGATGTAGTGCTTAACCATGGTCGGTCCGTGTCCGGGGCCAGGGTCCCGGGGGGAAATGGATATTCGGAGGATACAGATAGTAGATGTGTCGGAAGATTTACACCCTGATGATTGCTCGGTGAGATTTTTTATTCGCCCGCCTCTCTGATGGGAATCAATCGTTGTTGATCAAGAAATGTTGGGTAACGGTCGGGGGATTCTCGAGGACATCTGGACAATTTATTGTTACAGGAAATTGACGGTAACAAATAGCAGCATTTCTGAGGTGAGCCTCATCAATAACCATCACCAAGTTACTGATACTGCTTCGCAATGCTTGGATTTTCGACGTAATTGGGGCCTCTCATGATCAAAGTGGTTAGGCAGGTAATTAATCCTTAAGAAAGGTCTTCTTTTGAATGGAGCCAACATTAAGCATACGGAAACTGTTTGGCACCCACAAAACATTATTCATTAATTCGTTGTAGCTCATTTAATACCTTTCAGGTACATGTAATTAATCAAACATATAGAAAAAAAACTGTTATAATTAAATGTTAGAGTAGAACCGGCGTAACAAAAACTTTTGATTATTTTTAGCTAAGTATTAGGAATTTAGTAAAACTACAAAAAAGTGTACAATTTTTCAAACAGTTTGCACTTGAATTCATAAGCAAAGGCTTTTTTAGGACTACAATTCGTTAATTAAGTTTTTTTTTAGTTCTAAAATAAAAAAAAAAGGTTTCTTCACTTTTGTAATTTTGTGGACAAGGGCATTCTTAAACGGAAAGGTCCGCGAATCAAAGAAAATTACAATACCTGCAAAAAACCGATTCAAGTTAGAATTACTTAACTTTTAAACTTTAAAAAGACACTCGTTTTGATTGTTTTAATTTGAAATCAATTATTAGAAATACTTACTTTAGATTATATAACGTAATTATAAACTAACTTATTTATTTTACTTAATAATTCTGTGAAAAAGATTCCGCCAGTTTGAAATTCTGCGTGTTTTGAAATTTTCTTTCCTGACAGTTTTAAATTGGAAGTTATCGTCAAACTAAATCATTTCAATTACTTTTACAAGAACACAGAACTTGTTGTTGAATTAAATAAAATAGGGGCTAATTATGGCCTTGTTAAAGAAATATTCTTTTCTATAATTTGATTTTAATGATAAAAGTGATTTCTTTCACTAGATAAATCTTCAAAAAATGTGTTAACTTTTTCCAAATTTAGTTAACATAATTCGATTGAATCTAGTCTAAATTAAGAAATTAAATTCACTTTGATATTTTTTATGCCAATCGAAAATATCAAAGGAGATCTAAATGAATTAAAACGAAATTACTTTCCTGGATAAAATAAAATTAAGAATACACAATAAAAACAATTAGTAAAATTTTGATTTATAATCTTTGATATAATTAATGTACTTGAATTGTATTGATGAATTGACAATTTTAGTTGAATAGTCCAAAACTTTTTCACAGCTTGAATTTTTTGTTTTTATGCTGGTTTATTATAATTAGATTAATATAACTAAAGACGAATAAATAACTAGATAAGATCGAAATAAACAAGTCATTTATTTTTTCGGGGTCATTTATAGCCCATTTATGCGAGTAAAAGGTTAAAGCTGTTTATACTTAAATTCATCAAATTATAACTACACCAAAAAAATTAATGCTTAGGTTGAATGTGGAACGAGCTGAAATCAACAGAGCATGAAGTGCATCCTGTCGGCCTGAACTAGTGCTCCTACCTACGGTTATAGTGCTCCTAAGCCACAATTTATGGTTTTATCACAGCCGAAAACAATAAAAGCATCCCCGAAATGACGCTCATTTGCATTAATAGCTTCCTTTCTGGTTATCTGACAACTGGAGGCCATTGAATAAATCGTGCCCCGCATTAGGAGTTAGCTTTTTGCTGACGAACTGCTGCCATTTTCCTGGCGAAAAGCCGCACGACGATGTACCGCGACGGAGAATATCGGAAAAATACGTCTCCTGTTTGTTCCGCCTCGTTCGGAGCTGCTCCCGGTGCTACTTAAGCTAAGCTTGCAGCATAGTCTAAATTTGCGGCCCCGAGGGCGGATGGGATGGCCCGCCCTTCCCGAAAGGGTGGACTAATTTGAAAACATTTTATTTAGCATTTCAGTTACATTTCGCCAATAAATTGCCTCGTAATGTGTCGGTGGGGTGCGTTTTTTCACCGCTGCGGCGGCAGGGAAATAGAACCATCAATGAAATTTATGTGATTTCCACCCTCCTTTTAACAATAAAAGCTTTTCGGGGGGTAGGTTTAATGCTCCTTTTTCATCATGCAGACAGATATAATTTGGCGGGTTCCTGTGGGATAGGATCCTACGGGACGAGTCGCAGGGGTTGCCGTGTACCTAGTACAACTTATTAAGTGATTTTTTTTTTTTTGCCCCCCTTATTCTACCGTGCTTTATTCACTCAAGCCACCTGACTGACTTATGATAGTCCCGCAGGTTGTTAGGCGGCAGGTAATTTATACTCATGTGTTCCCCGCACATAAAAGTTCCTAGCCAAGGGTCTCCCTCCCCCGGCCCCCCCGCCTTCCGTTTCGTTGTTACACCATGCTATGCCATGCCACGTTTTTGTGTAAGTCAAGCACGGACGTATCAAAGTGTTTTAACACGGCACGTAATTTATTCCCCATATGTGGCATGGTAATTTGTTAAGTACAGTAAAAATAATTGCTCGTATTTATAATTTACACATTCGCTGAAATTTATAGGCGCGCGTCTGCCTGTGTGTGCTTTCAGGTGCTTTCAGAGCGGGTTTATCACGTCTACTACGTGCACAGCACGGCGGAACCCCGGGGCACCAGCATGAACCGGGGCCGGGGCCCCAATGAAGGTAATGTGCTCCGAGGAAGAACAAGGATTAATGCGATGTTGCTTTTTCGTAATTTATTCAGAATGCACGATAAATGGCCGCCCGTCGTGGAGGGCTTGTTAATTACCAGGCACTCATTCACGCTGATTAAGCGCTTTTCATTTCGCTTTTGCCAGCAGAGATTTCAGCCCGGCTAATGACGGTCGAGTTGACAAGAGAGGAAAAGTGGAAGACCGATTCGTTTACGTTTGTTCCCATTCGTCCACATTCGTCCGCAGATCGATTCAAGCCACTTGATTTCGGTCGGAAATTGCATGCCACATTAATTCCAAATATAGGCCATGCCGCGTAACAAGACCTGCACGTAATTGCACCTTTACTTAGTGATCCCACTTAATATGCTCTCTAATTTACACAACAACAGCACAATATTCCTGCCTTAAGGATTTCAATTTAACTTTTCACCCCTTGTTCAAATGGTAGTAATGACGACTATACTCGTACTGCACCTATCATTTTTTTTTAAATAGAGTTTTAGAACGATTCTACGGTTTGTCCATTTTTTAAAAGAAATGCTTCAAAAAAGTGCTCTATGCTCTGATATGATAAATCTCAAATCTTCCTTGAGTACGAACGATGAAGGACACCACTTTGATATCCTTAATTATTTTTTCCTTTAACCGGTATAAAGTAAATTATTATTTGTCTTTAACTATTTATTTCAACGTCGTAAAAAGCACTTCCTGGACTTTAATTCTTTATCAGACCTCAATTCTTAAGTATACTGAAATGCAAATAAAATGTTATTAAACTGACAAGACGGAAAGAATGCTATGAAAGACTGACAGCTTCATTATAATAAATTACATGATGTAAATTGGTAGTGTCCATCAACGCTGCATCTTTTAGCATTTATAAAACAGAAAATATGATTAAAATTATGCAAAAGCATATACTAAAATATACAAAGAGTTGTAATGTAATCCCGTCCAAAATTGCGACTGACGTATTTGAATATTCTACTTGATAAAATTTTATGGAACTTGGAACCATAAAAAAAATTATTTATGCAACAATAATTAAAATATAATCTAATTAAATTCTTATTATAATGTAATTAACATTACGTTATTTGACAATAGTTTTAGTTGGTCCATAACTCTTTATAGACAAATTCATCATCTCTGCAGAACTTCATCTATATGCAGATATTAACTTAAAAAATGACAATTACATAATTCTCTTTACAATTCATAGACTAGGTATTTTGGAATTTCCCCGAAAGCGTATGGTAATAAAACAATATTACCCCGATCCCTCCCGTGTATTGGAAAGAAATGGACACCAACAAGAGTAACATTATCGGGGCCATTAATTTTGAACTTGGGAAATTATCTAAGCGAAACCTGTCACATATAAATTCATAAATGTTTCCCATTTTTCTGGAATTCCATTTGGGCTCTATCAGTGGCCGTTTATTTTACTCCGCGCATAGAGGTAGATACAGATTGCTCATGTCCGGGCTATCGTACCGGCTATCTACCTTCCTGAATGTTCAGGCTGTACTGGTCCGTATGCGGGGTAATGAAAAACCCTGAACGAAACAAAACCAAAATTTCCAAATATGCGCGTATCTAAACGGGAGTATAAAATTCTCAGATATCAGCGACATAATTCAGTGCTTTTATTTATCTAGTAGGACCGCGTATAAATACACACTGACAGGAAACACGGATACGCCGAAGCTGGCCACATCGAAAATGATAAATTAACATGATATCTCCGGACGTAAATCATCCGATGAAATAAATTAGTCGACAGTTGGATATGCCATGTTACAACTAAATTTTTCGGCGTTATCAATCGATGGGATCTGGGCGTTCGCGCTCCACGGCCACTATACCCACAAAGATATTTTCGAGTCGGCCTGATCGGATAGTGCCGCTGGCTGACCAGCGACTGGCTTTTCTGGATCTCTAATGATCTCTGCATCTCATAGATGGGCCTGACTGCGTCTAGTGTGAATTATTGCCGGCGTTGAGGCTATTCCCATTAGGTGTGGACTGTGGAGTGATATCTTATTTCAGCTGGTTTCACTCCTTGATAAATGCTTATGTTCTTCGCGCTGATGAGCGTTCTTAAATAGAAATAAATTTCCCGCCCCGGACACGATGCGCCATTACAGTCGCAACAGAATTGGATGCTATCAACACGGGGCATTAATTAATTTTCTCTGTGTGAGATTTTTTAATAAATCTCTGTTTTTCTTCCGTGTCTTGTCGACTTTTGTGCTTTTGTCTTCTTTTTTTTTTTCAGCTATAATTGGCCAGTAGTGGCTAAGACCATTCCCAACAGCTTAAAGTCGGTAGACGCTAATTGTGTTAATGGACATCGCAATGAAGGTGACTTTGAGCACACACCTGAGTTTTTCAGTATTGTTTTTTTCGTGTTTTGTTCTTTCGTGCTTACAGCTCGGGACAAATGTGTTTTCTAAACTTTGATTAATGACCTCCTTTCAGCCAACATTTGTTTTGCCACATCTTTGGGGTTTCTACGGCGTTAGTATGAATCTATGTTTATTTCATGAATTTAATTAAGTTTACTAGATAAAAAATATAATGAAAATGAAATTACGTTCTTCTAGCAAAGTGCTTCACTTAAGAACATGTTAAAAACCACAAACAATTATTTAAACATTTGTTACGTTAAATTAAAAGTCATAGCATGTAAAAAAGAATGCATTATTTCCGAAAAATCGATATTCTTATTGATCAAAATTTCGAGAACACTTAATTTAGAAATTTAAGCTAGAGAACTGATAAAATTAAAATTCTGAACGAATTTCTTCTTGATGTCTATTGAGGTTCAAACCATTATTACTTTTACCAGCAACTAAAGATTAGATATTTTAAGGAAATCCATTTTTCCATTTTGTCTATTGAAATCCTAAAGTCTAAAAATATTTTTAACTATTTAGAAATATAAGTCCTTTGAATATTTTGGTTATATTTCTTATTTTTTTCATCTTAATTGGAATCCAGGTAATTGGCCTATCTTCTAAGCAGACAAATTGGCAAGTATGTGAATAACTTTTCTTGAAATTTTTTTTTATAAACATATTTTAAATTGACAGACTGATTACACATGTGAATGTCAATTTTTTTTTTATCACCTGCCAGATATCTGATCGAGTAATAAGAGGTTTGTTTATTTTGTGTTTGTTTTTTTTGTAAAAATGATAGCTTTGATCAATTTTCTTTAAAGCGACATGTGATTATTATTTTTTTTATTTTGTTCTTAACATCCAAAGGACTAAAATTCTTTACAACAATATTTTAACATAAAAGAAGACTTTTGCGGTCTTGTAACATAAATTAAAGGACATCTTTAGTATTACAAGAGTTTAATTAGAACATGTTTACAAGTATTTGTTATTATATTTTTTTATATTGACCAAAAGACGTTTTTATTTGAAATAATAAAATCTTAAATTTGACGATCATTTCAAAGAATTGTTACTGTCTTCAAAGAGGGATATTAAAATTATATTTTTATCGAAGATAAATAAGTTTACAAAATTCTTAACTGATAGGACATTCAGAAGGAAATAGAATCCTCTCTTATATACCACTAAAACTAAATAAAATTATTTGAAAAAAGACAATAAATCGTTTAAAATAAAACAATAAGTAACATCACACTTTGGAGCACTTTACAATGGAATTGCATTTTTTCAAATTCCTTGAGCTTAGATTTATTTTCTTCCGCTTCATTCCCAAGACATCAGAGTAGGAATGTTAATGTAGTAAATAAACGAAATAAATATTATTAATACCTATCTGCATTATAAATTACCTCTTCAGGTTTTACTGGAACATTTTCCTGTTTATTTACCCAGTGTAAATACTTCTGCAGAAATTCTGCATATCTTCTTCACCTGGCAGATGAAGTCTACTGTTAATAAATTCCAAGAAATGAAAATTAGTGATAAGATGAGTGATGATAACGAACTTTGTAAATTAAACTAAGCAATACTTTCAAACGCATTTCTGAGAAATCACCCTTGAGAAGGATTTCCAGTGAAATGCATGTTGACAATTCTGAAGATTTCCATTTATTGTTTGTCTTCCTTTTATTAATTAGTTGTAAAATAAGTTAAGACAAAAATTTATTTGATAATAGTAAATTTTACCGACCCTGTGTATTTCCTTTAAGGAATAAAATCCAGCATCAGAGTGGATAAATGAAAACAAGACGATTTCAAGGGTTTTACAGAAAAACGAAACGGAAGCGATTAAAAGAGGTCTGTTGGTTTACTTGGATCCGTATGGGTTTGCAAGAGATACCCTTCAGACAGATTTCAAACTTAGTGGACAGGAAACCACCAACAAGTTGTAGCCATTGACAAATCCTCCAATTCTATCAGAACTGCTTCCGCCGGGAGAGTAGTCCTGGTCAAAGTAGTGTTACAGTCGTCGTCGTTGTCATTACCCGGGCGTATCTCTGGAGATGTCACGTTAGATAATTCTTTCCTGCAGGACCATTCCACCAAGTGGCAGTAACAACAGCCCCTGGAGCCCCCGGGAACCTCCGGCGACCGACAGCAGCGGATCTCTGGTTCATTTCAACTTCATTTTGCGTCTGTTCTGTCTACGGCGTAACTGCCGGCTCCGAGCAGTTGCTGTCAGTGCAGTTAAGCACCGGCTGTCAGGCTGACGGGGCCCAGCCCAGCTCGTGGGGCCCGGGGAGCGAGCGGGGCTCCGAATCGATATATCAGTGCCCCCGGCTCATCCGACTAAAACGCTGAAATCCCTGACCCAAGCAAAGCTGTTGCTGTCATCTTGTCTGCTCGGATGACGGATGACTGAAGTAGGAAAGTGAAAAATAACACGAGCGTCAGGCGCGTCGGGCTCAGTGCGGGTAGAGCGCCACGGCACCGGGGCAGACACATGTACGCGCGGGGCCGGGCCGAACGGGGGAAAATTAATGACAATATGATTGATTGCACTTTTATTTTCCTTCTTCCCTCCCTGGTCCCGACGTATGTGCGACTGTGATTAATTTTCCTCGCGCACACAGTCATAATCAGCCCCCACTGACACCAGTTGATATATGGCACCCAGTTTTCTTTTCTCGTCCCTGTCCCGTGCTCCTTAGGGAGAGTTCCTAAGGCCTCATGTCTTGCGATTCTTCGGGTTTATCCAAAAAAGAACCTTCGAATGACTGATGATGTGGGCTGAATTATGGGCTCCGGGGAACACTAGGGGAAGGATTCGCACGTGTAGCTCAAGGTAAAGGAAATTAATACGTTGCCGGGAGGAGCCAGAACTTCCAATTGTAGGAATTTTTCAAAATGTTCCCTTTCCTACTGCAGTTTTAGAACACTTAAATGACTTCCTTCCTTGCAAATTACCCTAATTTCAACATATTAAAAGTACTATTTTATAGGCATGTATAGGCCTTTTACTTTACTAACTAAACAAACTTTTGAGAGAAGGTACAAAACAAGAGTCCAATCCAAGACTTCTCAAGAAAAGGTTAAAACACACTTTTGTTTTCGAAGCATTTCACCTTTACAATAAATAAAACAACTATGAGTCTGTTAAAAAGGGAGCATCTTTGAAATGGGTCGGTGGCTGCCTGTCTTTAGCAGATTTATACCCGTATGTAAGCAAATAGAAGCATAAAGTGAATTATTATACTTCAATTATTTTTAATGAGTGTGATAAAATAAAATAATACAAAGTTCAGTTTTTATTGAGATTTTGTTTAGGACACCTCTGGATTTTTCTAGACTTTTTTAAAACACTTTTTAAGCACCTTTTACTAAACACGAAAATTGAAATTTGTTTTTATTGAAAATAAATAGAAAATAGTTTTAAATTAATTATTTCTTAATCTTCCTTTGGATTCCCATTCTGGACAATTAAACGTTTCGTGTTAGCTCAGATACATCCAAGTCTAAAAATTAAGTATAATTTAATTAGTCCTTTAAATTACGGCTGTTTCCAGTATAAAATATCGGCTAATTTTACTTTTTTAAAGATTTTTCACTTCACCAAAAAATACGACTAGGTAAATTTTCGAAACACACCATTAAAACAGTTTTTGCATTATGAGGAGAAAATTTACTGATTTTTATTCATAAGTCTCTTAAGGCCCATAAATCTGTTCAGATCTTTATAAAAGGGAAAATAATTTAATATTATAAAGACAAATTCAAATTGTAAAAACAATCCTTAAAAAAATGCCAGCTTGATTGAAAAGAATTAAAATTGTTCTCTTTTTTAAAAATTATTCCAAATAAATCAATTTTATTACAAGCACGAAAAGGAAAATTATAATACTCTTAATACTAACTGGGATCTATATGCAAAGTCTAATCTAATTAAGGAAAGAAAAGAATGAGAATCATCTTTAACAAACTACGGAGATGATGACGACGATGATGACGTCCTACCATTTCTAACTTTGGTCCATCTTAATCTTTTAACTTGTGTTATTTGAACTTTTTTCACATTCTTCTCCTCAGTTTCCGGCGAGAAACCATAATACAACATCAACAATGCTTCCATGGCTTCCATCTCCGCTGGAGTAACTGGTCTATGTAGCGAATTACCTATAGATGCAAATAAATAAAATTAACGATACCCATGTCTTATTAAAGTTATGAAATTATCAATTTAATCTTACCTTCAGACATCTTGAATTTGATCAATAGCAGAAGAAAGAGAAGTTTCAAAGTTCACATCGTAATTTCTGATGTATCTCTTGATGCAAATGATTAATGACTAATCCTTCTAAGTCATGATGTTACCTTTTATACAAAAATATTTTAACTTCAGAATCCGTCTCATTTGCAAGGGCTCACCTTTATTTATGACGATATTAATAACTAGCAATTAACCTATTCATAAAATTGGTGTACCTTCAAGACGTTAGAATTGTCAGGTAATGAATTGTAATGACTTAGGAAATAATTCTAGTTCATCTTATTGTGTATGTTTACCTGAAGTACTAATTACTTTTAATTTATCCTATTATGCTTTCTTTATTGCTACCTGAAGTTAGTAAAATTAAACAAAACAGCTTCGAGCATGAATCACATATGTGAAACCATTCCTTTTAGAATTTCCCTAAAACTCATTAAATATAGCCGTTTACTTTGAAATGGCTATTAAAATTTTAAAACACGATATTAAAAGGAGCTAACTTACTTTAAAACTAACTACAATTGTGTATAGAGTAATAAAATAGCCTTAAATGTTATAGTTAGAAGCAAAGATTAAATAAAATTTAATTTATACGATAGAAAAGTACTCCTAAGACCCAGAACTGATTCCTGCCCATTAGTCCAGGTGTGTATGTAGGATCCAATGATGAATAGAACACCTGAAATGTTAGTCGTGTCTCGCAAATAGGACTTGCTAAAAAAAATCGATTATATTGTTTAATTTTGCGGTAATTAAAATCATATAATTTTTTTTAATTCCATGTTTTTATACTTTCCGAATCGTCAGCCCATCTAAAAAAAAATAAAAATATGTACATGCGGAACTCAGACTGAATATATGGGATATCTTACGACTAATTTAGGAATTTCCCAGCAAAAATTTTATAATGCACTATTAAAAAATTAATAATTCGATAAGAGAAAAAACGTACTACTTTTCAAAAGTCCATCGGAGGGATGTATTTCTACTTAAATTAAATTATTTTTTTTTATAGGCTTGCACAGGATTAAAGACAATCCGAAAATGCGACTGAGATAAGTTACGGGCTCTTTATGGATATTCTGATAAAATTTTTACTTAAATGTTCCTTATAATAACCAAAGTGTTTTATCTACACGTACATCTTCGGTATAGTGACTCATAAGGAGGATCTTGACTCGCGAGCAGTTTTCATATATATTTTTCGACTTTCTTAAAATACCTACCAGATCCAGTCTTAATTTTAAAGATTATATTACTTTCAAAATTGATATTTATTAATTCTTATTAGTTTATTATGAAATAATGGAAGGAAAAAACAGTGCTAAAATCAAAAGCAACAGCTGAATAAAATTCTTCTTCAAAAAGTTAATGGTATATCGTAAAAAATCTCAAATTATTTTATTGATCAATTTAACAGTGAAGGAGCTTCGAAAATTTCATAAAAATGTCCTTAACATCAGTTTTTATCAACCCTTCGGAAGAAACGTGATATGCTATTTGCATCCATTCAGCCAAAAAGCCCGACATTACCATGCCCGGGCATTTCTGATTATCCCACTGATGTTCCCTGACATTTTTCAGAGCCATAAAGATTTCCCAGAGTCGCATAATATTTCTCGGGTTTTTGCACCGCACACCGCACCGCATACCGACAAAGTAACCCGACCGGGCACTGGAGGGGTGGAGACGGCACAGAACAAATGTATAACATAAATTTTAAAAAATCAGATCATTTATTTTACTTTGTTTCGCGCTCATGGCCTCCTCCTGGAGAATGGTACGTACCGTGCCCGCCCCCATCTGCACTCTTGTCCCGATTGCCGACATATGAAAAATGCACCGCCGTTAAGCATAATTTATTTGAAACGTCCGAGCCGCGAACGTGAACGCGAATCCCGCGGACGCGCTCTCCGCATGGTAAACGTGAACAACACGCGTGTTTTATCATCGTTACGGGAGATTTTTTGCGATTTCTGTTGTTGCCGGTGTCAGTTTTGAAAAAGATGAAATCATTAAATTTTGTAATTTACACACGATGGAGAGGCTCAAAGGTAACCTACGCGACGGCGGCGGATGTTCATCGCGGCAGAGGCTATTTATGACGGGCGAATTATTACCGTATGTCCGGCCGAGGGACCACGGATCGCCCTAAGGAGGCCTCACAATTAATATCGTTAATTTGCGTTTATGGCCACGGGTATTTCAACTTACCGAGATCTCTTAATTTACCGCCTGAATTGTATCCGTCTGAAATATCAACGGACTTACGCCGCGCTTTTTGTTGTACCGACCCGACGCGATGCAATTTATCCAGGCCGTCCCAGTACCGGGCGAATGGCCACATCCAAGAAATATGAGTTAATTCCTGGACGTTAATGCGAATATAATGCTGGTTAGCACGCGGAACAGAAAAGGTGCCTTAGAGTACATCGTCAGATTCCCGATACAGACTTTGGACTCCGTGAAATATTGAATTATATCTTAGAGGCTTTAATTATTGTGCCTATACTTTGTAGCTGTTGTGTCGCGATAAGATTTACTTTGCAATTTGATTTCATATTAAATTAAAGGAAAAATCAAAATGATTTACAATTCAATTTTCATTTTAATTACTTACAATAAGTACAATTTATTAACCACTTAATTGAATGCACCTTCTATAAAAATTTTCTAGTGGGCAATTAGAGGTATTTTACATATCTGGTAATTTAACTCTTTAACGGGTATTCATAGTAAAATTTTTATGAGTGTAGTAAATATTCATTTAACATTCTCGTTCAAAAGTGACCCATGCATTCCAAGACTGTGGTCCGTCTTGTTAGACGCTGGTAAACATCGTCTGCTTAGGTAGATCAGTACGACATTTCAGATAGAAAACTATCCTGGGGAACTGCTGATGAAAATCATGATCTGCATTTAAATATAGAAGCATTTATAATTAAGCAAAACAGAGATTTGAAATCAGTACTTCGTTTTTAATTAAAAGTATTAATTATAAATAAAAAACCAAAATCAAAGTATCCTCCAAAACTGACTAAAGGGTTTTTATTTAATTTTTTTTACTTTTATTTTAAGAATTTTTGTATGAGTTGCCCTGTAATTTAGTTTGAACCACAAACCCCTAGTTCTACATGTGAATTATTTTACCGTGTAAACCGTAGAAGCATACACGCGAGTTACACACATGAAGATTAATCAAAGGAGCTACGTGATTAAAGATTCAACTTGTTGAGTAACATCAAATAGCAAAATAAAAATCTATTGATAACAATCGATGAAAAATATTAAGGCGACCAAGGTTTATTTATCTTCGACAAATCTGTACAAGGAATTATTCTTTTATATTTCGTTTATATTCATTTTAATGAAGTAGTCTTGATTATATAACATTTTTCTTCTCAATAATTTAACATAACAAACAAAGCGGATAATATTTCAAAAAGTGAAAAGTTCAATTCCCTTTAAAATTCCATGTCGTCTTTGGATCCAATGGTAAAGAAAGAAGGCAAAAACCAAGTAGAGCCCATTTCTCATTGCCTGACAAGTTGGCAAGGTGCTTCTTGATGTAATCCTATTTCCCTCCGCGACAGAAGCAATATTTTTCGTCTTTTACATTTCGCGCCATTTGTTCTACCTCAATATTGTTGCTACTTTGTTGTCGCGCGCCATGCGTCACCTTCGTCCCATCGTAGTATATTTTTTCTTTCCTTTCGTTTTTCTACCATCGAGTGTAATCCGACACGCAAAAGAAGTTCGAGAATCCATGTCATGAGCAATAAATCCATTGACTGTGACCAAGTAATTATTAACCACAGACGGAGGGGTAGCACTCCAACTCCTCCAAGCTCTTTATAGTGATAAGGAGACCTTCAAGACAAAACAGCGGGTCTCCAATGGTGGAGTGGTAGCAGTACATCACCAGCACGAGACGTAGCTAAATAACAAACTCACGAACGGAAAGATTTATGAATTTTTCTTTTCCCAGACTACAACAGTCCTTTATTCACTTGCCCAGCATGATAGGATAAGAAGATGACGGTATCCTCCGAAGAACATTTTTCATTTTCTCAAGACGTGCGATTTTTTCCTTGTTCACCCTTGTGATACCTCCTTGCCGCGCGTTTCGCGCCCGCGATACTCTACTAGAAGATCTAAGTCAAGGGGTCTTCTGCTACTGACTCGGTTGCCTCATTTTCTATTCGGGCTCATTGCTGGTGTTAGCTGGTGTTGGGCTCGTAGGGCGGCCGGGATCCGGGATGAATATAAAGATTGATTGTATTCCCCTAAAAGAGCCAGAATAAATGGCTTCCCACTCTCAGGAGCATCCCGACGAGTCCCGACGTGGAAGTGATTTCCGTGGTTGAAATGAGACCTGTGATTATTCAGTGTTAAATAAGGACATGAAAGTGACAGGCTAGGACACGTTGCAGATGGATCTTTATAAATCCTATTAAAATTAATATGATGAAGATTCGGCTTCTACGAAGGATGCCGTTGTCGTCATCATCACCGCTCGAGGGATTGATACCTTCCTTCTCCTTCAAACGATGGAGATGCCTTCCACTTTCAGTCGATTGCGAAAGTCTCTCAATTTGTTTCCCAAAAATCTTCCTAAGGTGAAGTGGGTTGCCCTACGTTCTGTCTTTTAGTATTTTATACAAGAAGGCGGAAGGAAGATGGGTCTTCTCGAAGGTGGTGTCCCACAAAATTTATTGGGAACATCCAACAAATCCGTCACCATAAATTTTCCAATTATTTCCCGCTTTCAAAGTAGGCACAGCCGTGGGAGATAAAGTGCGCCTTCTGCGGCCAATTGAAATTTATGGAAGACAGGTCCAATAAACTGACAAAAATACTTTCTTTCAACGATAAATAATAAGCGAAAGTATCTGCCTGGTGTCAGCGCGTTCCTTGGACGTATTAATAATTGCAAGCAAGTGGCACTATACTAGCAATGCGAACTCTTCTGTCGTAGACGTTCATTTTGGGCCTACGCGACTCTAAGACGATCCGAGGGGCAAAAGTAAAATTTCTTATGAGAAACCGGCGACATTTATAGCGTCCTCTAAATCTTCTGCCACTTCTGAGATCGAAGAATCCCCCCGGTGATGCTCTGGCGGGGTGGCGGCATGCCAAAGGAGCGCTGCCGATAAATAACCCTTTCGGAAAATATCAGTAAGATGCCTCCCGTCTTGGCTCCCGGAACATGTAAGACAAGATTGAGACAGCCGGGGGTTAAGATGTGTCGCTCTAGTGCCGTACCGGCACTCAATCGAAACAGTTGCCGTCCATTTATATTAGAATCTTCTTATTTCTTTTTCATTTTTTTTCTTTTTTCTTATTTATAAACTCATCTCAGTGGATGTCCCGCCGCACCCCCGCTGCGCGATTTCTTATCCGCGAGACGGGATGCTTTGCGCACATCCGCTGTCACTGCCGCGAGGTATTAGCTTTGTCAACTGGATTCAACTGCGGCTAAATTCTTTTATTTATGGGTCTTTAGTGGCTGTTCTGTCGAAAAAAACCTTAACCACTGTAAATTGATATGGGCTCCCAGTGTCTTAAATTATGTCTTGCGCCCCAGCGGGGAGTTGCCGCGCGGATTAGACGCCGTCCGTACAAGCAGATTAGGAAGATAAATCTAACGAAAGCTTCTTTTATCTGTCCAACCAGTTTCTCCCCTTCAAGTAAAATTTATTTGAGATGATTGGAAATCCAAGTTTATGGATTTAATTATGGGAAATAAATTCCTGCTGATATCTCACCGTGTAATTTATTACTGAAAACAATCTCGGTAGAGAGACAGTAACCGGTTCCACACTCATCATACGTTTCGAAAGTATTATAAGGATTCGATTCCTCAAAAACTATGCAAAGACTACGACTACGTGTTTGCCATTATGTGGCTTCTGGTTACCGGGGGTCTGTCATATGTCTCGAATTTTATAGAGGGAAAATTTTTGAAGATGTATCTTTTTCCTAATAAGAAATTTACGTAGAAATTGCTTGAATAAATCAAATGTAAAATGATATAATCATAAACATATCTTTGCAATAAACTGAGGGAACAATTTCTCAAGATTTAATTAAATCTTGATATTTACAATATTTTCACAAAATTCAAAACATTATGTTAGAAGTATGGTTGATTATAAATTTGCATACTATGAAATATCTGCACCACTTGGAGTATTAAATTGGCAAAAATAAAGACTGAGTAAATTTTCTGATAAAGTTTTTTTTATTAAATACAATTTTTCTTCTAAACAGGCAAATATATTCAGAAAATTTATTTAAAAAGGTTTTCTAAACAATTTTTCGCTTGCTTTGAGGGTTTCTATAATTAGTAAGTAATATTTATCTATAAAATCTATAATTATGAGCTAAAACAAAATAGTGACATATACACGAAAATTAAAAGGGAGCTAATCTCCCTTAATATGAAAATATAAAAAAAAAACAAGACACATTGAGTCAACTATTTTATAAAGTGAATTAAATTAATATATTTTTACTTTTATTTTAATTTATCAAATTAATATGAAAAATATAATCGTCTGCATTAAACTGGGACAATTTTACTTGCGATAGGAAAGGATTTTAGAAATTCGCTATTATTTTTAGTTCCAATGTCATTTTTACGACCCATTTTAAAGCCACGAGTCTACAGGCAAATATTTCCTCTATTTTTCCCATAAGGATTTTTGTAAAATTTTATTATTTAAAAATAAATGAGCACCAGCCTTTCTTTAAAAATAATTAGAAATAATTTTTTGATGCTATTTTTACATACATGGGATTTTATGAATTTATTTTCCTATGTAGATTATTTCCTGCATATGAAAGCCTTTATGATCTAATAAAAACCTCTCTCTTGCGTTCATTTCTTTCAACATCCATCTTATATGTGATTCGAAGATCTGACGTCTAAAGACTTCCTGTTTCCATCTAACCTACTAACAGAACCTTCATAACACATCAATCACATTAAATGCTGCTGTGGAAAACTTCATCCCTTATTAAGGAGTCGCCGGGTCAGGAAAACTGATTCATTCACGAAAATTTGGTCAATGTCATCATCAATTTTCATTTAGACGATCCAAATAAAGAAAAAAAAAGAAATGTTGCCCACGAAAGAAATCACTTCAAATTATCCTTCAGCCAGACCATGGGCAGGGCAATCCGGCTTTCTTCATTGGCCTGCTCAGCCACAGAACACCCCAGGATGAATGATGTCCGGGCTGAGGACTGAAAATCTCCCCATACCGCATTGTCCAAGGCAGTCGTCGTCATCGTCATGAACCTGCAAATGCAATACAGTTGACCATATGACCATATGTAGGTCCTTCTACAGGGTGCGCATTAATCCTTGCAGAAGGCGATCCGCACAGAGAGGTCCTGCCAGTGGTCGGCCATAAATCAAAACGAGCTGCCATGAAGGGCGTAGAAACATTTTCCCCAGCATGTCGTTACGTGTCTATTTATGTCAGTAACATGATACGCTCTCGCATGTTCAGACGAGGTGATTTTGGGAAGTTATTTATGTTTTCAGGAGATGGGCTTGGCGCGAACAACTTTTTTTCACCACATATCGCTAGTTCTCACTCTACCCTGATGTGTTTTACCCTTAAAAGAAAAGCATGAGTGTCGAAATGGAGAAAATACCCATCCTCCCATCGACGAGACAGGGAAAAAGTCGAATTTAGATAGACTCATGTAATCCCCCGTAGGGCAGAAGAGCTGCAATGTGCTCAAAACACGTCACAACTAATTGAAGGTTTTCCGATGTACTTAAAAGATAAGAAAACGCCAATTTCACGACATGTCTGGCTGTCAATAAACCAGACTGCCGTAAGCCCCATGTGCCTGGAGGCGGGACACGCGAGGACCCAGATCCGCAACACACATTTCTCTACTTTTACGAAGAAGTCGCAACAAAAGCACCCCAAATTATCCTTAAAACCCCTCAGATAAGGATCTTAAAATGTTCGCCTCAATAGAAATATCAACATCTGTCAGCGGCAGATTCCTGCCGCACCAGTTGGCGGCGGTATCCTTGTCATTCAGGCAGCCATCAAAATAGGATAACTCAAAAGCCACACATTGTGGCTGTCAATCAACTTGTTGAAAATAAAATCCCTTCAAGAAGAGACCTTCTTGAAGACATGTTAGTTATAAGTGGATCTGCACGTCTTCTAACCTTCCTTCGAGCGGGTTCCCCCTTTCAGCGGAAAGACGGTGCGCGCAAAGTGCGTGGAATGGGATTCTCATGAATCTCAGCCTCCCGAAATCTTGACTGCGGTTTATCAACACATATGATCTCTACAGTGGGGTATCAAATTCTCCTCAATACTTCTAGAATTAATTCTATTAAAAAAAATTATTTTAAAGTTTTACCCTACCCTAAAATTTAAAAATTCAAAAAGGAAGCGATCCTATGCCATGAAAACCTTGGGTATGATTCAGATATGTAAGTGGACCTTCTACTATAGCCTTAAAATTAGCATTAATCTTAATCCTACTATAGGGTAACTGAGGGCCAGTCTATGCCTTTTAAAAGGTAATACTAGGCTAGTACCCGGATATTCTCTATTTTTTAGTAACTGGCTCTTTGTGTACTTTTGGAAGGTTCGCTTTCACGTTGGTTTGAAATACTAAATAATTTTTCTTTTCAAAAATTTGCCAATGTCGTTTTATTTCTTGAAATCAATTTTTCGTGACTCTTTTTCGTCAGATCAGATCATAAGCTCAGCTTAACTAATATTTTACGTTTTATTTAATTTTTATGTACTCATAATCGAGTTCAATTCATATTTAATCATATTTTACAATTTAAATATATTTCCAAAGTTTTATAGGATTATCTAAGTGTTTAAGCCAAAAATTTTTTTTTTGCTATTTATCTTTTGTATCCGTACAGGGCTGTAAACAGGAATACAACAAAAGTCCATGTTGTCCTTAATAATTTACCAACCTACTGTAGACGAGAGAAGCTAGCCGGATGTAATTTTACCAGGCCACCCACCCGTCCCTCGTCATACCTTTCCCACCTGGCGAAAGCTGTCGGATTGACAACATTGTGCTGTGCGAAATAAACCAGGACGCAGAAATGAAATATCCGTCCTGGAAGCTATCATCCCGCGGCTCGATTTCTTCTTCTGGCGTATGCAAATACGATGGAAGATGGAACTTAAACGGTGACAGTAGCTCTGATATGGAAGACAGCAGCAGCACCGAATGAGTTCCATCTTGAGGCGGTGGCGGGCGACACAGACCTGGCACACATCTCGGGTCCCGGATCCGGGGGGAGCAGAAAGGGCGACGGGCCACGACAGCCACGCCAGACAAAGTGACATCCCGCTGAAGCTGTCGTGGGAAACAAGGAACATTATCGCGACATATCATCATTAGGAATCGTGTTGCCGGGCTTGCTCGCCCGGTCCCGGCTGCAGGCATTTCATCTACGGCGGACTCCCGCTGTCTTCCACCGGCGCAGCTCTTGTCGCCAGCCTGTCATGTTGCTCGCTTTATTTGCCGCTGACAGGATTCAACATATCAAAAATGCTCTGTTGAGCAGTTGTTCGCGCCGAGCACGATATCATCATTCACCCGCTCGCGTAATTATATTTTATCGCCCCTCTATCTGCGCACACACCCGCCTTTGTTCACGGCCGCGGGACGGGCATCCTGCGAGTAATTGAAATTGGATTTTATTACGGTACAGCGGCTGCAGCGGGTCGCTCCATTACAGTGATTAGATAAAGGGATGAAAGGAATTAATTAAGACGAATCGGCGATGATCCATCATCACATGCCGGGAAATTAGGAGCGCGCCTATAATCGTTTGTATCGCTCGTATATGCCGGGATGATGATGCACTTAAAAACATCGGAAAGTTATTGTTGCCATTATTCAACACGGAGAGGTCCAGGAGGGGATCAGAATTTATCTGCTTGGAACAGGGATAGGCGAACGACCACAAGATTTTGATATACTCCTGTTTTTAGAACTCAGTCGAAATTTGTAGGCACGTGTCGAGTCCCCATGAATTTTTGAAATGACTTTATTTAAAGGGTTACATCTGTTGAATGTTCTAAACGCTCAGCTCATTCGAAATTTAATTTAATATGAGATTTTCACGTTCTTCGAACATTTTAAAAACAAAGTCTATGAAGATTTTTACAAACACTATTTTATTCTTCGTCCGTTCTATTAGACAAAATTTTTTATATTTTATTTTAAGTTTTCTGAGCCTAAATATTACGCAAAACTAAAACCAAACTATGTTAAAGGTGAGCAAGTAAATAGTTATGTAATTATTCTAAGTATTATTTTAAATATAATACAATCAACCTGGACACTTTCTCAGAGAACTTTTAAATTTACGTGCCTTAGTTTTAGAAAAAATAAACTATGAAATTTGAAAAATTCTTCATCTACAGTGCGTAGTTGAAAAAAAGGAGATGTTCTGATAATTTTCGGTTGATTAAAAATAAAAACAAATTTGAATTTTTTTAAACAAGAGCAATAGTGTAAGTAAATGCAAGTGATAGAATGCTGCTATTTAAAATGAAAATAAAATAAGAATTGAGACCGAATAAAAACTCACAATAAATTGAATTAAAGTTTTTAAAAATTTAAAACTAAAGTTTACATATAATAATAAAATTAATAGTTTGATGCGAAAAATTACAACAGCTATTCAACAAATTAGAAACTAGAAAAATTATAAATTATTCTACAAATTTGCAATTAAGAAAAAGTTGTAAAAATATCGACGATTATGAAACAAAATATGATATTAAATTAGCAAAATTAATGAACAGACTCATTCTACTACGTCCAGATATAAAAATTTTTATGTGTAGTTATACTTGTATTAATAATTTGTAGAAATATTTAGAAATTCACCCATCCTTCAATACCTTACACCATCTGAAGTAACGTTTGAAGAAAGTGTAGATCATAAAAATCTCTACAAAAATTTACAAGGCATTATCTACATATACCTACAGTTTTAGAAATTTATAACAAAAAAAAAAAGAATTGTTAAAAAACGTCGATTAGTTTTTGTTAGAATAAAACCTTGCAAATTGAATCTGACCTTTTAGGGCTAATGCCACAAAAAATTATCGATTAATCGTAGTATACTGTTTGATCTTTATTTACACCGATCGTTTTGAGGATATCAATTTTATAATTACCTGTAATAAAAGTACTGTACCGAATAAAAATTTAAAAATAGCTCAAGATTACTGGCAAAACTTTCGAAAAAGTGTATTATGGAAATGAGTGTTCGTTTTTTATAAGGTTTTTACAACCTCTAGGTATGTTAATTAAATACTTAAACACGCATGGCCTGGACTTATCGTGACCATAATCCGGTCGAAGAATTCCACACACACACGTCGATTTCTGGCCACGGATCGCATTAGCCATAGTTAACTCAGGTAAGCCAATCTCACACTCGGATTCAAACAAATGACACACGTCTGTCGGCGAACAATGGCATCGATAAATTTCTTTCGTTCCATTTAATTAGCGTTCATTATTTCGTTACACGACGCGAGTGCAGCGCTTTACGGCTGACAGTTCTGGCAGGTCTTAACAATCAGCGAGGGCAATTTTTCATTCTTACCTCCTTATGCAAATGAAAACATAAATCGATGTCATAAATTCCGCAAGCCCGAGCTAGAGAGCCGTACCGCGAGCTTATGTGTACGCACACAGTTGAGCGGTACGACGATGCGGTATAGCGGTGTGCCCGGGCCCGCGATTTAACCGCAGAGTTTAACACACAAAATAATGCCATTCGCGAGCACAATGGACGCGGACCGGGAACACAACGATGCCGTGTTCCCGGACCGCACTGTTCGGGGTTCAGGATGGCAAATCTCTTTGTATTCTTTTGGCTCCTCGGCGGCTTATGATAATGAACAACAAATACGCGAACATATTCAATACATTGCAATAAATTACCTCGATGCGATGATTTATTGCAAAAATGCTTTCATCCAAGTCGGAGCCGGGCGCTCGGTGGTACAAAAGCCGGCGGCTGCAATGCCACAACGCACAGCCGCAACTTAAGACTATAACCCGAGGAAACTTTCCCGGAGTCTGTCCCGAACCCCGGACCTCTCTACCATTTTGATTTATTGGCACAGAATCTACACATTTT
The DNA here is from genome assembly GCA_001932985.1 of Proctacanthus coquilletti. Lineage (NCBI taxonomy): Eukaryota > Metazoa > Arthropoda > Insecta > Diptera > Asilidae > Proctacanthus > Proctacanthus coquilletti. Next base: position 1,335,002 of record MNCL01000011.1, read on the forward strand.
CGAAAATAAATAAAATTGATGGCGTCCTGTAACACGACCAGGCAGTCTAATGTTTCTATTACCGCGCCCGGGACGGCACAGTTCCAGCCGAGTCAAAGGTTAACTAGCATCTTGCAAAATTGGCCAGATTGATTGCACCGATAGACGTTAATTTGCTCCCAATTGTTGCCTATAAATTTTATCTATGGCCACGATAGGTCCGGTCTGTAACATGCACTGGACTAGGAGCCCAGTCAGCCATGGAGAAATTCCTAGCAAATTTCAAGTCTCAGCTTGAAATTCAAGTACTAGAGGAAGCGACGCCTTCGATGGACTCCTGTTTACTGCCAAGGAGGAGTCTCAGGTAAAAACCGTTTGTGAAAATTTGTAACTTCGTGAGGATTCGTTTGATAATAATAATTTTAAATTAATTAATCAACTGAGAATTTTTTTTTTATACTAAATAAGATTTTACAAGAGATTTAGGTGGAGAAAGCTGGCTTACAGCGAACGGCTACTTTCTCAGAGACATTCCTACCTCACATATTTAAAAATCACGACGTCGTAAGTACAAATAAATCTTCCAAACAATAGACTCACAGACTCTTTTTGGAGCTAATCCTGTCTACTTCTGCCCCAAAATATTTTATTACAACTGTTCCAAAAAAACTACACAATTTAGACCATAATATCCAAATATAGGTGTAAATATAACCTTTAAATTGGCTAGTCAATAGTACAGCGTCTTGGTGTATTAAAAAAATCGAAAAGGTTAATTTCTTAGGATTTCTTTCTTCAAAAACTTCAAATATTTTGGTAAAAAGCCGAACATGTTTATCAAAAGGACTATATCCAATTTTGCAGGGTCATAATGAAGTCTATTGATTTTTGTTTTATCTTTTTTTTTTTTTAACTAATTGGAAAACTATTCCAGTTTATAATTCTAAAGCTTTAGGAGGAATTCTACGAGTATAAATCAAATTAATTAATTAAATATAACACTCAAATGAAAAGTCATAAAGGTATAATTAATTTTTGACTTTCTGATGAACTCAAAACACCTTTGGAAAATTAAAGTTTTCAGGTAAAATTTATTACTATTTCGAAAATAGGTGCTATTTCAATTTCATATTGCAAAATTTAAATTTGCTAAAATTGACTTGAATCTTTAAATCTAAAAAATGAAAAAAAGTCAATAATATAAAAAAAAACAATTTCGTCTATTGTGATAATCTAAAAATTAGAGTTGTTGAATTTCTAAGAGAAAACAACTTCATAAGAAAAATTTTCAAAAAATAATTTTTATACAAAATTTTACGTATAAAACAAAACAAAACCATTTTCACTTTTGTTTATTTTATGAAATTGGATATTTCTAAAAGTCTCTCTTTTTTTATGAATAGTAAATTTGGAGTTGTGGTTTATCTTCTGCAATGTCCTTCGACAAGTTAAGATTAAAAAAATTATATTGTAATTTGTATGAAACTTTCAATAGATTCCCTTCAATGTTTTCATTTTTTTTTTTATTTTAGGGGACAAAATAAATCATTTTCCAAATTCCTCCAATTGTTTTTAGTTATAGATTTCATTTCTGTAGCCTAAAAATTTCCATTCAATACTCAACGAGGTTAGATCTACAGAGATGGATGCCTTCATTAAACACAACCACTAAAATTCGTTTTGAATTTATTTCTCGTAGAAAAATTATTAAAAGTTTCGATTTATATTGGCTTTTATTCAGTTTTTTTTTCACTTTTTTTATACGATATATAATTTTATTTTCCAGGCCAGTATGTGTGAGTTCTAGATGAATTGAACTAATCAGCATCAGTGTTAATGTCACAGATGCGTGTTAAACGATTTATATTTAAAACATTTCACAATTTATTAAGTAATTTGTTTTTCGATATATTCACAAATTTTATAAATAGAATGGACCTAAATCACAAGAGAGCCACACCTTTCGGCAATTGACTCACAAATGCGACATTGCCACCGTCCAATAAACTCCCCGAACAAATATCCGACCGATTGCGTCGTCGTCCCCTCCTTAATAGGCCCATTAATTTCTAGAATCGTGTTGAAAATCTCTCCCCAATATTTCATCGACTTTAGAACTGGCTGAAAACGTCAATACCCCACACGCTCGGATGCAGTTCCAAATACTTTGTCAACTTCTTCGGGGGCACCAGAGCCCGGGCTCCAAATTGGACAAGACCATAAACTACCGCCGGTAGTGTCTCTCTATGGATGGTCGTACCAATTACAAAGGTTCTTAATATTATGTTGTCATATATAAAACGTGTCATCGTGGCCCGCCGAAAGCAGTCGCAGCGGGTGGCAGGTGACAGCACACAACAAAAGCGAGCGGGCCTCCGGTGCTTCACACAAACACACATGGGCTTAAGAACTTGTCACCAGGGTACCATTGGATACAGCGGATACTGCAGCGGAGTCTGCATCTGACCGGTCCGCGCGGAACGGTGCGCTCTATGGGAGACTCTGGTGGAAACCTCTGTTTCATGGCTCGATAATGACCAAATTTATGATATTCCAGGAGTTTAATTGATTTTAAAGAAAATTTATGGGCAACGGCAGGAAACTCATGTAAATAATTCCTTTCGAGCGGTCGCGGCGACGCCGAACGGTTTTATGCTTTTTGGCTGCGTTTTTATTACCAGCGGGATCTTAATGATTCCTTTGGGAGTTTTCAGTTTGGAAAGGGGTATAGTCCTAAAACAGGTTCCATCTTAGGATGAATTTAATTAAGTCATATATTCGGTAGCGATAAAAGCCACCAGATGAAAAAGTATTTTGACTCACAGCCTCTTCGATGTGGCAACAAATTGGCTATTTTAAATAAAAACATAAATTTCATTCTGACTTGTACAGAAGTTACTAAAATGTGCTTGATGTGTGAAATTTATGTTCATTTTCGAAGCCAAAAATTTAAAAGAATGTTACTTTTATTCGAGATCATCAGATTATTTAAAAATCTCAAAAATGTATATTGGAATTTAGAAAATGCACAGAGGAAAACATGTCCTCTTTTAATTATTCGAATAAAAATTGATGGAATTATGCTTAAAACCATGGTATGATCTCCCAAAAAATATTGGACTAATCTCATTTAACTCTGTAACAAGTAATCAGAAGTAACCTTTTACTAGAGATCTTTTCTTGTCTAAAGCGGACGTTCTAACTTCCACTATCTTGGCCCAAATAAAAATTACGAAAATACTGAACCGTTCGTGATAAGTGAATTTTGTGTTTGAGCTAAAATCGTCTGTCGTTACTGCAAAAGATGTTTTTAAAAAACAAACTATAAAAGGTCATCTGATATTACAATTATATTAAAACTAGAGGAAAAATTACATAATTAATTATATACGCTATAAAATAGACAAAAAAAAACATTTGTCTAATAGTTCAGGGGAAAAAGAAAAATTAGTCCAAGTCTATGCCTAAGTCTAAGTCATTAGTCTAAGGCTTATGGTTGTAATTGTGAATAAAAACATATTTAAAATACGTTTATAAAAATGATAAGTATGTTTAGATCGTTTTAAATTTCTTTGCAAGTCCACTGTACTCCCCCCTCCTCTACTCTGATATATCAGATTCAAAAGACATCTATAATATTCCTATAAAATTAAAAAATGCGAAAAATAGCATATTTAAATTTCCAATTTCTTTCGAACATATTTTCACTAAGGGTTATTTATTTTTAGAAATAATGCAAAACAATTTTTGATAATAAAGAATTCTACCAGAACGTTGAGTAATTTCCAATTTCAAATAGAACGGATACCACAGTCGGTTAAATCCGGAGTTTGCCTCTTCCACAGCGGAAGTCCTGAAAGGTTCCACAAACGACATGGCAATCGTCCGGGAGGATTTATCTCAATAAATAAGTCATAATCTTTCCGCATCATTTGGAGCGATAACCGCAATAAATTATCGTTTAACAATCAATTATTGTTGTTTGCCGGGACTAACGATACATCCGAAGGCCATTTTTCTTGATTTCCTTTTCAGTGGCATTGTTTGCCGAAACTTACCAATTTCTTACTATCTAGGGGCCATAGTGAATCCCGCCGGGTCAAGGGAAGTGCACACAGCCATATACACTGAAAACCAGACCAGACACTTTGCTCTTTATCTGTCTGTTTGTTTATTTGTTCCACTACTGGATCTATTTGATATCGAACCGCTTGACTGCCTCCTGCTGAAACTCCATAGAACCACTACTATTGGGCTTGGGCTCGGGATTCACTGTGCACAGCTCATGATTCTGCTGGTTCTGGCCTGCTGGGATCCTTGTGGCCTTGCAGCCTTAGCCACTCCTGGGCTCTACACCGCACAGGGTACCGCTCCTGTTCCCTCCTGCTGTATTAGCCCATAAATTACACGTTTTGTTCCCTTTACCCGAACCGAATCGGAGAGCAATTTTTTATATTTTTCTGCGCCCTGTGAATTCTGTGTGTCATATATTTCGCTTTTATTGTATCCAGCCGCACCACGTCGACATAAATTCAGTCGAGGAGGGTTGATTTCGTCTTTCCTCGACGAGTAGTCTTTTCAGTCTAGAGTGTTATAGTGCTCCTGTTGTTCGTTGGAATCGGGAATTAGGGGTTCCCGGTCCATAGTTGTTGGTGCCCCCCAACTTGAATTGTCTATGCCACTCCTAGTGGGCCTTGCACCAGAGAGTTCCCTGATCCGGGTGTAGAGGTCGTCAGGCCACCAAGGAGGCACCAAATGGAACGGGGTATTGAATCTCGAGACAAATGGATAACAACATTCGTTCAATGGCGGATGTTTGTCAGACGCGCGGCATGGTGCAGAATACACTGGCCCCGCCAACAGAGGGCTGTAAAAATCGTATATTATCGGCGATAAATAAAAATGCACACAAATAAAATTTATTTATTGCAGTTTGGAGCGGAGACAACAGATTTGGAGAGAAGTAGTACTGCTGGCGACGACGGAGAATAGTACGGGCTGGCTGTGCGGCTCATAGGCATAAGCTTGCGGAAGTAGCGCGGTTTTCATTCTGTAGGGCTTTCGATGATTTGTAGCCTTTGTTTGCTCCCAGGAATCTCTACGGAGGCTTAAAAGCGATTTATCGTCAAGATAAGCTCTGCATAAATATCTCCAGTCTAGGTTCTGTGCCGGTCAGGGGTTGATTTAATGGCAACTAGTCCTAATCCTGGCTATAGGCCGAAATCTTTATTGTGCTCGTTAATGGACCTTGTAATTTTCGGGCAATGAACCCTTTTATTTGATTATCTCATCTATTCCGTTATTGCTATGGTAAGGGGTCCCATACATCAACAAGTTAAATTAGTACTATCTCCTATTATTTTGCATCATGAAAAGTAAAACAAGCTATAAACTAATTTTATGTTTAATTATGTATTTAAGGAGCCATTCGAGATTCCTCTGCTTTGAAAAATTGATACCCATCTTTTGATTGTTGAAAAAAGCACTAGTCTTGATAAAATTGCTATAAAAGTAGTCTCGTCATATTAACCTCAAATCCTTTAAGCGACAACCTTAATTAAATTTTCTACAGCATATTTAAACATTTTTTAGAACTCAAACTCTGACCCTCAAAGTGCGAATCCAACGCGATTGCCATGTTTTCTATTTTTTTTTTTTTTTGTAATTATACAAGTGGATATATGCACGACTCCTATCTTATAATTTCTGTTCCAAATTCTTTTAATTAATTAATTGATCTGTAATTTTCACCATTTCGAACGTAATGACCCAAAATTATAACCACACTAGTCAGGAGTCTCGCAACAGGTAAATGTAATTAATTATTTTGTGTATATTCAAACTCATTTGTTGGTGTACGGAACCCTCGAACGATTTGTTATAATTTCAAATATCAAAGTTAGTCTATTTTATTCTACTTCTATTAAAAACTCTATCATATTTTCAATTCTTTTTTTTTGTGTAATTTCCTATTTAAAACTAACTACACTTTGGAGTCACAATACAAGCGTTCATTTCACGCTTTTTAACGACTTTTAAATGAAATTGATCATTCTATTGCTATGGATTACAAGTGTATGCTTGTCAAGTAAAACGTGACAAATTTATTTTTACAATGACTAAAATAATGTGATCCAATTTTTATTGTCACTTGTTTTCAATGGTTAAACGTTTAGCTGACATGGAACATGATCTGAGGCGTGATCATGCAAGAATCGTGCATGTAACACTTATTTTCAACTAAAGTACGGAATATGACTCAGCCGAGTGGACAGTTTATATGACATAATTGTTAATAGTGATAATAAATATTGTTACTTGACATGTTAGTGCCAGATCATGGATTACATCAGATTTTCGGACCGGTCGGCCCCATAAAGCGAAAATATATGGCTGAGGATTTATAAAAATTAAGGCAAGGCTAAATTCGACGATGGTTAATAAATTATAGCAGTATTAATTAAAAACACAATTTATTATGAAAGAAAAACCTTTAATTTAATAATAAAAATATGAAAAAAAGGTATACAGACCTTTTAAATCCCTCTAATCTGAATTTTTAATAAATTATAGTAATTTTTTAGAGTGCCTGTATATAAATGAAAAATATTAAGTGATGTAGTCGATATAATTTTTAGTACCGCGCCTACAAACTTTTATAAGTAAAATATTTTCTTTTCTAAGAGAACAGAATAGAAAATGGATTAAAAATATTCGCATTTACTTTAAAAATACTTTAAAATGCAATTAAATCCATAACACTTTCGTTGTCAGTTGTCTCTTGACTAGAATAAACACGAGCCAAGAAATGATTTATATTAAGATAAGTGTGTCCCATTTTAAGAAAAATAGAATAATTAAATCATATTTTAAAACTTTTAAATGTCATTAACCCGGCGAGATATGAAATATGACTGATGATTTATATTTTTATTTATAATTATTTGGAACAAATCCAGAAATGTTTTAAAGTCCATGAAGCACACACAATGAAAGTTTCTTTTTTTTAGAGTATAATAAAGATGAAAATTTAAATAAAAATACAATTGTAATTAAAATGAAGACACTAATCATAGTGCGTTTTTATAATAACTTTTGATTTTGTATTGTGTATAAATCGATGAAATAAAATATTATAAATTGAGAAGATGAGACATGTTCATGAAAAATAAGAGAAAAGAGTTCCCTTTGAAGAAGATTCCTAAGAATGGACCGTTCACATTTGTACACCTATAAAATTGATAATTCAAGTGAAAGAATTAATATATTTTGAGATCATCTATTTTCTTAAAAGAGGTGAGGAAATCTTAAATTAGGAATACAAGTTGGTATTAAGAAAGGGTATACAAGAGCATATTTTTAAATCTTCAAGAAGAGAACGTGTTTACGTTTTTATATTAAAATAAAATTCAACATCGGTGTAATGATCAGAGATATTTGCATACCTATGTATTTTCAGGGCAGCTCTATTTTTTGTAGGTCTCCAAACTACAAAATTTTGGAACGTAAAACGATTTTTTTTATTATATTATAGGGTTAAAATTTTAATTAAAATTTTGTTTTTAAATTTTGTCTAACAATTTCTTATAATTCGCCCTTCTCTTTAACGAACTCCAAAGATAGCGCTAAGAAAAATTTAGATAAGATCAAGAATATCATGATGATGTTTAGGTTAAGTGAAGATCAACATCTTATTACCTCAGATTATTTTTCTTTTATACATAGAAGATAGTATTTTCGGGTTGTAACTATTTGCATAAAAAATAAATTATGGTACCGAACACTTTTCATGCGAGTCCAACTCGCACTTCACGTGTTATTTATACGACATCTCTACTACTTTCAGGACAAATTTAGGATTCATTACCTTAAAAGGATTGAAAGTAAAAACACGTCGACTGTTCTAAACGCAGCATCAAGAGACTCCTCTAAGTTTTTGTCGGTAGAATTGAGTTATTCAGCGCTGTTATCACATTTGAGTGATTTTGAATGGCTCATATGAAACCAAAAGCACTTCATTGCATTACACCTTTTTCATCCAGGGCCAAAATATCGCTCTGAACCATTTCACCTTCTTACGGCCAAGAAACGAAGGAGTCCTCGTCCTCCCCTTGGGGGTAAGGGAATGGCTTCGGGAAAGGAATCATCTCATTAATCTTTGAACAGAGAACAAGAAGTCAGAAGACAACAGCCATTTAGTGAGCGCGAGGTTAAGGCATTTGGGCGTTCGGGGTGCAGCTCGGGGGCTGGTGGCGAGGGACCTCCGCCGTTGAGAAGCCAAAATCGAAGCAACAGCAACACCAACCACCAAGAGCCACCCCCAGCTCGGAAAGACACCGGGAGCAATGTTAGCAACAACAACAGCAACCGCCTGTCGAGGGCGTAAGAAATATGTTAACTCTTAAAAAGGGAAATTTATGGCGGGAGGGTAGTTGAATGAATGAATAAACGAATGTGCTGACAAGTCGGTACATTTTTTATAAGATAACAGGGTAGATACCCGCTTCCCGTCCGGGAGGGGCGACACTGGGCACTTCCAGGATTTAGCCCGTCGTACCCATCCCCCGACCATCCCTTTTTTATTTTTATTTCGGTATGTGAAAGGATCGTAAATAAACAATTTAGGTTATGGTATACGGGCCCAGGGATGTGGAAAGATGCCGGGCCACTTTATCCGTACTCGTATACGCTTTCCACTTTGTCTGATTTCAATTTTAACAAAATTTAGCTCCGTCCTCGACGTCGTTGAGCTGCGACGGTGCGGTGGGACGGTGTCGCGGCGCAAGTACACAAAGTGGATGTGAAAATTGCCACTTAACGGCATATCGGGGGCTAGGAAATTTTCACTCGTTACGGGCTTTTATTGCCCGTCTTCTCTGTTATGACTTGCACGTACTAAATTACCCTCAAAAGGTGTGAACAAAAGCTTTGAAATTTCAATTGTCTGTAAGATCGCGCCTCAACATTCCTGAACGAATGCTCCATTCCTGCATTAGTCCCTGAATATTGCTTTATAGCATAAAAGGGCAAATTATTCATGAGACAAGCATACTTAAGGGCAGTTCATGGGAGGTACAATCTTAGAAAATGTCTTCGCTGGAAGTGGCAACAATTTGCGCTCTTTGACATAAGTAACACTTCTTACTTCCTGAATTAATGTCACACAGGAGAACCAGCAAGAAAAACTAGAGGTTCCTTTAAAAGTCTAATCGTCTATAATTCTAATTTGTAACACAAATTTTCAAGTAGGAAATTTATGGAAGTAATTTTAGCATTTTTTTATGAAAAGTTACAAAGTGGCTCCCATGAACTTCTCTGAACAAAACAGAAATACACTTTTTAATTCTTTAAATAGCAGAGACTACGAAACCTTGAGATGAATTTTCTAATATCCACTTAACTTGCAATTAATTACACTAATGGGTGTTGTGCTTGTGATCATAAAACTAATTAATTTTATGATTTGCAAATTTGACTTTACAGTCATTTCGATTTTCCCCTAAGGTCCATTAACCTTAAGGCCAATTCTAATGATCATAAAGTTAATTGAAAAAACTTCATGGGAACTAGTCCATAGTTTTGAAATTGCATTTCTTTTGAATTTAGTAACAGACTATGCATCTTTAAAGAAGTTATGCCTCGTTCCAACTTTTCATTTAAATATTTTGAAAATAATCTTAAAATTTTCAAGTTAACAAGATGAAAATTTTCAAGGCCCAAATATTTAAATTTATCTTAATTTAATCAAAATACATAAAGGTTGTCATATTTTTCGTTTTCATTAAAAGACAAACTTAGCAAATTTCTACTTTATCCGCGATTTTGGATCGATAAACCCAACTATCGACAAAAAATGAGAGGGCAGTTGGTTTAGTGGTATTAACTGATTTAAAAAGTAAATTACATAACTAACAATACATACCATAAAATGTAAAAACAATTTTTTAATAATAATAATAGTTAAAAAAAACTGAACCTATGATACACTTTGGAATCTACAGACTCGGGAAAGTATGGTGAAATCGAATGATATATTTAAATATAACATACACGCAGTCTGGCGTGCCACACAACGTGTAAATGTCCCATTAAGGGGTAGGGGGGAAAAAAGTGCCTATCTGGACTTTGCTTGAATATGTACAATGCATGCAATTTTCCTCTACAGGGAATGTACCACTTTGCAAATTAAGCAATTTTCTTAATCCACGGTGGGTGCGTTTGAGAGTAGCCTAAATGCCTGCTGCTTAAAGCCAGCAAACTGTGACCAAAAACATTAAACTACAAGCGTTATCCCCCTGGACTCGTGGACATGTTGGACGAGCATTGTGGCAAGTTTTTCCCATACTTCTTTAATGATTATGCTACTTCCTGCTCGCACCCTAAGATATCCGAACAACGTCCGTATTTACAATGAATTGGGTTGGCAATTAATTATAATTATCAAATTACTTAATTAAGTTGGCGGACATGCGATAACTCACAATAACAGCAACAGAACAGTAGCCCAGGCCAGTGAATACATCGCACTTGCTTGTCAAGTAACGGGTGACGGGTGACGTGAGTCTTAACGCTCACCTCGGCCTGATCTCCGTACTCTTTACAAAGCTGTTAATTAGGGATGACATCAGCCGCTGAAATTTATTTCCACTTTGAACTAATTTTCGTGTAATTTACGAGAGCTGCCAGGCGCAGACATCATACTTATATAGTCTAGAAAAGTCTGGTGGTGTCAATTGGGGCTGCCATGCCGCGACGCACCGGATGGGGCCGGGCTTGAGTGATAAAAACACTAAAATAGCATCGTGTCAAAACACTCGTCGTGTTGTAAATCAAATGGGGAAATGCTTCGCTTTTAAGTGATTGTGTCAGATTTTTATTTATTTATTGCCCGACGTTATCAGCAATCATGTCCCGGGAAGATGGATTGCGGAGGAGACCGGCTAGATAAGTCGCCGATTAGTAGCAGATGGATGTGGTGGTCTCTTGTGATTTATGGCGTTTTGATAACCTAGCAATAATTGTAATTTATGTTTATGACAAGCTAGAAAAAGGCTTAATTCGGCCTTATCTGATCTTCGTGTAATTGCCTTTGTGATTCACCCGCTGTTTGTGTATTGGATTGCGCAAAAATTCCAAAAAAAACCGGTTATCATCTCTCCCGCAGCCTAGACCCGTCAGACCGCCCGGCCGCCGGCTGATTTACGGGATTTCGATTGATACTGCCAGGCGACTATAAATTTTCGGGAATGATAGTCAACTCTAACTGCCAGCACGGTTAGGACATCTGCAGTCATTGCTTTAAATGCGAAATACCGTGAGCTGCGGAGAAAGTCATAATTTGCCGGAAATTAAAGCTTATCGAGTCTCGCCTTCGCGATGACTACGTCGCCAGGTATAAGATAAAACACCTCTTCCGAGTATCTCGCAGTAGGCGGAATGTGCAATAAATGGCTTTGCATTATTTTCTTCCTGTTATAATTTTACCACCGAAAAATCACACGCAATTGCAGCAAGTATTTATTAGAGGGCACAATTTTTTTATGATGATATTTATTTATTACGCTACAGGTGGATAGACACTATCAAAAGGTCCTGATAAACTTTTCAAGGGTATCGCCTAATAGATTTTGCGTAATGAGGAAATCATACATTGTTGTAAGTGGCGATAAATTCTAAGATTAGAAAACATATAAAACCCCGGAATGCGTTTACCAAAATGTTCGAATTTAGAGAGATAGAAATAATTTGTCCACACACTCATGTTTTATTACGGAAATATTTTTTATTAGACCAATAATAAAACCAATTCCGGATTTGTTTTCCTGTTTTTAGAAAAAGAAAATTGTTTCGCAAAATGTGGTCATATAACAAATTAAATATTTTGAGACGCATAAAGTTACTTTTGAATTTTTGTTTTCCTCAATAAATCACAATGGGTTTGGACTACCATCCTCCACTCAAATCCAAAACCTCCATAATTCGAACAAATTGAAAACAAGAGCTCTAGCTCTAGTTTGAGCCGTTCTAGAAATCATAGTTTTAGAAATTTCGTTATTTTTATCTTAAAACATGGATTCATAATTCCAAATTGCTCTATTTGTTTATTTACTTGTCTAAATAAATAAAATGGTATTTTAATTATTTTAGATTAGAATTGGTGATTTCTGAAATTAAATCGACATTTTTCCTTCTACAAAATTTAATCTTTATATTTTTTATTAGCCAACAGCGAGAAGAAATTTTATGCTATGCAATATAAAGGAAAATATGATTCTAAATTGTTCATTTTTTATTTCTCGGTTTAATGAAACAAGGTGCTGATTATTTGTATATGAACACAAATTCTATAAAAGAACTCTTTAAAATCGTATGTTACTGTTCTAAAGCTAGAGAGAAAGAAATTAAAAGATGACTAATTTTGTTATTTTTTGAAAAAGCAGGTGGATTTGGAAATTGAGAGCTAGAGAGCAAAAGAAACTACGCACAATCTTTGAAATCATAGAGAGAATTATTTCTGCCGTTTCTTTTTTCTAAAAACCACGAATAAAATTGATTTTACTTTACACAAAACAAAAAATCGCAAATTGTTTCAACCCTGCCACGAAATAATTAGTAGTAATTTAAATAAAATCCCGAGATCTTAATAAAGTAATATTCCTCGAAGACGATCGACAACGTGATGGATCTGCCCAACTGATCCCCAATGCAGACTGAAAAGTGCTGCTGTCCAGTGCAAATTAAATAAAAGAAGAGAACACATTTTTACAATCATCTCGGCGAAATATCACCAGATATTTTTGATAGTTTGATGCTGTTCCTGGCATAGTGCAAAGCCCCATCAGTTTAAATCGTACCCGACAGCACAATCCAAACCTAATTAAGCTGAATCGAGCGACCCGGTGACGGTGCATCATCTACTCCCCCATCACGCCGTCTGGGCTATGTATCGCTCAAATCGAGGCCCTACGTTCCCCATCGAATTCATCCGCTCGAATCTGTCCTCGCTAATCAGCTTCAGGCTGTCAAAAATGGTTAAACGTTCGGCGGGGTCTAATTAAAGACAAAATGTCAGATCCCCTGTTGTGTCATCTTGGCAGTTCCTCTTCCGCTTTTTTTTTCACAACCCGGCAACGCCCGGCCGCCCCCATGTCGCCCGGAGCAGTCGACAACCTCGAGAAATGGGGCCGGACCCTACAAACGCTGGGACGACCCAAACGCCCGCCAAGAGAGACAACCCCGTGTCACGTTACATCGGAGCAATCGATTTGGGTCACTGTGTGGATCCGGCAGACACCAGTTCCCCGCACAACATGCCCGGGCCGTCGCTTTGAATTACCACTGACATGTCACTTATGCTCGTGCAACAAGATTAGAGCGGTCCCGGGCATGGGACGGGAAAAAACCCGCCCGCCCGGCCGAGGGAACCGAGGCGAGCGAAATCATACATACAACAAAGTGTCATTCTCCGTTAGCATCAGCTGTCAAAAGCGTAATTGGCAACTTGAAAGGGGCGGCATGTTAAGTGACAGCCTAATATCGGACTCGGGCGACCCGGCCGGGCCTTTGTTCGTTTCGGTCGTGGTGGTGCCGCCTTTGTCCGAAGCATGCAGTTCGATTGTGTCCGGGGCGAGAAAATTGCCGAGTCGACCGTTCGGCCGCTAATTTCCCAGCCTAGTTACAAACGTGAGCGACGGAAGCAGCAGGAGGGGTGTCCGACAGGAAACGCAACAATGCGTCAGGGAACTATCTTATCACAGCAGGTGTTTATCCGCTGAATTCGACCATGTCAACCCTCTGATGGGCTGGAAGTAATTAGAACCTAGTGGGTTAGTCCGGGACAATGAAGAAAATATCGACAGTAAATTCAACTGGGATTACATCGGATAATCTCAGATCTACATTTTGAGTTCTGATTGACAAAATAGACACTTTTTAAGGGAGAGTCCTTCCTTCTTCCCTGCTTGAGACTATGAAATATTCTTTTGAAGTTATGAAAAATGTTCGCAAGCCTTGCTGGTACTTCCGTCCTTTGTCACTAATTTCGGAAAAGCATGCGGATTAAATCGGAAGCAGCTACTTCGGATTATTTTATTTAAAATTTTGTAAATTCCCAACCTATTCCCAAATTACTCACTACTGCGAAACATTTGGGGACATAACCCGTACAAAATTTGCACTCCATGTACGAAAAAGATTGGAAATCTCAAATACTTTTTGTTTTAAACCCCTTAACCCGAGCCGAGGTCATTGGGACCGGGTCAATTTGACTCTGGATATTTGAAAACGAGTACACTTTTCAAAGAATTGCTGATTGGAGCCTTATGAGAATAACTTCGTTGTTGAACTCAAGTTTAGTTTCTTGTACCCTGTACCTTCGGATCTTAAGACAATAGAGGTTTTTACTATAAAATTGAAAAAGTAGTATTTCCCATTGTTTTGTATTATTTTTTTTATTTTTGTTAACAAATATAAAAATCCTATGAAGCATCTTAGAAATATGAAAATTTTTTAAACGAAGTTTACTTTAAATAACACAAGGGAAGTTAATAAGTCATTAAAGGGTTACCTTGCAAAAGGTGTAAACACACTACACTTGTTTTTCTAAAAATAATAAAACTCGGTGTTGTAGAATTAATAGAACTAAGTTGCTCGACTAATCGATATAAAAGTGTCGCATTATTTTTTACACTATTCGTTTTCGACGGAACTCGTATTAAAACCACAAAAAAATTTATTTAATTAAATTAAATAATTATCGAAAATCTTTGTAAAAGTTTACTTATTTTGAATTTTTCTATTTCAACGAGTTTTTGATAAATAAATAAAATAGAATTAATATTTTTTTACACTCCTTATTTATAATTTAAATAAAAACAAAAAAAATGGTTAGTTAATAATAGCGACGAGTGTCAGTTTAGTTGTACTGTACGAAATGCATTTTCATATACAAAAAAATAGGCCATTCCCAAATTTGGTGAAACCGCGAAGATCAGTAAAATTATCTAAACAAGAATGTCATATACTCTCCCATAAAAACAAAACAGTTTCCAACATCACCCCGATTTACGCGGTTCCGGTTTCACACGGTCTTCAAATTTTAGAAAAATATGTTTTATATTTTTTCGATTATTTTACGTATGTGCACACTGCACGCGATCGTTTCACAAATTCAATTACAAAACAGATCCACGCATTAAAAGAGCCTTGATTTAAAAAAAAAAAATAAACCAAAAACAACAATAAAAATTTCGCTCAGTCCATATGAAGAAATTTACAATCGCGTCCGCGAAAGCAAAAAAATTGTTGATCATTAAATTCGAAACATTGATCAAAATCTACCCGAAAAAAAAACCAGTTTCAATATTTTTTGAGTACACCTCGACTTTAAATTCGAGACTTTTAATTCGGTGGAGCCAATCTTCGTATTTCCATAAAATTTTTGCCTCATTTTCATATGCATAAGGTGTATCATTTTACACGAATTCGTTTTGCGCGATTTTTTGTGGCACGTATCTACCGTGTAAAACGAGGGATCGGTATATTTACTACGAGTGCCTTCTTATTTTTTTATAATCATTTAAGCGATTGCTTTCAGGAAATTAATTTAATCGTAAATACTTTCCAATTTCATAATTTGATATCTGTTCGCTTCTTCTTTGTTTTGATCGATTAAATTATCTTTTCATCAACATTTATAAATTGAATACTGTCGATCGCGCCTCTTTTATGATTTTTTTTAGATTTCATTTTGCTTTAGAGCATTTTTTTTTTGATTTAGAACAAATTTTGGAAGTGACTCATGCATATCGAAATTCGCTTTTAAAATTTAAAGTGCTATTTTGATATTATCTAAATTTTATTTTTATTTGTCTAGTTTCAAGCGAAATTTAGAAACAGGAAAATAAAAGTGTCGTGTCTAAGAGTGGTTTTAAAATTTTTAATCTCAATGATATAATTTAGTAACTTGCTTTTATTTAATTTCATCTTAAAGAAAATTATTTTTTAAATTTTCCTCTTGGTACTTAAACACTTCCTAACATCGATTACTAATTTTTAGGTGCTATTTTCATGATAGAAGTGATTTTATGGATGAAAAAGACCCTTGATTATGGCTTAATCTGTTTTTACACTATAATTTATAATTGTTTTTAATCTTCGAAGTTTAATTAAAGATAATTAATTATCTTTGTTTACTTATAAATCTTAAGTCTTAGTTTTTGAAAGAACAAGGTTAGGACAGAATAGAAATTTTCGAGAATTATTAGAGCATAAATTTTTCAACGAATTATTCAACACCGAAAAATCATCTAGTCTTTTCAGAAAACTAGGAAATCCTAAAATGGTCTAACAAGTAAAGTAAAAATCTCGATCGACATTCTTGATCTCCCTTATCATTTTGATAAAATCATAAATTGAATAATTACGAAGTAAAATTACCTCATAAGTGATAACATCCTCTATCATCAGATTTCAATTGATCCATTACTTACCTAAGGAACACCCTGTCAGTAAATTCACACCACATTTTCAACAGGGACCAACGCATGTGCACGGAACCCCACCAAGAGGAAAGGACCACAAATCAAAGACCCTCATTGATTTCGATTTGCAATATTTTATTTTATACGATTCTCAATAATCTGTTAAATTAGTTTAAACCCTCGGGTCTGCATATATTACAGGGCTACCTTACGCTCGCTATTATTTACAAAATTTTACACGTCTCATACAAAACAGGACAGCAACTGAGTCGGACAGCGTTTGATTTTTGAAAATTGGAGTGTAAATTGGGAACCTTCTCAATTTTTGGGTTTTTTGGGTATTTCGGAAGGGTATTTTGGGCACATTACACAATTCGGGATCTGTCTCCGGATCTCAGACCGGTCTAGGGAACTGCTACTACAGAACAACAACAATTGGCGGCGGCAGCAGCAGAGGCTTTAACATTCTTTTTTTTTTTATCTTTTAACTTAAGAAATGCATCTTTTCTGTCCGATCTACGTCGGCGGAATCAACTACTCCTAAAGTATCACAGTTTTCTGCTTTTTCTTTTTTTATTATTACTTGTAATTTTTTTTTCTCCGTCACTTCATTCGCAGCACAGCTAATCTCACTTTCTTATGGCGGAAGGTGAATTCTCTTTTTGGCTTCTTGGGTGTGAGTCCGGGCACCCTTCTTACGGGTGGACTGCGGCGGAGCCTATTCTTTGGCCATACATGGCATAGGGTGAATAGTAGGGTCCCAGAGCGGCGGCCGCGGCTGGGTTGAGGGCGGCTGCGGCTGCGAACGGAGATCCCGGAATGGCTGACGGAAGAGTGCCCGGCTTAGCGTAGGGATGGTACCTGGCCGCTGACATCGGACTCAGTGGCGGTGTCGGGTATCCCCGCTGGAGCGACTGTGGGAACAGAGAGCTCAGCAGGGACTGTGTTTGCGACTGGGCAAAAGCCGCTGCTGCTGTCACCGGATCCGAAAGGTTCCCGGTATGGGTCCGGAGATGGTTGAACAGTTCCTCGGACGTGTTGAAACGCTTGCCGCAGTAGGAGTCGCCGGCTATCCAGCTGCAGACGAAAGGTGATCGCATCTGTGTCGCGTATGGGTGACCCGGCGGTAGAGACCCCAATGAGGCTGCCATGGCTAGTCCGTACTTCTGATGCTCGCACTGGGTGCATCCGCTGGGACAGGGAGCTCCCATGAGCATCTGTTGGGTATGAGCCGAATATGGGCATCCGGGGCAGTAGGGATCCTTGCAAACTGGAACAATGGCCTCGCTACCGGACGCCGTCTTTATCCTCTGGTAACTTATGTAAGGGTTCCCGGTGGCGCCTGTTGCTCCCGGGTACCCATTAGCAGCAGCCGCCGCCAACATAGCTGCGTGATGATGGGAGAATCCCCCGGCAAAGGGTGGTCGAAATGCCGGATTCGTGTGCTGTTCCATGCCAGGTGGACAGCATAGTGCCGAGAGGGGATTTAATCCATACGCCCCTGGTTTGTAGGCACCCACCGGAGGCATATCTTTCGGGTGCCCCTGTAGAACCTCCAATCCTGAACGAATTATGGGACTAGCACCACGCTGTGAGGATCCCGAGGGTGATGATGTTTTACCACTGTCACTGGGGGTGGTCTTGCCACCCAAATCACTATTATTTGTCACACTAATCTCCGGCGATTTCGATTTATTCCGCGACGGAGAACGAGCACTGTTTGACTTTGATTTATTCTTAGCTTCATCGTTACTAGCCACACTTTCACTGGTCGTCGAAGCACTACTCTTTGAGCTGGGCCTCTGCTGGGAGTAATCCTCGGATTTGGCTGATCCTGATGAACTGACTGTTGTCGTACTAAGGACATTGGTCTCGTACGGTTTGAATGCTAACTTAACTTCAGTCGGAGGAGTGTTGGACTTGGGGGTCTTAGCTGACGGTGATTTCGATGTCGTCTCCGATTTCTTCTTATCCATGTTCAAAAGGGGTTTAACTGTTGATGAATCCGCCCCAATTTGACTACAAGTTTGGGCCAGCAAAGCCAGAGGACTCTTTTTAGCATCCAGCTGTAATTAAATAGGAGAAAAAATTCTTGTTAGATACGCTGCCTAGGAGATTGTTATATAGCGTAATTTGTCGTACCGTTGTGGGTAGCGGGGTCAAATAATCTGGCTGAAGGTACTGGTTGTTTCCAATCGTAACAACACCACCGCCTCCTTCTAGAACTACCATTTTGGTAAAAAAACACTCTATCGTCTGTCCAAATTCGTTTGTATAATCCACCAAATTATTGAGAGTTTATCCACTCGAGATATATCGCGGCTAATCCACCAAAAACTTCTTTTATTTATGTTTATAAGCAACACTAGCACTGTTGCCTCCTACTCTAGCTCCTTAAGGTCTGTCTCAAAAACTCACAGAACTTCACAAAGCCTACTTTGACTGACTAATCTCAACGAAAGGCGAGCTCGAACTGAATGAATCTCCCGACGGTTGGACACTTACTCGCCTCGAGTGAACGTTCCTAGTCAAAGACCTACCGGACCACTTTCGGGGAGACAAGGACAGGCGTGGGATAGCCTTAGGTCGAGAGAAAGAGCAACGAATATAAACAAAATCAAACATGGCGGACAGCTGCCTAATCAGAGGCATGCGTCGTATCCCTACTTTTTTTATTGCACTCGAATATTCTGGAGGGGAGAAACCAGTTTCAACTCTCCTATTGGCCAGAAAAGGATAGTCGATGTGGTAAAAGAGCTAGACTGCTGTTCCCCTACTTTTGATTGGTAAAACTTGTTTGAACACCAATGGAGAGGGAGAACTGTGAGAATTCATGAAACAAAACCAATTTCTCTCAAGAGGTCGCATTTTGAGCGGTAGGGGAGGTGCATCTCGTACTCACCGCAAGTGTTACCGTTACATACCTCAAGCTATCTAAGGCCTATTTAGACGAGGTGCTAATTTGACTCGCTTTCGGCGACTCTTCCGGGGAGATGGGCATTCGATTGGCTGCAGATTGCTTCTTTATCGGGCCTCTTTCTTCTTCTTCTTCTTTATCTTCCTACTGCGGACTGGATAATTGTCTGCTTGACTTGCAGCGTTTTCCGGGAATTCTTACACCACCGTTGAATTAGGAAATTAATTATTTTATTAGTAACGAGCGCATACTGAAGAAACGGTTACTGCGCTTTTGCGGGTTAATTTTAAAAAAAATTTTCTTGTTTATTTTATTACTGTTGTATCGTTTTTAATTAGACTTAGCATTACTTTGATAATTAATTTGCATCGCCTTCTTTTCTTATCGCGGTTACTTTCAAAAGTACTTTAAAAGCAAAAAGGCGCCTTAACAAATTTTAACGATGTTTACTTACAGTCGCTAAATTCCATCAGGAAGGAAAAAAACTCAATCCAAAGAAAAATATTTTTAGACGATTTTAAGTAAATGGAATTCTTTTGTATTTCGTAATTCAGAATATCGAAAAATTAGCCTCAATTCCTACGTCATATCAAAATCGCTGAATACAAAAAAGAAAGTAGTATTAGTGATATCAACGAGGCATTCTTGAAAATCAATTGGTTTGGTCTCGTCTTTGATTTTCGTAGCGAATGGTTCCAACATTTTCAAGGGTATGAAGACTTTGTTTATATTTTTACGATCCCTTCTAAATTTAAACACATTCTTTTTTTTTTTTTTGAAATCTTGTGCTTGGAAATTGTGACCAAAATGTTTTTAATAAATAAATTTCATTTTGTTGGTTTGTTATAACACGAACTGGAATTAAAACGCTTCAGTAATTTTCCGAATGCCGGGAATTTTATACTTCAGGTAAAAATTTTCTATCTTCTCAATATTTTGTGAAAAACTTTTAATAAAATTTAAGGTCTTTTATAAAACCAGGTTTAGTTTCAGCAATGCTTAAATTAAAAGTTGTATAACAAGCAAAAGGTAGAGTATTAACTGGTTTTAAGACACAACCTTTTTCAAAGTAGAAAGTAATTATTTAAATTTACCATATTCAATTTTTTATTACATTTAAGATAAAACTTCGTAAAAAATTTTTACTTTCTAGAAAATTCGAAAAGACTTTACTTTTCATTTTTAATCGTTTTTGAGAAAACCTTGAATAAAATTCGAAAAATATTGCATTGAACTAATTAGCATACTCTGTAAACATATTTTTTTGTTAATTAAATGTTGTTTGCATTTATAGTGAATCTTTTCTTTTTATTTTGTCAATTTTAAATCAAGAAAGCATAAATGAGTGAGAAAATGAGTGATTTTTATTAAAACTGCTCATGCTTTTGAGCACAGTGAAGAAATAGCATAAATATCAAGGAATTCGGATTATATTGGATTACAGGTGCTAATTATAATGATGTTTTCTTAAAATGCTGCTTTTGTGGTTAACAAATTTATCGTTTTTGTAAATTTGAATACCTTTGGCTTATTTTTAAAAGAAGTTAGAGAAAAAGTTTCTATTTGTTTATATTTCCCAGATTAATTTGTAAAAAATAAATCTAAATCCATCTCCTCTTAATTATTTATACCTCTACATGTTGAATTTGTGCTGACAGCATCCTTATAAAAATTATTTTCTTCAATGAAGATTAAAATTAAATGCTGCTTCAAAATATTTCCACTTCTTGATTTCAAAATAAAAAGTATGCTATAATTACATTTTCCTACATCTACTCTCATGTAAATTAAACTCATAAGAAGCCTCAATATTTCGGAGAATTCTATTGCGTTTCAGTAATTTTAAATTTTTCACGTGGGTCGATTCTTCGTCTGCTATTTTTAAAAATAATCAAAAACTACCGAGAAAAAATCAAAATCCTACAAATGAACGCGGTTAGAAAATTGGCCCCAAACAAAGAGCCTCAATTATCCAGCGACGTCCAAAAATATCTAAATCTACGAAACGGCCCGAACTGGCAGAGGTTACATTTCTATGACAAATGCACACAACATCATTTACGGGGAACCAGAGCTACCAAAGATGTTTCCACCTCATTAATCAAAGCAAATTTTCCAAAAATTTATCATCGTCCACTTCTAATCCGAGGCTTCCTCTGACGCTAGCATCCTGCCAAGAAAAATTACGGCTCGTAAAAAGATGAAACACAGCACGTAGTACACCCTGGTCGTCGCCGGGTGTACATCGGTCCGGGGACCCGGACGGGATCATGTAGAGCAAACTACTTTATGACACATTAATGTAGCCCGACTGGGCCATCGGAGAAAGGCAGGTCGTCGTCGCTGTAGAAATGTGGTCGCCGAGATGGCTCATCTGCGGCCACGTAGGAAGACGTAGAGGCTCGGATGTGAGATGATGGTAGGACAGTGTTGCTGCTCCAATGGATGCCAAACTCGATTGACCGGGTCACCCGGAGGCGTTGGCAATATTTCACGTGGAAACGTGAAAAAAAAGAACACTCACAAATAGCGATGAGCAGGAAATGTAACGTCTTTCTTCAGTCTTCCGAAGATAGACGGAACACGTCTTTGAAGTGTCTCAGATGGTCTCAGATTGGGTGTAAACAGTGTGGCTAAGAGCCACACTTTCATCCAGTCGATTCCGTTTCGAATGGACTGTGTCCGTCATCATTGCCTGGCTATTAATTATGCGCGAGAAATTCCGCGGTCGAGGCTTAATCATTCAATTTTAGTGATTTTTACGCTTTTGCTACAAACCGGATAAATTTAGTATCGACTTTTTTCCCCCCCCTCGGCGGGAAAGCAACATCATCATATCGATTCCTACCTGGCCGTGGAAGAAATCAACGTATCAATTTTTGTGTCTTATTTTGCTATACGGGACAGGATCATAAAATTTAATAGGAAAAAGGAAGTTGGGACTGTTTCGATTTATTTATTAGCAGGTAACAATTTAGGAAAGTAGGAAGCACTATTAACTTATTGCTCCTTTGGACAACAAATTGATTGAGGTATTTTAAATAATCATTTCCTTAAGTATCGCGTGTCTTTTTTTTTTTATTCAGTTGTTAAGTGGTTTGTACCTTCTCAATAGAAACAAAAAAAAAAATGAATGTAAACAAATTTGATTATAGCGGAAGAAAAAGTACTACCTGCGTACATTTTCACAAAATGAAAAAAGAAATCTTTCAATTTGCATTTAATCAAGCAAACATTTTATACATTAATTAAGTAATAGTAAGAATGTCACTTCAATAATTCAGAAATGGAAATTGTGACGTGAATTTTGGAATTGAGGACCGCGACTAAATGCACTATTAGTGCTTATTTTAATTTTTTATTAGTGTTCTGTCCTATGGTCAATATTTTATTGGATTTAGTGGCAACGATAGCGCTACATAAATAAGAGTACTATCTACGGTCAATATTTTAATTTTGCTTTGTAAAAATAACAAAAATTAGTACTTAACTTGTTTAACTTTTTAGGAAAATTTCAAATTATACACTCTTAGGTTTTTTTCATAAAATATTTCTGCTATGAAAAAGAGTTACTCTGTAAAGGATGCCTTGTGTGAATTAGTTTTCTGGTGCATGCGTACCTCATAATTTTTAGAATTTTTATTTAAATGTAAAATTGAAAAATATTAAAATTATATGTCAAATGCTGCTATTAATTTTTTGCAAATAAAAAATACCTGAAAAATTACATGTCATTTTCTCGAAATTATGTTTTTCCAAGCAGTGTGTAGTTTATCTCAAAAAAATAGGACGGATTTTCTAGTTTAATTCCAACCTAGCCATCTACTTTAGTCGATAAAAAAATGTCATAGTATTCTTTTTTGTTCATTTAAAAATTTACAACTATCAGAAAGATAAGATCTCGAAAACTGGACCTTTTCTCCTCTTCTAAATGAGATTGGTTTCATCAATAACGAATACCTTGAAATGTAAACAGTAACACCATAAATTAGAAAAAAAAAACCGTCAAGAAATTAATAGAGCGTAAATAATAAAAAGGTATAGGATTCTTTGCTCCTGCAATTACCAGTGTAAAACCTTCGCTCGCAGCTTCTGTCTGTCTGTAACAAATTAAATTATCCGAATGATTCAAGTGCAGATTTTCCACTTGAGAAATTCAGCACAACATCTAGACTCTAGACTCCGGAGCAGTTGCTAATAACTTCTCAAGAAAATGAAAACCATATCCTGAGGAGCCGTAAGGGAGATCTCCATAAAACAATCAAAACAATAAGACGTCATAAAAATTTTACAAGATCCATCCGAGTTTAGTGCCTGCCATAATCTTGTGGTCGTAAATTGCATTTTCCCAAAGGAGAACCTTTCAAAGGAATGGGTGTGTCTGGCCCGAACAATGGCATTGAGCTCATGGCACTTATTACCTGTGAAATTGTATGAGAACTAAGCCATCCCCTGCCATAATTTGGTGACAGAAATGCGCTCCGGCTATATTTCACCCTTAACCGAGGGCATGATTCAGAAGGGCACGTCTGTCCTTTATTTGCCATTCTGGTGATAGCCTATAAAATTTATTTGAGACAGTGATGGTGTCCGTCTTTCGGAGATTTGGTATTAAGTCGAAAACCTGAAGTATCGACTCTATTTTCCTGGGAAGATTTTACCCGGACTATAATTAAGAAGATCTGCATAATTACGGGAAAGGTAATTCGTCTTGTTGGGACGGCTAAACACCGACTATGAAGGGATTAACCCGAACTGGTCAATGGTAACAAGTTAAAATTTATGAACATTTTCTGGTAAATAAAGATTATCTCCTTTTATCTTTTTGTAACTTGCTACGGTCTATTTGAGTAGCTTCTTTGACGCTAGCTTCACGTCCATTTAAAAGCCACAGGTTAGTATTTGATATCACTTGGAATTCATTCAAGTTTATGTTAAAAATAACTACTATTTCTCGACTAGCAATTCAATAGCACAATTACAATTTAATTTTAGTTTTTAAGCAATGAACTTTTTGATAATATTGTTAAATTTTATAAGAAGCAAACTGATTTTACTTTGAAATAAATTACGCCCTATACCCACCCTTATCACGTCACTTCCACAAAAATTATGAAATCAATTTTCAATTACGAAGATGCGATGTCAAGATGATGCCTACTTCAGTTTACATCTTAGTCAGTAAAATTAGGATATAAAATGACAATATTATGCTAATTATCGTAAAAGTGTATAGGTTTTGTCTTATATCTTGTGTTAAGAAGAGTACATGCATATTATAATTTTTATTATACCCCATCGAAGTCCAAAAGTCCAAAATGATTTGTTTTATTTTATAGCATAATAAGTTTACAATTTAAATTGATTTGCCCACCTCCGTCCAGATTGGAAGTCATTATGGCTATGAAAGTTGGTATAGCTGTCGTATCTTAGCTCAGACTGGTCCAGAAAATCAGGACAAGATAAAGGATCTAAGAAGACCCCAGAGCAATTTAGAGACAACGTGAAAAGCATTTCCCCAGCGGAAATCTGGGAATTTCAATTCGAGCTGACAACTGTCATAAACAAGAATTTCCAAGGGATAACGATATTTTGAGTTTTTTCGCTTTTCCACGCCTAGACCAAGTACGAGCCGACAACCGTACAAGGAACTTTCCTGATCTGACAATCGCAAGGACTAAGGTGGCTGGCACCTTTGCCGTTCTATCCTCCCGTATTCTTGTGACAGTGTCCCGTACTGATGATGATGATGATGATGATGTTATTCAGAGGTCTGTGCACCATCGCAGAAAAGTCAGAGAAACTGGGAGAACTTTTAAAATGTCAGGAAAAATTGGAAGGAATCTTGGAAAATCATCCTGGCATAGCGTGGCAGCTAAAGAGGATTAGAACCCGCAGATACCTACTGATGTGGTGACATAGCCATTAAACTGACAGAAAATGAAATTAAAACTCTCCTGATTCCCGGAATTCTTGGGTAGCGGCGGTACGCAAATGACGTAATTGATCTCTCCTAACAACTCCCGGTCGCCTTTTCCCATGGTAGCCCTTTAGAACTTCGGTCTTTCCGCCTGACACCTTCTTCGTTGTTCGCTTTCTACTCCGTGACAATTCACAGCAGCGACAGCACATTTTTCCCCAGTTAATCCCGGAAAAGTGTCGACTCAGGACACCACAAACAAATTTAATGGGCGCTTTTCCAGCGAAATTAAACGTCGGGATGTGATTAAGGGATTAGCGCCAGCCTGCCAGCCAGCTCTGTTCCCCGTCTCTGGCCCCTGTTGGATTGCTTACGGACGTGAAAAATGCAATTTCACTTAGCACCGGCCTTGAATGTTTGTCCAGGCGATGCACCTTGGGGGGAGTCTTGCAGCGGGATGGCTTGCAATTGCATCTGGGGTCGTGTTCTTTTTTTGCGGGCTTGTTTTGCACCCACTCTTAACAATCTTGCACATAGGACATGTACACGGAAGGACTTTCCGAGTGTTTTATAGGACCCCCTTGCACGGGCACTTGCTTTTGACTGCAATTTCGAGTCTATTTAATTTTCAAGGGGTTCCTGAATTTGTTTACACTTTATTAAAAGAAAAAAAAAATTAATTTGGTGTATTTCGGGAATAGTATTCAAGTTATACAGACATGGAGATTTCTATAATGAGTAGCGGATTAGATCTGTAGAAAATTGTCCACATTTTTTTAGGCGATAGTGTTGCTAATAGCGATTTATTTAGTCAACTTTTCAGACGCTCATATTCTTTAGCATTTTTATCCTTTAAATTTTTGCTTTATTTTTCCGAAATTGTACGATGTTATCAGTCCTACTTATACTTAAATATAATACTTTATTTGTTCAATTAGGTCAAGAAGTTTTTTGGGTATATAGGCACAAACAAATTAAACTAAGTCTTGTGTTTTCTAATAACAATTAAAAGAAATGCTTCAACAAAAATGATCACCTCAAATTGGACAACCCTTTTGTTCAAAAGGCAATTATTTTGAAAGAAATATAAGATTTTTATGGTGTCGTCATTCCATGGCTGCATAGACAAATCACGCAAGGTCTCAGGGACAATGTAGTCAAAATCACTGTGATTACATGCCCGTTGCAATTAAGTGTGGGAAATGTTTCAGGCAAATACCAATGTCAAAGTGAATAAGTTTCCCGTCTCCAATCCCTTCCCTCGTGCTCCGCGTAGTACCAAACCGGGCAGGAAACAAACGAATATGTCACAAGAAAATATTAAAATGTCAGAAATTTATTCCGCACATATTCCAGTTTAGCGCGCACTGTAGTCAGTCGCACAAAGCCATATACAAAATTTTCAGAGAGCATTTCATATCTCAGGGTACCATAGCATTCGGTATTCTTTTTATATCCAGCATATTCTCCATACTGTACGAACTAAAAACGGCCCTTGGAAAGTGGGTTTTGAGGGTGGCAAACTTGGTGACATATTCAAGTTTTCACGTCAACCGTTGGGTACACCCGGCGAACCCGTCACTTGCCCAATTTATCCCCCGACTCCTCGAAAGCCAAGGGTATATGACTATGACATGGTAGTCCTGCCAAGCTTGTCTAAAACTGTGACGCGATGGAAATGGTGGAAATGTATGAATGCAGACATGGAAAACGAATTGAATTAGAAGCGACAAGTTGTCATAAACAAGTTTTCTCATTTCCAAAAGCTGAGCAAGGGCATAAAAGTCCCTGTCCTGTCTTGGCATGTGACATTAACCATGAACGTCTTGCCGTTCTATGCATATAAACTTAAGATTGTAGGATACGAAATTATTGGTGGTGGTAATTGCTTGAGACCTTAACCAATTTGGATATGGAAGGTGCACGTCTTTAACTGATTTGGAGTTTTTTTTTTTTTTTTTTTAAGAGAAATTACTTTAAAAATTACCTAAATTACCTGGGTGAATGCACGGGTAGAGTCAAGGTGGAAATCGAACCTACAACCTTTGGAATGGGGGACAAGTTGCATTACTATGGATCCATTGAATCTCTGACTTTACTATGCTATGTCGTGGGGTTCAAGAGTATCCAACCTTTTCCCATCGGGAAATACCTACTCAGGTGTACGTACATGCCAAAATCGTGGGTATTGCGCTAATATCCCCCTTGAGAGGTACGTACAACTTTAATTCTTTTGAATGAACAGTGCATAATTCACGAGTGATAACTGTCAGGCGTCGTAGTGAATTATTGTGCCGTTCAGAGAAAAACCTGTCACGTCCGTGACAGTGAAAGGAAGCGCGGTCCAAAAGAAAGCCCGACCCCCGGCACCCAGGGGCGTAATTTACGAGCTACTTCAGTGCAAGTTTTGTTTTCCAGGTTCGGCTTCCTCCGTCATGTTATGACTTATGGTTGAAGGCATTACTGCACAATGGCCGGGCCATTAAATGCAAAAACGTATGTGTGGCAGTAAATCTCCTGGCGGATTCTTTATGGCTTAGGAGGACGGGACGGCACTTTAAATGCACCGCACCCGTCCCGGCCGCCCGGACAGGATAAAGCACACCTTTCGGTAACACCTTTGAGCGATGTCATCCTTTTAATGTTTCACCTTTTGTATGAATTCTGCAAATTCACTGCCAATGCCGGCCTCGGTGCTCGTAAATTTTATTCGCGCCAACCTTAAGAGGAAACTGAACAGAAAATTGCGAATCATGTTTTGACTGTAACAAATGAGGACACTGCCGGCAATAAATTCTTAAAACGTTTCATCTTTCGTCCTCTGTTGACGTGTCCTCCTCAGACTAATTTTCCTTTGAGCTGCCGAACCGATCCTAATGCAGTCTTTTACTGCTCAGACAATTTTCAGGGAATTGTTAGGTGACAAATGGATTTTCCGCTCCTGGTGTTTGCCCAGAAATGTTTTGTGACGATTTTTAAAATAAACACCATCGTCTAAGGACAAGAAATCAATTATCGATTACATCCGGGCGAATTGTGTACACAATGAGATCCTTTCATCTTTTGGGCAAACACTGGGAACATGGAACAGCGGGTGGTCCCTATGACCCGAAGGATCAATTCGTCCGAACAGAGGAAGTCAATGGAAACCGAAAATGCTCAAAGAGAAATTTCTATTTCGAGATATGAATACAATAGTTCTGGATGTATTGCCAATACAATGCTAATTCATACTAGACTTATTGATGACAGACTTTTTAATACAATTTTCAACATTTGCTGAACAAACACTGGGTCATGAAAATTTTGACAAAATAATTTGTAGGTACAATTTAGATATAAAAATTTCTAAATGGAAAAATGCAATTCGAAAATAAATAATTATCATTTTTAGCAATTTGTAACACTTCAAATTGTTTGAATTTTGAGAGTCAGTGTGTTCTTTCCATTTAAATTCGATATTTTTACAAATTATGCTATTATGCCATTTTTATGCTAAAAAGTACTAGAATTATTTTACATTTCATTTAATTTTTATAATTTTGTTATTTTATAGACAGGCACCATGTATCGTCTACTTCGACTAACCAAGTGTATGTAATATCATCGAATTTCACAAACACATTTGAAATTGGTTATTTCTTAAATCAATATGTAAATTCAGAAGTTAGTCAACTAACCCTCAGAATTAATGTTCCAACTGTCAATGTAATAGGGCATTATTTGAGCATATGGTACTGTAGTCTAAAAGGCTAAAAGGTAAACGCCTATAAATTTCGGCGTGCATGACAGAACTCTGTTATCACTGGTTCTTTATAAAGCGATAAATTAGCGGCCCGCGATAGAGTTGACATTTAAGAACTAACCCTTGTAGCGATTCTAAATTATGGCCGTAATAAGAAACCTCGGAGAATTTAGTAATAATCGAGATGTGGGCAGCTAATTTGAATTTCGACACTGTGACAGAGGTTTAAGTCGGCCAGCAGCTGAAAGTATTGCCATTCAGATCCATTGAGACCCATTGAGCCGCATTTAGCCGGGCTGCACCTTCCCGTCGTCAGCGGCGAGAATCTGGGCGCTGCTGCCGGTTAACCTCAAGTCACTGAACAGTAAAAATTCATTTTAAGAGCGAAAATCCTTTAAATTATATCACCGGCAACCGATCCGGGTCTGGCCACATACCAGCTCAGTTTTACTTAAAACTATCACATAAATAACGCCATAATCCGGATTTATAGGCGCGTTTAACAAAGCATTAGCTCCGCGAGTCGGGTGTCTTCTTGTGTTTCAGGCGCGGAGATGTTCATCGTCTTGTAACAAGAAGTCACATATGAGTAGCCTATCCCGGTCTTCACCGGGCTAAGGCTCGATCCCCTATTACCCCGCGTCTATACCATAGTCCTACAGGAGGTGCACCGAAATTTCTTCTTGGTTTTAGAACTTAGTGTCGGCTCTCCGTCTTTGATCTGCCGGCCATGAGATTTAATTTGTGGATTTTTAAGGCTTTATTTGTGTTCATCCGTCTACGGCTTCTTCACGTTTTGTTTGCACAGACGCAGGGCGACTTTCGACACGCAAACAATCGGCCTGAATCCTTTCAGATCTTCACGTTCGCCTGTCAAACCGTTAAAAATAGTTCCTTGATGTGTTTTCGTGAAAAAACAATCCCAGGGCGTCTTCGTCTTTAGCTCAAAGGAGCCGCAAACCATTCGAAAGATGACTACTGCTCTGAGGCGGAACAGTAGCCGCTATTTGAGTCCAATCTAGCATTTGACATATGAACGATGTCAGTTTCAGGAAATCGGTGTTTTTGACGAATGTGTTTACGCTGGATTCAACATCTTGGCGTGCAAATATACAACACGCAATTCAGAGATCTTTTAATGCACATAATTTGGCACAGTGCATTGTACACGATCTTTGGATATTGACCCTTCGCTGGAGGTCATAGAGCCATACAATTCTTAATTGGAATTTTTTTAAAATCAATTTTTTTCTTGTTCAATGCACTTTTTATATTACAAACTTATTTTAAATTGGAACATATGAAATAATGACATACACCCAAATTTGTTTTTGTAAAAAAAAGTGTCATATAAAGATGTACTATAACTGACAAAGTATCAGTAAAAATGATACAATAAACCATTCGAAAATTTCGGCTAGAATTTTATTATTACTCTACTAGGATAGTTTAAAAATGAACTTTATCCGTCAATTTTATATGCTAAAAAGACTGAAAAGGTATTTCACAACTGTGTACAAGTACAAAAATCATTTTTTTTGAATAACCCATCCAATCTATCAAATTTTCGAAAGACCAAGATCTTCAATCTTAAAAAGAGAAATATCTGATTTTATCTTATTGACCTGGACAGCCGAGTGCCGAAAAAAGCGCATATAATCGAGGGCACGATATAATCGCATGAAAACGAACCGAAATCCGAAAATGTTCGGATTAATAGTCTAAATGGCTCTCGATTTGAGAGAGGTCTGCATATCTTTACCTTTCCATTAAACGTCTGTCCATCCCACCTTGGCTCGCTTTTTGTCTTACGCCGAACGTCGTCTAATTGACGGCATGACCCAGAAACATGCAAGGTGGATGTGCATCGTGCCAAGGAGATCAAAAGTGCAACTGACGGCTAAGGCGGTGGCGGCAACAGCAAAAAGGCAACAGCCCGTCCGCCCGCCACCTCAGAGGTCTCCAGCTTGATGGATTGAGCCCGTCGACAGCAGACGAGACAAGACCTGAAAGACGTGAGCACTAGCCTGGCCGGAGTGGCTTCATGTTGATGTTGATGGGTGCCACAAGGTTCCTTCCTTTGGCCGACTGTGCAACAATTAGCAACAAAACCAAAGGGGGAAAAAAGAAGGTTGCTCGGCAGTCAGGTCTAATCGCCAGTCAAATGCTAAAAAGGTTAAAGTTGCATGAGCGAGGCTCAGTGTGGGTGGAGCCCAGGCCGGGCCCCGGACCAGGCCCATGAGGCCCTAACCTGGGACGGGTGCTTGGATGGAAATTAATGACGTGCAATCAATTTTGCAAGTCGACGTTATTTGTTATGTTGATGGCTCCCCCTCGATCATTTGTCAAAACCTACAGGACGGGGGGGTTGGATGGGCGTTTAGGTGAAACGGGAGCCGGGAATCGGGAGTGCAGGAGTGTGCAAGAAACCAGGCCCAGGGAGAAAAATGCGGAAACTCCACGCTGTGGGCGAATAGGAAAATTAGTGAGAGTGTCAGACCGGAGAGAGAAAAAGCTCCGTAGAAATATTTTTCCTTGCTGCTCCGTGCTAGAATTCTAGGGGTCTGGAAAACAAGTTCCGGGGTAGCTTTCCCCGTCTTGCCCACGGACTGGGCGGTAGAACCGTGCTTATTGTGCTCCTCCATTGTTGGGGCGAAATTACTCAAGTGTTTTCACGGGCGCGGAAGCACAGGGGCGAAGATTGATGGATATCAGAAGGAGATCAGCCATTAAGGAGATAGGCGCAACTTGGCGGTGATTGAGTGTTGCCTCGGTTTTTCTTTCCTTTATTATTGGAAACAAGGGAAAAAGTTGAACGCTTCAATTCCGCTGGTTGATGATCAATTTTCTTCTGAGTGACAGGTCTTCTCCGGGCGGGCCCGGGGGGATCGGCGAAATGATGATTCTACTGCCACTACCGTGGCGCAAACTGACGAAGAAATGTGCACAGTTTTCTTCTTTCTGCTAAGAAGTTTGCAACCGACACATACCGTTCGAAGACTTGTCGGTTTTGTTTCTTCCTTGGCGGTTCCACGTCTTTCAGTCAGAGAGCCCAAGATAAATCGGTCCAAATGATTCTGTGCTACCAACTGACTTTGGTGATTGATTATCTCCGAGTGCCGGAAAATATGATTTATTCGCCGGCGAAAATAGCACTGAACGCTCTTCTGAAATGATTTAAGTTTAGCTTTCCCTCCTATTAATTATATGTTCGGTTGCGATGACCCTGCTCATGTACTACTAAGTGGTTTCCTTTAAACATCTATTTTAGACACCCAAACCTGGAAATACGCATATTTTAATTCACGTAGAACACATGGTTTTCATATTCTAGTTCTTGTACATTTCAATAAAAGCCGGGTACAGTTTTTGAAAGGACTAATTATAAATGAAAAACTAAAAAGAATTAGAGTATCATTCAAGTAATTAATTTTTGTAATTAAACTGAAGATAAATTCAAGTTTAATTCTTAATCTGGAATAGGAGCCAAGAAAACGGGAGAAGGGCAATAAATCCCTTTATGGACATTCTGTTAAACTAAGAGTAGGCCTAGTTTGTAACAAAGCTTTAGTTTATCTTTTATAAGAAGAAAAATAAGTTGCGAATGTTATTTTGATTTTTTTTAACGCACGTAGCCGTATTTTAGGTATATTACGTTTGTACTAATGAAATTAATGTGAAATGGCTTAAATGAATCATGGTTAACAATATAATTAATTAATTTTAATTGACTTGCTTACTGCAAGGCTTAAACAATTTACTAGAATAATCTGTGTCACAGATTTTTAAATCTTTAAGACCGAATTTGGCATTATTACGCTTTATTCAGAGAATTACGATTAATTCATGTTCAGTTTCCATTTTCACTTGAAACAAATTTCAGACGATTTTTTTTTTTTGCGCGAATTCGGAGTTACGCGAATTGGAATATGAAAAACGATTTTTTTACTCATTTCACCGCAACCAAACTAAACTCAAAGGAAAAATTTCGTAATTAAACAAAATTTTAAGAATAGGCCTGTGTGGAATCACGAGTTTCTTTTAAACGAAATATTTTGGAAGGTATCTATCGCGTAAAAAGAGTTATATTTAATGAGTTTATACTAGATGCTAGTATTTTTCCCGAAGCACTCCGAAAACTTCAAAAAGTGTATTGAAATAATATTTCTTATATTATTAACTGTATGTACGGAACCTTTAGTCCGAGTACAACTCATGCTCTTTATAGTTATAATACGTACTTCCAATTCGAATCATTATCGTTATCGTTGTATAAATAGAGACTTTTAAATCTGATTAAAACTATGATCTTAACTTAACATCTTTTCCAAATTTATTATAGCATATCGCGTGAAAAAGTTTATGCATCGAATCACTATTCTAAGCAGATTCTAGACGTCTGCAAAATTTTCTTCTGGAACACTTAAGTTCGTAGATACAGAAGGAAATACTCGTAAATATTCAGGACAATTAGTGTTACATTAGAGACAGGATAACAAAAGGACTTCGCCGAATGGCAACTCGAAACGTTTGCAAGAAATACAAAACCTCTTAAGAACTCCTGAAAGGACAAAGTAAATTTCACGAAAAATACCGAAAGAAGTTTTTCTCGTCGCTCTCTTTATTATCACATCTTTTATCTTTCCTTTTTTTACTTTTATTTTTTTTTTCCATTTTGCTCTGCATTTACTTCGAACAGTACAATTACGTTACATTCGCATCCCCGTACCACTAACAATGCGGGATGACGTATAAAGGGTCTCACATATCAACAGACGAGCACAGTCTGCGTCTTATGTCCTAAGACGCTAAAGGCGACACGAAACAGAAAACTTCTGAGGATAACAATTCCGTTCTAGTGGTGGAAGGAGAGCCCTAAGGAGTTGCGGGAAACGGACACAGTAAGAGATCCAGCCGGGGACGTGAAGGGACACTTAATTATAATTTATACCCTCCAGTTTGGCATAATGAAATATGCGCCCGGCTGGGGGACAACGATGTTTACAAATGTCTGCAATCTATCGTAACGAGAGTTTGAGTGGCCGTGCAAATTTCTTGGATGTGGCCCGGGAGTCCCTCGATGGGAATTAATTTTAAGATTTTGTTAAGGACGAACCTAGCAAAAAAGCGAACTCTTAGTCGGTAGAAGGATGAGACGGGGCTGATGCGGTACGACCGGAGCCAGGGCTATTTTCTCCGGGAAAGGAAGTAATAAATTTTCTAATCGGCTGCGGGAAATATGCTCTCCCAAAGAAGAAGTGGTTGCCGCAGTGGTCTCCTGAAGAGGACGACAGTTATCCACTTTAAATATGAAAAATTGCCCTCGAAGTGGCTACTTCTCCAGGATTTGTGTACAATAAGTGCACCCGCTAAGAAGCTTGCTGACATAAATTACAAACACTTCGAGATTCTCCCGGTTGTTCGTTGTTTCCGAACGAAAAAGGGGTGCTGAATGCTGATGGCCTTTTTCTGTTCCCAGTTTTCTTTAAGTGAAAGCAAAAATTTGTCCATGGGGGGGCTCCTTTTCCTACTATTATTTGTTACCACAACGGGATAAGCGTGGAATTCAACCTTTCTCTTAAATTTTAAGGGATCTGCGTTAAAGGAGTATTCCACAATTTTGAATTTTTTTCTTTACTTGGTGGTGAATAAACCACTTGAAAAGCAGACGGGAAATCTCCATTAATTTTTAATTAAACATTTAAAAAATTCGGGGTTTTTAAAAAAAATTAAAAGGTTTTACAAATTTAGAAAACCAGGGCATATATTTTTAAGTCTAAATGGGCTCAGTTACAAAAGTACTATTATTTAGTATACGCGTAGACGTAAATGAAAATTGCTGTCGAGTTTAGAATGATAAAGTAAGTTTAGTTCAGACAAACTGATCTATAACCCTTTTAAGATGCGATAATAATTCTTTTTTTTTAATAATCTAGTTCCATTCCTTTTGCCTTCTTTAATTTCCTTATTTTGGGTATTGACTGCAGTCACTATAGTTCTCACAATAATTAATTTTTAATAATTGTCTTGTACTTTAAACGTCTTAGCGAACTTGTAGTCTTACGTACTTGAGATGCAATTACGTAATAATTTTATTATAACTTAAATTATATTAGAATTCAAGATAGTTGTCTATTTTTGTTGATGCTAAAAGTTTTAGATAGATCTTTGCCATTTTGACATAATTAATTTTATTAATAGAATTTGAAGGGTAAGTTTTCTTAAAAAATCTTTAAATTCGATTTCTTATTGTAAATTGAAGAGAAGGCTTGAGTTGCTGATTTCTTTTTCGTATTGTCTAAAAGTTATTTAAAGCATATGAGAAAAACCGCACTAGATTTTTAAAACTTTAAGATATCAAAAATTAATTAAAATTTGATTGAAAAGTACAAAAAAAATGATTTTAATAAAAATAAATATGATTTTTTGGAAAATATTTGAAAACTATTAGCATAAATGTTTTGAAAATTACGCAGTCCAATAATTTTTTCGTTATACGTTTTTTGTTTGTAATGGCGTATTTTACTTTTAAAACAATTGAAATTTATTAGGGAAATTTGATGAAATTCCCATTTGATAGTCTAATTCTGTTGAGACCCGCAAAATCTGGAAATAAATCTGCGCAGGTCCATATGTTTTTCTTCAGTAACGCTTCGTTGTCGTAAAAACAAATGACTCAGATAAAATTCAAATCAATTTCTAGATCGCACTTAGTTATAACCTCCCTGGAGAGGCAATTTCCGGGCATTCATAAACTCACACCAGTTCTGGGAGGATTAGACCGTCCCGGGCACAGTCGTCATAAACTCGGGGCAAATGGGTTTCGACGGCGTATGCTGTCGTCAATAAAACAAAACAAAAAAAAAAAAAATGGTGCAGAGCGGACCCAATGAGGGCTGTAAAAGTGCAAGACGCTATCGCAGGAACACTAGAGCGCTTATGTTCGACTTTTATGATATTTATTCATCAACAGTACGACACAAAAGTCGCTGCGGTGGCCTCCTCCTGCGACCGGTCCGGGAGTAGTTGTGGAGCTAGCCAACCATCCAGGGTAAGAACCACTAAAAGAATTATTTTATATATTGAGCCCTGTAATAAAGTTCACGTTCCGCCATCGTAAACTTCACGTCTTTTTTGTTGCCTGACTTTTGTCGTTTTCGTGAAATTTTATGCCCTCTGGGATAGTTCGCAACGAACTTTTGACTTTAGAGGCGGATTTAGGACTAGTAACCAACACTCAACAACATGCGTCCTGGAGTAATGGTCGAATTAGTCACGACAAAAGGTACTATGGTCTGCCGACGGGCATGATTCATTCCTAGAGATTCTATGTCCGCCCTGATTACACCCAGTTACATATCCTTTTTCGAGTTACGACCATCGTGTTCTAAATTGTTATCTAAACACTTTGCGGCTTCTTTGAAGTCCTTTGTGTACCGTCGGATTGACAGGATAATTTAGGTGAAAATGGGACGCCTAAGTGGCACCATCACAGTTTATGGTCCTTTTAGTACGTAAGGATGCTGCCATTGAACATATTCATTCATGTGTTAAGAAAGTATCTTTCGGTCTTGGTTTTGCTATCGCTTAAAACGATGTAGAAGACTATAAATTCAGAAACCTTCCTGCACGTAGACGCGAAAATGTAACCAAAGATTTTCATGGGCTTCGTATTATAGAGCATTCACGTCTTTAGTGCAGTTTAAAGCTTCTATGTCTTGGAATTTGAAAATTATAACTTCTTTTTTTTTTACCTTAGGTTGAATGGTTGGTCATAAGTCTTTAGTTAGTTACTTAATTTTACAAAGATTTACAGGGTGTCTGCTGCAAAAATTACTTGTTTTAAATGTGATGTAACACGAATAATAAATTCAAATAAATAAAGTTATTAAATCTGGCGTATCTAAAAATGTCTAAAATTGTCTAAAAATGCTAAAATTGAAATGAATTAAGTAAAACTATTTGTATTTTTTAAAATAATTGAGAAAGAAAAATATTTACAATATCTAAATACAAAAATCACTTTAAAAAATTCACGTACACGATGTTAAATTTCGTTAAATATTAATTAAAAGTAAAATGTTGTTACTTTTATTTTATACACTTTTTTTTCTCAAAAATTCTATTCAAAATCACATTCAAATCATATCTCGCGAATTTTTTCAATTATTTCTAGTGGCATTAAAACAATTAAAAAGCATAGGCCTCAAATGACACATGCGTGCAAGTATTTAGGGTTTTCTATATCAAGATCATATTTTAGAAGAAAGAAATTTTAAGTAATTTATTTTAAAAGAATGCGTGTGCTTAAACTTCTTGAAGAATCTTCGAAAGTTCAAAGGACATCAAATGAAGACTTTAATTAACGTGTTTATTAAAGTTTAGAAATTGGTACTATGTTAAAAGTTACATAGTGGTTGAAAGTTGCCTAGTTGCTTAGAACTAAGGAATGAGGCTATTTTTATGCCCAACATATCAAAGCGTCTTAATCCGATCCATGTACGTTTAAGAAGAAAATATTGATCATCAGCTGCTTCTTATGGTTCTAAATTGCTACCAGCTTGCACAGGGTGGTTAGATTAGAATATAGACGAGCCTTAACGGTCTTCGTAGTGTTTTTCTATTCCACGAAATTAGTCCACGCGTTGATCCCGGGTACTGGTCCCATCTCGACTGGAGCAGAGCATACTGGAAGCAATTAATCCAGCAATAAACTGGCATATCGCAGGCAGGGCCCGTAATCCTGTCGAGGCATTAATTCGGTTCTTCGGGAGTAAACTAACCAAAACGCGGTAATCCGCAATTCGTGATGAAAGACAATCAAACGTAGCACGGGTCTGGAGATGGCTTTCGGTCGGGCCGGGCCGGGACCAGGCTAGTATCTAGTCCTAGAGCGACTCCGAGTGATTTATGCGGTGCAATCAACGTGACGTGTGTGTGTTTAACTTAACGATCGAGTCAACTCTATTTGTTCGCATACGAGAGTGGAATTTACGAGCCCTCGTGTATTAAGTCGAACGTCAATGAAATTTATAGCGCTTTTTCACAAGACGGAACCGAAAGAGCACAGCGTCGGAGTTGGAATCGGGGCCTGGCAGAGTAGTTACCGAGTCGGCCGAAAGAGGATCGGGATGGGGTCCAGACCAGCGTACCCGCCTTTCGCACGTTTCTTAGCTTCGCGTTCGGGCCATCCCAGTTCCAGAATTTATTGATATGCCCGCCGGAGCGGCTAACACAGTCGTCGGGGACTACTTACAAGACACTAATACCATCCGCCCGACGGTTAGCAGTGAATTTGGTCGCTAGCCGCTTATTGGCGTATTAACATGTCCAGACCCGCGTTCGTCATGTTGCCGTAATAAACGTTGGATAATAATTGCAATAATCATAAATTTCAAAGATATATGCGCCCGGCTCAGAGATCACGATGGGGCTCGATGTCACTCGTTGGTTTTTACAACGAGTTTGTTGCCGCTCATTGTTGAAGTTAGCGATTTGAGCCGCCATCGGTGCGGGGGGCGGTCGCCGCCACCGCGTCGTTTCGAATTCGAAAAAATGATTTATGGCGCCTTTATGCTCGCACTGTCGGGCTTTCGAAAGGAAAAACGAAACCGTTTCGGAAAGATTGAAGCTCTTGAGGGGTAAAAGTAAATTCGTCGGTGTCCCCCGGACCGCCTGTACTGGCCCCAAACGAGAGCTGGTTCTCCGTTCGAATGGAGGACGTGGTCTTAATTAAAATTTGTGGTTCCAGTCGGGACGAGAACGGCTTCAGACCTTCAGATTAGCATATGACATCGGGTGATGTATTACCTGCAATAATGGAAACAATAATTCCCTCTGGTTTGGCCATTTCTTTTAATTTATTGCCCATTTCGGTTCGTTTGTTCTGGAAAGGGTTGGCCGTGCCAGATTTTTTTTTTTTTTTCGGGTCGGTCGGCAAGGAAGTTGTTATGGCCAGGAGTTATGCTTCGAAGGCTTTCAGTGTGTTGCATGAGAAAAGATAATTTAAAATCTTTAATATGTGGGCCACTTTCGGAAATTTTATGGTTCCGCTCCCAAGCCTTTTTATTGAAATACTGCCGCCTTCAGGGACTAATTAGCCCAGAATTCGACAGTCATGACCAGAGTCGTATTTCAATGCCAACCCAATTTGGAATTATACACAAGCTTCTCTTCGAGCTATGCAAAATTCAGTGGAAATGAAATTTCTTTGCCTTTGTGCTGTATGTAGGGAAAAAAGATGAAATTTAATTTATACAAATATAAATTGCTTCCTAAAACTACAAATTTAGTAAATAAACATCAGAAAGCTTTAAACAGTGTAAATTAAATAAATTCTAGAAAAACAATATTTCGCACGGTGGAATTAATAAATTAACAGAAAACAGATTTCTTCTTTTGCTTTACTTAACAAAAACCTGGTCTAAAAGGTTTCGAGCAAACTTATTTTAACAAAATTTATATTTTCATTCATAAATTGAAATTGAAATTTAAACTTAAGTTTAAAAAATTGTAACTTTTTTCAAAGTTCTACAAAATTCTTATATTTATCTATTTTATTGTGTTTTAGGTTGATTTAGATCAAATTCGAAGTTTAGAAAAAGCGAAACTGCTAAAAATTAAAGTGTCTAAAAGTACCTACATTGACAATGGTATGAATTTATTTTCAAATTTTTTACAATACAAAAATTTTGAAAATAAACTAATTAAATATGAACTCAGTTCTCTTAAAGTTGGTATCTTTTTTATATTAATTTATATGTTGTTTTATGTTTTTTTAATGAAGATTTAAAGTAATAAAATCTCAGCATTCAGCAGTATTTGGTTATTTCCATTTAATATATCTTTTAAAAGTCTTGTTTATATCCAAGACGATGCCATATTCTATGTAAGTACAAAAGTTTAGTAATAAAGGATTTATCCCACAAATCTTGGACGAAATTAAGCGAACGATTCCAATTCATTTAATTTTATTCATGGCCAGTAATAGCCACCAATTTTCCCTTCGAGTTTACTAGAAACTTCCCAACAGGGGACCTTCCTTTATACCAGCCGAGAATCGTACCCTCCCAGCATGTCCTAAAAGCTGAGAAAGACAGTCCACAAGCATGGGAAGACATAAATAAGGCAAAATTACAGCGTCCAGCAAATTGAAATATTACAACGGTGTGGTTCCCGGGAGCAATAAACGGTGAGTGTAACTTTCGTCGAAGACAAACTGAAGAAATTCACCGAGGAGCAGGGTGAATACTATGGAATAGTGTGCAGGAGTGTAAAAGAGCAACGAGCGCACTTCCAGCACTAAATAGTGCAAAACAGAAGTATATTGCTAAAAGGGCGAAGGATCACAAGTGTGTCAACGTACGAAAGGGCGGCCCAGGGAGGAAGGAAGCCATCGTCTCGGAAGTAAACGATACCATTCATTCCAACTAAGGCGGACCATAAATTTCCCACAGAATTGTCTTGGATCATAATATAACGCCATTTAACTGCATGGGGTTCACAATTACCTAATTTATCTTTTTTATTTCCGCCACTCCCAGCGATATATCGCCAAGCGAGCAGACCCAGACGGGGTCCTGGTTATTGCACTGCTTGGCAGGATGTTGTTGGCATACGGGATCAAGGAGTTAGCGCCGAAGATTCTAAGACGCACTTAAGTCGTTGGTTGGTGTCTTTTACTCATATCCTTAAGGTCTTTCTGGTGTGCACACTGTAGATTGTCGATTTGAGTAAAAACTGTTAATGTGCAATAAAATTTTTATTAGAGCAGGCCAAGATGCCGGCACCACCTCTGCCGCCATAGCCTATCGCTAATGCGAGGCTGGTGCTCGAACCCAAATGTCCGTGAATACAAATGAACGCGAAGATGGGCCCTAGCCGCGCCACGAGAAGTGGTAAATGAGATGAAAATGAAGAACTTCAAAGGCGGCCGCCGGCACATCTTAGCGTTGCCGCCGTCGTCGCCACTATAATCTCCATCACTCCTTCACGAAGGAGCTCCGGCGGGTCTCGTCTTGAGTCTTGAATCTTGACACTAAGCATCCCGCACCGCGCTCCGGATGGACCAGGATGGGCCGCTGCCGCCGCTGGGCCATTTAGCCCTCGTCACTCAAGAATTAAGGCGAAGTGGCAA
This sequence comes from Proctacanthus coquilletti, assembly GCA_001932985.1. Classification (NCBI taxonomy): domain Eukaryota; kingdom Metazoa; phylum Arthropoda; class Insecta; order Diptera; family Asilidae; genus Proctacanthus; species Proctacanthus coquilletti. The sequence continues at coordinate 1,376,180 of MNCL01000011.1, forward strand.
ATGGTTTGATTACTCGAGGAAAAACACGTTTTCGGGATGTTTGGATGTGGCGGGACCGGGATCGGGATCGTTTGTTTTAGGGAGGCGGCATGGGAAGAAAAAATAACGATGACGACGATGGCCCCGGAGCCCGAGGAACCCCGAGGAGAGCCTCTGGAGGATATCATGCATGAATAACTTGTTGAGTTCTCGGTAAATACTTGGGACGTCGTTTTCACTTTGCGCTGTCAGGCACCTCGCCGCTTTTGATCTCCTGACTAATTTGAGTTGACTCCTTGAGCACGCGGGCATCACCGGGGTCTGGGGATGAATCTTCGAGGATGCTACGGATGCTGTGAGCCCTGATGCTGAGGAATTGAAGTGAATTACAACGCCCGGTCGCGCTGTCAAAACCAGCAGCATACCCACGCTCTGTTTCCCATTCGAGGCCCTTTAGTTCTGTACGCCTTCTGAATTAATTTGTCTGAAATTGGGAAATTGGGTATGAAATTTTTCGAATTGCTTTTCGTATTTAAGGAAAATTAATTGCCTTTAAACAGAAAACGACATTCTATTTGTTGTAATTCAATTTAAAATGGAATTTTTTAATTCATTTTAAAGTTAATAGTGTTACTTGTTGTTTTTACTAACGAGCAATGCTTTCGAAGCAAAATGTACAGAACCAAAGTCAAAGTGGGAGTCAAACCCATAATTTTTTTGATAGTAGAGCAGTCACCATTAATTCACCAAGGGTAGGCTTCTATACAAAATTTATATAATTATGATTAAATTTTTTTTATTGTTTAAAAGACCACACTTAAGAAATGAATTATCTAAGTCCAGGCTTCTAGCCAATTTCTAATATTCAAATTCAGAATACAATTTTGATAAAATCACAGCAAAATATTGAGTGCTCTTTATCGATGCTTTGATGCTGTATTGAGACTTTTATCTTTTGAAGTTTAATTATTAAGGTTTTTGACATGGAAAGTCTTGAACTGATATCGCGGAAGTTGAACCCTTACTTTCTTACTCTCAGGACTGTGCTGAAAACTACATACCTTTAGCTGAGACCCTAAACCCTTCGAAAAAGATATCAACCCCTTGCAATATATTTCCTCCTTATAGAATACCGAAATGGAAATCCGAGACCACCATGTGAGTACGTTTCATCTCAAATAGATTTTGGAAGTGGGAACAGAAAGTAGGGCGTCAATTCCGGACCCTAGGCATCAAAGTGCGTTTTAATGGAAAGCACGAAATGCGTGTCTGAATTTGAATGCGAAACTGGACTTATCTCCAGGCTGGACAAAAACGCATGAGCACACCTGCTGTCCATACTGATGACTTTAGAAAGTCGGCTCGGTGAACCTTTACTTGTGCATCGCGTTTGCCGAAATTCCGGAACTCAATTACTCACGCCGGGGTACTGACATCGCGCTAAGTGCTTTCTGCATTTCAGTCTCAGTCCGGACAGAATGACGGATGCTCCCGATGGACTCGTGCATATCAATCGGCTTTGACAGATGCCGTACATTTATAAGAATGAATAATTATAACTCGTCCCCGGTTTTCATTTCGAACACAATAACACACACACCGGTGATTAATTACCTGTCTGTCCGGAATTTTTCACTGCCGCTACGCTATACATTATCCAGTGTCAGGAGGCCGGGAAGAGGAGGTGGTGCGCCCACAGGCACCATAAGCGGGACTGGGATCCGCACGACTACATCCGGACTCCTGACACCTATACACCGCTAATTTTGATTACAAGTAGGCTATAGGGCTGAATGCCGCCCCCGTTAAGTAAGTACGAAGATCTCCTGAAGGAGTTCAGAAGCCGCCCGACGCATTGGGAAGAGGAAGGACAAGCCTGGGAGACATGGAAAAAAGCCGACGAAGCAAAAGTTTCCTGCAAAAAGCGAAGGAAATGGGAGGTCATGCCTTTTAGATTACGAGAAGAGGAAGGTAAATTGATGGCGTGTTCATTTGAAGTCTTTTGTAAGCAATTTGTTGTTTGCCAGTGCCGGGACGATTCGGGTGGGAGAAATCCTAACAAGAAACTGAGCTAGTGCTACCACAGGACGAAGTATTCCTTGGTAGCAATGGCAGGATACATGAAAACAGAGAAATGGAAAAGATAAACGGTGGCAAATTTTTCTTTTCAAACACTTCTTTGGGGTTCCTGTTTTCTTCTAATTTTCACTTTATTTGGCAATAAAGACAGATCTAGAGAGATTTATCTTCTTGCCATGTTTCCGTTTTAGTTTCTTAGACCTTTTCTCTGTAGTGTTCTCCATTGGCTCTGAAGTGGGTGAGATATGTCGAAATTTCAAAATAACTGCACGTTTCTAAATCCAATTAATTAAGTTGTTTGTTGCAAATAGTCGACTATATCAACTGTAGATTACAAAAGTGCAAAATAACAACACCAGTATTTAGAAAATAGGCACACTTGCTTACTTACAATATTCCATTTTTTTTATAAATTAATCGAATATTGAATTTATGAACAAGCATAATTAACAGGTTTGAAGGTTCATTAGAACTATTTTATTCCATAGCGACTTCATTAACCTCTCCTAGTTAGATTACTAATTTGCTCCCTAATTGGTTAGTTTGGGTTTGTCACACCCTAGTGAATACATCGGTTAATTAAACTATAGAAAACTTCTATCATATTTTAGTACCCAGATTTTTTGATCGCTTGTAACTTGACGATTTTTTTTAAAAGATTTTTCTATTTTTGTTATTCTATTTCTTTAATGGTGCAGAAAAGTATAGGCAATATCGACGAAAAGACTTAGAAAAAAAAATTAATTTAGGAGTTCATAAATTCACCAGTTTTTTAAATTACCTTACAAAATTTCAATACATTCAGTGGCTTATTTGTTTTAAGAAAAAAAATTGTCATTCAAAAATTAAGGTGTACAAGTGAAATATACTCGTTTTTTCCGAAACTTCCTCCGAAATTGTGCATATACGTATAATATTAATTAAAAATCATTCGTTTTGGTGGAAAGGTAGTATCCACTTAATCCCTATAATTCACTTAAAAACATAAAAGTAATAATGCATTCCTTCGACAAAAGTCACCGTATAGGATAGACCTTGGTTTGCCAGGTGTTTCACATCAATTTACAGCTGAATATTTCACTGGATATTTGATAGTACCTACTGAGTAGATCTTCTTAGAAGCCTTATTCCAATATCTAGGTATGGCTAAAGATAATCTTTAATACTGAAATGTTTATAGGATCTCTTCGACGTCTGTGAGAAGGATTTAAATTGATTTTCTTGGGTTTTCAAAATTAGCTAACACTGATTTTAGATTTTGCATTTCATTCCATAAGACAAGATTTAATAAGAATATATTTGAACATTTGAGTCATACCTTTGAGCTCATCAGTGTTGTAATAAATCCCCTCTTTATGGCGATTAGCGTGTTTATGCTACAGTCGACAGCAGTAAAATAATCTTGAGGAGCTTAGTCTATCCGGCATGAAGACGGACCTGTACGGTGAATTATAATGGAAATAACTTAAAGCGACGGCTATCTTCTAACGATTAGCACATGTGACGAGCTAATTAATTTAATTTCCATACAAAATTTATCTGCACAGCAGCTGCGCAACCAGCTCGCTGCAGGATTCTCAAAGCCCACATACCTGGACTGACCGCACCTTCGTCTGAAGTCCGAGACTAAAGATACGATGCCAAGTGGCAGATCCCCCGGATCCCTAGCCGATCATCACTAGACCCATCTAAGTTTTACCATTTCTTAGTCTCAGTGTGCGGCTGCGTCTTGAAATTTATGAGATAATTTTTAGCCTCGCAAGACAAATTAATTTTCTGTTTTATTAGACAGACATGTTCTTGCTCCTTCCTTTTATCGCGTCAGTTAATCTGTTGATGGGGCCCTCTTCGCAGCATCACTTGCCGTGTCATTTTTCAGAGACATTCCGCCCACCCCCGGTCCCGATCCCGCCGTCTTAGTAACGATGTAACGATGGGTCAAGTGTTGGTTGTCGGTAATAACTTCTCTGCGTTGGCACCCATCTTCAGTTCCAGCATTTCGGGCTCGGATTTGTATGGAGATTTATTTCTTGTCTGAGCCGGTCATCAAGATAAAAACTGATTCGAGTGGCACATGTTTAAAGGGATTCTCTGTCCAGCTGCCATGTGTCAAAAGGTTTTAATGGCGAGATTATTCCGGTGTCAGCTTCCTATTACACACACTTTTATCGGGAACGCCGGGGAATAAGCATCGAGAGATATCGCTAACGTATTTATTTTGTAGGCTTACATTTCTTTATTGGCGACAGTCCCTTTGCTGAAGTACGTTCAAAGTCCGAAGTTGTTTCTTAAGACTGAGAAAATTATAAAAATACCAATTTTTCCAGACATTCCTTTAAATTGTACTCGTCTGGAGCTGTAGATTCTTTCCTCTAGATACAATGACTAGATTTTCAAATTTCAATTAAAGACAAGAAACTACTAAAAATTTACAAGTTAAAATTAGTTTAAAAGGACTGAGATGGATTTTACCCCGTATGCAGTTGTTGTTTTATTATGGAGATGTATGTACGAGTTTTGTACTTTATTTTTAAGATTTCTTACAAATGTACCTTGAGAGGAATTAATATTAATTAATAATCCTTATTTGCAATTTTAGAAACTTTTTTTTTATTGAATTATTAATTTTATATTTGGTGTGTGGGTGTAAGGTAAAAAGTGATCTTTGTTTTTTTTTTTTTTAATTTTACTAAATGAAATCGAACATTTAAAGATATTTAAGGGCAAATGGTATAACTTTGAAAATTTTATTATATTAATATTTTTATTTTTTTAAAAACTATTCAACATTTAGAAGAAAAGGAAAAAGGAAAAAAATTCCAAGAGGAATAGGGAAATCATTTGCAGCCACCTAAAAAACCCAAGGTTGAATAGGAAACGTTGAATGATGAATAAAGAAACATGTCAATTAAATAAACTATATACAAAAAAGAAAACTAATTCACAAAAGAAAAGGATCCAAGAAGCAGCCCTCGAAAATAATTATGAAATAAAGTCGCTGGGAAGGCTTCCGTCTGTTGAGTTCATATGATCCTTTGTCACATTGCTCCTCCTCCGTGCAAACTGAAGTAGATACAGCTGGAGTTGGAGTGTAATCATGCAAAGATCCCTGAAACGATATTGAATCTCATGAATATTCTGGAGCGGCTTGAGACAGCAAAAACCTCCTGGTGAAATGAGCTTAACAATTTTCATCCCTTAGCCGCTTTCCCACAGAACAGAAACAGGAGGCGAAGAACTAGAGGGGACTGTAGTCGTCAAGTTGCAACAATTCTAATTAACTACACACATGAGCTTAAGCACTCTCGAGATTTACAATATAAAGGATTTCAGTTCTTATCTGCCGTAATGTGTATTTACTTTGTAAGGGGCGCTGTGAAGAGCATTGCTGCAACGAGACGGTAAAAAACGATCCCTCCCTGGTGCCAGCCTGCTGGAATCCTGGAACCTGGCAGAAAGATGGGCTCGGTAGGCAACCCAGAACTGGTTAAACACGCAAAGTACCCACGAGGTTAAAATACAATAAACCAACTCGAGAGTGAAATGACAGCAGCTTTTCACATTAGCAGCCTTTTGCGGTGGCACGACGGTAGGGGACTCTCTATGACACTTTAAACATGAAAAGGACACCGATCCTGGTGGACTGAAAAAAGGGTTCCCGGTTAACGCATGGATGGGCTGTTCAGGGCACTTGAGCCCCGGCACTTACTGTTCCGGGGACGCTTTTTATATTTCGCTTAATTCTGACGTGAATGGAGTGCGACAACAGGCAAACCAAAATGTGAATTTAACAATTGATTTGACTGACAGGAGGGCTGGAAAAGGTTACACTTTATTTACGTGCTCGGCTCGAACCCTTCCTGGTGCCGTCACCAGCAACAGGATACGTGCCTGGCTTATTGGGCTCGTCCGGCTGGTACCCTTCTAATAAATCCGCAGTCGTTACAAAAAGATTCCCGTTTGTTTGATTTACTTTATGTCTAAAATTATTGCGCTTCAGTGTGAAAAGGGTTGCTAGTGTTCCTTGAAGGCGCCACAGGAACTTTAAGCGGTCGTTTAATTTTCAAGTGAATGCATTTACACATCACCTGAAGAATTAACATTGGTGTACTTTAAGATTCTCACGAAGAAGGCATCGAACGACTTGTTTGTTTGCGAACACCTTTAGAAGACAACAAAGAAATAGAGTCAAATGTGCATGTATTTGCCTAAGATTCACATCTGGATAAACAAATGCTATTATTGATTTGCCAGTTATAGAGATATCTCATCGACCCCTTCAATTCTGATGGGTACATCCATCGTATCTGGTTACCCGACACTCATTGCTAATAGCAGACATTAGACAAGGAAAAACGGAAAACTAGATTTTCTTTTGAGATTCAATTTTTCTGGTCCTCTCGGGATGATAGAACTTGATAGGTATTAGGAATTGGAAATATTCAAGATGCACCTAGGAAAGGTTTTAACCAATTTTGATCGTTCTAACTTGCAAATTAAATACTTTTAATTACTTAGCAATTACTACAGACATTTAACTAAGGAAGAATTAAAACATAAATTTTTGCGAAAATTAAAAAATCGAGAACAAAAAAAATGTTTATGAGATCAAAAAATTGTGAGCTTTATTTTGCAGGGTGTCATACAAAATTCTGTTTTTTAATTATTTAAGAAGAATGATAAACATTTTCATTCAATTTTAATTATTTCTTATACTACGTTTAATATTAAAACATTACTTTCCTACAAAGTTTAGTTTAATGGGTTTTTTTCTTCCTGATTTTGTGATATGGGAAAAAAGCCATCACAATATTTATTAAGTCTTTAATATTTTATATCTTCTGTAAAAGTTGTGTGTCTTGTTTTTAAAAGAATTATTTAGTTTTTTTAGATCCTCAATAGATAAAAGCTTAGCCAAGGTACGATCTCTTTATCAGTGTAATCAAATAATTGAAATTTTAAAATAAAATATGATTTTTAGGGTTTAATTTTATAAATTGTCAAAAAAAGGACATCTTCAGTTTCGTTCTGAAAGCCTAAGGGGATTTTTTTTCAATAGTATTACTCGATCGATTACAAGTTTCTATACAAATTTCTAGTAGTCGCTGAAAAAGGATCTTCTGTACATAAAAACTTATGTGCTAGGTTCAACTTTAGTTTTAATATGCATTAAAAAAATACATGTCTTCGCATTACGACTGTATGTAAAAAGATGTACCTGGTCAAAAGTGTAAAGTGAAATCAAAATAAGTACACTACAATTGAAGTAATTGCTTCCGTGAAGTAAGTTCTACCTTTAATTAAAGCGGCTTGAAATACATCTGTAAATCCTTTTTGCTTCGAGCACGAACCCCGTGCCACACTTCCTCCAATAAAACACATGTTCGTGCCGCGGTTTCATTAAATTCGCGTATGTGGAATGATGTGGCAGCTATGAGGAGAATTTAACGACTGTGGCGGCTGTTACAATTTTGAATTTCAATTATAGCGGCAAAGGTAGTATCATTTTCTAATTACGTCACTTATTAAGAATGTCTGCAGCCGGTGGTAATTGATGGAGTCGTCTGCTTTGTTCACGACGCCAGAAACTGTCGGCTTTCCGAAGAGTAAACAATGGGAACGCTGACAGGCGCCTCCCTATACGTGAATACGTCTCATGTTCACATATGACGGGCCGTCAAGGTGCGCCGTATGTACCATGAATAGGTGTACACAATGTACACGAATTATCGCAGGTGGGCTTGTTGTTTGAGCGGTAAAAGTGACGATTAACATGACACGATTCTCAATAAAGCGAGCAGAGGAGAAGACACTGGCGCTGTGGCGGCACCGGGAGACCGTGCTGACTGGTGTTAATTACACCGCGTCGCACTTGATGGAGCCTCGCTGATGGACGACACCTGGGTGGATGGAACGGGCCTTTCGCTGCGAGGGCCCATTGTCTTATTATCTTTGGCCGCAATGCTGGGCAACCTATACCACACAACTTGCCGCGGTGTCGCCTCTTTGAACGGTACGGGTCCGCCATAAAAGCCATACTGTTTTGTGATTGTGGCCCAAAATGAGAGGCACCAGGCGGAAATTGTTGCATTATAAAATCATAAAATAATTAACAATGCATTCACAATGAGCCATAAATTTCCCGGCTCTTCTCGTATTCATTGGGAGAGGTCAACAGGGGCCCTGCGCTCTGTAGTCTTTTCCCAACCATAAATATTAATTTAGGAACGCTCTGGGTGGTTCCGGCCTCGTTTTATGGGTGCATTACCAATTTACTATTCCCTGCACTCTCCGGGAACCACTAAGAAATTTTATTGCTGAAAATTATACGGCGAAAAAGAGTTGAAACAGACGCGAACGGAAAACAACCATCTTAAGTTTTCAACTAGCAAACATTTGTGAATGCATTAATGTGCCATGTTCAAACACCCGAGGGTTTTATTACCCACCGACAAAATTAACATAAATCTCACAATTTTCGAATGGTACTTTGAAATCTAAACAAAATAATTTAAAGTGAAATCATTTTTTTCATTATCTACACAAGCGTCTACTACAGGTCTAAAATTAGATTCTAGAAAACAAAGTGCTTATGCAAACACAATGAGAACTACCTAATTCAAAGAAAGGATTTAATTTTGTTAGGGTCTTTGTTATGATAAGATAAAAACTGAGGTAGTAACAAATTTAAAGTGTTTATCTTCGAAGAACAATTAAATAAATATAAAAAGTTGAGTTTAAATGACTCTTAAAAGCAAAAAGGAAAATACGAGGCCTATACTCGGAAATGAAAATTTTATATTGACTGATCTGAATTTAAAGGAAAATTTAATATGAACAATTTCCTCAAAATTTATTTTAGTTTAATTATATTCTTGATTTCTATTTCTTTTAATGGTTCAAAGAGTAGTATTTAATTATATAGGTTCATATAATCCAGGTCTTTTATGCAGAGTATACCATTGGGTTGTGTGATTTATTTAAAGAAACTTTGTGCTCGAGAATTTCGACAAGGTTCACATTGATCACGTTTTCTCTTTTAAAATAAAAGTAATTAAATTTTTGTTTATAGGATTTTGTAAAAAAGTAGGGTATCATAAAAAATGAAGATCGGTTTAATTCGTTTGAATTTAATTTCTAACTTTCTATAAATTTCGCGAGTATTAAGGTTCCAAATATAAAAAAAAATTATTTCTTCATTAGAGGCGAGCATAATTCCAAAAATCTGCATTCTATTAACAGAACTTTTTCGTTTAATTAAAAAAATAAAAAAAAACCAATCTCTTTAAAATATTTAAAGCACAAACTAATGGAAGTATCGCCTATATCACATAAGATTTAGTTAATACAGAGTCTTCTAAAATTATTGAAATCCACTATTTTTGCAGTTTTTCAAAATTAAAATTAATTTGAAAATAATTTTTAATTATTATTTTCTGCGTAATTGATCTTCTGATATAAAAAATGTAGTATTATCATACGTAGACTATCGAAAATGAAATATTTGTTTTAATTTAGAGAATTTTTGCAGCCACTAGTGTTGAATATGTTTTCAAAAAAAAAAAAAAGAATTCTAAATTTTAAAATAGAAATAATATTTTTTTTTGCAGTTTATTGTGAAGACATTTCTGCCAGTCTTGACTTTCTTAAAAGAAGATTTCCTGCTTTTCCGGGTCTTAGGGATAAAAGACCGATTTGCTTTTACTTACATTTTTGAAATTTTTATTGTCTTAAACAACTTCCTTTAAAATTGACTTGTTAAAATTCACTAAAGGCTAGCGGTTATGAAGGGCGTTGGAGTAAAAAAGCTGATGCCAAATTTTAAATGTGCTTTTCAGCATTATCCTAGGATTTCCTCAAGCACCATTAGTCGGATTGACCTCTGCTCTCCTCTCATTTTGTGTATCTGCCGAATGGCACTATCGTAAAATACTTTTTTTTTTTATAAAACAAGGACTTTGATTTTTTAATTTAGTTTCAAACAGATGAGTCGTAAAGTATGCGACTGTATTCTTAAGTGGATCTAAAGTGCCGGAAGTCTTTTAGTTTTTCTGCAGATCTCTAGTTAAGAACAGATTTAAAAACATAATTTTGCTTGCTTCAGTTCGTTCTTTAAAATAACTCAAAACATGCTGAAAACCAAGAGACTCTTCTAAATAAAAATAAAAAAGGAAGCTTATTGAAGACATAGACATACGAAGGAATATCTTATATTTCCAAAAGTATTGGGAACCAATAGAAACGTCATAAAGTTCTATATTTAACTAAATCCAACTAAGGGAGGCTATTGGAAATAAGGGTCGAAAACTCCAACAAAATTAAAACAAGCATCTTGAACACGAATCATGTAAGCCACCGTGGCTGGCCCGGCCGCAGTTTCTACTGCCGGCACACACATGCACTCATCAAGTGACTAGTTCGGAACAAGAATCCAATTAACTTTCCACGCCATATATGAAAACTATAATCACATTTCAATTAACGCAGAAACCAGAAAAACCACTCAATCACACATGCCAGAACCATACGTGGTCTTCTACTTCGGCATACTCGGGCAACAAGAAGGGCCTCGAGGAGCTGCCGAGTGCTTTGCGCTCGAAGAAGTCATCTCATCTCCAGCTAAGCCTAATCAACTCCTCAAGAAAGCAAACATATGTCCCGGCCACCGACGTCTCATCCTAAATGATGATGATGCGATGTGGAAGTCGAAGAAGGAAAAAGTGTCCACATACTACACCACTAAGATCATCCTGGCGGCGCGACGAAAACGTCGTCGTCGGCTGAGGAGGCTCCCCATCTAAGACGTTTACCCGGAATGCGGGAATCGGGAAGGAGTGGTAGCCAGCGACTTTCTTAGCCACGACTTCTCGGCTGTTATTGTCGCTGTCATGGTGCCGTTTCCATCCGCTTAGGCAACTCGAGACACGCCACATTATGAGATATGTCTCCTCGAGGATTGACGCATTGCAAATTGATTTTCATGGGGCTGTCAAAATTGTCATTCGAAAACCTTTCATATGGAAATTCCGCTCGCGGGCTCAATGGGACGCTCTTGAGGTCTCTAGTCCCCGAGCAACGTGTGTTTACTTTGTGCACCAGGTGACATATTGGTACGCTAATGGAACGTGTATGCTCTGCATGCGCACCTTAGACTAGTCGACAGCCGCCAGCGGTGCATATCGAAATGAAGATTTTAAGTGCACCTAGGAGTGCAGACAAAATAGCGCTAAAGCTGGCACTTACTGGAGGCACTTTTGATAGATTCTTGAGGATGACGCCCAGGTACGACAATTGGTCGTACTGCATTTGTCTTATTCTTGAGAATATTTGTTGTTCCTCCTATTCTGATCAAACAAGTGGAAATACGACCTTTTGACGAGCCAGCCTGAGCTGCATACCCAATTACGTGCGCGTCAGGAAAACAGGATGGGATTCGTAGGTGGTCATGGCGTTCACAAAGCGATTCCAATGCATTTCAATTGCTCGCTGTTCTGAGGCCCATGACTCATGGTCGGCATAAATTTTCTGCAATTCGTCGTGGTGAAAAAGTTAATTTATGGCTGCTTGTTTGCTAGACGTGCAAACGGCCACGTCCAGTTCGGACGAGAAAGCTGCACACGTTTTCCTTTTCGTTGAGCAACTATCGTTCAAATTGATGGGAGACAGGGTGTAAATTTTAATGTCTTCCATGTTCCCGATTGACTTGGCCAATGATTTGCGATTTCAACTTGTGCTGGAGTTATGGTCGATCTTAATAAATATGGATGAATATTTGTTCAACGAACTTTGACTTCTTTGTTTTTCAAGTTTCTTTACAAGTTTTTATCACTTACATATTCACTCATTTCTTGTTTACTTAAGACTTAAAATTCCACTTATGGTCTGTCACTTATTAACCTTTGTATAGTACACAAGATGTAATAGACCTGGACCTAGAATCACAATTCTCGGGAAGGTTATATCTGCTAATAAAATAAAATACATCCTTTGAAAATATTCAATCGCAATTACAACTTCGAGAATTCAAAAATTAAAATAAGTACTTTTTAATTGGAATTGAATTAGTCAGGAATTTTAGAAATAAAGCTAATTAATTACTTATTAATCGTAATCGAAATGCCTCTATTAAATTATATAAATATTAAAAATTCATTATAAAAAAAGTTGGAACATTTTGCATATGATCTACGTAATAAAATTGAATACGTTCATCTTAAATGAAAGTGGCAACTCTGGTGCCGAGTCCTGACACAAAAGGAGTTAGGGAAACAATCCAAAAATTAATCACTCTCCTGCCCACTAGACAGGGGTTCAGGTGATGGCGGTACTGTGCCACCCTATCCCAAACACCCGGGATTTCAAGCCACCCGGAGTTGGGCTTGCAGATGTCGCAAACTTTCTGGTACACGGGAACAAAAGAGCTGTAAACCAGCCGAAACCAAGGATTCGTCTCGTGTAATTTATTGTTCTGGCCACCATGAAATTACCGAAGGGCTGTTTTCCTACCTGACGCGCTCTGGGCATCGCTGGACAGGACGTCCCTAAGAACTGACACTCCTAATTTCTATGTGGCGCATAAGGACCTCATCCGGAGTACCTTTGTCCACAGGATATCAATTGAATATTTAACGACGTTTCGTCTTTCTATTCTTTGACTCGTTTTTTCCGCACTATCGAACCGTGCCGAGGACTGGGGCACGCTTTTCTCAGATAGGCATTCTCCGGGTGATTTATTGAGCCATTGCGTGCTCCTTTGACTTTTCCTCTGACATATGATGACATTGAAATCCCTCTGAGTGAGTCCTGACTGGTGTTTTCGTCCTTTTATCGACTCTTACAGCTGATACCATGTTTATTGTGGGACACGACTGCACTATGGTCATGATGAATTATGGCCGTTATTGGAGTCGTTAGTTTGATAAATTGACGCCAGTATTTGTTCGAGGGATTTTCAGGGATGGATCTGGCAGCGCGGCCGAGATTTTGTTAATGAATTCGTAGGACCTGCTGAATACTGACGGATGTGAGTAATATACGTGATTGTGGTATATATTAGGAAGTATTAGGACTCCATTCGAGTGGGAGGACATTTTCTTATAGCTATCAATCTTCTCATTTTTAGCATAGGCTCAATTCCTATTGTTACATCCCTTTTTTTCTTATTTCTTGACACTTAACAGGTGCATATCCTTTAGACACTACATCTGCTCTGATAGTTGATACATAAAATCGAATATTTGATTGTAATGAGTATATTTTATTCTATGAAGTGCTTGTCATATATTGCCTATGCAAATTATGTATTTTTAATTTATAGAATTCCAAAAAAGTTCTCACGAATTGCTCATTATAAATCCGACATTTTTGGCATAAATGCAGAATAGCATAACCCCTAAAGGGTGCTTATATTTAATTTAATTTTTGTAAAATTTATTCAAAAGAGAAACAGGGCGATTGTTAATGTACTTTTATTGATTATTTGTAAATTCCATGAGTTCAGAATTAAAAGGAAATAATATATATGTATGTAAGATATGCGTACTATTCTTAAACAATTAGCGATTACGCCTTCATTAAGAATCCAACCATGTTGAGATTTCTATTGATAATGCTTAAAAGTTCTCTAGTAACATCTTAGTGAACGAACTTTAATTCTTACCACTTAAATCGCCACTGTATATTCCTAACTTTTAGTAAGAATATAATAAAAATTTGATAACGTAATGCGTTTACTACTCTTAATTGACAGCCTAACGTTAAATTAAATTATACTACTTTAATTCTTAAAGGTTTGGATTTTTCTTTATAGCAGTCATACTAGAAAAAAAGAGCAATTATTTGAACTTATTACAGGCTTAAAAACAAAAATTAAAAAGACTGAAGTTGTATTAATTAAATGTTAATAGAATTTAGAAAGTTTTCCTAGCAGAATACATGCTACCAAAAAATCCGAATTTTCAAATTGCTAATGTTACGTAGGTCTTTAAAAGTACAAGACTAGTGGAAAGGTGGTCGTTTAAAATTCGCTTGTTAAAACTAAGAAGAACGCCAACTGCATTTACAGAACCTTCCAAAATTTAAACAAAAATTGCCCAACACAGGCCACAATCATGCAAACGGGGCTTAGAAATTGATTTAACTTTTAATAAGTTTAGTTGTAGCAGCATTTGTTGAACATGTAGAAAAAAGGCCTGATTAATGGCGGTCTCTCAAAAACTTTTAAACATTTCTTAATTAAGAAAGGGCGCCCGACACCAGCCATGATAAATGGTTCCGGATTAAGTCTCCCGTTTCGGTGAACAGCTGACCTGATTGTTTTTATATCTGTTTCAGACGGAAGATGGTATCTGGCCCTAAGGGCGGACGGGGCGGTCTTGCGATCCATCCCCGAAGTGACTAGACACATCAGCGGCCCTGTTCCATTGGAAACGTGAACACATTTCGCAATTAGTTATGCCCGTACCGCCAAGCAACTCATAAATTAGGATCTTCCCGGGGCTTAATTAGTGATTTCTGTTTGTCATGTTTGTGCCACCCCCGTTAGCCTGTCGGAGCAGCCAAAAAGTTTCTCTGACAAGTCATTAGCACTAGTTCGACTTTTAGTTGTTAGGGGCACCCTATGACTAGAAAAACCCGGCCACGCTAGCCAGGGATCGTCAGAATGATGTCCCGGGGATGAGATGGTCGAAGAAATCCCGCAGAATCTCTCACAAACAACATGTCGAAAGTCATGTCCTGTTCATTAGTTTTTCACGTCACTAAATGAGAACGGCCCTTTGATCCTTGGGATACCGCAGCAAAAACCGACCGAAAGGATGTTCCGCCGGTTCCGTCGAACTGGTCTACTTGCTCATTACCACTCAGGGGTAATGGTTCTGGGTTGGTGGTTGATGTGCCAGTTCGCGGAAAATACACATAGGTCTAGTGTTTAATCCGGCTGCAAATGGGCCGCCGATTTTAAGATTCTACAATCAATATCCTGGAAAACAAGAGAAAGGCAAATTCATTTATCTTCTTTATCCTGCTCTTGTAAGTGAAACACCCCGGGGTTGGCGGGTCCTTTAGCTAAAAACCAGTCATTGCGGGTCCATTCAATTTTTTGACAAATGATGGTAGAATGACATCGTCAGAATATCACCAGGGTCGTCGGTGAAGACCTTTACAGATGGTGTGTATGTGAAATTACGTGCGCGTCAGAGATAATTTACAAAACAATATGACAACGTTAGCAGGACATCCCCGAGCCATCCTGCGATTAATCATTCGGACGTCACCGGAGCCTTTGAAAATGTCATTAGGAGCTGCGTTCCAGGGTCACGCTTTATTGATTTGTACGAGCCAACGAGATTTTCAAACCGCACACCGGTAGCAGGGTAAGGGAATGACCCGAAGAGGGTTGACACCTTACCGAAATTCTATTAAAAGTGGTATTTTTCGTAATTCTCTGACCTGGGATTTAAAGCTACCATTCAAAAATGCTTGAATAAAATGTTATACATATTTTTGCCAGTCTGCCTGTCCCTTTGCCTGGTTCTTATTCCATAGTGCAGAAATACGAAAATTTTGGTAGTAGCCCTGTTGTTAGATAAAGACGAGTAAAAGTTGAGGACGAAAACTAACTTAATATAAGTAATAATTTTTGAAAATGTTATAAAAGTGTACGAACGCTTGGAAATTCGAATTGATTATATTAGAGTATGGTAGAGAAATAGTATTGGACCACGAAGCCACATTCCTAGTATGGTAAATGGTTCCATGTCTGAACTACACCATAAACGAAATAAAGCGAGCGGTGCTTATTCATTGAAATCACGTAAAATTGTAACAAGTATAGCGAAACCCTTGCAGTAGCCTTTCTAGGCGGGAAATCGCCTATCCAAGGCGTACAGCATTCGTGGTGTCCGTTCCATTTTCTCGGCACATAATGGATGACTCAATTAAACTCATTCAGGAATACAATTAGATAGAGAGCAGCTACAGCATAGTCGGGCGTTCTAAAAGGAACGGCAGCAGCGACAGCTCATTCAGCGCCTGAAAATCTGGCATACACGACTGGTATACAATTGTTCCCAAATGAGGTTTACACATCACCGTCTACGTGGACCATTCTTTGCTGTCGCCTCTCGCATTGTTCGTGCGGAGATGAATATAAAAGTCAACACTCGAGTACCAAATGCGATGACTCCGTACAAACAAATAGACCTCGCCCGAACAAATAGACCCATCCATTCTGGGACGCTCCCTTGGCCGCCCGACCGTCCTACCGACTTTAAGTTAACTCCGTCCCAGATCCGGGACGTTCATTACAATAAATTCTCGTTCCTTATACGCCGGCTTACGGTTCCAGTCGTTAATATAGTGCCTCTCGGATGGTATCCACAATCCACTATCCGTGCAGCAGGCCAGGACGTCGGGATCGGGAATGGAGTGCAGGGACTGGGAGAACTCCCAACTAGGTATGTTATATGACTTTGCTAACTGCTCCCTTGCACACAGATTAGGCTGCTGCTGCTATAAAGGTTTGATTGTGTTCTCGCATGAGCTGAAGTAAATTTATAACCATGAGAAAAGATAAAGCAGATGCTGGTGACTTCCACCGCAATTCTGTGGTAATTTATCTTCATGAATGCAAAACTATGATGAATAAAGTAGGGAATCACTCCCCAGAGGTCAGATACGCCCGAATGTATTCCATCCCGACTGCACAGGCAGGAATTGGTCGGGGTGTTCCTGGTCGTCCTAATGCTAATGCGATGCGAGACAGCGCGTGATTAGTTTCGAACGTTTATCATGATGAGGATGTTTCGTGGCACTCACCCTGTAACCAGTCGTTATACTTGGGAAAGTGAAAATAATGACGCTATACCAAGTGTAAATTTATCCATCCACAAGGGAACTAATTTTTTTTTTTAAAGTTCAATTTATATTTATTTTATTTGTTATAAATGTAATTATTTTTTTCTTTCTTTTTTTATACTGATGCAATGCAATCTCTTTACCTATTTATTTACAAGGTAAAAATATTCGTAAAATTCTTGGATTATTTTTTCTTCTAAAAGTAAGAAAATTCAACAATATTACGTTAAAATTCGAAGATAAACCTCACTTGACCGAAGAATTTATAGGTGAGATTCTAAACCTTCAAATTGCTTGTATTATTCTAAAATTATGTACAAGACACTACTATTTTTCTAATGGAGCCTAGAAACTTCATAGAGTAGTACTAGTAGTAGTAGTATACTTTCCTCTCGCAGACAGTTGAATATTTTTATATATTTAAATTTGAATTCGTAATCTTAAAAAGAATCGTTTTGAAATCGTCAACACTAAATTCCATACTCCTCTATTTTATAGGAACAGCTATTACTTCAAATGTACAGACGCAGTTTTTAATATCCATATTTCCCTTCTTTTATTATGACTATCTTTTAATTTAATTAAAAATAGTGTGCTGTTGTAATTAATATTTCACTTTCATTGGAAATTCCCGCAGAGTCTAAAATACAAAACGAATTTACACCGTCATAAAAGTCGTAATCGATTTTTCTAAACCACTTTATAAAACTCATAAATTCCACTTTATTTGGCCATATCCATTCTCTCGTGCCCTCGAAAACGAGGTCAAGAATTATAATCCCTCAACATTTTATCTTCTTCAAAGACGATCTTACGCTGTCCATTTCAACAGGACAACAGGAAAGAAAGTCCTTGATGTAAGCCACCACCTCTATGAAAGTAATAATTTGTTTCGTTGTAAACAGAAAAAGGATTCGACTAGAGCCCTTAAATGAGCCATTTGCAGCGGAAAAACGTAAATCTGGCTTATCCAGAGCAGCAAAGTTAATGCAAAGGAGGAATTATCCCGAGCTTCTTCTAGTTTATGAGAAAACTGATTGCTGTAATCGTCAATGAAATCCATAAGAACGTGAATCGTTTAAGTGGGTAAGAATCTTAGGATCCGCTTAATCCTTACCGGGGCCGTAATCATCTTTAGCAGCTCCGAGGGTAACCCGAATCCGCTCAAAGGAACATCGCCGTCGGTCGACACCAATTTTGCTGTTGAAGCAAACTACCTTTTCCTACCTTCTGTTGTTCCTGCATCATTAAGGGGCGGGGTGCACGGATTAATTCGGGGGTCCGTCAATAAACCCCAGCCTCGGAAGCGCAACTAATTACCCTGCCTAATCGGATAATTACGAAATCCTCTTAAGCATCGAATTCGTCTCGAAAAAAAAAAAAATATATAAAAATAAAATTTCGTACAGCGCGGTCCGGGTCCATCAACTTCCGCCCACTTTCAATAAGCCGCTGACTTGTCCGAATCTAAAATTCCTGCATGAATCGATTTTTAATTAGAAGGCTCGACGAGCTCGCTTCCTGACAAGGTGCCAATTAAAAGTGAATTATTGACTCCGAAAGATGGCACGTAGTCAACAACAATCGCCGGCGGAGCGACGTGTGAGCACTTGACGTGCAAATTAGGGAGAGGCACTCAGATCACCTGGAAACTGGGGCCCGGTAAAGAATGATTGATACTTCGTCGGAGCAGGATTGAATAATGAAATTCGTGCACCTGTCGCTCTTGCAACCAGGTATGTCGGAATTAGTGAAATTCACGAACGCGAAAGAATAACCAAAATCGCAAGTAAAAGTTCCTCCTTTTTTCACAAAAGTTCCCAGACTGTGGGAATTACGATTTAAAATCCGAATAAGAAAGTTTCAAATAATTTCGAATCATTAAAATTCTTAAACAAAAGTTATTTTTTAATTACTATTCATAATATGAAATTTTTTTATGTTTAATTGTAAAATTCCAACGCTTGTGCAATTCTTAAGGAGTTTTTCGCTTTACGTACTAAACTAAAGGAATTACTTGGCTAATAATTTATATTAAAATAAATTAATAATTTCCATATTTTGTTTTTTTTTTTTATTAAACTAAATTAATGTTTTTCACTTTTTAAAAATACCAATTTCAATATACTCGATTTGCATCTTGTTTTTTAATGAGAGTGTTTTGTATTCACATTTTTAATTTTTTAAACTTTCAAAATATTTGCTTTGTATTGATTTTTCTTTTTCTCCGAAGCAGACTTTAAAGTTTAATGAAGAAAAAGTGATTTTTCGAAAATGTTTTTTTTAATACCACCATTTGTATTATAAAATTTCGTCTAAAAATTGAAAAATTAGTCTTCAAATCCAAGAGAAAATTCATATTTAGCCGAAATAAAAATGAACCCTACATAGAACTAGAAAAATATACTTACACAGTTTAATCGGAAAGGTAAACAATGCGGTTAATTAGATCTATAAATCAATAGACATCCTTCTGAACAAAAGAATGGGAAGAGAAAAATTGCGATCGAACGAATATTGTGGGCGATCACTGATCTTTTAGGGGTCGTTCTCCTCGCATGGCAGTGATGTGAAAGGTTTCCTGATCCTTAAGTCAATGCGAGACGCAATTCATAACATCCGCCCAGGTAAGTAGGAGTAACATTATCTATCGCATGAGATAGCATCGTGAATGACCGGTCATTAAAGCCAAAGATTATCTGCGTGGCATTAACGAGGAAATTATTCCCAGCGGCCACCTACACTTTGTTCAGTCATTCATACGCTCGGCAGGAGGAACAGCTCCGGCTCGGTTCCCGGACCGCGTCTAGCGTTTTATTAGCGATCTATGCTGAGCCTTATCGCATTATTTTATGTCTGGGATCTTGCGGACGGCATTGTTTACCGGTGAACGCTCCTCCCGAGTCGTGTACTAAATCAGGGAATTTTTGACATATTTATCATTTGAGTGAATGACACGACACGGAGTGCTGGCACCCGTTTACGGCAGCAATCGGCTTCACCTTTATTCAGGTATCCCGTCGGACAGTCCCCCGCCCCGTCCCACACCTATCTATCTTTTTAATTTGAATTTCAGCTCGCGCGGCTGCTGCCCGCACCCGCGGATCTCGCTTTACACCACATCAGCCAGACGATATGTCTTGACATGACCTGACAGATTGTACAAAAGTATTAACTTCAATCATTGAATATTATTATCGGGCCGTCAGGTGGAGTGACAGCTCCGATTTAACATGGAGTGACAGGTAATGCGGTTACACGCGGTCGGTCCGATATTATAAACTTGACGGGCGGCATGACGGCGCGGCACGGTCTCAGCGCGGGACGTGAACTGGGTGCCTCAGATGTTCTGCTTTTGTTACTATTTCAGCAAACGGCGGTTTGTCGGCGTGTCGCGGCCTCTTGTATTGGACAGAAGGACTGTCAGTCAGAGGACGGGTAAGGGGGGGGGGGTAGTCAGAATCAGTGTCCAGCCAGGTTGTAGCCTTTTACCGGCCGACATCACGTTCTACAGGGACTGACGTGAAAATAACATTCATCCGAGTTGATAGCAGAAGTTGTTGCAACTCTTGTCGCGGCCGCAGGTATTTAGCCAGACTGACGTTTGTCGTTGCGAGTTACATTGCGGGCCGACGCACGGACGATGCGCTTTGTTTGGTAGGACGAGGATGTAATTAGCGCTTTATGCCGCGTGATGGGCACTGATGATGTCTCACTACCAATTTTATTGCGTGCGCTATTCGCAGTATGCGTGCAGGTTTTATGATTGGTACGGTGCGATAATACAGGTCTTGTCTGTCTGTTTGTCCGGCCGGTCTCTAGTCGGTCCGTGGACATATCAAGTCATCTGAGACGTGCGGATCTTATAATCACACCGTACACTGCGGCAGGTAGCAGTGAAATAAGATTACGTTGCTGATACCTGTCGCGGTTAAGAGCTTTCATTAGGAATACCACAGCGTTGCAATGATATATGACACGTCATAGCGATATCTGATCTAATTACTCTTCCAGGCTATTGCAATCATGTATGGCCTTCGTTTTTTTTTTTCTTGAATGGTTATTCAAGTCCCGCCTTGAGAACTTAAGCCTTAAGAATTAGTGACAAATGAAGGAATTCTTATATCTCATCCTCTCTGGATGACTATCGATAAAACGCGAATATAACGATAAAAATTTTGGAAAGAGGACAAGAATTATGAACAAGCCTAAAATTGTAACACCTAAAACCTGACTATGTAGTAAAAGAGGTAAAATATAGGTGTTTATAGAAGCGTTTTGAATTAAATCCACTCATAGGTAAATATTTTAGGCTATACAGGGTCATGCTATCACAAATTTCCTGTCAACTCTGCCGTAATTGGTCAAACATTTAGTAAATTTAAACTGGTTACTTTACTCGTTTTTTATTGCTTATCCTACAAAAGAAAAAAATCGAATTTTTATTTTTAAAGGTACACGAAAATAGAAAATTAGAAAATTTGTAAATTATAAATTCATTAGAAGTACTTATAAATTAATAAATAAGTAATTAAAATTGAGTATCCTACGCTAAGGGTGTAATATTTTCTAAAAGTAACTTGACTTGATTAATTATGCTATGTTAAATTAATTTTGCAGACGATATCCGACACGATAATAAAGGACTATTAAGTTTAATTAATTAAATTATTTTAATTTTGCTCCGTCAAAGTTATAGGAATTCTTATTGGTCTCGTTCAATTATAAATATTTATAAAAATAATACACACCAGTGCATACTTCTCTAGATTCCCTTCAAAACCACCTTTGTTCAGTACTTAGTACGTGATATGACTTTTATGGCACAGAATTATCGTTGTCTTCAAACCTTTAAGTGGCCAAGGAGGGGATTGTAATGATTTGACTAGGTGTGATTGTGCAATTTAAGTCATGTTTTCAGATTAAATTTTGACTTTATCGTCAGTTTAGCTCAGTGCAAATTTTATCCGATCGACAATGAGTAAATCTACGTCCGAAATAAATGAAAATGGCAATTGCTCTCCAGGTCTTGCTCTAATTTATGACGCGTTCTTGTCACCGTGATGGACGATCCCCTGCGGCCATAATTTAGTCCCGGAAAGGAGGAAGGGCAAAAAAACCAACCAGACCAGCTCAGACTAGAGCCGAAGACCTAAAACCACTACGGGGCAGCTTACAATCTGCAAATCCACTCGGTGACAGAAGATTGATGACATCGGTCTGGATGTGTCGCTTTGTTCATCACATTCGCGACGCAGTTGGATTTCAAATGAAGGTTACCAATGTGGGCCGGACACCGGGTTAAGACCCTAAAAAGTACACTGAACAATTTTATCTTTTTGTTAAATTTAGCTCTCATCGCTTGCAGAGGCGTTTCGTAAATGTTTTTTGTTAATGTGCGTACTCCTTTTAAAGGGCATAATGGCGTTGAAAATTACTACCAAAGTGCCAAGTAAATCGGTCGCATTATTGTCAGGCCTTAAAAATATTTACCTGTTTCCGTTTAAATCCACTAAATGTGTTTTTTCTTTGTTAATATTAAATGCATTATTTATCCTTGAACAAGAATAATTGTTAGGTTTTTTGAACTAGTGTTCAAATGATTTTCTAAATTTCAAAATAAAAATCTATTGTTTGTCTGAACACTTTTTTTTTATTCATACTATAGGCAGTTTTTTGAGAAAAATATAATTTAATTGGTTATTTAAGAAGTACCGAGTGAAGAAAATTCGAGGACTTAGAGGCTACCAATTCTTTAAATTTAAGCCGTGCTGAACCAAAAGAACGTATGCAAGTTAAAAATACTAAATTCTGGAAAAAATGTAGAAAATTTTATTATGGGTTTTAATTATTTTTATTCATGCCTTTAGATAAAAACTAAAAATAAAATTTGAAAAAACACTGCTTTCAACAAACTGGGCCACTGTATCTGATTTGGTTTATTTTTAATTACTAAGTGAGGTCAGGTAAAAATAAAATAAGTTGTCCAAAAAAAACGTTATTGTAACGCGGTGTTCCTCGTCATTAGTAGCAATTAGAACTTTTCAAAAATACTTCTAAATAGATTCTAGAAGGTTCAAAAAATTTACAAAAATAGAAAACAAGTTGATTTTTATCAAACAAGCACGTAATGCTTGATATTCTAAAAAAATCGAAACAAAAAATTAAAAAAGGGAAAACTTTAGAACTAGAAATAAAAAGAAAACCTAGTTTTTTGTATCATATTTATTTTAAGGTATACCTCGAAAAATTTTTATTGCATTTAAAGGATTATTTTTATTCATGAAACAATGCATTGTTTAATAAAACGCGACGTCTGCAGTATTTTATTAATTGGCAGTTAACAATTGTGAAGTTATGTCTTTCGAAAATGTGATGACCTACGATTTCACTGAGGCCGGTCCAGATTCATTTTTACAAAGTAGGTTATTCAAACTAGTCAAAATATCAAGTTTGAATTTCATTTTTTGTTGATAACTAAGCTTCGCAACATCGGGCAGTAAACTCTTAAAAAATGCAAGATCAGGATTCTCACCGTCTATGTCTGCTTTCGGCTGCTTTTTCACATTATCCCCAAAAGATTCTTCAGAATCTTCGTCTGTCTTTCTTTTATTGAGCGATGAGGTTTCATCTTCCTGTTTTATAATTTCCAAAACGGCTGCATCCAGTGCAGTACCTTCTTTTAATAAATCGAAATCTTCATCTTCAAATTCAGTTTTTATTTCAATATTATTTTTATTTTTTCTTGTTTCGCTATTTTCTGCATTGTTTTCTTTCTTCCCGGAATTTTTTCCGTCTTTTGATAAAGTCTCCTCCGAAATGGATTTAGGAGTATCAATTTGTCGCCTTGATTTTATATACGGTTTTACAAATTGCAAATATTTCGCAAGGTAGTACCCACTTTCATGTTTATCGTTTCCAGAATGGCTAGTCGATTTCGTTTTCAAAGATCTGATATAGTTGTTCCTAATTATTCGCCATTTTTCCATACATGCCGCCACTGTAAAGTGAGCAATAAAATAACAAAATAACTATAATTTGTCATTTTGTTTTTGGACAAAGTTTTCAAATTTCAGTTCTGATTATAAATTAAAAATTTAGTATATGAAGATTATAAAATATTGGACTAAGGGATTAACAGAGACACACGCGAAATTTATGTTCATTCATTTAAAACTTAAGGAACTCATTTGTTCCTTGTTTTAATTTTACAATTTTTTTTTTTTTATATTAAAACACTACAAACCCTTGTATTAATTTGAAGATATCGAAGAAATCATCTTGTTTGAATTGAATACTTTTCTCAAAATTTTAATAGCTAATTTTCATCAATAAAATATTTCCAAAAAATCAAAATAAATCAATCAATCAAAAAATCGACGGTTAGAAAACGACTCCAAGTCAAAGTTAGCAGCACTATGCTGTTTCGTGAAAGGAATTACGCTATATAAAATTACATTACATTATTATTAAATTATTGAATTACTAATGCTACTGCATTTTGTAAATTAAAAAAAAAAACGGTAAAATATAAAAATAATTTATTGTTTTTAATGAAATGTTAAATAGTTCAGGTCAATTTCGATGTGACCAAACGCAATGTTATTTAATTAACAAGATTATCACAAAATTATATTTTAATTTATTTTTCTTTTAATGATAGACTGTATTTGAATATTTGTACTTTAGTAACATAAAAACTTGTCACGCCGTATCGTATTTTTTATAACAATCTTCTACCACTTTTCAAAAACCATTAAATTCTGAGAAAGATTTAAGCAAACCTTAAATCTCCAGGTGATACAAAAGTATGAATAAGAAGCCTCATGTGCTTCCTCCACAAAACAAACAGACAGACAAGCATTTTGTATTATAAATTTGATAATATGTAATTAATTATAGGTGTTTCAAATTATACGATAAATCATTTCCATTTCTCGCCAAAAATAAATCACACTCAATGAACGGCGATTAAGAACAATTTAGGGAATGAGTGAAGATTGAAAATGATTAGAGAACACGTTGTACCTGAAGCATGCGGTCACATGCATTCAGGCTACTGCTTCAACGTACTGAAAATCTCTACCTCCATTGGAATCCAACGTTCACCAAAGCATGCGCGACTTCTGGTTGTGTCGTGACGGACGTGCAAACGACTGTACACCGACTTTCTACAGCATGCATGAGGCTGCAGAAGAACTAGTAAGCGATTCAATGGACTGTAGTTGGATTCCCAGCCAGTGTTGTCCATCGTGGAGAATTTAAATCTTATAACTTGGTACTGTTTTCAAGTCCATGCTTCGACGTGTCAACAAAACAAATCACGTTCAATCAAATGACACGTATTGGAGCAAAAATGGTCCCTATTCGATGCTTATTATTCAGCCATTGTTTTTTTATGTTTACAAACGTAAGACGGCAACACTGTCTAAAAGTAGGATTCCTCTGCGCTCTCGGTTTAAGCAAAAGTTTTCTGTTCAGGAAAGATCGATAAACTTTCTTGAATTACAACGCACGCGCTTTAAAGTGATTTTTTTTTTGTTTTTAAATTATAAATCCAGAGATACATGACGAAAATTTATAAGAAAAAAAATTATTTGAACTAAAGGATTAATTAGAAAGAAATTAACTCACCAGTTTCGCCAGTTTCCTCAGAAATCTCTGTCCAAGCTTTTTGACTATTTTTTCTGTCCAGATAGTGCGGAGCGTTGGTGTACTTGTACAGTACCGGGTACTTTTCGATTAATTGTAAAAGTTTTTTATTAAAATTTGGATCGTTTTTCATTATTAAACTATGCGTTAAAATATTATTATAATACTAGACGAAAGTTTACCGGCGAGATGATGGGTAACCCAAATTATTTACGCTTCATGGTGCGCGGCACTTAACGCGGCCTAGAGCATGCGACACGACTATCAACAATAGAAATCGCGCTGCAACATCAACAAACTGAGGAGAAGCTGAACACGTTCACGTATGTGAAGGCACAAACATGTGTACGTAGCTTTTGCTGTACATGCGCCGTTCACACGACTATAGACGTGTGTGACACGCAAACGTGTGATACAGCATGAAGTGATGCAGCGGCAAATGGATTTGTAAATGATTCAATTACTTCTTTGTGTCGGTTCTCCGAGAGGTGTTCAGAATCGAAAAGAGAAATAGAAGCGAATATGCGTGCTTCTGATGATATGCGTGAGTTACCTGGATGCCTATCAAGAAAGCACTTTATTGCTGTACTTTGTTGTCAGATTTTTAAAGATTCCTCATACGTGGGCTAAACTATACCTAAAACGATATTTTGGATCCTTTTTGTCCCAAATAACAATCGGCTAGAAATTTGAAAGTCGTGCAGTCCTTATTAACATCATAATTTCAATTAAAAAGGTTTGTTGTTTGTTTAATACCTCGTTACAGAAAATACAATGAACCTATTTTAATTCTACTTTGACGAGTAAATAGTGTAGAAAGTCGGCTGTAATATAGGCTATATTTTAAATACCTGTCCTTCACTATGTTTTTTTAATTTATTGCATCACAATTGTTTGGTGAATTTTTTGTACAGACCTTAGGTAAGTATTAAATTTAAACTGTGTGCGTTTTAGCCAAAAAATTATAGAGAAGAAGAAAGGAAAGGTAAGTGGATTTAGAGTTTTTAGATTAAATTAAAATTTCTAAAAAAACTACTTACAGACTTCATTTTGACTTTAAATTAGTCATAAATGTATTGTTAAAATCAAGAATAAAAAGTTGTATAAATAAAAAACTAGATACTCGTTGATTTTTGGCAATTTTATTAAATTTATTAAATTAATGCGTTATTTATCTTCCTTGTGAATTTACTTGTGAAGTGTCGGGTGTTGCTGGTGTTGTTAAGGAAGCTTCAGGTTTATTATAAAGCAAGTTATTTATAGAATTCAGGACATCAATTTTGAATCTAATTTTTTCTGGACTATTAAGTTTTGCAACATCAGGAAGTAAACTTTTAAAAAATACAAGATCAGGATTTTCAGACTCTGTATCTGTTTTTTGATATTTTTTTACACTTTCATCTCCTATTAATTTTCTTTTTTGTGACGTTGGAAATTCGGAGGATGATAGCGTATCTTCCTCGGTCTTTAGCATTTGCAAAACATCCGTATCCAACGAAGTACCTTCTTTTAATAACTCGAATTCTTCACCTCTAACTCTAGTCTTATTAATTTTTAATTTTTCTTCAGCCTCTCCACCCGTGTTTACTGAGATTTCGGAATGACTAGATAGACTTGAAGTATTACTACTGGCATTATTGGGAATTACAAGCCGCCTCCTTGTTTTTATATGAGGATTTATGTATTGCATGTATTTGGCAAGATAATAGTTACTTTCAGTTTCGGTTTTCGATCCGGGCTTTAATTTTAAAGATCTAATATAGTTGCTTCGAATTATTCGCCATTTTTCCATGCATGCTGCCACTGTAGAAAAGAAATTAAATCGTCGTTAAAAATAAACATCTACATTTATAAAGTGATTAAATAATTATGTAATACATTTTAACACTTTTACAGTACTCAACAGATTTAAGATACACCCAAAAAATATATAAAAATTTATCAAAAATACTTCAAAATTATAAGAAAATGTACATTTCTAAAGGGATCTGTTTTACTAATATTTATCTGATTGAAGTCTAAACAATTAAAAATTTAAATTAACTTGTTTTTAATTATATTATTATTTGATTTATTTACCTAACTCTCTGATAAATAAGTTCTCGCTCATATTATAATTTTTGCGTGAGAAAGTAACAATTTTATAATGAACAAAAATAAAAAAAAAGCATAAGAAACTATAATTAATGTTTTAATTTTCTCAGGAGTGAAAGTCCCATTAAAATTCGTGTAATAATTTCCGTGTAATAAGGTAACAAACAAACAGACAGAAATTAAATTATGCCACAAAAGTAATGTCTGCTATAAAAGAATTTCGAAAATACAAGTTTATAGTGTAAATTAACTTACCGGTTTCATCGAGCTCCTTAGAAATTTCATTCCAGGCTTTTTCAATATTCTTTTTATCGATATAATTCGGAGGACCCGTATGCACGTATAAAATCGGATATTTTTCCACCAACTGCAAAAGTCTAATGTTAAATGATGGATCGTTTTTCATTTTTTTGGAGATTCGTGTTTACTTTAGACTAGTACTAAGGATATTTCTAGACTTAATAGCACGATACAGTTCTTAAATTCAAAGCACGCGTTCTTTTTACACAACATCTGAAGACTGAAAACGTAAACAAATTCTAGTTATATAAGACAGAATCACGCATGGGGCTTTTGCTGAGTATGCGCGGTTCATCGTTGTAGTGGAGATTATTGACAAAAATATGCTCAGGTTTCCTTTCCACAGCATGAAACAGCAAATGAATTAGTGAATGCTTCATTTCCCCAACGCATGCACACAGACGTATGTAAGTATGTTTTGAAACAAACTACGTATGGATGTGCGTTTAATTAGTGTGAATGGCCAGGTGTGATAATGCTTCTCAGAATTCTAGCGCTGTTGCCACTTATCACTCATTACTCCCTACAGTACTATCGCGGTATGTTTAAGAAATATGTCATTCTTTTACTTATGGATTTCTTTCTTAAGACCAAATTTAACATTTTATTTATTGCACGTCTAATTAAATAACACCGACGCAAATTAACTAATTAATTAATTATTAAATTTGCCGATTATGTCGACCAAGAGTTTGTATTTAACTGAAGTTTAAAAAATCTTAAATTTTTGTATAATGAAAATGTACGAATACAAATATAATTAATTTTATAAACTTAACCACGAATGGTAAAATCTGAAATGGATTTACTTTTGGAATTGCTGCCATATATCCAAAAAAAAAATTTGTTAAACTTTTCCAATTTTTGTTTACGCTATTAAAAATTAAAAATGAACTGTACGGAAAAAAAGTATGCTCTGCTTTGACTAGAATTTTTTAAAATAAGGGCTAGCATTTTGATTTCATATTAAAATTATCTCAGTATTTGTCTGTACTTTTAAATTTAAATAAAAAAAGGTGATAAAATTAGAATTAGAAAAATTTATTTTATTAAATTTTATTTGAAGTGTGTATTTTGTCATCTTGAGTCTTTCTCTTTGATGGCTAATGTTTCTAATAATTCTTATTCCAATATTAGTCCCTAATTTTTTATTTTATGTAATCATACTTTTCTTCTGGCGGTGCTTATATCATTTTTGATTTTATCATCTTATCGATTTCCCGTGAACAATGCACCACTGGATTTATCCGTCACGTCATTTGAGTTATGACCCGTCAATTAAATAAGTTACGATAACAAATTATTGTCATACTTTCCGGAATCATTAGAGACAAATGTTCGCTGACAATCGAAATACAAGACAGAATCAGTTAATTAATTTGAATTCACGGCATCGATCTAGAGGCGTAGAGACAGCGGTTAAAAGAACGTTCCCTCCCAGCGGTGCGGTGGTCCACTAGGGTCTAGGAGCTCGAGAGGTTCGAGGGGTGCAGTCGGCGAGCATTTTAACGACTTTTGAGTAAATGATTAATAGCGCTGTCAACTTTTATATATTTTGATTAACTGACAGTGAAACGAAACGCGAAACTGAAATAAATGACTTTTTTCGCGGGGATATACCCCCCTCCCCATCGGCAAAGATTCAAATTGGGCCGCGAGTCGTCACAACCCTGCGAGCATGCACCGCACACCGCACCGTGACTCTGTTCTGGGACCGGCATGTCTTAGGCACGCTCTTGTTTGCTGTTGTGCTTGTCATTATTTTTTGACAACATGAAAGCGCCCGGAGCAGGAAAAAATATATTTCAATAAACTTTTGACAGGCACCATAATTAATTGAACTGAAAATTAAAATAAATCACAACGGCGAGACCCGCAGCGATTCGGGCGAGTGACGGCATAAAGGCCGCCACAGCGCGTAATTGATTGCGAAAAAGTCCGAGATGTCAGCGATGAATAAAATGTTTGCTATCTGTGGAATAAAAAAAAAAAAAAAACTTTTATTGAATCGCAAATTCGCGCGACTGGCATGCAGTAGCACAAATCCCATTAATAATAATAATAATAAAAGAACAAGAACAACAACAAACCGCAGAGAAAAATACAATAACATGAAAATCACCATCTGAGTCACATTAGCTCCGACGGCGGTGAAATATCGCGACTCATTCGATGTTGACAGAACTCTTCTTAATTAATTTGTTTAATTGAATTGCAGATCAGTGTGAAAACCGCGGTCGTGTTCAGGCCACCACCGCTAATTAAACGCGGCCATACGGCCGTGCGGCTCCTTGTTCTTCCGCTATCTCCTTATCAGGTCTTATTTAATTACACGGCGAACCGCAACAGTTCCACACCTTTTTTTCTCGTAAATTATTCGAAAATTAATAACTTGCAAACGTAGCTATTAGATTTGCCTATTAATGGCACCAATTTTATTTATTGCCTCCACTTCGTGTCGATTATTCTTCCATATCATGAAGCAAAAATAATTTTAATAATTCTCGATCTGCTCCCACCCACCCGCCGCCGCAATTTATTGATCTTTCAACAACAATTTATTAATGCCAGTAATTTCTTAGCTCGATGCTAATTTATGCTCATGACTAAACTGCCTTTCAGATATTTAAATAGGGAGATAAATAAAATTTTGTAGGACAATTTGTTGAAGTTATTGCTGTTACATTTATTAGAAATTTTTATCTAAAGTAGTTGAAAAGTCATAATATTGAATTATTTATTTGCAAATGAAGATTTTAAGTAGCAATTTAATCAGTCCAAATAAATGTACCTGCTAATTTTCTTCAGAAAACAATTTTTTTAACAGAAAACAATCGTAAACATACACTACTATTGAAATTGTCATTGAACAGTATTAATGAAAAAAACAAACAGGTAGATTGAATAAATCTTACTAGACCTTGTTGTTTGTAAGGCTATAATAAAATAAAATACTAGAGAACCTCGAGAAAGCAAATCACAAGATGGAAGTTTTAAATATCCTTCATCAGATTTTCGATCTAACAAATCGAAGTAAAGGAAACTTTGGTTTATTGAGGTTTTGTGTAAAATCTTAAAGTGGCGATACTTTTCACAATGCCATTTTTAGACTTAATAAATGAAAAGTATATCGAAAACAATCTTGAAGTTATGAATCTATAGAAAAAAAACTATGCTTTAACTTTAATTCGAATGATAGAATTGAGTATCTCAGTTTTTGGATCGAAAGGAAAAAAACATTTATTAGATCTTTTAATTGGGGTTTAAATTACATAAAAGTAAAAAATAAGAAATTATTTTGCATATTGCCCCCAAAAAATAAATAAAAAAAAATCAAAGAAAAGGTAAAACAACTAAAAACTACTTCAGATTTTTCACTTCAATTAAATCCAACGCTCAGACTGGATTTATTATGAAATATAAAAAAAAAGTATAGTAGTCTTTTCGGAACTAAACACCTGATGATTTGATTTTGTTGGGAATTTTTTAACAAATATTTTACTATACATTCTTGAAAGTGAGCCCTTTCAATGTAACGAAAAATTGAAAACAACGATTATTTAAAAATTTTGAACTATCGAGAGTACCTACTCCATTAACCCTCTAGCAGGACAGCCTGAAGTTAATTCAGTCTAATCGAAATTAAAAGTTAATAATATAATTTTGGTGATGATACCAAAACACATTGGCTCTGAATTAAAGCCGATAATTTAAGAGAAAATAAGGAGAACTAAACTAGTTAAAGGGTTAAGTTGAATTTAGGGTCTGAGTGAAAAAAGCCAATTAATCTAAAATCCATTTTAAGTACTCAAATATTCCATTGCCTATTGCCAATTAGTGTGATATGAATTCCTAAGAGGAATTTGTTTTCCATTTTATTAGTCAATTAAAAACTAAATAAAGAATTCCATTAAAGTGACTTCCCATTTGTTAATCTAGAGATTTTAAAATATGTTTGCGCAATTAAAGCAGCATTTAAAGGCAAAATACTAAGTCAAATTCAAGTTCAATTAATGGCAGAAATTACTCTAAAACTTGGAAAAAAAATTCAAAACTGTCGCGCCGAACGTAAAAGGCGAGAAATATCAGAAAAATGCCACCGAACCGGGCTCATTAATAATATCACCGATCACCGTGACAAAAGGCAAAAAAATAAAAATAAAATAAAATCTGAGTGAAAAAGCTGTGACAGCGTACAAGAGTAATAAAATTACAAAGTTGGACGCTTTTTTAATCAATCAACGGCCGTGTCAGTCGGCAATCAATCTGAAAACTCTGGCGCAACAAAATCGTACTCGTGTACGTCATCCGACACCCATGCCCAGATTTGTTCATGTATGAGTGCCTAGACGAGCATAGGCCCCGTATCGGGACCCTGCGAAAAACGAGCGCACCAGCAGCAGACATCCCATAATTAATCGACGTGAATGTTGATTGGACGATTTATTTTTTATTTATCACTTGCCCGGGAACAGCGCAATAATAAAAATTGCTGCAATTTATTTGCCAAGAGATTTATTCGCATATATTCGTTAAGTGTCGGTGATGAATGGGTCCGCGCACACGACGCCGGTGTGTTTTTCAGGGAATCAAACTTTCGATGTCGAACGAGTTTTACCACGTGGATCTGGGCGGGGGGAGGTGGAACCGACGCCCAAGGACGTCCAAGGTGGAAAGCTATTGAAGGCCGTCAAGGTGTAGTCTTTAGTTTTGAAAAATAACAAGAAACGAAAGGCTTTCCGCGAAGGGTCCATGATGCAAGCTATGATTAAGATTCGGTCACTGTCATTTCGATACCAAGGACTTTTTCTGGCTTCTAGACTTTCAATCCTACAATTGAACGCTTCAAGGAGAACAAACAGGGCCCATAAATACACCTAAACCTTTTCTTACGCGAATTCGAAGTTACGCGAATTAGGATACGAAAAATATTTTTTACGCCACTTTTATTCACAACGCAACCAAACTTAAGTCAAAATTAGGAAAAAGTTTGGAATTTAAGAAAATTTTAAGAATAGAAATGCATGACCCTTTTACGCGAATTCTATTTACGCGTATTTTTTAGGAACATTTATATCGCGTAAAAAGTGGCTTAGGTGTATTTTCGCATTTATGGCCCTTAAATTCTATAAAATGTATTTTTTTTTTCAAATAACAAATTTATAAGATTCATTTTTCGGATTCCAACGGTTCTTGTAATGTAAACTTTTTTTTTTCGAGTACTCATAGAAAAATCCGAATGCAGATTGCCTAAATTTTTTTTTTTTCCAAAGAAAACAACAAAGCCTGGTATTTTTACTTAAGTTGATAAGATATCAACTTGCCATCTTAGCGTCAAGGGGTTCTACGGTCAAAGGACTGTTTGTTACCAAAGGAGTTCTTACCTCCACGTAACAAGTGAAAATCGAGGAGGTGTCTAAGTTCAAGTGTAAAGAAAGACGAAGTACTTTAAGATTCTGTGGAACTCTTGTTTCAAAAGCTCCAGTTTTCTGAAAATATTTTGCTATAAGAATGTTGATTAACTCGTTTCAATTTTTATTATGATTGTTTACGAAATGCACCCTAATTAATTTCTCTTCCAATTCTGCGATTTTTAACACAAAATGTTACATTTTTTTTTTGCGCCATTTGTCACACGAAAAATAAGACTTAAATGTTAATTATAATTTTAGACTTAGTAGTCCTTTTATAATATGAATAAAGTTTTAATTTTTTAAATTGTATATCAAAATTTGTGCTTTGTAAAAAATTTTTCTTTTAAATTTCTACACCTTTTGATCATTTTGATGGGAATTGAGTTATTAAATTTTTATATTTAAAAAATCTGAGTCTGTTTTAAATTCGACCATGTAAAAATTCTGAGAAGCAATATTTTTACATTTTCTAGGAAGAAATAGGGCATAAGAATGTGTCCTATGAAATATGAGACATTTCTTGCAAAACAATTTTTGAAAAATTTTAATTAAAATTGTAATATTTGATTTTTAATGAACGATAAACGAATACGATTTGAATTCAAGAAGATAATTAAATAATTTTATTTTGTTATTATCTTTTAAGAATAAGCATGTGAAAACAATTTTCTGAAATTTCAAAGACTTCTGAAAACTTGAGAAGTTTTAGAGCATCATTCACACTAGGGAAACAAAAGAACGTGTCTAAAAAATCAATGCAAAACTAAAGGCCGTGAAGAAAATTTTAGTGATTTAAAATTTGATTAAAATTTTTCTCACTAACAAAAGAAAAAAGGAGACTCTAGTTTCCGGTTAATTCTGCAAGCGCAACTTTTTCATTTCGTCTTTATTTATTTTTCTCCTAAAAGCCCGGGATCTTACACATTCATTAGAATCGGTCTTATACGGGCGCAGACAGTGGATCCAACTTCCATAAATCTTACATCCTTAGACTGTTGCTTGTATCCGAAACTTTCGTTTGGATTTAGTGGCCGCCACCAACAGGAACATTAATTTAGCTTCTTTATCCTTTCGAATGGAAATGATAAATTCATCTCTGGTCTTGATGAGAACATCCGAGGCCAGGCATCGCCCGGTGTGGCACCCAGGTAACTTACGGCAGGTAGATATGCAGTCAACAGCAGCTGATTATGCGGTCGCAATAAGAATTAATCACTGGACTCGGAAAAGGTAGAGGTACTTGGATGGGATCTGAGAATAACACCAGAGATGGTCTTCCAAAAGCACCGAGGACAAGGAAAGGGTACGCCCGGCGGGATTCGAGCAGTTGATAAGAAGTTTACAGCTCAATTAAGAATTCACCTCATGTTGGATTAACCTGACCGCACGGTTGGGGCCTAGCTGAGACTTTCAGGTGAGTGGCGTGGCGACACCGTCCATGATATATTTATCCAAGATCGGATATTTCAGATAAGTCACGCCTCATCATATATGATTAATGCCCGGCTGGATTGTTCCTGTGATTATTGCCCTGACGCGGCTGGCAGCCTTTCTTTTTCGGTTTGTTTGAAACTTTACCTGTTTTGTTACGGTTCAAAATCAATTTGTCATGTTGGCGAGCGGGTTCAATGATCCGGTGCAAGGTGGGCATGATGTGGCCGAATGCTTTCTTAATGAATGACTTGCATTCGACGTTCACTTAATCAGCCGCGCGGCAATAAACACTGATCGCGTTTAGCAAGAAGTGATTAATTGCCACGGTCGAACAGTGTTCCGGAGCAAATATCGTGGCACTTACAATGTTGTTGCGGACAACTTGTCGCGGCTAGGGATGAATCGATACCTCAAACACAATTCTCTTGTTGTAATCAAATAGGGTATGGATATCTTTTCATTAATGAAAGAAAAACTGAAAGTGAAAAAAGCTAAAAATCTTAGAACCAATGACCTTTCCATTCCTTCCATGGAAGGGCATTAAAATTAAAAATAAATTAAAAAGCAGGTCGTCCAGGTTTACAGGGCACACAAGGGAATCACTTTGCTCCGACATTTCCTCTATCTTGTGGTCGGTCCTCTGTGACACATGGTCTAAGATTTGTGAACGCGATAGTTCCATCGTTTTCCTGGCCCTATCTTCAGTTCTCCGGAAAAGGTCTTAGCTACTGCCGTGCGTCGTCCCAGATGCTTATCTCAAAAGAGCTACAAGGATGTTGTAATTTACCGCGCCCGGTCCTTAGATTTGATATACTCATTCGAGGCTATCAGAGAAATTTGTCACGTTTTACAATTCATTGTTGGCCCAGTCTTGGGTGTTTTATTGGTTCTCAGAAATTGGCAATGGTTCTCGTTTCCAAAGAAGCCAATTTATCACAACGATAGGGTTAAGCTACCGAGAAACACACCGGGCATATCGATTTCGATATTCTGCCGATGTTTTGAACCATACGAGAGCCAACAAGGCCAATTCGGAATGTAGAATTAAAATTCAGAGCCTGTTTCGCCTCGGGAAGCAGGCGATCACGTTCTATAGGCAAAAGTTATGAGCCCACCACCACACACGCACCCAATCATTTCCCAAAAAAAAAAGAAAAAAATGTGTTTAATAGTTTCCAATTTTTTATTCAACGCCTGGGGCTAGGGCTTGTTTAGCAATGGAGTTGCAAGTCTTTGGTTCCTCCTTTGGCTGTAGATAATTGCAAAAGGCCCTCTGTCGATTCCAACTGATATCGCGTATTTTTTCTTTTTTATATCTACGTAAGCACATCTGTGAAAATTAATTAAAACTACGCAAACATTTCCGATACAGTTTTAAATTCGCCTGCCTCTAAAAGTATTGCCTTAATGGGCCGAAGATTGAATTTAATGCATACACCGCCATTAATGTTTGGAAAAAAAAAATAATTCAGGTTAATTGTTTTACTGTTTTACCTTTAAAATTTAAATTTATGACTATGAAGAAGTTTGGTCCCATTTTACCGTCCTGTCTTCGTACCTGGTAAATTTCAGTGGAACTTTAAAAGTACTGTGTCCCTTTTATTTTACATACTCGAAAATAAAAATTATACTTACATTTATTAATTACAGGGAAACATAAAGAAACTACAATAGGTACATTTAAAAGTAATTAGTATTGCAGGTACGAAGGTTGAAGGGGATGAAAAGGTTTCCTTTTCCTGGTTTATTGCAATTTAAAATATGAAACACCTCAATGACTTAAAGGTGGGTCATTTTTATGACATAGTTAGTAGTAATTAATCAGGTCAAAATAAGGTAGTATATCCCTCTAAAACACGTAGCTTTACAGGTCAATATATTTTTGCATAAAAGCCAAAATCATGACTTAAGAAGATTAGTTATCAATCGTCAACGTTTAAAGATACATGAGTAGAAAGTCACACCATATTTGTCTATTTGCATCTTAACTTTTGAATATCAAAATGTCTAATTGTAAGTTTTCATTTATAATTACTTTTGATTTTGATTTTGTGTTAGGACTAATTTAAATTTTAATTAATTAAGCTTATTTTTTTTTAATTTATTATTTTATTTTATTTCCATTTACAGCACAAGGCCTGTACCGACCTATTACACCAAAAGAAATGGAAGCCATAGAGGGATTACTATTTCTATATTATGGTTTTCCGGATAGCGATGATAATAAGGGGATCAAGAAGAAGCAGACCACCCAAGTGAAAAGATTAACAACGAGGAAACCACGAACAGCCAAAACATCTTGATATATTTCTAAGAATTTTTATTTTTCCTATTTTAATCCAGATTGGATTATCCCAGTAAGAAAGTTGTTCCTTTTATTTATTCTATCCAATCCTAGTAAACCATAAAATTTCCATCAATTTCAAATTTGATCAAGTTGATATGGTGTTATGTATGGTTGCATTAATAAAATACATTTAAAGAAAATAAATGAGTATTTCTAGAAAAAAGCACATTCTCAATATTCAATTGATTTTTGTTGAACTTTCTCCATTTCAGATGGTGTTGTGCCAAACTTTTAAAAATTTTCAGACCGGGAAAATAAATTTATAACTTTATGTTTTCGAAAACAATTGATAAAATTATCTTTGAATAGTTAAATCCTAACAATGTTTCTAAGAACATTATTATTTCTTTTTGTTTTTCTTATTAAGGACAAGCTTTCTCCTTCAAAATCGAAAACGTTTCGGTTAAAGTTAACGACAAATTCAAACATGGTCCATCATTGGGTCTGCGGTAGTCAAACATTTTAACGATTCGAAATCCTCCTTAACAGGAGAGTTTCGTTGGTATCATTCAATTTAATCATGTTTCGCTGATTGGCTTTTGTTTGTAGCCACCAAATTGCCTCCAAGCGGGAACGAAGTTATAAATAAATAGCAGCAAGTCGTCTCCGAGTTGGTCGGGACCGATTCGTCCGATCCGGGCACGCATCCCTTGGCCAAAGGAAACAATGCTAACGACAGCATAAACTTCGTCATCAACAGCGACGACAATGGCAAATAAACAGCTGTCAATCAACGATCAAAACGTCCCCCTGACTAAGAGTGATGTCACCGTTTTTGTCCGATTCCAATGCGCGGTCTGGCGGCCACGGTATGATCGCAGCAGTAGTCGTCCCAATGTTCCTCATCAATGTCTGGTACCATAAAAACGTATCTCGGGATTGACTCTAAGGAGACGACAGCAGTAGCCATCACTCCTCGGCACTCGATATAAATTGTCTCCGACATTTGCATCCAATTGATGTACAACCGACAACTCATTGATTGGAAAAGGCTGGCTGAGCACCAGAAGCGCAACCTGCATAGATTACCCGCCGCAGGGCACCACCGCGGACTCCATTTAGCCGTGGTCTCCTTGAGGCGGCGACGGCGGCGACCGCGCGGTTTGCAGATAGAAATTTACATTTTAACAAGAACTCGCACATGAAGGGTTGCAGTTGCAGCAGTGGCACCGCAATTTACATATCAGAGACCCTGATAAGACGACGACGGGAGAAAATTTTTGCCAAAGAAATAATTGGCTGGCATTAAAGTCACTCTCCTGCCGGGTGCTGGAGCTGCTTCCAGTTTGCATGGGTCGCTTTTGTGCGCAAATTGCGAAAAGAGTGCTGTTGCTGTCTCGACTGCAACTGACTAACGAGCTGATGAGGGGAGTTGGAAACTCCTCACGACAGTTAATAGTAAGTCGGGATTGGTACCCGACCGAGAGACAACCGACGGATCCAATGAAGTCCCAACTTTAGCGCGAGAACGACAATAAATCATTTGTCCCCCACATTCCCGGGTCCTTCCAACCTCCTCAGGGTCCAACTGTCGCCTTATCTGGAGCGCTGTTTTGCCGACAACATCCGCTCCGTCTTAAGGCAGTCGACGTAAAGTGATTATGAAAATGACTAATTAACTTGCAGAACAAAACATGATTTACGTCCGTATGCAGGCCCCGTTCTGCCCTAGCAGCAGCAGCAGCAACAGACAGACAGACACCCCAACCAACCACCCGTTGCTACCACCCGCTGGGCTATCAACCTGCCAGCAACCCTTCCGATGAGGACCCAGCATCCCTCGCATCCGGAGCACTGTACCCACATCTAATACCAAAAGCAGCGACTCTATAGCGGGGTAGTAGCAGACAGACAGACAAACAATCGCATTAGATAATGATTTGGCATCCGCCGAGAGTGTAATTAGTTACGTCACGGAGTTATAATAAATTCGTCTGTCTCCCGGTTGACAGGGGAAAGAGGGTGTACGTGTCGGCCGTAGCTAGACCCGAGTGGGAGGGTACGTCCAGAAGGAAACCCTCATCTTGATGAGAATATTCGTCTACTTGTCGCTGGTGTCACTGGGAAGAATGGACGGACAGCTTTATGAATGGCCGGGAGATGGGGCCAAGTTTTCTGTGTCTCATAATTTATGACTTCATTTTGTCACCGGGCTCCATTGTTGTCTTCAGCTTTGAGGATAAATTAGGAAAAGGAATTGGGACTATAATGGCCGAAATTTATCTCGGCCATTTGTCATATTTTTGGCGAATTTGTGGAATGGGAGCTCGGTACAGAACCGGGTTGCTGGGAACATCTATCGCAACATTGCTACTATTACTTTGGATAATTATTTTAACAGCGAACTTATTTAAACATCTTGTAGTACTGAACAATTTTACGATAATAACTCCAAAGTTAGCTAAGGAAGGAGAATGTAAGACAACACATACCCTTTTCTTCCGTTTAAAGTCTTTAAATTTTTCGAAAAAAGTCCAAGGGGTTAGCCTATGATTTTTTGAGGTAAAAATTTCGAATTCCTGTGGACCCAGGCAAATGGGGTATCAAATTAAACAATGATTTCTACAGATTGCAGAAAATAAATCTTTCCTTGAATTGCATCAAAAATATCAAAGTTTGAGTCCAGAAACGTATAACAAATTCGACTTTAAAAAAAACGGCAACAGTACGGTCCTGCTTTCCATCTTTGATCGTTTTCAATGTAAAGGAATAAATTTCATATTTTTTTCGTAATTGTCGTCATTTTTATCATTCTTAAAATAATTTGAGCAGAAATATTGTCACTTAACTTTTTTCTTTTAATTTTTATACGTATATTGATAAGTCCTATCAGGTCTATACGTTTTAACATTTAACTAAATCTTATTTTGATTCAGAGCTGTTTTTAACGACATAACTTTTTGATTTTTTTTAATAATTGCATATGGAAAAATTTTATTTTAAGTAGTTATCGCTTTAACAATAACAAATTAATACTTTTTAGTAGTAAGTTTTAAGAGCAATAATATTTTCGAAAAGTTCATTTTCTAATA
This sequence comes from Proctacanthus coquilletti, assembly GCA_001932985.1. NCBI lineage: Eukaryota > Metazoa > Arthropoda > Insecta > Diptera > Asilidae > Proctacanthus > Proctacanthus coquilletti. The sequence continues at coordinate 1,416,367 of MNCL01000011.1, forward strand.
TTGTTAAAAGTCAACAATTTAAAAACATATATAAAATTATTTAAGGAGAAATATAATTGAGCCGGTGTGGGTCAATATGATAGACCCAGCCTGTTCTTCTTTATCGGCTATTCTGTATTTTGACCACCGCAATCATTGTGTGATCATTTTGGTCTCTTTCGGACGATTGACTGGTTTCTATTTAGCAAATGGATTCTCCTTTACGGCCCGGAGCATGGCACACACACGGCTGGTGACAGGGGCCGGCCTTTATCAATTCGCAGAGCACACGGCGCGATAACGAAACCACCTCCGGCCGTGCTGTGAAATATTGTTCTTAATAGCGCCCAATAAAAGTTGGAGATCTGATTATTGCCGGCCCCATTTCTTGGGCCTGCTGACGTTGGGACAATATGTGACACTTTACGAGGACATAAAATTCACTTGTAGGTTGCCGCTCCCTGGAAGGGCTCATTTCTGCTACGTACGGCACGATAATAATTTCATGTTGGATCCACGTTCGCACACTCACAGCTCGATCGATTCGGGCGGTACCGAGCGTAGTCCTTAATATTGCCACTGTCGGGATGCTCCGGGATGCTATGGGATTCTATGCTAGTTGTCTATGTTCAAAACGAATCCAAGGAGGAAATCGTCCCATATCGTGGGATGTACATTATCTCTTACTCGCTGTCTGAGTCAAGGGGACATAAAGTGCATTTAATGTCAACGAATGAAATAGACTTTAACTTTCCGAGAAGGAGAATGTCTCCGAGCTGTAAATTCGGAAAATTATGATATGCTTTATTATGATTTCGAGTCTGCCGCACTTGAGCCCTCTAGACTCTCGGATTAGGCTGAGGGAAGAATGCCAGACGTAGACTAGAATAAGAACCCATAACCCTTTAATTTCAGATAGTAAACACAAAGCCAGCCCATTCGGTAGCTCCAAATTTGAATTTATGGATTTTCGTTATTTAACATCTCTACAAAATGTTGCGCCACTGATAAATTATACGTTGGCTGTCTTCATTAGTCTACATCTAAATAATGCAGCCTTTTCTTTTCTTTTCGATTTTTATGCATATTACAGACTTGTATCTTTACACATTTTGAACTATAACTTTAAAATCATTTTATTTAAAATTTTGAAAAAAATATTTTTGAGACCCTTAAAAGTACCCCTTTCAAACGATACCCTAGACGATATAAGAAAAAACAAGTGTTTTCTATTTTTATCTTTTACCTTGCCCGTGTAAATGAAATAAATTCCCATAAAATAAAAACTTTAATCATGTGCCAGTAATTTCTACATAAACTTTATTCAAGTTTTATTCTTTATATTTTCAGACTGTTTTCTATTTAATAAATGAGTAAAGTGATTTAATATTAAATATGTAAAAAAAAATTAAATACTTGTTTATTGTTTTAGTGTCTAGAGTTTATTTAAAATAAAATTGCTTTTTAAAAGAGGTGTTTTACGATTTATGATTTTTAAAGTAGAGTAGTAATGATTTTGTTTTCTGTTTTTAAATAATGATTGGAAAATTTCTTTATTGACTTTTTAAATTTATTTATATATTTATTTATATTTTTATTTATTTATTCTTTGTTCATTTTGTAAACATTCCTCATTTAAGAAAAAAACTACTTTTGAAATATCATAATAAAATTTTAATACGTTTATTTTAAGAGTATCGAAATAAATGCAATCATTTTTACTGCTAAAGAAAACTAACACATACCCTTTTATATAATTTAAATAAAATTTTATAGTTGCAGTTCTCAATTTCAAGATAAAGTGGAAGTCTCTTCGGGATATATTCGCAGGAAATAAGGGAAAACTTTAGAAGCTACAGACCTTTCCACACCATATAAGTCCGAATGGTGTTGTTTTGAGCGAATGTTATTTATTAGGAACAAGCTAGCTATGGATAGTGTTAAGAAATCCGAAGTAGGTACAAAGCGAAGACGATTCTATGGATAGTCTACAAAGGCGATGACACTCCCAACGAAAGTGTATACAAAGATAATGACGGACTCTAACAGGGGCATATTGTGTCCACGGAATCCTCGGAGAAGAGGAAATTTTTCCAGTTGAGAAGGAACAGCAGCTAGAAGATATCTTTATGAAGGAAGAAACAATATGTGTGGGTGTTTGCACCCGAAGATGCGAAGGGAGAAACGGAACAGGTATTTGACGTTGCACCTGAGGAACCAGGACCAGAAAATAAGGAAACCCGATTCGAAGAAACTCAGAACGAGAATGAAATTCAGCCACGTTCTGCAAGATGAAAGTTTAACTTGGTAATTTATTTAAATCTGGTATTTTCTAAATTTAAAATTGCCTGCAAATAAGAAAAAAATCTCACCCATTATTCATAATAATAAAAATCATAATAGCAATTACGAATTTTCTTTAATTGCTTTAATTTCCTTATTTTTAATTAAATGTTTAAGTGTAACTCGTACGCAAATAAATTCTTTCGTAAAGTTAAGATTTATGAGCTGTATTATTTGCTAATTAAATTTATAACAAAAACACACAAGCAAATCAATTCCTTTACTATTCAAAATATTAAAAAACAATCAACCGTGAGTGAAGGTAATTAAAAAAACTTTAATTGTTCAGTGACCTGTAAACGTTTACACGGGTTACTGAGTTTGACGTATTTAATTAAGGTCAACGCAATTAACTGAATTCAATTTGTATAATTAGGGTCAACAATGCGTGACGCTTAGTTAGGCGTTTGAACTACGGAAGTTCTTAGCTTAGGGTTCTGTGAGACAAGAAAACCAAAAAAAAGACCCTATAAAATGCGACTGAAGTGTTTTGAACTCATAAGTCGTGGATCATCAGTCCAAGTACGAGTTCATAGTGAACATTATACTCATGAAAATTGAATTAGTACGTAGCTCAAAGATTTAGTGTGACTACAAATGTCTTAGGTTTAAAACTTAAAACCTTCTAATACTTTTTTAGAGGTTTTCACTTAAATGCGTCTCCCCATTTAAGTCTTAACTCCTTTGGGTGAATTGAGTCTGTTTCTTTGATGGTAGTTATGGATCTCCTTTCACTTCACCTTTCATTTAAGAAATACTGTTGCAATGTGCACCTTCACTGTTTCATTTGTTGAAGTCAGGGCCATTTTTCAGCGACATTTTGCAAGATGCAAGATGCCGTCAAAAAACGTTGAGACCGATGACAAAAACGCCCTGTCAGAAGATCTCAGCGCCGTTAACAAGCTGCGAGCGGGATAACGACAACAGGTCGACTGTACGGCGGCTCGATTGCATATGCAACTCCTAAATGCAGCTTTAATCAACCTCATTTCACCGGTTTATTGTGAACTTCCCCTTAAATCACTCAGTGCTTTACATGTCAGTCATCCGTTTATCCGGTGATGGACAGACGACGGCCAGAGCCAAGGGACCCATTTAAATTCAGCCAGAGTGGACTCCGGGAGTCCGGCACGACGTCCGAGGGTCCGATACCGAGAGAAAACCGCCATCGTTCCAAGTAAAGCTCCAGACTCGAGCAATAGGGAAAAATTCGCGCAAGCTACCGACGACGTTGAGCGGCTTCCATTCTGCTCCAGTAAGGCTGCGGCGGGGAATCCGTTCGCTGATTTATTCATGTGGTTTCCTGCAAAATTTATGATCGAGCCTCTCTCGCGGTGATTCATTGCCATATATCAGTCAAGAGCGCCTGTCCGCCGTGTCTGTCAAGAAACGCATTATTTCTGAAATCCGGAATTAATGGCTTGGGCACAGTGCACCAGGAGACTAGCTGGCGGTGAAGGATCAAACAACGCACATCTAAGGTAAAGGAAGGCCATTAATAATGTCAGGCCCACTAGAGAGTTTGTCTTCCAGAGATTTACTCTATAGACGCATATGAAATGGATATTTGTCCACAACGAGAAACTAGCCGCAACTGACATGTGACACTCTTGTGTCCATCGACCCTAGTGAATGCTAATGCAGCAAACTGTCCTTAGTTTTCACTGATTCGTCGACGCACAAGTATTAAATTAAAATATCTGCAAGGGGCGTTTTTATCTTAGAATTTAAAGGTGGAGATCGATCTTTGGGTTTTGATACTTTACTTGGTTCAGAAATCTAGAAATGGACAAACAAATATACTGCGACTCGCGTGCGAGTTTAACTCATAAAAGCACACCTAGCCCGCAACTATTTCCCATATTTTTGTACCCATGGGTTAAAATATGTAGAAGATGCTTTAAATATGCCATAATAACACTTTGGTCCACCAAAAGTCAGCTACACAATCTGAATCTAGTTTAAAATTATTTATTTACTTGAATCGTACTTCCTTACTTTTTACAGATCTAGACTAGGGAGTATTTTGTTAAGTTATAGTTTGAATTGTGAATTAAAATAAAGGTTGCTTTTTTATTTTAATTTAACGTAAAAATTTATAAGTTTGATCTTAGACGTTCAAAAATTTAGACGCTTCCTCAGAAATTCTTCATAAATGTTTTATTATTTTAATCAAAAATTTTATTGTATTTATGTACAATTTTTCAATAGAATTCAGATGACACGTCCAGGTCTATTTATCTGGGAAATGATTTCATCCATGGCTTCAAATGCATTCATACAATAAAAATTAAAAAGACCCAAGCTGAGTTGGTCCCTTTTCAGTTAGTATAAAAAATAAATGAAAAAGAGATTACGAATCTTTCCAAAGCGGTGGTCTGTTTCCTCTAGAAAAATATTGACGATACGACCTAATCCCTCCGAGGCGAACCAATAAGCCTCCTGAAATCACAAAAGTCGTGAGGCCGATTTCCTGGAGCCCGATGTTTGAATCCCAATCCCAATTATCTTAGAATAACACAAAGTGATTACCCTGGCCTAGTATGCAGAGTGTCACTTGAAGAGGCTAGCAGGCCAGACAAAAGCAAAAACCGTCCTGGGAGCGACTGACATGCGAGAGGAGCATATTTGGACAGGCAGACATCAAAATGTCATAAATTCGACTTGGGTGAAGGACTAAGGACTAAGGAGGGCTAAGAGGTCTCGCAGGATTGAGCAAATGTTTATTCGACCCGAGAGGAAGTGCGAAGAGTTCTAAACAACTGAAATTCAAGTCGTGCACTCACCACTTATCTCCCGGGAAGATTCTGTGATTGACGACATCTCCGGGCGACAGGATGAGGACACAAGGATGTGCCCGAAGGATGCATTCCGGTGCTAATTCCTCTTCTCCTGTTTTCATTTTCCTTTCAATTCTGAAAACGACAAAAGAGCAGGACTCCGTTCTCAGATTACACGGCATTAGTTTAATTCTTTCTTCTTTTTTTTTTTTTGCGTGGCGGGACCGGGAGTCGAATAACGCTTGCAAGGACTCCTCCTGAAAGGCGACTTGTGTACCAGAGTGACAGCATCTTTTGTCCCTTTGACGGAACCTATCCAGCTAAGAAGCTGATAAACAGGATTTTCTCTTTGAGGTGACCTGAATAGAGTCCTAATCATAATTTCTGGTGATAATGGTGATTACCACCATAAGGACTGGATCCCAGGATTAACACATCCTTCATTGTTGCTCTGGTTTTGCTGATATTTGGACCCACTGACGCTTTGTGAGCACACATGGGCATGACCAAGGGGATTATAAGTGGTTCTCGCTTTGAATGGAAAACTCCCTTAGGTTTTTCTACTAAATCTCGTTATTTATTGAGCGCAGACCAATTTGAAATGACTTGTGAAAGGCGGCAATTATAGCCGTTCTTACCTTTTTATTACCTGGCAGATGTGTTCTTGATCATTTACTCCATAGGGTGCAGTATGTTCATATTTGTACAATTACTTTCAATTTATTTACTGCTCCTCTAGGCACTTTTAACTATCCGATTGAAATATTCATTTTTCTTTTTGTTTTCACCTCCGCGGAGGTGTAGTCAAATATACCATAAAAGACTATTTTGACCTTATTTCGGGGGGCAATCTCACACGCAGGTTGAAAGTAGCCGTTTCATTCCCTGGTGACATAATCTACTATTTTCAAAGCTTTTGAAATCTAATTCTGTAATGAATTTCATCTTAATGGATTTTCTAGCCAAAAATTCAGTACGCAATTGAAAAAAAAGGCAAGGCACAGCCAGAAGATAAACAAAATTAAAAATAATTTCCACCAGTCTGCGATGTAAGCGCAAATGGACTAGCCAGTGGCCGGGCCATTTATGAAACCCCGGGGATGCGGGTTGTTTTCTCACACTTAGTTATGGTCGCGAAGTGCAACATTTTCTCGTTATATTTGAATAAAAAGCAACACGAGAGCTGGTGAGCTGTCAAAAGGCCATTAGGAACACGAGACCTAATTGCACTAACGAGAGTCGCTTTGTGCGCGGGCCCCGTGTGAGCCGGGCCTAAATTTAGCCGGGATCGTGTTTTTGTCATATATTCATCAAAAGACGGTGGTAATTTAGGCGAAACACAGGCTGTCACACGGAACGTAATTTACAGTTCTCAAAGGAATATACAAAGCTGTCAAAATACAGAAATAATGTGTGACAGCAAAAAATCATCATTACCATGAGTTCATTCTTTGCAGGGGATGTGTGGAAACCCGGGGAACACCCCAGACAAGGCCCCTGTCAGATTCCATGCCTGAGCGACAGAACATGTTCTGGTGACATTCTAGTTGACATGCCGGAGCTACACTCGTGTCAGTTTTTATTACTCGCTTTATCCCCGTAATGATTATAAATGGTTCCTGCGGGGTATTTGCTTGCTACTCATTTGCCTTTTTCCGTGTCACTTTTTCATCCTGGGCTCCTGACACTTTTATGGTGACACCGCAGAATGAGTTACGTAATCCCGCTGTCATGTTTCATGCAAGCGAGCAGTTGAAACAATTATCTTCCGAAATGAGTTCCTTTGTTGTCCAAATTGAAACGTCGATCCTCACGACTTTCCAAGGGAGCATTGATTTATCACTTCGCTAACTAACACATTTTTTTTTTTTTATATCCTAGTAAGATCAAAAATTATATTTTTACCATGGATACACACACGTGGTGGAAAAATCATAAAGATCCATTTAAATCTAAGTTTGATGCTGTTTTATTACTTTAGACGAAGTAGTTCTATTGTCACTACATACCCATAAACAATCGCCCGTCTTAAAATAGCTACTTAAAAGACTTGGGAGGCAGAACAGGGTAAAAAATGACCCCTTTTTTCTACAAGCAGTATTAATTATATTTCATAACAATTCCTTTAAAATTTGATAAGTATTTCTAAAGTAAACGTAACTTTAATTTAAAATTTAATTATGAGAATTATGAACGCGAGAAGCCCATATTTTAAAAATTTTAACTTAAGATTTTTGCTTTCTTCAATTGAAGTGATATTTGTTCGTGATAAAAAAAAAAAAATTCTTATGTACAACATCAAATTCATTAAATGTAATTTAAAAATGAAATTAATTAGGCTTAAATATGTATTAACACATCATTTAAATAGTTTTCAGGAAATTATATAAGAACATGGGCTTCAATTATATCCTCTTAGAATTTTAAAGCTTGATAACATGCAACTCCCCTTATCAAATTCGGCCAAACCAAGGTTCAAGGTTTCTTATGCTTATTTTTATCTTATGCTACAAGGTTAGTCGTATTTCTTCAATAAAAGGACACTTTACATATGGCAGTGAAGATTTAACGAAAATGGAATAATTGGTGCTTTACTAGAGTTGACATCATAAGAGCCATGGGTTATACCTGACAACCTCTAAACAGTATCAGTGTCACGCATCGTACTTAATATGCCTGATTTACTGGCACTTAACTCCTCGTGCCGATGCCAATTACTACCGAAAATACTGAGCTGCGATAAATTCAGTCTTATGTTGAAATTTATTGAGCACCTGACGGGTTTGCTGAAAGCGTCTATCGTGACCGAGGCGCATTACCTGCAGCCGGGTAGGACGTAATAAACCGACGACACGAGAATGATTGACTTCTTCATGAATTTTGCCATATCGCGACGTCTTCCTTCACCCTGGCTATAAATAATCAGGATGATTGACAGTGTTGACGGTTTTGATGGATGGTCATCAGTTGGAACAAAAAATTATTAAGCAAACAATAATAACGACGAGAATTCCGTCGGTGCTGTAGTAAAAAAAGCGTTAAAGTCGCTTGATGACAGAAGTTTTCGGCCTTTGCGTCTTTCAAGACACACCGTGCCGAGGTCTCGTCTTGGACGAGGTCTTCCATCGGACGTGACGATTTACATACAATGCTCTAGCCAAAAGAAACGAGATTGACAGAATGTTTAGATGAATTGGTTACAATGACGGCCGATATGAGGGACAAAAGGGACAGGATCCGAAGATCATCGGGAATTGCTCCCTGTCACTGAGAACAATCGTCATGTGCCAGCCGGAGGGAATAGTCAGGCCCTTGATGGATGCCAGACCAAAACGGGGTAAAATTCAGTCGGGAGTCGGAGTCGCGGAAGAAAGAACGGAGATGGAATGTCAGCCAGGTTGATGTCAATTGCATTGAAATTAATTCCCAATGCCAAATCAAAGTCAAACGCCGCAAAGAGAATTTTATTTGTCCGCAGTCGCATATAAACGTGAAATTATCCCCGGCTGCAGTCGTCGAATGGCCGGTCCCGTCGAGGAGTCTCCATGGGCCGCATTTTAAGACTGTCGACATCGTCGTAGTCGACGGAAATTTCAAGGCTTGAAAAGCTGTCACGGACCCGCTGTGACAGGATAGTATCAGCAAGGACAGTCTCAAGTGAAGGAAAATGCCCCGTCCGAGATGAAATATTCGCCGACGTCGGCGTATTTGAGATTGACAGATGCCAATTTAAAGCAAACCAAGTGACCGGGTACCCGCTGAAATCCTCACGTTTGGCCAGTCGTTTTATGTTTTACCAATCCTTAAATTTTAAGCAATGAACCTTCCCAAAGGGCTACTAACATAAACAATGCTGTCACGGCCAGTCCCTTGTAATTGAGGCGACGTAGTCAGTAAAAACCGCGAAAAAATCTCAAACGAACGTTTAAATTCAAATAATTGACAAAAATTTAGTGATTCCAGAACGGGTTTTTGTATGCCATCATTTTAAATCACGACAGAAAAATCTACAGAAATGGAGATTTATTATATGTAATTGATTTTTTTTTTATTAAAGTAGAATAATTCAGTACTGAACTATAAAACTATGCTTTTATTTAACAGGCCTTTTATTTCAAAACAACCAAAGTCATTATTAGAATCGGTATAATTCTAATCTCCCAAATTTTTAATTTTGAATATAAAAAATGCATAAACTTATAAGTAAATATGAAAAGTAAAATAAGATAAAATTATAAAATAAATAAAAATAAATTAAATAATAAAAAACCAAATAAAATTGAAAAATGTTTTCGTTATAGAGATCTAAATTATCATCGAACACCCTTAATTTTATTCGAGCTCGAAACGTAAATACACTTTACTAAAAAAAAACTTTTTAGCGTCCATATTAAAGCCTTTGAAAATATTAGGAAATGAAAATAGACATATAAAAAATACGAATTCAAAAAACATGTTTTTATGTATATGAAATTTTCGTATATTTACCTATGGTGGCATCAAGGACCTAAAAGTTGCTAAAAAATCAATTCTTCTAACAAAATGAGTAGTGTTCCTGTACCTTGAGTTATTCTGTCATATTGAAACTCTGGATTTCTATTGAATTTCTTAAAAAATATTAATTTCAAGGGTATTTTACTCGATCTTGTGTGCAAGGGTTGTGAAATAATTGAAACGATATAAATTAAAAAAATTATGGCAAACTTTTGCTGCTTTTGGAAATATTTATTGCTTTTTTAAAAGCTTACATCAAATAGATCGACATAAAATTGCGCGATTTTGAACCACTACGATGGTTTTAATGTCTTTTGTATTTGCAAAATAGATTTTTTTACGTGAAAACACTACTCTTGGTTGGTTATAAAACGTTTTTGGTAATCATTTTTACATCGTAGTTTAACGTCTCATTTTGTCGCGTCCACCCTGTCATTCCTCCATAAAAGATAAATAATTATTAATTAAATAGCTGTAAAATCATCTTTTTAAATCCACGGAGATAAAAAATTATTCGCTTCACTCTCGTCAGGGAAATAAGTAACGATAGGTAGTGAAGATAAATGGAAACACATTTGTATCCATTTTAAATTGTTACCAATTTAAACCCACCGTTCTGTTTTCATCCATGTCGAGGAAATATAACAATTTAATAGCGCTCTTATGAACACTTCCCGGATTTTCAAGCGTATAAATAAATCCGTACCCTAATCAAAGTGCTATTCGTGGTAGAAAAGTAAATGAAAGTGGCTTATAATAATTTTATTTTCCACAAAAGCGACCATAAATTAAACAAAATAGAAACGCCTAATTAAAATCACACTGCAATTACCCTCCACCCTAGAACAGAACATGGTACATTCGTCGGTGTATAATTGTTAAAAGAGCATAAAAACGATCCGCCCGGGACGACAGCAGCATCTCCATTTACAACCGTCTCAAGAAGACCTAGCCCTAGCTAGCGGCTAGCAGCAACTACATGATTGCGTCTGCGGCCATAAATTTCGCTGAGGGAAAGCATTATTAGTGACACTTTGTACGCCCTACTGAAAAGAATCCCTAAAATATTGGCAACGGTAATGTATTAAGACAGGAACAAAACGAAAATGAAAGACCTACTCGTTCATGCCCGTGTCCCGCTGGGAGTTGCCTCCATATACCTGTCACCAGGAGAAATATTGCATACAGTGCAATATCGGGAGCTGCCATTTTGGCTTCAATACATGCAGTCCGGTCCTCCCGCTGGTGCTTCCATGGACGGAATATGCCGGGGATCCGGGTAGCCGGGACATCGCCCGTCTTACAAACCTAGGACTACAGCTATATAACCCTGCCGAGTGCAGGGAGATTGCAATGACATCTGAGAAGAAATTATCGTCTAGAAACCATAGTCCAGTAAAATTGGAATTAAGTGCTCCTACTGGGAACAGCTGTCATAAATTTTGGTTTGGTAGAGAAAGTATAAATGGTCTCTCGAACTGTCCGGGATTCTGTCCCGTCGTAGACGTTCATCGTCGACGATTCCGAAGATACAAGACGAAGAGTTGTGGTCCTGTTGTTCCCTTTTGTATATCAAGGCATCTTTCGACCCGGCCAAAGACAAGCGGACAAAGGGCCGTCTCCTGAAAAATATATCGCCTGTCGTAAATCAGGACTAATAACTGTTATCACTAGTAATGGATCACCAGGTGCTCCGGCCAGACAATGGAAATGCTATGAAACGTGCTCGTGACATACCATAAACCACCCACAATTGCATAGTGCCGACACTCTAAAGGTACACAACACCTTTACCTTTTGTCACAGCAGTCGTGGTTAAGAAAAACGAGGAATAATGAAAAAAAAAATAAAATAAATGGTTTCACCTCTATTGATTTCCTAATCGTGAAAAATGGTCGCTGATTCATTGGATGCCTTGAAAGAAGTTTTAATTATTGCCTGGGCTAGACACCGACCGCAATAAGCATTTGGAAAACAATCTCACCGGCGGGCATATCAAATTCAAGTTTAATTGGTTGCCCATTAAGCCCAGAAGCGGCAAGAAATCAACGCTCTGACGCTCGGTATAAAAGAAACGAGGGAACACCCCAAAAATGGCCCCTCTGACGGATCCAGTTTAAGCCTATTATTTGAGCGCGGCTATGATTAATGGATCCGGCGCGTATGTGCCGAAAGAGTAATTTTTCACGCAACAAAGCCCACGGTAGACTCCTTCAAAATGTCTTGAAACTCTGATCGTGTCATGGCATCGAATCATGATTTGTTGAGGCGCGCATCAAAAAGAATGACTCGGAGAAATGCTAACGTCTTGGGAAATCTTTTGAGACGTACGTCCCTCGAGTAGGTGCGAGCGATTCCCAGACGCGTTTCTGGCCTCTTAATGGAAGAAGCACGAGGAATTGAGTTCTCTTTGTTAAAATCAACTAAAAGAGCTGCGATTAAAGTATGCAATTGAATCTGGAAACAGCCGGGAATGATGGAGATTGAATCATTATGCAGCTTGGAAAATTTTAAAGTCCCCTTAGTCCGATGAATGCCGGATAAAGTGAAATCCTCTACGGAACAATTGAGGTAATTTTGTATAGATGAAAACAAATGGTTTTTGATGCCGCGAACAGTTTTATCATAAGATCATCTTCTGTGCGATTTCACTTCCTTTAGCATTTTTTACACGCGTTTCTTTGGCACCCGTGAAAGAATAATATAGCATAAATTAATTAAATGATTTTATAGAAATTTTTTTTATATGTGTTTACAAAAGACACGACTTTTCTTAAGCCGTTGAAATCGAATTAAGAGTTCGACGTATATTTGTTCATATTAATGCGTCTATGATCAAATATATCTTAAAAATGATCGCATCAATTTCAATTAAATTTTTAATTCCTATTATAGGGTTTACACTTTTTTTATATTTTAAAATAAATTCACCAAATCCCGAATAATATAAAAACTAATTTTAGCATTTTACACCTAAGCTACGTTTAGATGATCACAAATCACATAAGAAAAATTTTCTATTTGTTTTCGTATGCTAGGAACCACCACGTTCATATATAAAAAAATAATAGTAGGATGTTTAAGACATCCCATTTCGTCAAAGTAAATCACAGATCTCAAAATAATATAGAAAATTGTGATTAAAATTTTGGGTAATGCTATTGCTTTGAGATTTTTTTATTTACTACAATGTTTTTTTTTTTCTTCAAAATAGGACTAGTCTCTAGATGTAGGTAGGTATCAGCTTCGGATTTTTCTAGTTGATTCATTTTACTATTTTCTGAAGATATATAGAGTCTATGTTGCTTCAAAGGATGTACGTCTTTTAGCGGGCGACAATTTCGTTTACGATCGTTCCTAAGAATCTAGCCCTTTAAGTTTCGTGCCAAGAAGCTATTGAAAAGTAACACTTACTCCACTTCAACCAGTTAAAATTATTGTCGTAAGAAGACTCTTACAATGGGAGTTTTACATAAAATTGCATAAAAAAGAATTGATTAAGCCAGGCTTTCAACCGATAAGTTCAATTAAAATTTACCGACATTAAAAATAATTATGTAACAGGCATTGACTCAAATTGGATCGTAAAATGTTTCGAGCAATTATTTTAAAAAGGGAAAATGTTCCGAAAAAGGGTTTTTTTTTTTCGGCATTAAACCGGAGCATGTGATCGAATCCGGCATGAATTAAAAATTTCTCTAAAATGATTAGCCGTAGTCTGCCATTATTGGCAATAAGCACAGGTTACGACCGGCCCTGTAATCACGCATCGCGAACAACGTAGGGCACGGAAATTTTTGAAGCCACCACGTCATAGGTGTACAAAGCCGGTCTCCAGAAGCCGCAGAGCGGGTCGCGGCCCGGGGACTATAATGTGGCATAAAATTAAAACTTCGCCACAATAATTACAGCCGAGGAACAGAACGAATCACACAAGCGGCAGGCGAGTTTTATTGCGAGCGAGACTGGCATGCCACACAAATGAAAATTGCACGCAAAAGTCCATTTGAGTCTTATCGGGACCCATAAATTACGAAATAATAACACTCCGGCGATGCTATAAATTTCACGATGCCTAATTAACCACATTTGAGCACACATGCCGGCGGTAATGACTCCGACTTATCATGGTGCTTAAAAAAAGTAAAAAAAAAAAATGATCTTTTATCACTTGGGCATCGTCTAAGTGGAAAATTAAGGCGTTCAACTACCGTCTTCTAATGCGGACCGTCCGATCCCCAGTGCGTTCCCGGGTCGCGGCCGCGCAGATACCGACCACCAGATTAGCCGGCAAAATTATAAATTTTCTGTTAACTTTTTTATGCACATTTAAAATACATGCCATAGAAATTCAGGAGCGAATAATTAACGAAGCAATTTATCAAAGGAGCGTTATCTCACCTGGTGCTGGGGACCTGCGATCAGGAGGTCATTTATCCACCAGCCATTACGGCCCATGTGACATTAAAGGGCCTACGAGACTACTACCGGACCTAAGCTTGTCCCCTGTGCCGTCCCGGACCCGACCACGTCCACAGTTATTAATTGTAATGGAAATTTTATTCACCATTTACCAACAGGAAGGAACGAAATGAGTAAAAAAATTTTTTATGCGCTTTTTACATGTCAGTGAATTATTAACACGGACAGGCCATTACTCATTTTTTTGTGGAGGACCGGGACATGCAGAGACCTCCTCGTTAGGCTGGCAACTTAGGCCGGGTTGTCGCACCAGCTCCAGGAGACTTCCGTCCCCTGTAACCCGTTCCTTTTTCATGGCCGGGAGCTCCGGGACCAAACAGGGGTCTACTGGCACAATCCACATATTAAGCACTTCCTTGATGGCCGCAATTTCAACAAAACAACAATCGCGTAAATTAAAATTCCCATTAAGTCATACGTTTTAATTGTTTTTATCTTGTACGCCGTATCGCTGACGGAATTTCCTCCTTTTGTCTTCGGCTGCTTTTATTGTGGATGCATGCATAATTGGCAATGTGCTTGAACTCTTTCAGGTAATCCCCGTGTCATTAATTCGTCGCTGAATCACATACACATAACACATGTGTTGCAGATTGTGTGATCGAAAGATCTTTGTTTATCCGTCATTAATTAATTATACGAAATTATTCATAATTCATTGGGCGGTTCAAATTGCGAAACAAGCTGACATGATAAAAATAGCAGAGCACAAAAGAATTTTGATATGTATCGTGATCCACTATGGTAATATTTTCATAAAATTGCAAAAGAATTTTAATTGTGCAACAATAGTCCCAGCTGAAAAGTTTTAAGCCCACGATATAAACACTTGTATTAAATGGTCAAGTCCCAAAAATTAAAAAGTGTATACCATTAGTGAGTTTATTTTTTATCGTTATTAAAGACATCAAACGATTCAATTATACCATTTTAAGTAGTTTTCTTTAATCTCCTACTTAAACTGCTTTCTTTAGAAATTCTTAGACTTATGGAATTAAATCTCAGCAGTTCCAGAATTTGAAAATGAAAAAAAAGTAAGTTAATTGTATGCAAAAAATATGGACTTTTCAGTCCATATTTATAATTTGTTAAAATAAGAAGGCCATTTTACTTTGGAACGATGTTTCTTAAAATCGATATTAAAAATATCTTAAGGATTACTCGATAAGTGTGAATCTAATTTAACTAGTACTCAATTATCTCAACTCATAGATCTTTTTTTCTCGTCGGAGCATCCTGTGGGGTGACAAGGAATTAAATTTGGCCTATTGGCACTAAATCATATTGACAACATCTTTGAAGAAAAAGGGTATAAGAAGAATTCATAAATTTGTCACTATTATAAAAACGTATATAGAACGCTAAAAACCTTTTTAAAAAAACTAGAAATATGAAAAGTGTAAAAAATATTTAATATTTGGCCGACCAATTCACAAAACCATACTAAAAAATTTGTCTGTTCCCAGAATGTCGTGTGTGATTAAAATAACACCTTAAACCAATAAAACAGGTAAATGTTTGGTCGTAAGTAGATTTTGTGTTGCTATTAATTAAAATTCTTTAAATGTTTAAAATCCATAACTCAAAGTTGCTAAGTTATTGCATTAAAATTGCTATAACACGAAAACTCTTAAAATCTCCTATTACCGGGCTTTTCGAACTTAATACAGGAATAGTATTAAAAAAAGTTTCCTTAAAACATTTGGATAATAAAAAATAATACAAGGTAACATTGTGAAGAATCAAAAAGTGTACTATACACGTCCTTATAATGTGCTTGCGAATAAGGGCAATCTTAATAAAAAAATTATCCTGGGCTATTTTCCAGTTCTAGAACGCCCTCCTATGTGAGGAAAAAAGTTGAGTAAATAGAAGAGCTCCTAGCAATTAGTAAGGAAGTCTGTCTAGACCGTGGTGTGGATCATCTCATGGGAGATCGGAGGGCTTCCTCCTTGGAATAATGACAGGCAATTAATTTGAAGTGGTCCTTTGTCAGAAGCAATATTTTCCATAATTTTACTACACTTCCTCTGAGCGGGCAGCCCTTTATTGTTAGACGGCTCGTCCATTTTCGCTTCACACGTTGGAGTCAGAACCAATGATTTTTCTTCTTTTTTGTGCCTCCTCCGCTTCAGTGTCAGGCACCATTGTTATTTCTGACGCAGTGCAAGTCATTGAATCAATTAATTGGAATTAAATTGTATGTCATTACCCGCAGCTCGCATTAAGTAGGAGCACCCATTTACTCGGATCTCACACGTCCCGGGACCTTTATTTTTATTTTTTCCCTTGGCACCTTTTCGGACGGCCTAATGATAACTTCTATTGCCGAGCTCTTTCATCCTGCCGCAGACACCGCGCCCTTCGAGCCCTTCTAGACGTGTGTGCCATCAAAAGCCGAAGATTTGTGGCGTCTATTTGTGGGCTGCAATCAATTGCTTCGAAGGTTCCGACGGCCTGATTCGGAAATGTGCCCTCGAGCCCCGGAGGAAGGTCCGAGGAACCCCAAACAGAAACTTGTCAGACCGTCAGCTGCGGTCATAACCTGACAATTTTCGTTTTCTTTGTGAGACCGCCTCGCCTGAGCTGATTTATGTCATTCGATATCGTCGGGGTAATTTGTCGACACTTTGTCAGGTCTGGTGTTAAATGATATGAAAAAGTTTGGAGCGCTGGTGCATCGTCGCCTGTCGGACGGTGTGTAGTATGTAGGGCGCGCATATGGCTTGTTATTGCACTTTGTTAATTGACACCTATCCGGTTGCCAGTTAGCGACAGAAGGTCCTCACGGAGGCAAAGGATTTCACGTTTCACATTTTCGAGCCCTGCTGCGCTGAAAATTGATCCCTGCTGACAGCCGTTTGATCACACTTTCGGTGATTTCACAGCTGCCGGTGATATTCGCAGTGACATGAGCCGACGACAGCCAGATTCAGATTTTGCAGGTGCTGAAATTGAAGATGTGGGTCTGAGATTGACGGACCTGCAGTAAGCAGAAACCGCAGATGAAATCAACTTTTATCTTGTGAAGTTTGCCCGAATCATGTTGAACAGCTTTCATTTATATGTGACATTATATAAGTAATAGTATAATAATTTGCAGCGGTTTAAATTCCCACCTTAACTATAGTCTTGCACTCTTTATTACTTATAAAATAGACGTCTTAGAAGCAATCAGAAATCATTGATAATGTTTCCAAAAACACTACGACTACATCACTTTCCCTTCGAATGAATTAAATCATTACCAAAACTAAATAAAGATGGGCAACTATGAGATGATTGGGTGTGATTCTGCCTACCTGTCTGTCCACTTTATCAAAATAATCAATAGTTATTAATTATAGGACACACGCACATACCAATCATGTTTCTTTTTAAGTTTTAAGAGTGGTTCTTTCACATAAAATCAAAAATTAAATCAATCAAAATTATAAAAATCTATTCATATTTTAATTTGTGAGTCTATTAATTGCTCAGATTTTAAGGTCAAAGATTTAATGATTTAATTTTTTAATTTGTTTGATAAACGTGTTTTAATTTTTTTTTCTATGCTTTCAAACGACACTTTAGATACTTTCTTTCCTATTAGATTTAATAAATTTCATAAGTAAAAGTATTTTCATTTAATTTTCATGTTTTACTATTTTAAAAAAATATTAACTAGAATAGTCGAAACGAAAGTTTCGAAAAACGTTGTTGTTTGTTATTAAAAATGATTTAGAAAATTTCAGGGTGGTGATAGACTACAAAATTTTGATTGGTTTAATTAATTTTCAATTTAAAAATCGAGTTTATGTCTTTTCACGTCCCAAATACTAAGCTTACAAATAAATTATGTAAGTTTTTAAAATGATAAAGCAACTTTCTCTTTGTGCCGCATTCTACGAAAACAATTTTTGGTATATTTTTTTGTAAATCTCTCTCTTAAATAAGTTCCTATTATTTAAAAAAATTTTTAAATGTATTGAATCGGAGAAAGCACCGAAGTATTGGTTTATTGATCATTAAGGAATACTAAAGTAAATCAATAAAAAAAAAAGTTAGAATCAACGATTGTAGTAAAAAATGAAAACGATCGAAAAAAATTTGACTTTCATGAAGAAATTCAGATTCGTTTTCGAATCAATAAAAAAAAAAATAAGGTTAAGTAATATCATAATACATTTGTTAATCGTTTGTGCATTAATTAGATTCCCTGATTGGGCGGAATTCGTTGCTAGCCACCAAATTAAATTTTTATTACTTAATTTGGTGGTTGCTCTAATTTATTCCGAAGTACTAAAATGACGACGGAGCTTATGGGGAACAGATTTCTCAATTTTCTGGGCGCATTAAACTACCAAGTGGGCATCAATTTCCATCAGTGCAACGAATTAAGTTTATTGCGTCCATCAATTAACATCAGAAACAGATTCCCCCCGACAACAGAGTGATAATGCAGTCTGTGGGCAATAAAACCGGCATATAGGAGATAAACTCATGGAGACATCGTTGACCTCTTCTCCATGTGGAGGTTCATTGCGGCTGCCGTCCGTAAAATATTCCAAGATTGCTCAAAACTGTCGTAAAATTTTAATCGATCGTGTCTTTGAGGTCGGATCCATTAGCCAGACGGCTGCTGGTCGATTTAATTTGTCATTTGTATAGAGACTCCAGCCAGCACCCCAAAAAAGACATCTTCATAATAATCCCGAGCCTGTCGTCCTGATTAAATATGATACTTGCGGCTATCGACGTAGGTGCAAATCATGGACTTAAGACCATTAATTTCGGAGGACTTGTAACGTCAGCAGTTTAAAAATCAGTTGCCGACACCATCAGCTGACTGGTAGCAATCGCTCGTGGGCAATTAAATTAGCGATTTTTAAACATTAAATTTTGATTAATTGACATAAGACGACATTAAATTTTTGGCTTACCGCAATTCCACCGACAGGAGCTCTCCACGTTCGTTGCATCGCCCTCGCACGTGTAACGTGAGACTGCTCCGTGCTGGGGGCTATAAAGTGATACTGCGAGACTATTAGGGCTCTTAATGCCCATAAAGTTGCAGTAACATTATGCCAGCCCAGAACCCCAGAACTTATTTTTTTCCGTATTGTAGAATAGTGTAGGGTCTTCGCAAAAACACTTCGTTAGGAGTTGCTTCTAATGGCACTGCATTATATCACGTCAAAAATTACGCGCCCATTTGAAATATTAAAATTTTTTCACACGTTCAATAAAACGTGAATTCCATTGGACTCTAAAAAAATTTAAAACTTGATTTCATTAAATTAAAATTTTGGGAATCATTTTCAATTATAAAAAAAAATCAAAGCTTTCCAATCGATGCGCATCTACTACCTTAGTGTGATTTGGACACACACAACGAGTGTTCTGTACCAATAAGGCTACACGTTTGTAGGTATTTTTTCACTATTATTACTACTAATATGAAAAATTAACTAAGAGGAATAAATTTCAAAAAAAAAATTATTTTTGAAACCATCAAATATTTCGAAAATTTTTAGTAAATGTCGAACAATAGACGGAAAAAAGATTTAATTTTGTTTTTTTACTTATAGGATGATTAAGTATATTCAAAACTGAATAGTATTGATAACATATCAAATAAATTATGAAAAATAATTATAAGCTCATAACAAACATTGAAAAATTGATTAATTTTATTTCTACTCCAAATTAGAAAGTGTACGTTACAAATTGATTATCAATTTAAATACATTAAATTAATTTTTGTTTAGTAATAATAATTTAATTTGTTTTTCTATCTTAACAAACAATTATTTCCATATATTAAATAAAAGCTTATCAAATTAGACTTATTTTTTAATTTCTAAATACGCAGCTTTTTAAAATAATCTTTTTTAAAACCGTAGGGCGTAAAAAAATATCTCCATAAATCACTTTAATGCTCTAATAAACATGAATAATAACTTTTCGTTTGATTTAACTAATCTTACAGATAAAATAATATAATTTTCTATAATTTTATTATTTCCTATTTTTTGTTCGGTATTTTGTGTATTTATTTATTTGCATATTATGCGCGATTTTATTGCTTAAAGATGTGTTACAGATCAGAGGTTATTGAGAATTTCTATTGGGCGTCATTATCGGACGCCCTCACAAAATTTCTATCAATTTTCTATTTTAAGTTTTTTTTAAAATAATAGAATTTTTAAAATGTAGGTCAATTATCTGAATTCAGTACGTTTAGATTCTTAAGTGACAATCGCATTGCTTTTAATTAGTTTTAATTAAAAAAAAAATGCCAGAAGAACTTAATTTATTGCACATAAAGTGGCAATGAAGCACGAGGGCGTCTTGATTAGGCAGTCACTTTATTAACTGGAGCAGGACATTAGGCACACCACTAGATAGGGGTTAATATCATTAAGCTGACAAATAGGACCACAAGTTCATATCCACTCCGAGGGGATCCGCTCCCCTTGCGCACGACCGGCAGCAAGAAGTGAGTGATTTCATATTTCTTTTATTTCTGGGAGCTTTCAACATGGAGCAATTTTTAAAAGTCACTCGCAAGGAAAAAACACGGACTTGATACGCTTACCGAACGACATAGGAAGAAAACAAGGGGAAGCTTTTATATATCGCCGCCATATTTTATCATCTCGGCTGACTTGATAAATATCCGAGAGTGACGGCGTGAAAAATGAAAATGATACAGCCCATCGCTCCCGGAATAACCGCCATTTATATCGACTGACGGGTATCCCCATCAGAAGCTCTAGCGGATTACGGGACATAAAGACGGAGCGGGCTGCAATACACCGGACCGAGTGCCCAGTCTCTGAAACCCAGTTCCCAGTTCCCAGTTCCCGGTGTTCCTAGCCCATATTTCGAAGTGTAAGCTAGTGGCTGCGTGTTAAGATAAAAATTGCAGCCTGTCGTGTTAATTTTGCGCCGTGCCTTTTACGGTGTCATGGGAATGTTAAATGTGCTCTTGATATCTTGCACCTTCCAGGATGCTTCGACGACATTGGATTGCATGTTCCCATGCACCAGCTACATCGTAAGGTGTTCCGTTTACAGTAGTGACGAAATAAATATCATACCACAATATTTCAGAATATTCATCATCAAAGCACCGAAACACGTGTGCCTTAAACGCAAGGTACCACTACCTTTTTTCAGAGATTTCGTACGGATATAGTAACGAATATGTTTAGAAAAATCTTTGCTTATTTTTAAATAAATAATTAACCTATTCTTCATCTAGCAGACTTTATTGGATGTGTGCTATTAGAAAATTAGATTTCTAATTCTAAATATTGTAGAATCTTCAAAGATTTCTACTTTTAGCTGTTAAAAAATTCAAAATTTATGAAAACGATGTATTCTATTTCCAATTTCTTGCGAAACGTGGAAATCTGCATCTGTATAATGCAAAAACACTAGATACATCTCTAGAAATGCAGTTTTATTTGATCCCTATTGTACCCACTACTCCCACCATGCCTCGGAGGACAGGTCACGAATTTAAGGAGCACGACATGCCTCCACTTCGCCGTCGTAATTTGAGTGATAATGCTTCGCGTAATGGATCAGTAAAAGTCGATAATTGCTGTCTCAGACACCAGCCAAAGAAGACGTAATCGAGCGTCTTCGGTTCATTTCCTGTAGTTAAGCACAATTTAATTCCAATCATAACCCGCGTTAGACGGAGCCACTAGTGGAATTAAGAATTCCTGGGACATTCGCGCATATGAAAATTCCTGCTTGCTTTTGAATGCACGTCACATGCCTCCAGAGTGGCGTTTGTAGGAATGTCGGCAAGATCTGTAAGAAGACATTCCTTCCAGAGACAAAGGCCGAAGGCAACGCGACTGTAAATTCCTTGTGGTTTCAAATTAAGGAAAGGGGCACTTTAGTCTTCGATCGTAATTACCTTCACCAAAAAACTATCAAAAAACGTCATTAGCGCAAGCAATCGTACGGGAGCCCCATCTTAGCGCGATCCTCGTCATCCGTCACGCAATTACAAAACCAGGCAATGAGGGTACCTGGTGGTACCTCGCCGAGTGTGGCGCCTAGAGGCGGTAATTTTATCACGTCGACCACAAAGTCGACAAATGGACGGCAATTATGCGTTTTGGAAGGAGAATAAATTAAGTAGACAGGTACAAGTTGCCCAGGTGGCGACCGAGTCTATTGCACCTATGTGCACCTCATTCTGTATGCATCAAGGGTACCTTGGACTAAGGTGCCTGCATGTTCTGACAGGTAATAGATAGCTGCTCCGGGTAGCCTAGGCAGGAAATTAATTTTCAGTACGCTCCACTGATTGACACATCGATAAAAGTTATGAATGAAGACGACGATGTCGCTAAGGTCAATTTTGGAGTTGGAATGGTGAGGCGGCCAATTGACGTGATCGTAGACAGATACCTCAAGGTTGACACGTCTAGCCGCTTTATGAATGCAAACTGCTAGTTTTGCGCTTCTCCTTTATTATAAATAGACCGACGTACACTGTATAAAGTGGCAACATAGTAAATGACCATTATAAACCATTGCGGACCTTAAGCCATTTTATTAATATTCCTTGAGTTGTGGACTTAGATTGCAAAATAGATAAAATAAACTAGAAGATTTATGGCCACTTTAAAAATATTGCTCATAACTAAAAATAATTTCCTGTATGCTGGTGATGATTTAATATCCCAGTAAATTGATAGACATTAGAAATTTGTATTCATAAAATGTGTTTTTTATTTTATTTTATTACTTTAAGTTATATATTCCTGAAATTTTAGAACGTGACTAAATACTACCAGTTTAGAAGACTACTGAAAGTGGTTGCTTTTTAAAATATAAAACATCCAGGTGAGCAATCTGTAGCTATCTCAAGTCCCAGGAAACTTTAATTATTAATAATTAATTCCTCTAATGTATTAATACACTCTTTACTTTTTTCTTATTTATAATTCTAAATGTTTTATAAATATTTTATAAATTAATTTCAGAAGCCCTTTACGTCCAACACTACTTTTAAATAAAGTTACTTGTTATTATTATTACAGCTGTTAACTACTTTATTTAATAATAAGTGCATATAATTAAATAATTAATTTGATACAATGTTTTTTTATTCCACACTAAATTGAATTAGACAAGGATTAATTAGTAAAACATTTTTCAAATTCAAGTTGTTAATGAGACATTTTTAATAGACTAATTTTTGTTAGTAAGATATTCTTGACAAGATATGTAATCTAATATTACAATTAGTTATGTTATCTTAATTATTTATGACCCATTTGAAAGACATTATTCGAATTTATCTAGATGTTTAATCGAATGACTATAAAACCCAAAACTTTCCGCCTTAAGTTTATTTAATGTGGGTATAGTGTGGACCATTTTTATTAGATCACAGTTTATTTTAATTGTTGCTCAATTGAACATCCCTTTACCAAATCGGCAACGCACTGGCCGCCTTAAAAAAGGTAATAAAACCTGAAGATCAATCAGAGTCCGACTGCTGTCACTGTCGGCTTTCAATGGATCATCTTTTGATCTTTCCCCCAGCCATAATGGAACTGTTATTGTTTTTATCTGGGGAATTTCTTCCACCGGGCAGTTGGCTATCAGATCGTCCATCAATCACGAAAAGTCCACTGTGCGATTGGCATTTTTTGATTGTGCTCAGTTCGGACTTCTGCTCTGTCGAAGGGGACCATGGGATGGGGCCCCCTGGTTTGCGCCGGTGCCGCGATCCAATCAAGCCCAATCAGCTAATAAACCGATTGCACCGGCACGGTGCGTCTCCGGTTCCCAGCACCAGTGCTGTCTCTTATGATGGCAGGCTAACGGCCCGAGAGCTGTAATTTCACTGCTAGGCCCTAATTAACTACCTGAACGCTATTACGGTGATTGATGTTCTCGTTTTTCGTCGTTGATTCCTATCTAAACGATATCTGATTGATATATGTCCATAAATTATACGTCTACAAATTTCATTGATCGAAGTGATCGCCGATCGCCGATATCCGATCGATCGAGCATAGGGGCAGTGTGTAATTTTTAATGGGCCTCAGATTGCCTCGGACAGGTCCGAGAGCTTTTTTATGGGGGGTCAGTCGTTTTGTTGCCGCCAATTTCCCCTTTGAGCCACGATGCTAGCCGGACATGTTTCGACTGCAACAGGCATTGGTATGGAAACAAGGCGAAAACGCAAATAATGGCGCATGATGGCTATCTATTAATCACAGCCTATCAAAAGGCTAATCTCCATCGTGAAAAATACAGGAATCATGTACTGCCCGCAGAGAGGAGGAAATTGGAGTTTAAATGAGATAACATCTACAGCACAGGTGAGAGCTGATCCGTTAAAGGTAATTTTGTTCAGCAAGTTCAGTTGAGTGAAATAAAATTTTTCTTAATTAGCCGGAGATTTTATCGAGGTATAAACTTTTCAAGTATTGCTAATTGTAACCGTGTGTGTTCATCCACTAGTGGTCCTTACCCCGGAATTTTGTGGACTTATATTCCATCGTCTTAGACTTTTTATTAATTTTTTATAATTAAATTATTTTATCGCAATTTGGACGTATTTGGAAAGTTTTCTAAGCATTTTTAAAAAACCGATAGTATACTACTAAAAATTGCTATCCTGATTTTATTTTATTTTAAAATACAAGAAAAAAAAACAACTTAAAGTAGCATGAAAAAAAGTCTCTACGTGTAGTAAAAAATTCAATTAAATTAATTACACAAAATCACTGTTACGTGTTTGCTGTGTTCATTAAAAAAAGTAATTTAATGACAATAATAAGAAAAAAATCAAACTGGTAAAGGAAAAAAAAACATAATATTTATTATTAATTTCAAATTCTTCAAGATTTGAGGAACAATTTAAAAACCAAAATTAAAACAACATTAAAATTTTTCCCTTAAAAATAATAATCATATTTTATTTTTAATTTTTTGAAGAATTTGTCACTAAATTTTTAACCCTATTGATTGGGCTGTGTCTTAAATTGTATTATATCATTTTATGAATTTTTTTAACGATATTAACCTAAGGGTAGTAAGATTAGATTTAATTCTTTCAACAAAATATTCGTACATACCCAAAAAATTGAGCATAATGATTTTTTAAATAGAAATTAATTAAAAAGAAAACTTAATGGAAAGCATGAGTAAATTTATGAATACAAATTGTAACAAATTATGAAGAAATAGTATTAGATTTTTTTTTTCCTCGAAATATAAGTATTAATTCATAAAAGTTATGGTACGGAAAACGTCTCATACGAGTCCAATTCTTACGTTATTTCATTTAAATGTCAGACACCTATAACTAATATAAATGTGATATTCATATTTTAGGAAAGTATTCCTAAACCCGACGGGAAAAAAACCCGACAGACTTCCCAAATTTTGTTATATTTTTGTGTTAAAACAACTCAATAAAAAAGGAACAAAAAGTGATCCGGGTTGACCCGCACACAAAAGCCGACATGTCTTCCCCATATTTCTACGTGGCTGCTCGGCCAGGATTTACGACATGTTTGTCCCATTCGGTGCCGTGAACTTTCAATTTTACGAAATTTCTAATTTATGTCTGCAAACATGTTTGACTTTTTGGCACCCCTCGTGTCTGGGAGCCGGGTCTTTGTCCCGGCACGGCAGCCCGGGCCCCGCTGCTGTCAGTCGCCATCCTCGCCCATAAAAAACAATGATGAAAAGGCTTGTGTCACGGGTCAAACGCCATTTGAGAGCCGTCATCTGCGTCTATAAATTAGGAGATTACATTGGTCATGGCTGTTGCGCTGACGAAATGATTTATCTTCGCCATTTTTGCGGGAACTGTGCTTTCGGTCCTGGATGTTGGGGTTCAAGTTACGGGTCTGGCTGGATGACGGTATGCAGATGACGTTGCTGATGCTTCATGGACAGCTGCCCGTGAGCATCTTCAGCGAAGTGATGGCAGCGACGGGTTTTTGCACGCTTGACCGAACCAATTTGGCTCAAATTTTCATCGGTTGAGCTAGCAAGGCGGTTTAGCCAAATTCAGGTAGCCGCGCGGAAGTGAAACGTGCAGTTCATTACCTGACCGCCGAATGCTTAGACTGAATAAAATCAATTACATGGACCGGATCCATTAACTCACGTCAATGCTCCCGTGCTCCCGTCGGCCGGGATGAATCTGAATTTGAAAAGAAATGAGACATGGACCCCATCTCATCCCAGAAGCCATTACTCAGACCGCGATCGAATTAGGCGGCAGCAGCTCAGTAGCTCGTTGTTGGGCTGCCCGCTGTTTGTCTCACTGAAGAATCTCCGGGGATCGTCTTGTTTCGGTCTTTCTTTTATTTTCTTTTTATATCAATTTCCCAGCAGCAATCAAAGATGAAAAGCTAAAACTTGAAAGGAGACGATCCGGCTGTTGATTGACTGTTCATCGTAATCCTTTGATTTCGTCATCATCCAGAGGCCTTAGGGTATCTCGGCGGATAAAGACGGCAATGGATGAACAAATCTTGATTCGGTTTTATGGGACCTCTTCACCATAGACACTTTTTAATATTCCCCTCCGTATTGTAGCCTGAGACAGCTACCGTCTACTTGTTCGGAATTGCTTCTTTGTCTCTGTCGAGATCAATCTTAATGGATTCGGATCATATCAACTGACAAACAATTCAGTCAATGGGAGTACGACTTAGTTCAAGTCATCTTGACTTCCTGTGTTTTTTTTTACTCTTATAGCTTATTTTATTGCTTACCCGCGAGTTTAATAAGTAACAAAAAAGATGCACTGTGGCAATAGAGTGAGTGAAAAATTAATAATAAATTAAATACAAGGTCGTTATTACATTAAAATGGAAAATATCAACATGTACATTTGCGATTTAAAAACGACAAAAATGATATTGGGATTTAGACATAGTTTATGATATTAAACTTTCTAGCAGCTATACTTAGAAATTTAAATTACAAGTCAAATATATTTCTTGTCTACCTTAGTTTTTCCTTTTATATAAAATTATAGATTTTCTTTTAGTTTTATACTTTAAGTTTAATTTGCTTAAACAGTACATTTTTAAACGTAATAAATTATGAAACACTTTAAATTATACTTAAAAATATTTTATCTCTATTGATAAAATGTTTCACATAAATTCAAATTTAAAATTTTGATGTACAAATTACTTTTAAATAAATTTAATTATTTACATTGACATTAATCTAATTACTTACATTACATTTAAGTATCAAAGTACAAGGAAATGCTTTTATTTTATTGGAAAAATAAAATAAAATTAAGAATTCATTTAAGAAGTTTTATAATTTACATTTAAATTGGTGTTTGAATAGATTTCCAACTTATAGGTAAAATTTCTTAAGTATAATTAAAGGATAAATTAATAGATCGTTGCGTTTAAGTAAAAGCTAATGTTACCTGTATCTCGATCCTTCTACATTAACATTCTTTTAGGTACTTATAAATTAATTATTAATTATAGCAATTTAAAAATCAAACTGCAACTTTTTTAGTAATTTCTTAACTGCAATTTTAAGTCACAACTAGTAGATTTATTACAACTTTAATTTTTTTATCAATCGCGGTACCATAAAATTGAGCATTTTTATTTAGTTTAACTACTGCACTCATAAAACATTCATTCCATAAAATTTAAGTTTACGTAACTAATTCTAAAAAAAACAAGCATCATCTGTTCATCATATTTGTGATAAGTATAGGCACGTGCCCTTTTAGTAGGGTTTTTTATTCCAGCTTTCATTTTATACTACCTCCAAACTGGAAGCAGATCAGTACGTATGCATTGTCTGTCTAACATCATCATCTTGATGAAGTCTTCCAGCTCTGGGCGTTTATGGTTCTCAATTGATTTATAAATCCTTTTTGGACGCACCATAACTGACAGCTCGAGGCAAGTTTACAGCCCAATAAAAAGGTGATATCAAACTAGTGCAATAAAATCTCACGAATGATCACCATAGATTTCCGAGAAAATCCACGTAAAGACCGAAAAAAAAAGCTGATCCGCCACGGTGGTACGCTGGCTGTGTTCCGATGGCGACGACACGACGCACCAGAGCGCGAAGACCAGGAGCCACCAGTGAATAAAGCGATTCTCACTTAGCATCAAAGCGGATAAACGAGGCCAAACAAAACATCGAAATAAACAGAAATTTATGGAGCTCGGAGTCATACAGTAGCTCAAGATCAGTCAGGTAAAAGCCATAATTGAGAGGCATGTGCGCACGGCCGTAGGAGGTGGCAGCACTATGCTGCGGCACGTTGCCGGGTTCCTGGGGCGGTATCCCGGCCGGATCTGGATCATTATGAATGATGTAGATCAATGTAGATCGGAATCATGTCGAGAAGAACGATCGCAGTCTGTCGCGGAGGATTTCCAGCTGCAATGAAGTGGTGACGATTCTAGGGCTCCTAGAGGTCCGAATGAATCACACGCGCACGATTGTGCGGTTGAACGTCCATGAGTCAGTTGTGCGATTAATGGCACATCATATAACTTACCAGAGTGTCCCACATGCAAATGAGACTTTATGTGAACAACAAATGAAACTGTCAAAGTGATTTCTTTATGGTTACCAACAATAAAAATGATTAATGCTCCTTTTCTGCCGGTGTATAAGGAAAGCAGATTTTTCTCAGCCGGCGGCTCGGCTACCGGAGGCGCGGTGGCTTATTTTATTTTCTTGCTAGATATTAGACGATGAATGTGAGCATTTTATTCACGGCATGACAGCCAGAATGCTTTATGGAGGATGTTGGCCTATTCGCGCTCATCGCACTCTAGGCCGAACATTTCTATAGGGAAACAGAAACAGAGTTCCGAGATTGACTACATGAACATGTTTCTATTTGCATATGTATAACTCACTGGAACTATATGATTTATTACCCTGGAACGGATCTAATGTTCACAGTGGACTTACATCATACGGGCCATGCATACAAAATGACGATGGTATTGTTCTGCGTGCCGGGAGAATACCGTGAGTTCAAGGTAATTAAAACAGCGGCGGCACCAGTGAACGGACGTGAACTTTCTAGAGTACAGAAGTTATCGTTATCCATTTTAGCCGGTGCTAAAAGATAAACATCTTTTAAAAACAGCAACAAGAACGAATGGGGCCACATGAGACACTTTGGCCGGTAAAAAGTTCTCCAACAGTCATAAATAAGTCAAAAATGGTCGTGATCACAGCGGCAAACGAATTAATGATCTTTTAAAACAATATTTCGGCTCATTTGATGAAACAAAGAACTTTAAAACGGAGCGACCTTCGTCTTTCTGATTCAGAAAAAAACTCTAACAATGACGACATAAATCTCAGAGGGAATATTTCAAGGAAATCCATGTCCTCAGAATTTTGCAAAACATCCTCGGAGAGTATCTACCGCCTCCTTCCTCCCCCCATCCTAACAGAAAATCTCGAAATTGTAGATTGGACATCAAACGGTTTTCAAAGGGCAAAAACTTTAGTCCTCCTTTCAAAATGATTTAAGGGAATGTCCGATATTCGGGCGAACTCCTAGTCAGAAAATGAGTCGATTATCAATTCAGAGTTCGACGGTATGTGTGGATTACAAACGACAAAAATCTTTGTCGGCATTTTTTCTTAAGAATTTGCCAAATAGAAGGAACAATGCAAGAACACCAAGAGCTGGAAAAGAGCCGCATCACATCTCAGACATTCCAGACGGTGATTAAAACGTGGAATCCCACAGTAAGAATTTGCTCCACTGGACAAGAGGTCGACGATGGACGGACTAAGATTTCAAGGATGCGGCATTCAATACATGTCACCTCCTGTCAGATGTAAGGAATACGTGATTCTGTAATATCATTCTCAGAGATTTGTGATTGGGTTTTTGCCAACGGTCGATCTGTCCACATCCACTTTTGATTTTGCCGGTTTTGATGGCAACTGGGGAGAAAAAAAAACACACAATTTAGTCATAATTGTTTATGGCAATATTTCTTAAACGACTCGTGAAATAATTCGATTACACACAAGAACAGGGACGACATTTGAAATGACAACGAGCGTAATAAATTTTTTGAATGTCTCTTTCAGACGATGCCAGAAAACGTACTGTACACAGGTATGCAGTTCAAAACACACAGGTAGGTAATTAAGGTAATTAAGGCTTAATTCATAATTACAAATACTCCTGGCAATGAATTCCATATTTCTTTTTCATAACAATTCATATTTAAGTATTTCAAGAATGACATGCAAACATAAAAATAATAATCTAGAAAATAATAAAAGTATGAGGCATAAAAAAATGATAATTTAATTTTAAAAAAAATATACGAAGAATATTGTGAGACTTAAGTGCTTTTTCTTTAGGTACATTTGCACCTGGAAGTCTGCGTAAGTTTATTTAACTAATTAACTATAACTAATGTTTTCTTTTCTATCTTTTTACTTTCTATTTTTAATAATTAAAGTTCAATTTAGACCGCATGTGCAGGTGTTAAGGTTTATTTCTTTATCTTTTCACATGGTGAGCCATATTTCTATTAAAATCTTAGTAGAACTTCGGAATATTAAAAAATGGTCAGCACTGCTCGTTTCGCAAAAAAAAAATTTCGTTTTTATGCGTTTCATTAAAACAAGAAATACAAAAAAAAACAAAAGCAGGTAACCTTCTTTAATATAAGAAATTTCCTTCCAATAAATTTCGATGTGTAAAAATAATCTCTTTATGAATAACAAACTAATTAATTAAAAAGTTGAATATATTTAAGAATAATAATATTGTAGTATAATTTTGTAGTTCTTAGTGTTTTCGTGTGTAGTTTAAAAACTTATTATTCTGTTAATTCTCATTCGATTAAATAAATATTTTTCTTAGAACGTTTTACTCTAGAATCCTATAAAAAGCCAAAATCGATCATTTGAAAATTACAATTAATTAATACTACACTCTCTGTTAAATTTTAATTTAATTTTTATAGATGAAATATTTTCTAGGCGTTTGTTTTTTTTTTAATAGTGGCAAAAGTGAAGGTATCTCAAAATTAAAAACTTTGATTTTTTATTAGGATTAAAATACAAAACTTTACACAAAAAATCAAAATTATGAGCATTATATTCATAGATGAGTTAAATAATATCGATTTTTAATAATTTTCTCCAATATCCTTCGATAAATCTGGAAAATTCGTAAAGTTATAGGTGTTTATAGTCAGGTACGTATAAATCACATTTAAACTCCTTTGTTATTTCCAGGAGAAATCAAAATGCAGTAAAAATATAATAATTCGTAGGTTATTCCTTAATTTCTGTTTATTAATTTATTATCAATATTTTGCTGATACAGTGAATTAATTAAATATATTTTAAAATAGTAACTTCCTTTGAAATATTTCAAAAAACGACTAGGACATTGTCTTATGTTTGTTATCTAATCAGGGTTATGCGTATTAAGACGCATTGACCTAAACTTTAGCCAACAGATAATTGAAGAATCCAAAATTAATATAAGCCCTTTATTATTTTTTATTCTGTGTTTTTATTACATAAATAAGCCAAAAGTATTAAATGAGTTTTTTTGAAACTGTTCACTATTAAAAAAAACCACAATTCGACTTAAAACAATGCGTCGAAATCTTTGTTTATTGAACAGTCCATCGTGCACAAAGTTACTAAAAAAAAAAGACAGTAATAAAAATGAAAGTAGCATTCAACATAAAAATCATGTTTATTCCATTGGATATCGTTGGCCTCCATTCTCCACCAATTACAGTGTAATAAAATAACTGTAAAGTCATTGGATAACTCATAAAAATGTGATAATTCTTCGAAAAATCACACTCTAAATCATCCGTCCGACGTGGAGGTGTCATTTCGAGATGAAATGTAATTACGAGTCCCGGGGCCAATGCCAATTTGCAAGTTTAGTTATCTCTTCTGGTAACAAGTAAACGGTTCAGAAATCGTTAAGATAAGACATTGAGAGGCCTAAATGAGTAACAAAAGCACTTCTGAAGAAGTTAACAATAGAGAAAAAAGAAGAAGAACAATAGATAAAACAAGTAAATCACACGAAAGATCCCTCAAACAGGCATTCGAGTGAAATGAGACTCCGAAAGTGAATTAGGGAGTCAAAGCTGTTGGGGTCCCAAGGACCGCCGTCAACGAAATAAAATCAGCAGTTCAGCAGTTAATTTAATTTATTGCAACATTTTTATGGGCAACTTTATTGCATATAAAACATAATTTACTGCGTCTGAAGCCCGATATACACATCCGCAAATGTTCTCTCACATGGCCGGGGTCTGGATCCTCCTTCACCCCCGAAATGGATCTGATTCGGGTGTGCAACATCCCGCACATGGGACTCCACGGGGTGAGCAAAGGGAAAACTTTTGCTTATTAAGGATTATCAGGATAATAGATTATCCCTTAATTGTTTGCCATCAATTTTCCCTTCTTTTGTATGTTAACAGTTAACAACACGACGGAATACAACATTGCAGCCATCAAATCCTTAAGTTGTTCGATACATTATCCATTTTCCACTCCATCTATTTACAGGATGTAAGTGTGGGTATTTGGGGTACCGCAGAGTTCTCCTCTGTCTCCGGGCCCTTTTCCTTTCCCATCCTGGGCTTCCTTGGCAAGGACGATGGATGACAGAGCGTAGCCCTGAATAACTCACACATGCTGTGCCAGGCGAACGAAGACCTGGCTGGTGGTCTGCTTTGTATTGAAAGGCGGTTCCTGTGGGGGACGCTGTCGGCTCTATCTTGATGTACACGAGTATAACACAAAGTCTACCAAGGAATATCCCTTTTAACTCTTGCTCCTTGGCCTAAAAGACTTCTTCTTTTTTTTTTTTTTTTTCTCGTGCCATTTTGAAATATTACTCGTTTAGTACGAGTGACAAATCTGACAGTCAATTTATTGTGGAGAACTAAATGCGATCAAATGGCATAAGGGTCCAAGGCTGGGATTTCTTTTCCTATTTCATTTATCTCTTCTCGAATTGGTTTTATCCGATGATGAGGGATTTGCTATACCCCGCTAGAATGAATACAGGATAATGCCGTCCCGATTCATATGGGCTTTATTTCGTCGTAAATAAATTTGCGAAACGAGAGATTTTCTCAATTCCAAAAAAAAAAAAAAAATATATATTCATCAATGTGTCTAGAACACCTTTAGTGCGTCTTAAGACCTTTACAATATTGAAATTTAAATTAAATAGATAAAATATTGATTTTATTAACAACAAAATAAGTTTTATTTTAAGATTTTCCCTTATATTCAATAAATTGATTTTTGTTATCTGTAGAAGTAGAAAAATGAAAAGGTAAAATCAAATCCACTCAGCCAAGATCATCTTAAAGGACTTATTATAAAAAGAAAGAACATTTTTTCGTACATTTGTAAAAATTTTAAGAAAGCACAATTAAAATTCTACTAATTGTACATAAAATTTATTTAAAAAATCCAGATTAAATTCAAAATTGTCTATAGGTGTAATATATTAAATCAAATTTTAAATTTTACCATTTAAAATAAGCCTAAACTTCTTTTTACGCGATGGACACTTACGCTCCTGAAAAATACGCGTAAATAGAATTCACGTAAAAAGAAACACTGGCTACTACTGCTACGGATTTTTTCTAACTTTAACTTTATGACAACACTGTTCATTTTTTCTTCGTATTGAACAAAAGATTTAAGGGCAATAATTACTTTTATTATTGTAACAATTAAATCATAATTATTAATAATATTTATACAAAGGTCAAACAACCTGCTTTATAAATTTTAAACGGAATTTTTAGAGTGTTAATGAGTAGAATTTGATAAAAGTAAGTATAAAGTGATGCTATGTAGAAAAAAATTAATATTTTCTATAAGGCGCATTTATTCTACTAGTTGTTTCCTTTTTTATTTTCTTAAAGATTTTAATTTTCAGTCAATATTTTTATTCTAACCTTTTCCTATTACCAAATAATTTAAAGTTAGGTCCACTTCGAATATTCTTGAGAACTTCTTTAAATGCACACTTGTGGACACATTTTGAATGTCTTAGGCTTGTTGAGATACTTTTCTGGCACATTATTGAAAAGATTAACACTAAACCTTTTTCCTATTTACAAATATTCCACTGAAAAAAAAATTAAATGCTTAGTCATAATATTTTGACCTTCATCAAATTTACCTTCATATATTTTTAGATCTCTTTAAATATTTTAACGCTTACCTTAAATTTACTATAAAAATTTTCCACTGAAAAATTAAATCATTTACTTTATCTTCAAAAACATGTTTGT
Organism: Proctacanthus coquilletti; assembly: GCA_001932985.1. Classification (NCBI taxonomy): domain Eukaryota; kingdom Metazoa; phylum Arthropoda; class Insecta; order Diptera; family Asilidae; genus Proctacanthus; species Proctacanthus coquilletti. The sequence continues at coordinate 1,450,778 of MNCL01000011.1, forward strand.
TTGTCTGAGGTGCGGAAGGTACCCTGAACGGGCTGGTAGAAAAATTTCTCCGACAAAGCGGTTAATTAACACGTTCAATTTGGAGGATTCTAAGTAATCATTTACATACGAATAGAGGCTAGAAATGATTCAAATGGAAATTTATGGCCATTTTCTGTACATCTCCTTAAAATGCCATCAAAAATCTCATTAGCGCAATTATCACGACAGATTATCACATTCAAAGCTGTCAAGAGATCGTTAGAAATCATTTAGCCAACTGTCTGCAAGCTGAAAAGTACAGAGTGGACCGGGGCCGGTGTTGACTTCCCCCGAATACGTGCTAATTGTAGAAATAACTAGCTAACCTGATTAGCACTCCTTAGCTAGTCCGTGCTGAGCGAATCGTGATGAGCGGCAACATATATTTTTTTTTTTGTGTTTACATTGCGCTGTGCAGCGCATCGCTGGTACCTTATGCAATGAGTTAGAGCTAGTTAGGATTTAGGAGCGATATTTCACTATGACTGCACTACTTTCCCATCCCGTCGATTAGCCAATGTTCGCGAAAAGAAATAAATTGGACTGCAGAAGTCTTTCTCAAACTTTTCAATATTGGCGAGTAGCAATGGAGATTACAAAAAAACTACTCACTTATTTTAACAATCTCATTTCAGTTTGTAGTTGGTTAAAAAGGTTAAAAGGGGTTAAAATGTCTTGAATATTCTGAGATCTATTTCGTTAAATGATATTCAAATGAGATGAACGTGTTTAGATTATCTTTTTAATGACGACTTTTAATAAAGACATTGAAGATTCTGCTGTCTTATTTTGAATTTGTTACAAAAAAAAAAAAACAATTTAAACAAATTAGCTCATTCTTTTTATTTCAATAACTAACTTATTATTGTCTTGTAACTTTTTCCTTTGATAAGAAATAGAATTTTTATTTGTAGCCTAAATTTTAATGCTACAGTATTACAACAAGAATAAAGTTTACCTAAATTTAATAGAATAATAAAATTTGCTTGTAAACTTATTAAGATTATTTCTATTTTTATATCCTTTGATAAAATAAAATTACCCATAATTTATTTATATTTTTCAATATCAGATTCAGTAATTATTTTATTAGTAATTTCGTTTTTTAAAATTTTCTTTTCTACTGTCTTATTTAGAAGATGTCTATGTTATCTCTAGACGTACTTGCTAAGATTCTCTACAACAGAAAATTTTTAAGTAAAATTAAAGAAAAAAATCTAATTAAAAGTAATATAACAAATTATTTGATATAGTATTTGTTAAGATTTGTTAAAATTTTAAGGTTCTTTTTGCACATAAGTGAATACATACGCGTATATTTTTATATATGATGATATTTAGCCCTCGATTTGCACGGTATTCGATTTGCACGATTTCAGTTTAACACGATCGAAGAAATGCGAAAGAATTTCTATTTAAACGATTAGACAAACACAAAAAAAAAAAATACATAACATCTTTATTTTTACAAGAATTTCACTTGATTTCTCAAATTTATTACATATGCAATTATTTTAAATGTGAAATGTGGATTTGAATTGCACGATTTCAATCTACACGGCATTTTCTGGGAATTAATCGGCTGTGTAACTTGAGGGTTAAGTTTATTTCTTAGCGTGTATAGTCAAGTAATTGCAGGTCTAGTTGTTAATTGAATTGAAACGCACACACGCATACACTTTTGAATTAAATGCATGGATTTGAATATACCCAAGGTAATCAAATTGCAGAAAATCGGTTGATTGTAATCGAATGCAAAAACCACGTATGTTGTGATTCTAGAAAGCACCTTCTTATTATCCTGGGGAATAAACTGTTTTACAAACCTAAAAGGAAATACCCTTACACCTCTGACCATTTATAACAATAAAATAACAGTAAACTTCGCGTGAAAGAAGTAAATCCTTATCAGAACCATAATTACAACAACCCCCAGACAGTTTGACTTCCTTCCGTTTTTTCCACTTCGCACATAAATCCCGGCCAGCAAAGCAATAACCAGATCCGTCCGGCCATTTTCATTTAACACATCTGCACAGCAGTGGCACCATGGCCACCACTACCAACGACGGCTTCATTCGCCGTCGTGGCGTACAAATGTCCACGGAAAATAAAGTTGAACCCGTGTAACAGGAAACAGCTAACCGGGAATAATTTTTCCTGAATGGCCCTCATTGCATTGAGAAGGAGCACACTAGAATCGGGCAATGGAACCGGTCTCCCGGCCCAGGACACTCCACTTTTCTATCTAAACCTTACCAGGCCGGGCTGCCGGTAAAAGCTCCGATTTAACTTCTTCTTCCTTTTGACCAGAAGTAGTAGGTGGTGTAGGTGGTAAGGCCCAAGTCCAGATCCGGATCCTATACCGTACCAACATCGAGGTGGATAGAAGATGGGAGTATTTAAGTTTCCAACTGGAACATGTGGATATGCCGTGGGAAGCCCCAAAGCTCCATTAAATTCGCCAACATATGAACGTATGTGCGGGGTGGAGGTGACCGAATTAAGGTAAACGACGAGGAAACTACTTTTGCGGTTAAGTCCGGACAGACTATAAAGGAGCTCGTATATCCGGATTAGTTGGGAAGTTATCACTTGCTCAAAAGTGGGCGAGCTCGGATTTTATTTTAAGTGGGGTCGAACGCTTAACGATTATTGTTATCGACCACCGGGAAAATTTTTTCGCTTTTTTTCTTTCTTTTTTTTTTATACGATTATTCCTATAAAATTCTGCAGAGGCATCACATTCTCCTTTAACTGGGCAACGATAATGACCGGTTACGCACCATTTTCTACTCTAAATACAATCAAAACTGCTCCATTCGTGAATGGGTTTATTGTTGAATCGTTTGAACTGATTTTATTTATGTACAATCCGATGCCAATTCAAATTGTTCGAATTGCTTTTTTTTTCTCTCTGTTTAAATTTTCGTTCCGCTTACACAACAGAAATAAAATTGGGACAATTTTTATGAGCCCGTCGTATTACGTTCAGTCATATTAGGATTATTCTTCTTCGGAGAATTGCCAACCAGGCTGAATGGTATAAAAGGAGTTCATTTTGTCAAGACGAAAGAAAAAAAACACATGTCAATAGTCGATATCGATCCCATAAGTGTTGGCCATTTGACATGACCAATAGTGTAAAAAAAAAAAAATTATATTTTTCGCTAATAATTCAATCAAAAATGTCTATCAATTCGTTTTTTCTAATGCGCTTGTTCAAAATCGACTATAAATTTAAATATGAATTATTTTTAAAAATTATAATGTTTTTAATTGGTGTATAATAAAAGGAAAATCAATAAAATTTCAATCAGTTAATTTAGTCTAAGTGTACAGGTCCATTGTCAAATACAAACAGAATTTTGCAATTTAAAAGTAAAGGGAAGAATTTTCCCTTAACTCGGCCGAGGAGCAAGCATCTGTTTGCTAATAGAAAATGGTCACCGTCCTGAAGATATAACGAATTCTTGATTGACATCCACCTGGAAGGGGTTGATGTATGGCCCAAAAATTGCCAAATGGATAAAGAAAATAGAAAACCTGTCAACTGCCACTTTCCGGTTAGTTTTCCCTCTTCAATGTGAATGTTGAGGTTACAATCTGATACTTAATGGTTTGTCAGACATGACAAATTCTTGTACATAAATAAATAAAACCGACAGGGACTCGCACCAGCCGAGACCTGTATGTGAATGAAATCACAGAAAACTGTCAAGGAGGACAAGGGTTGGACAGAACGCCATTAATCATTCAAAGAAAGCTTTTAGGTGAGGGCCGAACTTCCTTTTGCTAAGTAGATCTACCCACCTCCTACTAGAAAAGCGCAGTCAGACCTAAGACCTTTGTGTCCGTATAGGACAAGGGCCAGACCGTACCCGTTCCATCCGTTGGGGCCTGTTTCATCAAAGCCCGGGCAACACTTGACCTTTTATAGGCTCTGATTTATCAGTGAATGGCTAGGTCATCCATAATTTTCTTTCGGGACTGCCGCACTGGGCCAGCCTGTGCCAATCCCTTTAAGGCTACAAATGACAGTCATGATCGGGAGGAAGATACCGTCCAGGCGTACGGTGGCCGTATATCTCTCCTATAAATAAATGCTTCAATATATCACTCACGGCGGTGGGGGATTGCCTTCCTGTCAAGATGTTCACGGAAATTTATAATCCAACCTGCAATTTGTGTCATGATACCGCATCAGGGGTGAGTTTTGATTTTATCGGTTCGCTTTTTCAATTCATGAGTTTACACCCTCTGCGTGATGCTGCAGTTACTTGATATCGACTTATCCCCCAATACTTCAACAAAATGAGGATATACGTGTTACGAGTTCAAATTTTACAGGAATATTTCAATTGTGAAAATAACATTCATAAATCCATAAAATAATAATTTTCCATTTTGTAAACATTTTTTACGTAATATTCTCAGATTGAAAGTTAAATATGATTTATTGCAATTACAATTTAAAAATTGCGCATTTTAATTCAAACAAAACGAAAGGACATAAGGACTTTATAAATTAAAATTTAAAATAAGTAAAAGAGTTAGACAAAGTGTAAAAATTCATAAGAATAAAAATTTTAAATTCTTTAAGAATATGAGAATAACTAAAAACCGTAATGGAATCCTGCAATTTGGATTAATTAAAAGAAATGTATAAGTTCTTAATTTTCTGATAAAGTACCAAAAGTTTTAGTCAATTTTTTTAACCTGGCGAGCAACTGGTGAAAAATTATTAGGATCAATTTTACCTGCGTATGATAATTTTATTATGCATGCCTTTTACTTATTTATGTAGTTAAAAATAATAAAAAAATATATGAAACCGTAAATGAGCAATACAAACTTGTTTAAAAGTACAGACTCTTAGTACAAATCGATAAATTTCTCAATCAGCGTTTTAAAAATCAAAAGGTGTTTTTTAAAAACAGTCGTAAAAAATTTTAAATAAAATTCTAAATTCTATTACTAGTTATTTCAAAAATGTCTAAATGAAACCAATTTCAATTTTTGATACTTTTTAAAAAGTATGCAGGTGTATTGTCGTTATAGTCGTTAACTTTGAAGCATTAAAATCCCGTGTTATATAAAACTTAATTTTAAAAATTAATGAAGGATATAAACATAAAAAAGTATAATTAAAAAATTATGTAAATAAATTACCTTAAAACTGGGGTGTTCGACTGCTGTTTCAAAAATAACGAATATAAACCAACTGCGTTCTAATTTATCGCATATAAAATTAATAATTAATTCAATTTAGTTATTTTTTCATTACTAGTTTTTTATTTTTCTCTATTAAAAATTATAGAAGATTTTTTGAATGAATTTTTTTAGTTGAAAATTGATCGATTGATTGATTGATCGGTAGCAAATTGCTAAAGATTGTATGAGTATATTAAAAAGAATTATATCACTGTTCACTGCTTTCTTTTTTTATAATTCTTGATACGACGTTTAAAAGTAAAGGTGTAAAATTTTTTTACATGGACCTTATAAAAGGAAGTCTGAACTTAATGACGACACATTGAAAGAAAAATATTTTTCACTAGATTTATAGTGAGTTATTAGTGAAGGGTTAGGATGTCGACAGTTTCAGTACAAAACAAATTTTGTTCAAATCCCTGGGATTATCGAGGTGACATTATTCATAGGGTGAATTCGAGTTAAGATAAAAACCAGTTGAGATTTGGAATTAGTCACGGAGTTTGGATTGGACAGAAGCAGGAGGGCCTGCCCTAGATGGAACAATAAATTACCCGGCCGCAATGGCAGGAATGCAATATTGTTATTTTTTCCGTTCGAATCGCACGAAAGGAAATGCGAGGTGGAATAAGGCGAAAATAAATCACTTCACTAATCCACAATAGAAGGACACTCATTTTTCATATGAATCGTGTTAATTTATGACTCCGGCGTGTCCCTGGGGCCTCAACCCTCACCGTGAGTGACATTCGGTGAAATAAATTGCCATGCAATTCATTTTTCACTTACGTGCGGGACACTGTACAAGTTCGGCACGGAAAACCTCAGGAAGAAAGGCAAAAACCAATAAATAATCCGACAAAAAGGACATTTAAGCCTGAAATTATTTCACCCGGCAATTTAATAAGATCAGAAGGGAAGTCGAGTAGACCCCTGTCGGGGTGTTTTTTTTTTTTTTTTTTCTTCTTTCGAGTCCCTGGAACCCCATATCCGGGGGTATCCCGGTATCAGTGGGGTACGAGAGTCGAACCGCAGTAGCACAAAGTGGGATGAAAAAACGCCCTAATAAAAGTGAATTATTTGCTCATAATTTTTCTTCTGTGTAGTCGCATGATAAGGATAAATGTTTCGTCTGGCGTGCCGGGCCGCCCAGAAACCGGGAGAGAGTATCACATTTTATTATTATGAGCGATTCGCTCCTTTTTCTATTTCAAAATTTTATACATTCAGCTGTGGAGGCTAAATAAATACCCATAAGAAGAACGTGCCCCGAATTCATTTCACTTATTTAAATTTCATTCCTCTCAGCTCCTTCTCGAGGCCACGCTGTCGTCTTCGGTGAATTTGCATAATTTCGTTGAATTTTTAGAGCGAATACCATGGCCTTACACATTTATTTTATTTCATTATAATTGCTTTTATATGCACGCCAGGTAAGAGGACTTTATATAGATTTTATCATTTTTTTTTTACCATTTAACCCAAGTAATGGGTTGTAAATTATACCCTAAATTTGATTCTGATTTTATCCGAAATTTTCTTCCAATTGTAAATGATCGATGGCATTTTGAAAGTTGTAAATTTGTAGGTATTTACCTGCTATTTTAAATAATAGAAATTAAATTGGAACATTCCACTCTTAAATGAATTAAATCTTTATACGCTATATTTGAAAATTGAAAAATAAAAGCAGATGAATGAAGACAGAAAAATGCATCTTATACCCTTCAGGTAATTCATAAAAATTATTATTTTAGTATCTACTAATTAAAAATAGGTGATATTAATAAATTATTTTTAAATTATTCAAAAACATTTTAATTATACATAAGACCTTTTTTTTCGTGAATGAATTACTAGTGAATAAAAGGCAACGTAAGTATAATTAAATTTATTTTATCTTGGTAAAAATTGTTTAATTTTGATTTAAAAACTAAAAACATGTAAAACGTCCGGTTTAAAATTAGAGAAAAAAAAACGATACTTATTTTTGGAAGAAAGCAACCGAAGATATAAATTATATTTTTATTATATTTTTTTTAAAAACTTCGAAATATTTTAAAAAAAAATAAAATAATAAAAAATAATTGTCACGTATGACATTTTTTTTACTTTGATATTTGAAACTAGAACTTATTAAAATTTTGAAAAACGTAAAACACCCAATTCACATAGTTTTCAAATTTTACTATTATTATAAAAAATATTACCTTTTTTTCAATTAAGTAGACTTAAGTCATGCTTTAAATGCTTAAATCTTAAGTGAAGATGTAAATGTAAAATTAGTAAACTAAAAGAGCTTATATGATTGATGTTTTTCAGGACATGTATAAATTCTCTAGAAAATAGCTAAACCTTTGCAAAGTTATTCTAGCATTCGACTTTGTCTATAATTGAAATTGTATACCCTAAGTTTTAATAATTCATTCAACGTATGGAGATGTGCCGTAAAACGAGACCAGATTTTAAAATCTTAATTTTCAGAATTGGTATTTATTGCTATAATATAAATTAAAATAATATTTAAGTTAAAGGTTTGATTACAATTAAAGTTCTATTTTATTATCCTCTTGTATTCACTCATCTTCAATTCTTCTTCTTTAATTATAAGTTGAATACACTCTCAGCGAATTTTAATGTAATTTTTATTACCCTACGATAAAAAATAATTTGAAACACGTGTTTAATTTCATTTCATTTCATCAATTTATTTTATGTTCAATAAATTTTCAAATATAAATTATTACTTTCTTAATTCTATAGTATGTTTTTATAATTCTTGCTGTAGGATGAGTGCTAATTCCCCTATTCGATTTAGAATGCATTTAATATTTCTAAGAAAACTATAGAGAAGACCCTTGACCATTGTTACTTAAATAAAATATGATTCATTTTTGCGAAATCGAGCCCAGCAAATTATCAAATAATAGCCCTTGAAGATTATATTTAAGGAAAAATGGTGGGAATTCTATGATTTGACCTATTTCAAACAATTACATTTGCTGCTGGAGCCATTAAAAGTGTTATATACCTAGTTATTACACCTCTATTAAACTGCGCCTGACTGCTATGATTAGCCGAACCCCACGAAATTGCTATGTTTAATCACATCAAATTATTACCTGAGCGGCAACAGGAACATATCATTTCTGGTTTTTGCCTTAAAGGAGGCGCCGACGAGGTTTTTCCTTTGAAGACGACCGGGAATCGAAAAATCTTTAATGCTGCTTTAATGACTCCTTAAGCGAAAACAACGAAACGGACTTTTAATCGAGGTAAACGGGATGAATGAAATTTGGTAGGGCTAGTTTCCCAGTTTACACCCGCAATTATGCGGTCCCTGGTCTAGGGTCCCGGATTCGTTTCGGACATGAATTGGGTATGAATGAATTTAAGCGGAAACGTTTAGGAGGCGCCTTCAAATTTGTTTGAATCACGAAAGGATCTCGTCTGAGATGGCGGCTAAGGAGCTGGACACGTTTGTCGCCGCCAGCACGGCTCCTTGCCGCTTGTTTAGAGGATTTATAGTCGGAAAGATTACAGGCGCCTTCGCTGTCTGTCAGACTGATTAATGAATATGTGTATATACAGGTTGGCTCCGACACCTGACAGTGAGGTGTGAATCGAATCTGGGTCAACCTCTTAATGTGATTAATTTTGCGTGTGACTTGGCCAAGTTATGAACTTTTCTTGGGAAGAAAAATCACTTCGAGTGTCAGAAGTGACCCTAATTACAACCGGTGCTGAGTGCTGACGTTGTTGTTCTCTTTTAGCGGCTGCATCGACCCACCGACAGACAACCGGACAAGGCATCAATCAAGCCGACGATTCGGTTGAGCGAATTTCTGAAAAATAACAGAAACTATCATCGAGACGTTTCGGACCCGCAAGAACCAAAATTGATCTTGCTAAGATGTCACACAGGCGGACTGACGCTGTCGGCCAAGATGTTAAAAGACGCTGAAAGAGCACAACTGGGCCGCGGGTACACGCACTGGACATGTTGCAAATCATTCGGTGTCAAAATAAGCAAAGTGCCTGAAATTGCGGGGTATTTTTAGTCTTTGCCGGATTGACTTGATAAACGCATTAAGAGCATCAAAGCGGCCCGGTTTATTTTCCTTTTTGGTGAGAATTTGAAAGGAAGTCATTCCCGGGGGGAGCTCTTTGTTTACGCGGGCCGGCACAATCGAACGACAGCCGATCACGTTTACATGAAAAGACGAAAGAACTTGTTCCAGGCATTGATCCCGATTCTACCCCGGGGTTTTGTGTACACTCCAATCAGACGACTGACGGAACGGGCAAAGGAAAACAAATTTGAATTATGAGAAAACTCAGACCCGGTGACGATGGCTCTGGGAAGATCAAAGAGCATCAGGGGTGGCATCCGATTCTTCCTGTTAATCTCCATCTAAATGAAACCAAACTCTGTGTAAATTATTTACCTAGTCTGAATAACATAAAAAGGGGTGACTGATTTCAATCCGCGATTATTTCCTACAAATCTCATTTTCTTCTAAGTAAGATGTTTTTTTTTTTCAATTACAAAAGGGGATTTTCTCATCCACTAAATCCGGCCCACGACTTTATTAACTATAAAATAATTAACTAAGATTTGTGGCACATACTTTAATCTTTGTAGCTTATGTCTTTATAAAATAAAACCGATTCCATCACCAGGGGTTGAAAATAACCAAATAATTCAAAACTATCATCTGTGGAATTTTTTGCAATCAAATGGACGTAGTTTGTTATATAAAATTTTTACTGATTCGAAGTATATTAACAGCAAGTCCATGCCTTCTTCTTCGGAGATATCTAGAACTAGAAACTTTGAAATCATTGAATATCTTGAATTATCCAAGTGAATTATCATCTTCCGTAGTCTGTTTGAGGTGCAAATTCTTGTATCATTCAGCCCTAAGCAATTTGTAGTACTGTAAGGTCATGAATCTAAGACAGGCAAATCCTGACTATGTCGAAATTCAGTGACCTCACTTTGAGCAAGAGCAACATTCCGGAATGGTGTCCCATCCCTGTCAAAGAAAGCCCTCCGAAAGGCTGGGAAGCTTCATCAAAGCCGTCTGCAAACAGCGGAAAATAAACACCGAATCCATCTTACAGTCGGCATTCATATTAATGCTATGTTATTACTCCCTTTCAAAGGTCACTTGCCAAGAGGCAAATCCATGCTGGGCCAGAGACACTGACAAGGATAGTCTTTTAATTATGCATGTTGGTCAACATGGACATCGTTTATGTTTGTCAAGGGTTAAAACATTGTTTTAGTGGTCGGCCAGGGGTTTGTAGGGCTTTCAGTGAAATTTTATTGAAATGTCCAATGTTCCTGCCCAGCTTCCAGATCCACTCGAACTCCCTTCTCTTTCCATTGTCCGATGAATGGTCTAAAACGGCTGAAGGTAAGTGACCAAAGGTAAACGACATGTCCAAAAACATTATGTGGTCAGATGGGTTGACCACATTAAATGGCCACAAAATTTGCATTGGAACCCTTTCGCTTTGTTTTTGTTATTGTCCCATTCCCAAAAACTCTTTCACGAGTTTTGAAGCAAGTCCGGTTGAGGCCTCCTGAACATAAGTTCGGACAAGGGTAGGGCTCCCTGTTACCACTTCATTGCGGTTCTGGTCACTCTGGTTTACAGGCAGCCGGAATCCCTTTTAATTGATTTTCGGACGCTCTCTTTAGGCCAGCGAATGGCCGGGGATTTTCGGTTGGCCTTTTTAAGATTCGGACATAAACATTTTATGAGCGGCTTCAGTTTTTGGATAAATAGGTTAATTATTAAGTATTTTGCGGGTACATCTGCAGGCGTGTGTGTTTTTTTTTTTTTTTTGGAAGCAAGCAAACTGTTCGCGCGCGTGATCCATGTTTTTATATCTAATCAGGACGGACAACATTTGCCCATTTTAGTCATGAATTTTTAATCTTCCGCAAAACTTTTGGGATTCGGTTAGGGAGCGGCCGAATGAGGGGAAACGGCCGGCGCCACCATTGGATTTGTATATTCCGTGAAAAGCAAAGATGTGGAGAGAAATAAAAACAAAAAATAGAGATACACCGGCAGATGACATCTTCGGACTGCTAATGGACAGATAATTCGCGATGTAACAAGAGAACCGACCACACCAACAATTTACGGCCCCATATCCAAAATTTGCGATTCACGAGTGCGGAAGCGGGCGGCGTGAACAGCAATCTTTCTCTCGGCGGATATATTCATAAATCTCGGTTCGCTTTCGCCTTTTTATGCCTCCGAACATGGTCCAGCAGAAACTGCAGCTTTCGGAGGTATATGTTACGAAACAGCGAATTAATAATTAATTAGCGTCAGTAGCATAATGCGGGAAACGCGTCCATTGGTCCATTGGTCTCTTTGCATAATATTTCACGTTGACACTGCAGTTCGAAGGTTGTGCATCCAATTTCGACTCTGTTCCCTTAACGAATTAATTATAAAAATGAATAGCTCCAACAAAGGCAGAAAATATATCAAAAAAAAAAATAAAAATAAAGAACTCTGTTTGCTTTTCGCGGACAATCGCACAAACATCACCAATTATGTGTTGGATAGCGCGTCAGATAAATTAAACCGGTCAGTGTTGATTTATGTTTGAACAAATTGGAAGGTCATTGCGTAAACATGTTTTCATTTCGCAGAAAAAAATAAAATTAAATAAAACGATTTAAAAAAAGAAATAAAAGCATAACTTTGCAATCGCGTTTTAGCTTGTCGCTGACATGTAAATCATTTTTCAGTTGAAACCTTTAAGGCTATTTGCGGCGACAGACTAATTTTTTAAACGCATTTCAATTTTGATCCGCTTACGTCGACGTTCGAGAAAATTTTGACTAATTCGTTTATGATGCAGATGACTATCTTTTAAGTATTTTCTTTATCTTTTACGAAAGATGATTCCCTCTTGTTGAAATATTTAGAGCGCACGCTTAATGTACTTATGTGTTATGTCACTCTTTTCAATGTGATAACGAAATTTGTGTGCGCTTAATTATTTTAATTAATTATAGATTAATTTAAAATCTTAAGAATCACCACTAATTTATTAGACGATAGTAAATCTTATGGGTTGTACTTTAGGCTTTAATTGAATTAAATTCGAAATGCGTTTATGCATTAAGAAATGCAAAATTGTTAAAAATTAATTACAAGAAATTTTTATTACCAAGTTTGATAGGTTTTCCGATCTTAGAAATATTCTATAATAATAGAAAAATAGTACTTGAGCAAATGATTAAAAAATAGATAAACACTATTATTATAAATATTTAAATCGACTCAACAACTACTCATAAACATCAAATCGTGCCTTTTATTTTTATTTTAGTTATTGAATTTTACTATAAATAAATTGACTTAATTAAATTGAATAGTTTTGAATGTTTTTTATGCCTTTATGTTGTTGTGTTATTAATTCCCAGAGATTTTAATTGAAAGGAGCTATAGTCTCAATTAAAATTCACTTGCTACTAAATTTTTTGTAAACTCACTTATGGATTTCAAAACAATTTCTCAAAATAATGGTCATACCCATTAAAAGGTAATATTTTTGTTTTAATAAGACAAATAAGTACAGGTATTTGTATGGAAATTTTAATTGAAAAATTTTTTACATAAATTAATAGGAAAACAATTTAAAATATAGTGTGCGTGATTTTAAGGTATAAAATGAAATTTATTTTCTTCATTTTTGATAAAAATGACTACGATTACGTTCTGCATACTTAAGTAGTGTTTAAGAGGTCTTTAGAAATTTAAAAAATTACGTTTTCTCCCCCGATTTTAATCGAAACAAATTTACAAATTTATCCATTTAAAAATTCACCTCTGATTTTGATCACGAATATTTCAACATTTCAAAAGTCCTAGCAGCAATGACAGCGTTTCATAAATATCGATTAGCCCCAATACACATATCAATCTAAACTCATTTAATATTTGTAACCTGTCCCAACTGCCGCCCGTAATTGAGCAAATAGACCAACAGATTATTTAGCAATTTCCTTCGTCCAAAGTACCCCGATTTGTGCATAATTAAAATGCCATTTACAACATTTCGATTTCGACATGTGCCCGGTGCTTGCCACGTAAACATGTAACCAAAACAAGTACCCACTCTTAATCTGTGCGAACGGAAGCATTCATTAATATTTCATATCAGAGCAGCTACCTACAGCGAAAGCAATGAAAACCGGGTCTGATGGCGTCTCGAATTAAAAGCCAACAGAGTCTCACGCCTCCAAATTATTTCAAGGAATATCGGAAATGACTAGAAATGAAATAAAATTCTTCCCGCGACGGAATCGTAAACACTTCCCTGTCTACAGTCGTAACACCCCAAGCCGATTCATATAATTCCATATACAATTCCGGGCACTCCCTGGCCGTGGGCAAACAATCGCCTCGCACCATAATTCATAATTTTATCGTAATTTATCGCGTTACGGTCAATCGGATAAATTAATTCCTTCGCTTTTATAGCGGGGTCGTTATTGTGTGCGAACGGACGAAACTCGGTCCTACTCATAAATTCTTGGTGCGGCTGTTAAGGACCCTCTCTGGATTATACACGGTCCTGTCACTGCCGTAACGATCCATTAAATTTTTCCTTTGTGTGCTATACCTTTCCAATCTTATCAAGGATAAAGTGGGCTTACATGGCACATATGCCATCGACTGGGATTCTCAGGTTACATCGGACGGTTTCCGTATGCGAGGATGCATCCGACGATGTACTGACTGTTGTCAATGTCGTTTATTATCTCCGGCCAGGAAGCGCTCCTAAAAGTCACATTCGATTAAGTTTCCATTAAGTCCCGGGGATGCGATAGGCGTACAGCGTGCAGGATTATACTGAAAGGTCTACTAGCAAGACGATGGACAGTGTTAGACTATCAAAGTCAGACTAGCGATGAGAGGACTGAAGGGAATGTTGGTTCATGGAATCCTTAGCTTTCAGTACTTATCCCCAAAACATTTCCACTTATCTTATCAAATTCAAATTTTGCTTTTGTTTGGGTATTGGACATTTCTTGTTTATTCATAAAAAAATTATACGAGCCCTTCTTTTAAAAAATAAAAACGTAGTAATACCCCTTACATGTCCAAAATGATTAAAACATTATGAAATAATATTTTTTTTAATGGACTAAAATTATTTTAAAAAAAAACACCTCTAAATAAAATCATCGAAAATTCCTTCAAACTGGAAAGGAACTTTAAAATTGTGAATGAATCGGAAAAAACGATGTCATTTTCCTATACCCAAAATTTAAATGTTGCTTTTAAGAAAACTTATCAACCCCAAAAATTATTAAATATAATTTTTTTATAAAAATTTGGGTTTTAAATTCCCTGAGAAAAAAAAAAAATTAAATTAAAACTGGTAGTTAAAAAAATTAATTGTAAAAAAAAATCCACAATTGTAAAGGTAATTTTTGTCCATTGTAATTTCAGTACAAATAAAAATGAAAATTATTTTAATGTTTAGTGTTTAGGTATCAATTTGTAAGAGTCTGTTAATAGTCCAAACAAAAGAATTATAAAAATATATGTTTAGTAATTACAGCGCGAGAACTGTAATTTATTTAATTGGATTTAATAAGCAACCATAGGTAAAAATTCCGTAACCTGTTCAAAGTAGAAATCAAACATAAAATCCAAACTCAGCAACTCTAATTCAGGTTATAGTTTCCAATTTGGTCGTGTTTCCTCCTTCAGTACAGCACAAAAGATTGTTTTAATTCGGCTAAAGCTAACTTTATGACTCTATAAATCCATAAAGTATATCTAATTATTTCTTTCTTGAAATTCATAATTCCTTATTGTATTTTAAGTATGTCCGCAAAACGCGAGAAAAGCTAAAAGAAACGAGGTGCCTCTGTACGTGCTGTTAGCTGGTTTCTATTCCAAAGTACATCAAGAGTCACTAATGCAAGCTAAGCAACAAATTTCCGATATTAATGCGTGTTTGATGCAATTCTATAATTTATTTTATCGATTGCGGTATAATACCTGAAATATGGCCCCATAACCTGTCGATAACTTGTACTATACGCCAATACAAATCAAAATTAGCCCCGTCGCAATGAACTCCCTGGAGCGCGTACTATAGCCGCGAATAATTTCCTTTGAAGTTCGAACGTCCAGTAAAATGTATAAAATTATTTTTCCGCCAACTTTTGCTAGCCCATTTGGAATAAATAAACGTCAATTGAACATCGAAATAACAATTACGCGTGCCGTAAACTATCCACATTTATAGCATTATTAACCTCACGAACGTTACACCACCGGTTCTTAACGTCTTACGGCACCTCAGCACTTTACTGGTCAATAAAATTGCTGATTTTTAGTATTAGCAATCGCTATTTTCTTGCGTAATGCCGCAGTATGGGCAGCAAACTCTTTACACCTTGCATCAGGTAACATTTCATTGGGCGGATGACAGTAAAGAGGATCTATAGTAGTTTGGATTAGACTTTATAAGAGATCTAACCAATAGTGTACTACTATGTTGGCACGGTGTGCACACCTTAGATTAGTTTACTGCCGCAATTCTTTGACCTGTGACTTTTAATCAATTTAAATTGGCAAATAATTGGCCATTTTAGGTCTTGCGATCTTTTCACCGGTAAATTAATAAGATTTCTTATGAGAATTAACTGTACCGAATCTTATCGTTAGGTGAAAGAATTTAGAGCCTATGGATTGCATTAAAGATTGCCATATGCATCGCTTATTTTGCTTATAAACGCGAATATCATGTTCACACCTACTTCCTCTTCAGGTGTATCTAATTGCAAAATCTGGTCTAAATATGGACCGTCAATTGACTTTTGCGACTTAATACCATTTTTAATAGTCGTTATTTATCTAATTGATATTATACTATTTTTTTAGGAAAAAAAAACTCATCGATCATTTAACCGATCATTTAAATCGACTAAATCGATAAGGTGAAAACAATTAAATATTTCTTTTAATTAATTTATACATGAATATTTTAACCAGTTTTTCTTTCTACTATGACCGAGATAAATCCAGTATTAAATCTACTTGAATATACACGTCTATCGCATGTTTAATCAAAAACTGTTTAATACCAATTAAAACAAATTTACAGCAAAACAAAAGTGTACTACTTAAGTAAATGTTTATAAAAGCACATGTAATTTATTCAAATGTAAGATTTCTGATAAGTGGTTTACATGCGAAGAAAAGTAAGGCATTTTAAATTTATTGATCGACCTGGGACACAGCATCGTGTAGCTATCAATGAACGTTAGAGTTGATTAAATCTCTGCATACCGGGGAAAATTGAAATTTCCAGATATTTTGATAAAAATTATACGGGTATATTTTATACTAAAAAAAAAAAAATAATAATAATAAAATTACTGAAGCATGACTTTGTGTAACTACCGGCCGTGCAATTTGTAGTTATGCCCGGTTATGTAATGAAAATTTCAAACTTCTTTAAAAAATCAGAGAAAACTAACAATTTATTAGCTTGAAATTGTTCGGGCGTTTTTTTTTTGTAAATTGTAGAGTAGTTTTTCTTCGTTACGCAAACCTGACTCTTAAAGAATCCCCATGTATTTAAATTTATTTTATGATGGGTCGTGTATTCGACTTTTAGGTGTTTACCTCCACACTAAAGTAATATTTTATAGGAATAATGCAATTTTTATCAAAAATTATAAGTGATTACTTAAAATATTACAATTTTTCAATTTAAAAGGTGTAGTATATCTTAAAATTGTTTCCCTTCCTTCGAATGATCCTGAACGGAGGTATTTTTTCAACATTTCAATAAAAAAAATATTGCAAAATGTTTAAATATTTAGAAGAAATCATTCATTAAACAATAAAAAACATGTTTAGACTACTTTTAAGACTAAAACTTTTTTTAAATTTTTATTATATTTAAGCAATGTCTAACAAGACTATAAAATCATGCATTTTAAATAAAAACAATAAAATTTTAAAATAAAATATTGAACATCAAAGCGCTCAAACTTTTTATTGAAAAATAAATCTCCCGAATCTAAAAATGTTCAAACAGGGTGTATTTTAAGGATTCAATTCGCGGAGGATTAAGTATAATAAAAGAAGTCTAATTATTCGATGCCCTTAACCAATTTACATAATACCAAACAAATAAAAGTTGAATTAAAATGTTGAATTATGTTTATTTTATTTCTTACCGGCATTATGTTGCCTTTGCCCCTTTGTTGTGAGCAAAAATGCAAACTGCGCCTTTACGTAAACCCGGCCGGGATAAATCAGCTGATGAACAATCCATCCGGGAAGTCTGACAGCTTCCAGAAGGATGTTTATCCTGGCAAATTGGTGTCGTTAAAAATACAATCGGAGCCCTTTATTTTGCTAATTTGAGCCCCTTCGGCTGGCGGCTGTTTGCTATCCTCCTAAAACAACATGCCGGCCGTGTCGTGCAATGCCACGGCCACCTCGTCCCTTTTTGTGGCATTTGTTGCCCGGAGCTCGCCACTTGAATTATTGCGCAATCCTGTTTCGTGTCGAAGGACCCACTTCGTTAGTTGTATAAATAAAAATTTCGCTGGCCTGTTTTGCTTGCGGCCCTCTTGTCTACCTCTTCCCGCTTTCTCCGGCAGGATCTTATTCCCTTGTCAACGGCAACCCCGCAGGAAGAGGAATCGGAGCAATTTCAGTTCCAGACTCATAATTCACTCCTGAGAAACATCGAAAATTACGAAACATCAATCCTTCTCGGTTTGTGAGTGACGACGACAGGAGCAGATATTGTGCCTTCCCCGGAGCAATGGCACTGAATCCTGGCCAAGATACATGGCACACATTTACATCACAAGATTTATGTTCTGAGATACGTACGTCCCGTTTCCCAGTCCCGAACTATGATGCTACTGGTTCCAGATACTGGATCCTGAATACCGGGTCCTGGGAGGCGTACTGTATATACATCCCCTGAATCCCTGAAAACAATTTCTTTACGGAATGATTGATCTGCTTTCGGGCTGTTTGTTACTTGAAGTGTTTATTGGTTTTTCACTCACATCACACACCGGCCCCTGAAATGAACACGATGACTTGACGCTTTCCCGAAAATAATTTCACATATTTCTTCAGGCTGCTCCTCCTACTCCTGAGTAGCCCCCGTACACACCTGAGCAAAGCAAGTCAGGTGAGGTATACGGTGACTGTCGAGCAAATTGAAGTTTTACGCGCCATCAGGATTTTGGCGGAAGTAATGGCCTGGCATTAAACGGCGACGCATTCATTTGTCTTAGGATGGTAAAAAGTGCTGATTCACGGGAAACGATTACACCCACTCATGTAACCAGGATTTATGTCCTACAAAAATCGCTTATCTGTACTATCAAACTTCATCCTCCTCAAATAAATGTTTGAACTAATAAATTAGAAGGTGGAAGTATAAAATTTCATCGTATTGTACAAAAAGTCCTAGCCTCCCAATCTATTGGAGGTAAAAATTAATTTCTTTCGGATGTACTGGATCTCTTTGTCATATTTAAGAAAATGAAAATTATGAATTAGAAATTAGACGTTGCTGAAGTAGAAACCTGCTCCCGCACGTCAAGCTTAGAAGTCCTTCAAGTCAACCAGTCCTTATATAACTAAACTACTTCTTAAGTAATCTTTACTTTCTAAAAGTAATTTATATTGGTAAAGGTACTTATTTCCGCCAGTATTTTCTCTTTTTTTTTATCATTTCGACTTTTACATGATTATAAAATCATATTTTATCAGAATAAGTTCATTTGGCACACAATTTTGAATAGTTATTTGCGTTATCCTTAAGGTATTCAAAATATTCAAATTAGTGTCAATTAATTTTGTATAATTAAAACATATGAAAAGTCATTAAAGTAAATTTCATGTCAATTAAAGAAAATCTTAAAGTCTTAGCCCAATTCAAATTCAATTCGAAATTCATTACATAACGCAAAAATGTTATAAAAAACTCGTGTGCCACCAAAAGAGCAGGTATAAAAAGCGACAAAATATCGCCGCAGTGCTCAATAATGATGGGAATTTAACGACTTCCATTAATAAAAGGCTCGTTGAGTGTAAATTCCTCCTAATTTCCAGCTAATTTCCTGCCCCATTGCCTCTTGCGGAGATACGTCGTATCGTCGATGTTACCACGATAATTGAGTTAAGAAAGACATTGACAAATATTAGATAATAACTTGTCATAATTAAAGAGTTAGGCTATCTGGCACGATTCAGATGTACCGATTGTCAACCCCGCCAACTTATCAAGTGTTTCTGATTTGGTGAATGGTAAAGGCAGTAAATAGCTCTGTGGGATGTTTTAGATGATTTTCGTAAATGTTTTAATGGCTGCTTTACGACGTTTAGTTGCGAATGCGACCATTAATTCGCTGACGAGTTTTATCTTTTAATAACTAAATTTACAATTTTATTGCCTTTGATCTGTACACGCCGGTGCTTCAGAAGACTACACCTACTTAGCCAATAGTAAAACGCATCTATTTAAGCAGAAAAGTGGCGTAATCGTTTGCGCAACGATTTCCAAGTTATAATCATAGTTTAATATACTAGTTCTACCGAGGAATGCTAACCGATCCCACCTATTAAAAAACAAACCAAATAAGTTAATTAATTGGGTAATTAAATTTCTCATTTTCCCAGTAATAGGCTTGAAACATCTCCCAATTTTATTACTTTTTAATTATACTTTTAAGTTTATTTAAAAATGCAAAATGTTCAAGATACGCCTTCCATAATATTTCGAAAAAAAAATAGCATAAATTTCTACAAAAATAGTTTTGATGTCTTTAAAACAGGCCTTAGATACACACGAAGCCGAATACAAAAAAAAAATTAATTTAAAAAGCACTAATTTAGAAAATTTAGAAGTCCTGGCATGTATGCGGCCCAGCAAACTTTCGTATTTTTCTAAAATTCAGTAGAATCTAGAATCTAGATCTTGAAAAATGAATAGATGGACAGACGAGTCATCCTCTAGAGGTCCAATTCTCCTGTTTGAAGATTCAAAAATTAAAAAAATACACAAATAATATTCAATAATTCCATTTTCCAAATTCAAAAAGAATTGAGATTGCAATAGTTTAGATGTAATTCGATATTTTTAAGACTTATTTATTTATCATTGTTTTAATTAACCAAATGAGTATTAATTTAAATAATTAATTATTTAAGAATTTTCCTATTTTCTCAATACGCACATTGAGGAAGATTAATTTTTAAAAAATGAAGAATCTGACTAAATTTGAATTGGATTTAAATTTGTTGTAGTGTTGATCAATGATTTGCATTTTATTTTACTAAATCTTTTTTTCAGAAAAAAAAAACTAGAAGATAATTTTAAATTTGATGTTAGTTAAGCTTCTATTATTTTACCTTTTAAGTGTTCACGTAGGTCATTCACCCGGTAGTGTTTGTAATATTTGCAAATGAAAAGGTATGAATGCTACTTTAAAGTGCGTGACTCGATTCCAGCCGCAAAATGCAAAAATAATTAAATTGCGTGCGCATTTGCAGCTGTAATAAGGTGTAATTTCAAGAAATCACGCTATCAAGCCAATAACTCATGCGATTCGATAACAATTTTAATTAAAACATACGTTGACGTGTCTCTCGAACAGACACTGGCAATAATAGTCCTTGGATTTGTCTGCGTAAACATCCCCTTCCTTGCTAATGGCCAATTAACGTTTTACTTAAGGGGGTTAATTTAAAACTCTAAACTGGAAATTAGTGAACATTAAATATTTATTTGAGTGTCGACTATCGGGCGTTGTGCACGGCATTCTACACGGCCGAGGATTCGCGGTTATTCCCCAGGAGCCTCGGTCTGGGACTGCGGTCCACGAATGATGTGAACCTTCAATTCCCACCTGTAAATTATTCAGCGATGCCATCATGCCATTGCAGCATTCGCGCAGGTATTAATTATTGCAAATTTTTAATGGCTTTCACAGTCGTTAAGAGCTTTTAGTGCCGAACTGTTGGGAAAGTAATTCACTTTCGAGTATCACGAAATTTCCACGTGAAATTAAATAGGCGCAGGTAGGTACCTGCACCGAGCATTCACAATGGGAGCGGCTCGACACGATTTTTTTTGTCTTGAAAAATTGCTTTAAACAATGTAGTTGATGAAAAATTCTACAAGGACGTATGAAATTAAATAAAATTTCGCAATTATTAATAATAAATAAAAATATCAATACAACAGAAAAATACTGGTATATCACTTCAAGGTGCTAAATATGAGAACCTTGAAAAAAACAACTTCGTAAAATATTTAATTTTTTTCCCTTCGTTAAAGATTTAAGACAACCAAATCACTGTGAGTATTTAAATTTAAATTTTACGTTTTAAAAACCTTTTATAACACGAAAAGTCAATTAAAATTTCTTTTTCACGGGCTAATTTCACTTTTAAAATTTTTCCAAAAGTATGTCCATTTGATTAAACCTGAAGTCTAAGATTTTAATTAAATTTTTTTACCTCTATTTAGTACAGAAAAATAAAATAATTTGTATAATCGCTAAATACCAACTTATTTTCAAACGTAACTGATCTCTAAAATAATCCAAGAGCTGCATATACAAAAGCATATTTCATTACTTCAATAAGATCCATGTTGAAAGAACTTTCAAAAACCCTATTTACACTTACCTAAAATTTCTCTGATTTTTGGATTTTATCATTTTATCAAGTAAGCGCATCAATTTTGATAGGGGCGTTGAACTTAGTAACGAAGTTCCAGTTTTGATTTACCGTCTCCGGCAACACGAAAAAATTGAAGGTTTTCCTGGACCTTTACATAACCTGTGAAATTTTTATGACTAGGTATCTGTCCTATAAAATCTACACCCATGTAAATGCACCTATTACATACAAGTCCACTAAATCTGGATAGCCATCCATTGTCCTAACTCACCTGGTGCATATTTTCAGTTCACCTGTACTGGAATTGCTTTTTGTCTATGAAAAGTTAAGATTGAATATTTGAACCTTAGGTGATGTAGGTCGTGGGTATGTAGCCCGAACAAATGGAATAGATGGATCCGCATCAGAGGGCCGATAAAATCCCAACAGTATCACAGTGATGCATTTCGAGAACGCATAAAAGTTTTAAAATGCAATTTCGACAACTTTTCGATTAAATTCGCCGCCATTTTTAGATTGGTAAAAACAGACGAAGAGTTTCGATACCAAATAGAACTCAGTTTCTGGCTCTGGTATCCCCTGGCTGCCGGGCATATCCGCTATTTTTCTGTGGATAAACTGTCAAATCTGATGATCCAGCTTTCACCGAGGTATCAGCGCGTACCGGGAGCAGAGCTGAGCTAGAGCTGGAGAAGTATCCCGGACCCTGCCCGGGGCGGTATCGATTTCCCGTCACACTATCAATTCAATTTGTGTAACTGTCACGTAACGAGCATCTACCTTGCGGCCGAAACCAGGAGATTTGAAATCCTATTAAGAGAAAAATTGTTGCCCTTCTGGGCCCCGACCCTTCAATCAAATGCCCTGCCGGTCCCATACCCTCGCCGCAGAAGCTGTCAGCGTGTCATGTTCTGGCTGACAGGAAGAGCAAAAATAGAAGGCGTGCGTCACCCGGCGAGGGAAATTATGTTTATTCGTGCAGGATACCGACCCGGTGCGGTAGTGCGGTCGACCCGCCAGCTGATGTCGTCCCCGGACCGTGTGCGGTTTTGAACCCGGGTGCTATTTGTGCTCGGCTAAACTGACCCCGGAGGGCGAAAGTCCCGTCGCTAAAAAGGAAACAGAACCAGCCGCGTACCGGATCCCGTCTCCCGGCACAAACAAATCGCAACCCTCGGCTCCAGTATGCACTAATTCGATCCGATAATAATCCCGCCGAAGGGCACAAAGTGTAATTTCCTTTCGCGGAATTAACTGACGGGGATTTGTTGGGCGAAATGTGCTGCGACGATAAAGCGCAGAGGGATGCGGTTCGACGGGAGCGGTATCCGCCGCCAAAGATGCGACGTTCTCCGCAATCCCGCAGGATTCGCGGTACGGTACAGAAACAGGATCACCGTCGTCAGCCCTCACCGCAGGACTCTCCACAGTTCGCTCCCTACCCGGTTGAATTGCTTTCACAATTTTTGCCTTTGCATTTGTTGCGGCGGCGAGACCCGAAACTTTGCGGATGACTTGGCAATCATAAAGGGATCCGTCAGCGAAAAGTTTTTGAATCTGAAAAGGATTCGCCCCGGGATAATCGGAAAGTGTAGCAGAAAATTGCTTTCTTGCCAGCATCGGTTGATATATCTGAAGTGGCATGTAGTGGAAGATGCTAAAACTTTTGTGGTTCGCTGGGTACCTGAACTCTGCCGGGCTGTCCCGGCCATGTGGCGGTTAGCTAACAATCTGCAAAAACGGGAACAGATGTACACCCTGCGGTTATCGAGTTACATAGATTTTAGAAGAAACGGAATCCACAGGTAGAACTTTGGATGCCCGCAGGTTGGCAATGTTTTATTAATTGCCGCGACCTTTCAGAAATTGTACACGTATAGAAATTTATACGTTTTTGGAACCATCCAGGTGTATTTAATCGTTTTTCCCTTTCTCAGTTACAAAATTCAAACTTTGGGTACCCTTCGCTTATGCTCTAATAATTTCGGAAGGCTAGAAACGAATTTAACTATCTTACACTTTGATCCCTTCCTTGTTTTGGTCCTTGGTCTTTTCACGTGGATGTAATAGTTGTTTGTTCAAATACTTGTGAAAGCTTCATCCGAAACATCCAAAGGAAAAATCACAGAAAGGGTCTGATTTCAACGATCCCTGGAGAAAGTATATTTATCCTTATGAAAAATAACATTGTCAACTTGATTGTTCCTTTATAAAAAGAAAATGGGAAAACAAACGCTTTGAGCAATTTTATGAATAACTAGCGATTCCTTCGACTGCACTTTGTTAGTTTAGTTTTCCTTGCCTAAAGCCAGAATAAATCTTGTAAAATTTTTTATTAAGGACAGAATTCCTTGTAATATTACAATTTTCAATTTTCAAACTTACTACTTGTATTTCTGCCAGTGTTTAACAACAGCTAAAAAATTTTTAGTATTGTAATAAAAATTCAAGTTTAATTAATTACACTTTTTGGGAAAACAGTTTCATATTCAAAACATTTTTCCAAAATTGAATTTTTAAAATCGGGTAAAATCTTCCGAAAATAAAAATTTCAAGAAAAATATTTTGAATAAGTTATCTAGTCATTTCCGAAATATTTTTTAAATTATTTTTTGAACAGAAACAGGTGAATTTTTTTAACATTATTTTTTTAGTAGTTTTATTTAATTTTATTAATTTAAAATTTTTATTTTTTGCCAGGGAAATCTTTTGTATCTTGGACAATTTTATGAAATTTGGATTTTGATTTTTATATGATTCATAAATTTTTAACTGATTCCCTTTACTTCGCTATCGGCATGGAGTTAAAAGTGGTAATAAAACCCATAACCTTTTAAGGAAAAAAAATATATGAATCGAAAAACATTCTATTTAAAACAATAAAAGATTTTGTTGTATTTTCATATCAGCGAAAATATGGATGTTTCTTGTTATCAGTTTTCTCTAGAATATAAAAGAAAAAAAAACACAACAGACAATTAAAATTGAAATATTTATCTAAATATTTGTTTGCATTCTAAAAAACGGTGACAGTGAAATGCAATGGAAAAATAAGGAATCTTACGTTACCTTAAAATACTTTAACAAAGGATATTCCTACAAAATATGAAAAAGTTTCTTTTTTTTTACAAGTTTAATTGAATATTCTTTCATATTTCGCTTGCTCTTAACTTTTAAAAGCTTCTTAAGACGTTGTTCGATATCCCGTGGAGAAATACCACAAGTTCCCGCTGGCAGGTTTCATGTTCACCAAAGTGCTCTATGCTCAGTACACAGTGCCATAATGCAAAAAGGATATAAAAGGAGATTTTAACCAGAATCAAAGGGCATTTTACGTCAAAGATTTTCTGTGTTAACTAACAAAATGCTAAAAGTTCTTATTCCCAGAAAGTTGATTTTCTTGGTGCTTCTTCTAGATCTGGTGAGGGGACAAAATTCAGCGGGACGCGGTGATGAAAATTGCGAAACGCTAATGTCCGAGATTCACCTTATTAAGGAAGAATATGACGAGCTGGGAAGACTGAAACGAACCTGCAACGGAGACGTATCTGTTAATAAGTGCGAAGGTCTGTGCAATAGTCAGGTACAACCGTCAGTTATAACGCCGACGGGATTCCTGAAGGTATTTTATATTTATGAATTTTATCAACGGTAGACGGTAGAACGGGGAATTCTTAATTGCATTTCTAGGAGTGCTACTGTTGCCGGGAGAGTTACCTGAAGGAACGGCTTGTAGTTCTTACACATTGCTACGATCCGGACGGTTCTAGACTTACAGCCACGGATTCGGCCACCATGGAGATTCGACTTAGGGAGCCAACCGACTGCAAGTGCTTTAAGTGTGGGGACTATTCAAGATAATTGGAAATGATTTATCCTTTTCTTATCTGCCTGATACTGCGATATGTGTGTCTAAATATTAAGAAACTCTGTCGATAATAAAAATTATGAAAAACACCTTAGTGTTACTCTTGTACTAAATTATTTCTGTTACAAAAGAAAATCCGAATTTTGTCCTATGATGTGATTAAGATTATTTTTTAGTAAATATTCTTAAATTATGCACAAAAGTGTGTACTACGATAGGGTCAAAAGTTCTATCGTAAGGTATAAAAAGAGTTAATTTTACACCAAAAATAAAGTTTAAAAGTTCACAGTCCTTTAAGGAACTTCAATGATTCAATCACCCGCAACTTCTCTCAAAAAATAAGTAGAAAGTTCGTTATATTAATTTTTATATATTTTGATAGGAGTACTAAACAAAATCACTCTCGACGCAAATATTCGCTCTTGCCTTTAAACGTCTAGATAAAATAACATAATAAAAGGTGATTGCATCAATCCAACCTAATGTACAACTTTGATTTCCTGGTAACGACGTCGGCATTAAGAAAGGTGCAAATTACCACGAACAGACAATTCGCATGCTTTTTTCTTGGGGTTTCGCCCATGTTGATCCCTCGGGGAGTCGCGAGCGTTTTAATCGTACAAAGGAAGCGCAGTGGACACCCATTACGTCGGTGTTGATTACGAAACGAAAACTCATTTTCACTTTCTTCCCTAGCGGCGAATCGCAATAAAAACGTTACTAATTAAAGCGTTGCTGCTGACAAAGCAGATCCCTGGGGGCCCTTGGGCCTTCTACAACTTCTGTTTATCGCATCCCAAACCAGACAATTGACTGGTGTGCCAACAGCATATGTTGAAGAATGTGGCCGGGACCAGAGGCCCACTTTTGGACACATTTCATTAAGTCTGTCTGTCATTTTTTGGTTGCGCAAGTAACCGTGCCCCCGCCTGTCCATCGCTGTCCAACTGACCTGTATTAAACGCCGCTATCACCATCACATCACCACATCACGTCGTTCTGGGTCGCCTAATGATGGGCCTCCATGCTTCTCACATCGGACGTGAATGTTGGGCCGCGCGGTGCCTAACTATCATGTCCGGCCCTACGTAATCATCTTAATAACAGGCTGCTCCTTCTGATTGTCCGTTTTCGCCATTCTGTCAATTTTGCGGCCGCGGCACTGACACGAAGACGTGAACCACGCCGTGCCGCGCCGCCACAATGCCCGTATGTGACGATGATTGATGGGTAGTCGCGGCCGCTTACCGCGAAACTGCTGCTTCGTTTTTTTTTTTTTATTATTTTATTTTTATTTTTTTTTAAATTCTAGTTACTTTTTGTTCCAGGCCGGGTATCGCCTTCGCTGGAGCAATTTATTTCATGGCTTTCACGAGGCCCCAGAGGCTCCGGAGAGGTCCCAGACTGGCCATTGTCCGGCCGACGGCTAAGGGGGTTGGACCCGCCGTTGTATGAAGACGCATTAACTCAAAAAGGCGGCCATTATCAAATTCAGTTAATAATTGGTTGTGTCAGTGAACGTTTCGTAACCGCAGGCCTCGATGGTCTCCTCAACGTGGCTGGGGCTAATCTTGAGGAACCTTCGGAGCGAGCTCTGCGAAATTTTTGCTAATTTTCACCCTTCGTGTAGCCAGGGTCTCGCCCGATCCCTACGAGATATTGCCTCCTCCTCATTCGACCGAAACTGAGATGTTAAAAAAGGTATTGCCTTTTTCTTTTCCAGCAGAAGCCACACGTAATTACCTGTGCTGTGGGTTTGTTTATGGATCAGATATTTCACGGCTCTTGAATAATTCCTCAGAAATCTTTTGTTCGACGTGCAAAATTATCCCTTCGAGATATTTGGGGCGAAATTGACGTGTTCGCATGTGAAGACGTTAATAAGGCATATTATGTGCAAAAAATGTTAATTTGACACATGTGTAACAGGTGGATTTAATTGGAGGGATGGTAGGAAATTATATAAATTGAAATTTTCATGATTTAGTCCAATAGGTAAAAAATAGTTGGTTTTTTAAAGGTATGGAACTATCAGCGTTAGGGTAACATTTGTAATTGATAAGGCTTTTTTTTTTAATATGAAATGCGAAATGATTTTTAATCCGACATTTGGAAACAATGGAAATTATGAAGGGCTTACTTTGTAGTGGGATAATTTATTTTTTACACCTGTAAAATTTTGGCGAAAGGGATTTAGAGTGAATTGACCATCATCCCTTTCTTGGATCCAGAAAAGTGCTCTATTGAATTTGGATTAACATTTTCCACACGTATTTTTTAGATATCAGACTAATTAATTCCAATCAAATTTAAGCACCAAATTACATTTTCTTGCAAATGTGACAGATTACATTTCTTAATCGGATTTTTTTCTTTACAGATTATTTTAAATAAATCAAAATTCAAACAAAAAACCCACTAACTTTAGATATTTTCATACATCCAGGATTAAACCTTTTAAATCCATTCGTACACCTTTTTCACAGTCTCAGGTGCACGGAAGCGTACATACATCACTACAAAGTGCAGTACTCACCTCCTTCCTGAGTCTGTAGCGAAATTAAACAACTGAATTACACGAGATTACATGGGAAGTTTCCTGGGCCGGATTCTCTACCTGCTTGTCTACCTTTTAGCAATTCAATTTTAATTACAATATTTTAGTTCGCAGCTCCTTGAAGTTGTTAGATAAGAGTCAGCTAGCGAAATTGACAGACCTCATTTTCACAGTGTTTGCTCACCTGCAGACTCAGGTAAAGCGAAATGGTAATAAGAGATTCTGTTCACAACTTGCTCCTTACGTGACGAGCTTCGAAGTGTAAGACAAGCAGATAATTAATTTTTCTTTCTCGTTTTTTTTTTTTTCTTTTCAAATAATTTCATTCAAATAGTTTTCATGACGAGTAGAAGAAAATGACTTAATTGGCTCAATTCATTTGCGGCCTTAATGTCCTGTTTTATTATGAAAAACGCAACCCGTCAATAAGATGAGGTAATGGATGCAATTAACTCATCAAAAGAATAATTACTCTATCGGCTTCATTACTAGTAAACGGTCGAAAGTTCTTTAGTTGCAATTAACTTCATAAGGCCAACTTCTGCTGCAACTGCATTTACAATTAAAATTAACGATATGATAGGTAAGGTAGTGGCCAAGTTAAAGAATTAATTTTTATGCTTCAACATCACGACCATTAAAATTGTTTGATAAGCTGGCGTAGTGTCCAATTTATTACACACCTCAATCTACGTGAAGCGTAGCCAAATTAAATTGATAAGATCAGATTTAATGCTATCTACACTTTTGCAACGTAGAGTACATCTCAATTAAAACAATTTGTTAAGAGTTTTTATCCTTTAAGACTTCAAGATTTCAAGATTTATATTACCTTCTTGTAGCATGGCGGATATTTTATGGGAAATATTGTTGGTTTACCTGAAACCGGTAATATAATTAATGGATAATTAAACAATAAATATAAACAAATAAAAATAAGTTACTAGATTATATCTCAAACTTAATTATAAGCTTTCTAATCAGGTAAGTTAATTAAAAATCCTTCTAGTCGTTTTCACGTGATATAGAAACAAACAGACAAAGACTAGAAATGAATTTACATATGAGAGGTTTTAAAAAAGAGAGAGTTTTATAACTTTTATTTTAAAATTATGAAAAATGTTCTAATTTAAGTCTTTTTTTTCAAAAAATTAGGAAATACTGAAATATATCCTGGTAATACAAAAATAAAGGGTTTTTTACTCAATACACACGTTAGAAAAATACTACTTAATTTTTCGAATATTAATTTTAAAATAAATTGTTTGATTAGATTAACTAGAAATAAATATGGTAAATTAAATTCGTAATATTATAATTGTTTTTAAATTTATCACTATAATTATACGATCTTAAGTAGATTTGGACATATGTAACTTTCTAAATTAAGTTAAAAATACTTGACTTTTATTACAATTTTTAAAAAAAAAAAACTTCACACGTATTCGCATACAATTTTTAAAAAAGTCGATTCACTTATTTTTTTATAATTGAAAACAAATCGTGGTGATT
Organism: Proctacanthus coquilletti; assembly: GCA_001932985.1. NCBI lineage: Eukaryota > Metazoa > Arthropoda > Insecta > Diptera > Asilidae > Proctacanthus > Proctacanthus coquilletti. Next base: position 1,480,680 of record MNCL01000011.1, read on the forward strand.
TTTTAAGAAAACATTTTTTGCTGTTTTCCGGGAACTATTGGACTGATGTGGACGAAACACTTTTTTACGTAACTTAGGGATGTCTGCAGCAGATTTTAAGTGTGTTACTAGAATTCGATCCGCTTTATTTTTGGTGAAATTGTACTATTAAAATTTTTGAGGCAGTTTTGTGTATGGTATTTAATTATTTGCCTGTTCATCTGTCCATCTGTACCTTTAATATTGATAAATTTATTTTTTATGCATAACTAAGAAAAGTTGGGAAGAAGGCTTCGTTTAGTCTAATTTTGTCTAGTTCAGCAAATCTCAAAAGAAGATCTTAGGACATCTTACGAGATTTAATTTTCATTTTTTTTTTGTTTAATACTTTGAAAGAGGACTAGCTCATAAAGTGAAGGAACTCTAACGAGTAAATTTAGCCAAATCTGATTAAGTTTTTTTTTTGCGATTTAAACTCGGCTAATAGCACGAAAGTAAACTAGTCCTTTGTCTTCAACTTTTTACATGGCCATTTAGTGGCTTTGTCTAGGGATGAAGAAATTGGTACTAATATTGCTCATATAGTCTCATAATTTGTAGAGAGAGGACGTCTTTTGTTGAGAAACTTTTCTTTAAAACCTTCTAAAAGTTAATTTTGTTAATGCTTAACTTTTTTATGATGTTCATTTATTTGCCCTACGACGTCACTTTAAAAGCCACCCTAGGAGGTAGCACATGATGACTTATTTCCTGTAAGCTGGAATTAACGGCCTAGTGTTGATGAAAATTTAAAACCTAATTTTGAGTCTGGGAGAAAATACCCACCTTTGAACCCCCTCACTAGTCGGACTCATCTTCGTCGGTCCAGCGAAAAGTAATCCACTAGACCGCGATTCGGTCGCATAGTCAACACTGTCGACCACTTGTTCTCTCACGAACGGCAGTACCTGCAATGTTCTCTCGCCGGAGAAATTCTCTTGCGCTCGACCAACCTGCATCGGCCGAAGCACACAGAGCTCGCCGGTTCACACCAGTGCGTGCGAGTGGGACGGCTGCACGCCCCACCACCACGTTCCCCTCCGGGTCGGCCGGCTCGCTCTTCCGGGGGAATGCACAACAGAGCAAATCCGCGTGCAGCAGCCGCGCCAGCTGTTCGGACGCGTGATTGACTGACACGACACGCAACACGAATGTCATCACCTAGGGGTCGGCGAGAGCCAGCGCGGAGCACGAGTCCGCCACGTCGAGCGCGCCGACCGAGGAGATCTGTTGATTCCTCCTCCGCCGTGTGATGGGCTTCCTCCTCTCCAGGTGTGCGCTGGAAAGACCTGGTGCAGCGGAATTTCCTCCCGAAAACGGCGCAACTCCAACAGGAGAAGTTCCGCTCTCAAGAGGAGCTTCCGAGTGCGTCCCGAGGGGCTCCGGGACCCGTCCCGGTGACGACGACAGCTCCTTAGCCTGGCGTGTGGCGTGGCGCGGTGGCATGTTTTCTTGCTCCGCACCGTGCTCCGGCATGTGTTAACCGTCCGCTCCTGCCCCTCGGACCCCCCCGTGGAGTTCGACAGCCCGAACAGACCTGAGAATCTCATTCATCCCGGCGCGGCCGCTTCTGGCCAAGTGTTTTCAGTGTTCGTTCCTCCGAGTCACCAGAGCCGAGACTTGAGAGTCGAGGTGGATTTTTTTCGGGCAACACTTGGCTTTTAGTCGATTTCAGATTCTTCCGTCGGTCGCATGTCGTACACACGGTCGCTGATGGCGCGCTTTTTACCGTTCATTTCCGATCTGTCAAACTGAGACACCTATCGAGTATCACCGTGTGCTGGAGCGCCCCTGTGTGCCTTCTCAATCGATGACAGTTATTAATGCGGTGCTTGTGTGGTGTGCCGTCGGGTGACGTTCACGGTCCGCTGTTGATCTTTCGGTGCACAGTCGACAGATAAGTGATTTTATGAAATTGCCCGTTTTGATTGTTGTCGACATTTTATAAGAATTTTTTCAATTCTCCCACTGTTTTTTTGTATTTTTTGTTTTTCCTTTTTTTTTTTTAAATATATGCGAAAAGGTTTGGAGGAAACTTTTCAATTCCTCGTGAGTTGTCCTGTTGTTTTTCTTCTCCTTGATGTGCGCCAATGGTGTGCAGTTGTGTGTCTTGCAATTAACAGCAAGAATTATTGAATTTCGTTCGGCACATGCAACAGAGGATTACAACGCCTTAAACTGGATTTAACCAATTACTACAGGATGCTGACGTCTAGTAATCCTAGCAACCAATACCTTCGCCCGGATTACCTGTCACCTCTACCCACTACAGTAAGTCCTCCTTTGTACACGATTTATAGAATCGACGTTATTTAAACCCGGACGCAGGTACATACAATTAATTTGTATGCACCATCGGATTCAATTGTTTGATGTGCTTGATCTCGAAAAAGTTTAAAATTAAAGGGACAAACATTGGCAGAACGCAAGATTCATTTTTTGGCATATATCGCGTTGTAAAATATCGTTTTATGCTAGGTTCAGTTTACATACAAAACCAACGCTCTTTTGGAGATGTTGAAAGGGAAAAAAAGAAAAATAAAGTGTAATTAAAACAAAAGAAGCGTTCTATCGATAGCATGACGTTTTTTGGAAATCCCTGATAAAATTAGCAAATTTTAAATAATCGGTTATAAAATAACATGACAGTATAAATATGAATTTAAATACAAGTCAAAGTACAATAATTATAATTAAAAAAGGAATCCTTCAGAGCGGAATGGACTTGACTGGGATTGAAGAGAAATGATACACGATCAAAGAACGTTCTAAGAAGTGTAATATCACTTTAATATGCCTTTATAACAATTAAGAAAAGGTCGATAGCGTGTGTAAGTCGTCCAGGTTTTGTAAAACATGAGTGCTAAATTTTTTAGCCATCATTTCTTCTTAAATTAGCAAATAAATAAAATCAAAACTATTGTTGAAAAGATTTTTAAAAACAAATCAGTGGATAGAAAAGATAAACCTTATAAAACCACACTACTTCGAAATCGAAAGTGCAAGACGTAATACACGCATCCCGCGATTTACACGGTTTTCAAATTTTAAAAATTACATTACTACGTACACTTAAACGTGGTTGTTTCTCAAACTCAATTACAACACAGATCCAAATGCTGGAAGAGTCTTAAAAAGTCTAAGAAAGAAAAAAAAAACGATACTAAATTATCTTAGTCCAGGTGAAGAGAAATTTACTACTGGCATTCGCTAACGTACAAAATTATTGATCGTTAATTTCGTAACATCAACCAAAATTCTACTAACATCATTGAACCCGACAAAAGCCGGTAGTTCACCTCGTGAAGTGATAGGTATGATAAAATAAGACGTCCTCCAAGATTAAATTTCTTTCAAGGACTCGGATTTGTACGACACCCAAAGAAAAGAAGAATCGTGCTTTTTTTTAAAAGATCTGGCGACGACTAAAGACGAGTTTTAATTCTCTTTGTTTTTATTTCGTATGGATAATTTGTAATTTACGTTACTACTTTTTTATATGCAAAAGGTATATCATTTTACACGATTTCGATTTACACGATTTTTCGTCGAATGTATGTACCGTGTAAACCGAGGGATGGGTGTGTTTTAAAGATATTTTTCTTACGTTTTTCGCAGGTGTTTTTTTTTTCTTTTTTGTAACAGGAGTAAGCTAACTAATAAATCCAATTTATAAGATTAAGTTTCTGTCCAGTTAGTGTCCATCTGGATATTAAAGACGAGTCTAAAGATCATTGATCAGATCTGTTCAGTTATTTAATTTGGAAGTTTTACTATCATTGCTCTACAAATATTTTAAGAAATAATATAAACTTTTTAAAACAAGTACTAGTTTCAAGAAATGCAGGATCAGTCTAAATCCGTACCTTCGTAAAACATCAGTGGACTTTTATGCCAAAGTTCTGGGTTCAACTTCACTTCAACATGCAAGAAGAATTTAGTGATAAGTTGACAACCGGATTTTTTATATGGAATAAACTCTTTCCCGTTTTCTAGTTCATCGTGTCTTAATGCAAGAGCAATGAGTTCGTTTTACATAAATACGCGCAGTTAAATACAAGTACAGCTTCATTAGGAAATAGTCACTCAACTAATTCTAGAACTAATTTAAAGTTGAAATCCTTCGACAGTAGGGTAAGAAGTAATACAATCTCTTATTTTTAAAATTGTCCTAGTTCAAAAAGCCAAAAGTATTCAAATAGAGATAGTATTATTTATTTTTGTAAAACCCCAGCTCTTATGTATAAATTTGTACTTTCTAGCCTATGACTGGGTAGGTATCCACTAACTATTTAAGATTGTTAAAAATTTCGATGCACGATTTTCGCCGTTTTTAAATAATAAAATTGATTATGTACTCTAAATTTAATTTTATTAAAGTTTAATTAATGAAAATTCCAATTAAACAATTATTAAATTAAGTTAATTAAAGTTAAAGTTAATTTTAAATTAAATGGTTTTCTAGTAATATAAAATAAGTTTGATTAATTGGGACTTGGATGGATCAATGTTAGCACATCTTGTTCACAATTTCAGAGATTGTGGGTTCAATTCCCATCGTGAGCCTGCTCCTGTGCTCTTTGTTTAAAAGAGGATTTTTTCTGTAATTTTCCAAAACAAAAAGTTTATTAATTATGGTACTTGATTAAATCTAAGAGCATATGAAAGGTATATAAGAGCTACAGACTAGTGTAAAAACTTTTTAATAGTCTAGAATTATAAATTTTACCCATCCGTAATAAAATTTTTTGAATTTCTACGAAAACATAGTTAACTGAAATTGAGTGTGGCAAACTTGTAGATCTTTTGAATAAACATTTCTTCATATCTTGGCAAAACTAGGGGAATTATTCGAAATGGTATTACACATAAAATATCACCCGTGAGACAAGTGGTCCTCCTCCTACTTGAGTGGCAGGATGACGACGATTTAATCTTCAATGAAGTAGAGCGAAGAATTTCAAAATCCTTGAATTGTGGGGGAGCCTTCACGATCGTCGACATTGTTAAATTCAGTTGTGATCTCAGTTTTGTACGTAGCTTAAAATAAACCTTTCCGCACAATTTCACGGATCCTCAATAAAACCTGGGCCTTATATAAATTCGTTGCTGTTCATTAACAAATTTGCGTTCGGGGGTCGTAATAGCTGTCGCGGACCGAAATACCGCGCACGTTATGGCAGCGCTAAATTATTTGACAGTTTCACACCCCATTGAAAAGCGAATAAATAAAGCGGCAAATGTTAATAAACATCAAAGAAATTTGTTAATTTTCCAATTTATTAGCAGCCATTGCAACGGACATATTTTACGCTGTCACCAGACAGTGAGAGTGTATATCGCGTCTGCGGGTACGATGGCACATTCTGCGTTCCCGCAATATGCAACGCGCGTCACTCCATGACAAGGCGGAGGTCCATTCGGCGGCAGGGTCATAAACATTCCACACCCCAGTAAATCACATTATTACATAAATTTGATAATAAAATGTTCATCAAGCTTTCAATATTTCATCTCAATTAAAGTGGATTTATTGTCGAGGGAAAGGAAATCCCCGCGGTGCCCATAAATAACGGCGCGACCGCGACCAAACAAACTTTCACGTGTCGCCGTAAATCTCGGCTAAATCTCTTATAACGGGTAGGCTGTGCTCGTTCATTTATATATACGTATAAATTTTTATTTATATTTTGTTCCAATAAAATAAATGGATTTCCTCGTTTTGAAAATCCGCTGATGAAAAATATTGAAAATTTATTGGCCGCCCCAAACTGATACCATTTTGTGGCGCGTTTTCGCGCTAACGTTTTTTTTTTTTTTCCCCTTTTTTCAGTTATTTTGTGTCGACGTCTATTGAAATTTTTCCGCGACTGTTGCTGTGAAATAATGGGAGATCGTGGTCTCATAAAAACCGATTTAATAGTAAACAAATCGAATAAAATTCAGTTCAAAATTTGAATAAGACCGGCCGATTGGAAAACGGGGCTAGGGAAGAAGGACATTTGTCATCATCATCTGGGCCTGACGACGTTACACCGATCATAAATTCATGGGACAGTAATTGAATGCTTTCGTCTACGATCGAGCGACGGACGGCGCAAAATAAACAAATAATCGTAAATAATAATGGCCATTGCCGGCCTGACAGAAAAAGTTGATTGGAATGAAATGAAAATTAACTGTAATTTCGTTGCCGATGTCCCCAGTTCATTGTTATTGAAATATTGGGGCCATTAATGGAAATATTACGACCGACAGAGCTCCATGTTAATGTCACCAGCAGCAGAGTCCACCATTATCCGCCGAACGTCAATAAGCTGACTTGCTGCGATTGTTTGTCATTTTCTTCTTTTCATTTTGTTTGCTTTATCGAACGTTGTGGTTTTTGATTCCGATCCCGGGGGGATTTTTACATCTACTCCCGTCTCAACTCGCGGTTCGGGAATTCTTCGGTTGGGCTATTGTGCCCTGATTGCTGCTCGAAAGAAGACGATTGGAAAAAGATTGGGAATAAGTGTAAATTGTATTCAATAGAACAAAAATTTCATCATCAAAAAGAATTCATCGCTTTGATTTGATAAAAAAAAAAAAAAAAAAACGTTTTAATTAAATTTTTTAAAAAAAGGATTGTCTTTGTTCTATTTTATACAAAGCAAACACAAACGCAAATTTCAACTATAAAATTAGCTTTCAAGTAATCATAGACTTAATCCCAATAGTCAACGATAGTCTATAGAATTGTTAATAAAAGTTTTTAAGAAAAACGCGTTTCTTCCTTTTCAATTTACAAAAAAATCAAAAGTTATTTTAAAAAACAGGCTTTGATATTCGAAATAATTAATTATAATACAAACCGCCGATTTTTACAGTACCCCTATTTATTTTAAAACACTAGAAAATAATAAAAACACTATTTTTTATTTAATTTTAATTTACTACTAAATTCAATTTTTAGAAATTCTGGTTATGGGGGGATGTCCTCCCAATCGGTTCTACCTTTCACAGAAAGGACTGTTCAAAGGTAGGTATTGGGATGTATAGGAATTCAGCTACACCCTAGGTCTTGTAGTTTATGAATCCCTAACCAAATGTTTCTATATAAATACAAAATTGGAAAAAAAATTGTAGAATTCTAGAAATAAAAAAAGCAAAATATTCTCAACGTTGACTCCTATTTGAAATGGATTAATTAGAAGCGAGAAAATTTAGTACGTTTAATTTAAATCTTATGTTTATGACGTATGCGTACTTTTGAAGTTCATAAAATTAAAATCATATTTTCTAACGCCTTTTTTTATTTCTTTTTTATCAAAACAGAGCTAACACATTTTATAAGAATTATTAAAAATTAGTTACACCTGTTTTTCCTTTTATAAATTGTGTGTGCTCGTCAAGAAAATTTTTAACGAATATGTTTTCAATTTTCAACGCATAATTTTTTTTTTCAACGCATAATTTTCTACTAGACTTATGGATTTTTAAGATACTTTGTTTTTTGTACACAAATGGTCTTAAATAAATTTTTAAAAATCTGTCTTAAGCATTTTTTTTTTTGTAATAATTTTGAAAAAAAAAGTTCCAAATTTTTCAGGTTTATCGGTCAAATCTTGGCACTACTAGACCAACTTGGATGAAGTGTTTTTTTTTTTGTATATGTTCTAGCATATTCCAAGTGATTGGATTTTTTTTCTGTTTAATTTATTTCCATAATGAGTAATTACTACTGAGGAATTTTTTTTTTATCCTAAGCAACACTTCCTTAAAGATAAAGATTTATAATGGCATCCAGAATAACCCCTAGATTTTAGTTTTAATTTAAATATTTAAAAGAGATATCGTTTTAATACAACCTTCACTATTTCTATGATTATCACTCAGGTTTGTTGCCGGCATTAAAAAAAATTTTATATCGTATCTTATAGCATTTAAATATAAAAATAATTCACTTCTAATGTTCGAAGGTTTTATAACTTAATGCCTATTGAAAAACAAACACCAAATAATCGAATGGAAACGTATAGTAAACTTGTGATATAAATAACAGTCTAACAATTCTACAAAGTCTCAAGGAATTTAATTCAAAGGCCGAGTCAATCGACCGACCCATTTGAGATTCCTCTCATGCAGGCTATAAAAACAAAATCGAGCATTTTAATAAATGTCATTGCAGGTCGTGAAACTGCCAGTAAATAATACGAAACTGTTGAAAGCGCTATCAGCAAATGCGATAGATAAACCAGCCCTGGTCCGCGCCGGGTAATTTATAGTCCACTTTAGTAACAAAACCAAAAAAAAACAAAACAGAAAAACTTCAGTGCTCTGACTGTGAATAAAATCGGGCAATGAAAAGCTGGCCCGCATTTTGCACATATGCTTAACAATGTTACCTGACGTAGCCGAAAAACAAAAATACCAGTCGTATCGGGAGAAAATAAAAGGTAAAAAATTGCTAAGGACACTATGAGTTTAAAAAAAAAAAAAAAAACAAAGGTGTATATATATGTATATACAAACTACACCTCACACAGGTGACTCGCGGGCAACAAATTTCAGCATTTCATACTCTGATGGCCTCATGTTCTCCTTACGGTGGCATTATCTGTCCACGGACATCTCATAAACATTTGTCAAGTGATCAGCCGTGCGACTTTGTTCCCGCGGATCCCATATGCAAATTGCAAAATATCACAGAGCCTGACGACGTGCGGTAAATTCACCGCGCGGCTCACCTTTTATTCCAATTTTAATTAATTAGTCGTGATGTATAACTAATGCTGATTGCTGAAATTTGTTACTAGAACGGCGATCGTGGCGGTTAATATTTTATAATGGGGTTTTATTTTTTATTTTTCATTTTTTATTTTTTTTTTTTGTTTTAGTCTATTTCTTTCTATAGCGACACCTCGCGAAGCCGCTTTAATTAACGACGTGATCGTCCCGCATACGGAGATCGAAACATGTTTTGCATTTTCGAAGTAAGCAGGAAAAAAAAAAAAAAACATACAAATATATCGCTAAAATGTCGCTACGTCGCCGTTTGCTCGTGAATTATTCATGGAGGTATATAATGCGGTCCTGGTCAAGTCTAATTGATGACCAACCGATGATAGATAGCGCGATAATAAATGGCTTTCGTAACGACAAGTAGGCGATCCTAATGATCTTGATAGTGATGATTTTCTTGATACAGCGCACACCAACTAATGCGTGGGGTGTGTTCCTTGTGAGATAATTTTCTTTAGTCTTCAATGTCGTGTATTATGGCCCCATCTTTAAGTATGGCGGCAAAAAATTTAAGATACAAAAGATGGTTGTACACCCCCCCCCTTTTAATATCGGGTGCGGTATGGCTGATATATGGTAAAAGTTTTGTGTGGGGGGTGGGCGGGGGGTGCTATCCAACATATGTGTGAACGTCGTTTTCAACAAAAAAAAAAAAGAACTTTTAATGCGAATTGGGTTAAAAGAGTCGTAAAGTTGATTTATTGGGGAATATTGCTAAATAACAATTCGCTTAATCACCAGATCGGGCACGGCTTTATGGTTATGGTCCATGGTGGAGCGGAATCGAAACGATTCGAATGATATTATTTTTTAATGAGCAGCAGCCCAGATAAAGGCGCTTCTTAATGGTGCTGACACTGGGCTTCGAATGGGATTTATTGAAATTTATTTGAAAGCCATCGAAGCAAATACAGGCGATATATCGTCTGTTTAACATTCGACTGATTTATTTCGGTAACTTTTCGTATAATATCCACACAAAGTTTCCGTCAGCGATATGCTTTTGAATTAATATTTTATTTATTTGTTTTTTTTTTTTTCATTTCTTGATTTCTTGAAATCCATTTATTCCATTGAATAGTTTTTCTACCAAGACGAATGGTCTCTTCCGGCATAATTCTGTATAGTCAACGATAAAAGCAAGGTTTCTGGGTTAATCTCCAAATTAGCGATTTAGAAATTTGAAATTATGAATCGACCAATGGCTTAATAAATTTCTGTAGATATATTTTTTTTATTTATTTTCTCAAACATGAAAATATTTCATTCTTTACGATTTAACAAAAGTGTTGAAATACATTTCTTTTGATAATATTTTTTCTTTTTATTTATAATAAATGATAGTCATTGTAAAATGACACAAACATTTACTAAATTGTAGATTTTTTTTATTTATTTATTTTCTTTTTTTGAATACGAAATTTATAGTAACTGAGTATCTTCATTGGATGAATGCGGGACTAATAAAATGTCGCCGTAATAATTGCTTAAGACTACTATAAAAGCTTGTGTTATTCAAACTTTTCGCAATTTTGTTTGTTATATGATACAGCGCAATTAAATTTTGATGATGTCACACTTTAATGGGTGCATGTCTCACACTAGACTGCTTTAATTTAAGCTATTAACTAGAAAATAGTTCATTATTGTATAGAGTTTTAGTATTAAAGACTATTCCATTAGTAATTTGTGTTGAATGCTGGGAATTAGATTGGACCTGGGATTCACACTATGCCGCTGTGAAGTCTTTTCGTTTTTATATCTTTAGTGTGTCGAGGATCACAGGAATTGGAATTTATTAAAAAAAAAAAACTATAATTATGTTAGATAGCAAAATATCAGATTCATGCATAATTTCTTTTTTTTAAGTTGAGATTTAGGAAAAAATCAAGGCAGCAGAAACCCCATGATTTTTCTATAGTCAATATTTAAAATAAGACTCCATAGTATCAAAAGAATGCTTTGAGGCTGCGTTGATTTCCTTGAGAAACCTCTAAAAATTGTTATTCATGTGTGGTTCCTACTACGTCCAAATAAACAAAGAAAAAACTTTAAGACTTAAAGCGCTTAACTTTTTAAGGAGTAGCAAGAAAATCATAAAATAAATTATCTGTGTAGTTTATTTTTAAATTGTGCCTCCAACTTCAAAGTAGTAGGTTCTCGCAAAAAAAAAAAAAACGCATTTAAAATTTTATTGAGTTATATAAATCTAAATAAAAAATATCCGGATTTTATTTCTAAAATTTTAAAATCTGACCTTCCTTTTTTTTTATAAAGAAGAAAATCGAAATTGTTAACCTTAAACCCTTTTTTTTAACATCGAAAACAAACATTTCTGATTCTAAATCGCCATTAAGTTAATGAAATAAAATTTTTATCGTATCAAAAAAGCTTTTTGATGTCAATTTTAATTTTAATTGTTTTTCTAAGTTACCTTCTTCTGTTTTCCCTCGAAATCGCTTTATATATATATTTTTTCTTTTTTTAAATTCAAAATGTTGTTTGTGACCCTGATCAATTATTGAACCCTAAACCCTTTTGCGTCTAGAAGACTCTATTTTTTTAATCTACTGAACCTTCTACTTGAGTCATAAAAAAAATAAAACAATATCATTAACTGAAGATTATTTAGTGCAATTAATCTTAGGAAATACTTTCTCAAACTATTTGAAACTATTTTAAATATTGAAATATTTTTGGATAGAGTTTCTGATAGCAAAAAAACAGAGCGCTACAAATGATATAGCCACAGAAAAAATCCCAATAGTACTATGCTACTATAGTATAATTTGGTTTTTAATGGCGGTTTTTAACTTCTAGCACAAAACTTTTGATCAATAAAATGAATTAATTTTTCGCTACAAAAGAACAGAATATTAAAAAATTCCTTTAAATAAATGCTTATTTATGGATTTATTAATTCCGTTCTATATCTGAGAGGTAAGATCAATAATTAACTCCTTTGTTTATGTTTAAAATGTGAACAAATTAACGAACGTTTAATCAAAATTGACGTACGACAGTTTTAGCCTGATCAAACAAAACAAAACAAAGGGTTCTATTACAGCTCAGCATCTTCTAAGCTAAGCTATTCACTAAAATAAAATCTAATTTCGTTCATTGGATTTTCTATTATGAAATAGCATACAAAAATATAATGGCATTTTCTGGATTTCTAAAAGAGACTAACCTGCATAAAATCGACTTTAATTTATTTTTCCACTTCTAGAGCTAGCATCAAGATGATACACACTCTAGATTATCTCTAGATCGTTGAGCTTCGTGGCAAGTTTATTATAAAGTATGAATACACATGACCCTAGCTTTAGATTATAAGAGATTTGTAAGAGATCGGCATTAGTTTGGTTTTGCAATCCTTAACGTAATTGTTCAAACGTGCACTACGGGAAATTAATTGATCGCTGCAGGACATCTTCAGTAGGAAAAGAAAACATCGGAAATTATCAAGGGATTGCATAAGACTGGCTAAGAAATGAAGACTATACCTCCTTCGGATGGTTCAAGAAGCCAGGAAATGTACAATTAGTCAAACTGCTTAAGAAACAGTATGGAAATGGTACCGTCGCGTAGCGGAGTTGCGTTCGCGTTGAATTCCGCTCATTTAACAGAAAATTCAATTTGAGTCATTCAACGTGGTCAGAGGACTCGCACAAATTCAATTAGTCAATGTCAGGAGTTTTCCCAATTAGCGGCTGGAGGATGGAATCCACCCCAGGTGAGTGGTGGGTCCTCCGTTTGACACGGTACCCAAGACATATTTAACTTTCTCTTCCTAGTCGATGATGAACCAGCGCCGGCGGTAGACGCGAGTAGCTGACAAAGTATCAGTTACCAACTCGCGAGCATTAATTACACTCCTTCACCTCGGGCAATCACTCACCTCTGGACTAATGCCGTGATGGCATGTCGTCCGTACGCGCCCTTGTCACTCCGTCGGCGTTGTCATTATCTCGGCGGGGCCATCATCAGTCAAAATATCGACTGTCATGGCCACGAGGGAGTGGTATTCCCCCCGGGGGGAAAATTGATTTTGATTGACGGATGAAAAGTACATTCCGTGGTCTGGACGATGGTGTGGCCGCAATAAGACGGTACGCGGTCACAAGTCAGCTATTAACAAAAATCGGTGGATAGACTAAAATAGAAGAAGAAAAAATCTAGGAAAAGACGTCCGCATGGATGATGATGATGATTCACCCAATCACCGCGATAATTAATCATAAATCAATTATTTGTCCCGAGCATTAATCATTCGATTTGATTTCTGCACAATCCTCCGCACTCTTGCTAGAGTTAGTTTTTCTCCATCCCGAACGACGACTATGTCTAGAGGGAAGATTGACGAAATTTTTTCCCTGCCATTTGTCCGGGACGCGAAGGAGAGCACCAGGGCTAGTGCAGGTTCCCCAGAATCGCGTGATATTGACGATGATTGATGAAGATTCTCGAGTCATCGGACAGGGTGCTTAATTTTCTTTTTTGTTAGAGCGCTGCTGTAATGCCGCCCTCCATCCTCCATATCGAACTGGAAAGCTACTGTAATTAGTGCTGAATGTAGAAAAGTTGCTCTGTTGACGGCCAAGATAAATTGTAGATTGCGTGCCCAAATGTGGGCTCATTTATGCGATCGCCGGGGACTTGAAAGTGTTGATTAAGCATTTAAGGGATAATCTCTTCGAAATTCCTGTGAAGCTAAGGAATACCACAATGGCGATGGTGGTGGGATGGTTCGTGATAAATCAATAGCAAGGTAATAGCGGCCGCGTCTTTTTTTTTTCGTAATGGTACTTTTTCATTCGAATGAGATTAATCAGCGATTAACCGTAATGTGATTTCAAAGAAGACCTAGTTCAAGGTCTGTTGTGGTAAATCGCAATTCATTTGCGCTTTGATTGGCGTTCCACACTAATCCAATTTAAATCATTTTTAGTACGAGGGCTATGTAAATCGCACTAATAAAAACCAACTATTGTGGAATTCCTATTTGAAAGCTGTGGCACTTAAAGCGTGGAATGAAGTCATGGCAATTCATAGCCATTGCTTTTTCATTGCTTCACTTCAATTGGCAGTAATAAACTTCAAATTTTTTAATAAAAGACACAAACAAAGTTTATTAAAAACAAACATAAGGCTTTTAAGCAACTGAGCTATCATTTATTTTTCCAAAAAATCTGTTTTATATTGTAAAAGAGTTAAATAACAATACATTTATGACTTGTAAAGGACTCTAATTTGATTAATACAATAATTAGCAACAATTTTGATTGATTTAAAAAAATTTTTTGATACCGATAATTCTGTTCGAATTCAAGATTTTTAATAGAAGTTCGAAAAGTTCTCGGCCTGACGAAAAAATGGTTTTAGGTGTATAAAATTGCAATAATTTCAAGATCTACGACACCTTAGTAAAATCACTTAGACTCTTCCTGAGATTGAGTATTATTTTTGTACAGATTTTATTCGATAGAGAATACTTTTGAGCTGTTTATTGGACAGTAGTACACTTTTATAATAAGTACCGAATATTCCCTTCTAAAAACTCGCTTTTCTTTCAAAAATATGAATTTTTAGTTTGTCGGTTTTCGTATTTCTTTGCTAGATCTTCGAATTTCCTGACTTTTGATTAACCTCCGTATTTACTCTATAAACTTCTCATATGTAAGAATTGTGTTAAACATTGACCCTATGATGTCTTTTATTTTCCTTTCCTTGTAACAAAAGCTGACCTTTTTGAAACACGTTTTAGTTATGGAAATGTAGAAAAAGTGTGTAAATAGTGCATTTATGTGCTAAATAATCCTAACTTAATTGAAACATATTCGCAGCTCTTAAAAAACATCTATTGTGAAATAATACAACAGACGCGGAATGTCCTGATCGGATTTTATAAGCGTTTTCCCCTCTTCTGGACAGTTTCCGAGAAACATCCACTGGACAAGTGATGGAGCATAGTAAGACTTAATTTTGAGAATAAACGATTAAATCAAGAATGTACTTGCGGCCGAAATTCGTATCCCTCAATACATTTTATATTAGAGAAGCTAACAAAGCAATCACGAAACTGCAGAGATGCTGTTAACCCAAATTTCCAGGAGGATAGTCAGTGAAGTAATATAATACCTTTGCTTCAAGTGCATGCCGTAACCGCATCCTCTGAAGTTCTGCATCTGCACGCCTAGCTGAGTTCAATCCCGTGTTAATTTCTCCTTTGAAAACCGACTACAGGCAAACTGCAGCACAAACATTTGCCATATTTCCACGGAGCGCATATGAGCGAATTTTCATATTCACTACCGCCATGTATTCCATTTTCCATGGCAAAAGCAGAGCACCTTCGCAATTTCTGTCGCACATTTGCAGTAGCATATCATCACTTCCGGTGCATCATATCCCTTGTATGCACCTGTACGAGGCGTGTGCTATACAAAACTAACTCCCACATATTCCTCACATTTCGCTGAATTTAATTCAAAAACCCATTTTGACACCTCGACGAAAATGGGCGAAAAGAACAGAAAGTGACGTACTTCCGGCAATTCTGCCGCTTCACCGCTTCGCGTGAAACAGTGACACAAAGACGACGCCATTTCCGACTCCTGAATGTGGTGCGTTCACATCACACCGTTCATGCGAAACGTGCGGTTGTATGAATTGAAACTGCACTTCGTCTGCCGCGCCACATGCAACGCCCTGGGTGAAATCCTAGCGCGATGGTGGCGCGGAGTGCACAACTCATTACTGCGCTTTTCCAAGTGAAAAACGCAAATGTGATGAGACACTAATGAATAGATTACTGTCACGCGATTAACGATAGAAAATTACACTCGACCGTCTCTAGTCTCATCCCGCGCACACTTTCCGTCTACCCGCACCCGTTTCATGCGTCTCCCGCATGAAATAATTATCTTTCGCGGTTTATTCACTCGCGAGCATGTTTCGCGCTGACATCCACCGCATACTTTCGACACAAATCTCTCATGCGCGGGCATTAAGGCACTTGAACATTCGCGACGGTGCATTTCTTCTGCATGTCGCATTAATTATCCACTTGGGATGTCGATAAGTGTCGGGGCCTCTAAGTGGGTAGATATACAAATTTCAAAATGATTAATAATTCTCGCGAGCATAATGTTAATTATCTGAGCGCGGGTACCGTGCGGCCGCAACGGCAAAACTTGTTCGAGCTGTTGTAAATCAACGGGCGATGCATCGCGCGCTCGTTTTATTGTCATCGTCGTCGCCGGTGATATTTGCAATGCAACGAAGAGGAATTTTCTAAAAGCAGCACTCGAGCTGCTCATCCTTTTGGATAAAATGCTCATTAAGTGGATTTATTTTGTGGAAAATCGCTACTCGCTCGTTTATTAGCGAGTACGGTCTATTGTGGCTATCTTTGCTAACCAGGATGTCGGTCAAACGTCGAATGGCTATTTTTCGTGTGAAGAATCTTGCAATAGACAATTTTTTATACGTAACGAATATAAGTGGAACTTTTATTCTGTCTTGGGGCGCTTTCATAAACCACGTAATTTCATAAAGACCATCTTTTTCAAAATATTTTGTTTTCGGAAGTAGACCTGGGAAAGGAAGGATTCGTTTTAAAGGTATACACGTATATAGTAAAATTCCGAAGACTGATAGATAACCTAATGATCCTACGAAGGTTCTGTTTCCTTTTTCTTTTATTAACAATGAACACTTTAAGAAAGTAATCTTTGAATAATTACCTTAAAGTACAGATACCAAAAAAGCATTATTTAAAGACATATAAAAACTATTGGACGTATTTTAGTTATTTTTATTGAAAATACTCTTAAATTAATTTGACGAATAGTTTAGTAAGAAACGGAAGTTGAAAAATTACAATTATTTCATAAAAATTCAATTAATCCCCACAATTTAATAATTCGGGGTTAAATGCCAGTTGGAATTCGTTTTCAGCTGTAGTAAGAAAAAAAAAAATGGTAATGTAATCAACTTGCCTTGCAAAACAATGAAATAATAACGAGAGCGCAAAAACGTAATGTTCACATTTTGAGCCTTTCGGCATATTTTAGCGATCAACTGCCGTCCACTAAACGACATAACTGCCATATTTTACCAGCACCGCAATTAAATCGTTCAATGAAATTTCCTGCGAAGTAAAAAACGAAAACGACCAATAAAAACTAAAAACTATCGGGGCCTTCAGGCATGCCGCGGTGATTCCGGGATTGAATCAAAACATTCCTCCTTTCATTAACGACGGACGTGCTTTTCGTCGGCCATTTAATTTCTGCCGCGAAAGCGTTCGGGCGCGATTGCGGTTGATTGAAAAATTGCAAAAAACATTTTTACGGCCAAATTGTCCCTCGTCCGCTAATTTATGTCAGCAATTCCACTTTCCTTTATTATTCTGTCTTGATGTAGAACGGGACGATCGCGGCCCGAGACCATAATTCCTGATCTCCTCCATCACCCGGACCTCTAAATGTCATCGCCGTCGTGTTCGTCGCTGCGGTGCAAATGCGGCGGGGATTTGTTCAAAAATAATTTTCGCCTGTTCGCAGAACATTAAACCGCGGTGCCCGCGAGTGTCGTAACAAACAAAAGTAACGTGCGCGGAGCGAGCGGCGGATTGAACACGCCATAATTCACTTTGATCGAGACGCAAATGAATGAGGCGGTGATGGGATACTCTGTCGCCCCGTCGCCCGCCTGCTCACCGCGCATATGTTTCTATGTGGGGGTCTCCTCCTTTTCGAGGGCAGGAAATTTGCGGGCTCGTAAAATATTTTTTATGATCGTCCCGGCGAGATTGTTCCCACCAAAGGAAAAAAATAAAAATAAAACTCCATAATGGGGCATCCGCGCGAGCGCGGTACGTTTAACTGTTCACTCGCGGGTCTGGGCGTCAGATTGAGCACGTCGAGGCCAAAGTTTACGCCGATTGAAGTGTTAACGGCGCGGCCAGTCACGTTGGACGCGAGATCTACCATAACAACAACAACAACAAAAAAATCCTTTGAGGCGGGTCCATCCCGCCGCAGCCGCCGCCGTCTGTTTTCCTTTACTTCGAGCCGCGAGAATCCCGTTCAAGACATTTCGGACGGATGTTTCGCATTTCCTGCATGTACGGCACGGTGCGGACCAAGAACCGTCAGCGGAAAGGTGGTGCCGCGCGGGATGTCTTGCGGGTTCGCGGATGCTGCGCAACGATTCATCCGATGGTATGGATGTATTACGATGTCTGTTCCCTGTCTTAAGATGCTCCACTTCTCCCCATCTCCCTTCTCTACCTCCTAGCCCCCCGTGTTCCTCGACCCGTAGTCGTCGTAATTTTTGGGATGGTTCCGATGATGGCCTGTCAGAGCTCGATGGTCGTTACGTCTGCGACTTCAAAGTGCTCTCGGCCTTAAGTGTCGGCTCCGGTGTCTCATAACTCAAAGAATTTATTATGCTTGTCGAGCGGATTGTAAGACGCGACCGCGGCCTCTCCTGGGCGTCTTAAGACGAACGCGATGATGGGTGGCATGTTTGTTTTATGGAATTATTATTGCGTGCCCCGCTCACCCGCCCCCGGGCCACTTTTGATATCGTCCAATGATGCTAACATGGAACACATGGCCCGTTTTGACGGAGCCCATGCGAGTGTTTTGATAAAATGTTTAATGCGTGTCACTTGCGGGCCATTCGTTCATCTTCCATCAGAGGTGCCGATGTTCGCGTGGGATGAATTCACACTTGTCCAAACTGGCGAATTATTACTTTATTACCGCGAGCCAGATGAAAGTTTATTGGTTTTACAGTACAGGAATGAACAGTTTTGTCTTTCGTTTGTTTCAACATCAAATCACCTGCGAAGAATTTACTGCTGAGAAAGTTATTTCAATTGGAAAGTCTTAAAAGACATCTATAAACTTTTAGTCCAAGCTGCGAAGACAAATCAATAAAAACATCAGTGGAAAGGAGGACGTTTCATACATGTCAAGTATTATAGGGCAATCTTCAACCTTCTAAGCTTTAATTAAGACACTTCTTAAGAAAAATTCATCATCTTATTATTACTGATCCAAATTTATCTGTTACCTTTGAGATTATGGGAATCATCAACTTCTGTAATTACCTAGAGTCAGAAATGAATGAAATGAAGATTCCGTAATAAGTAGATAAATCAAAGTCTTCAAATTCATGGTTTCTGTGATATCACTGGAAAAATAAAAGTGGCTACATTAAAACAAAAACAAAAAAATCACATTTTCTCGTTAGAAATTACGCAACCACTTTTTTATTAGATGATTACAAACAAAAATATGGAAACAAAACAGTCTTAAAAATTATATAAACATATAAAACAGAACATGAGAGGATAAAACTTGTTATAAATGACGATAAGAATACAAAAAATGGAAGCCTATAAACAAATAGATAAAAATTTATAGCTTCTATTTTATGTTGAAATGTATGGTATTAAACAATCTGCCTAATGATTTTTGCGTGATAAAATAAAAAAAACAGATAACCATAGTCTAAGTTATAAAAGTTTTTTGGAGTTCAACCCAAATTTCTACTTAAAGAAGAGGCCTTTTAAAAGTTCCAAGTCTAAGGCACTAAAACAGTAGTCAATTAGTCTATAAGAATTTATGGAATCATCAGGAAACATGGCAGCATATTTCGTCCTTCATTTTGCTAATACTAAAAGACTATGCGAAGAGCTGTAGAAACGCGGAAAGAAGCACAATCCTGGTTAAAACTAATCAACAGTTTAATTAAATATTTTATTTATAAAGATGTTATAAAAAAAATCGAATTCAGTGAAATCCCACTACTAGAAATAGTGGTGTAGTAACTTGTGGGTTTTCAGACTGTAAAATATTGACGGAATTTTTAAAAATGGTTATTTAAAAAAACAAAGAAAAAATATTTACTAATTACTTTTGTTTGTTTGCCTGCATTTAATTTTATAGATGATTCCGAATTGATGACATTAAAATAATTCTAAAGCGAGTCAAGACACTCAAAAGTAAGACATCCAAAATATGTTCGAGGTGATTTAAATGAAATAAGAAAGTAGTTTAAGTAGACCAGGTAGAGGGACAATTTTTGGTGATTTTAGACGACTTTGAAAACTTCTGGTTTGTGAGTTGTAAAATAAAACATTTTTGATTTACTTTGGAAGTACTCCTTGCGATCGGTAAGATAAATAACTTTTATAACAGGTCACAGGTCACGTTTTGGTAAAGAAAACAATTTTTAAGATATAGGCCATTTTTTTTTCAACACTTTTGCTTTTCTCAAAAATTTGCATGACAAAAATATCGTTGCTTGAGAATTTATTTGAAGGGGTATTCTAATGAAACGAGTCAAGAAAATTCGTTTGTCTTTGCATTCTTCCCTTCTATAGTCCTTCATTAATAAGACTAAGGAAAAAAAATTCCAAAAGTCATAGAGTCTTATACCTAGGCGCACTACTTGGAACTACTTGAAGGGAACGGGTAATCCTGAAAAATCACTTTTTTTTCAAAACCTCTGTTTTGTATGATAATTTTTTAATTACCTTTCTTCAGGCTACAGCAGTATCCTTCCTGATTATAATTTTATTTATTTTATTTTCTTCTATCACGGGAGTTCCAGGGCACCAACGTTTTTTTTTTTTTTTTTAGTTTCCCTTGGTACCTCTAAGGAGCGTAGATTTTTAATTTTTACTTTAGTAGCCAGTTCCTAATTTAAAATCTTAAACTGCAAGATCTCAGACCCAAAATAATTGAATTCCTTTTAGATCCAATTCCAGTTCACTATTACCAAGGTTTCGGGTTTCGTTCCCACTTTTCTTTCCCGACTGTAGTCTTGCATTTTTGAATTTAATTTTCGAAATTTTTATTTTACCCGTTGTGACCTTATTTTACTTTAAACATAAATTAAAATTGTAAGTCCATTTTCAAGTAAAATTTGGCCCTATAAAACATTTTTACAGGGAGAAATGTGCCCTTTATTATAACTAGATAAAAAGATCGTATGCAATTAATGTCGTGGCCGAAGTAGAACTCTTGTAAGAAATTAAAAAAAATTGTAGATAAGTTTTGCGCATAAAAACATAAACTCGCGATGATTCATGAACGTTTTCTGGTTCGAAGACAAATTAGCCTAATAAACATTTCCCTTGTTCGTCCATTAAAAAAAATCAATTCGCCTGCAAGGAACAATGTCGGAGCCAAGCACGAAGTAAAAAAGTGTGTTTTATTCCTTCTTTTTTTCTTTTTTTTTTTCCTATTCGAAGGGCACATGTAGCACTGACTAAATAACTCCTTCGCCCTATGGTGAACATTTTTCACAGGAATTTATGCCCACAGGAAAATCCAAATCTTCAGGTCATAAACGGCAAACTTTAAGAACTTCCGCCGTGTAATGCGGAGACATTTGTCACCCGGCCGGAGTGGCTTTCAGCAGCAGCGGCAGCTCCCGGCCTCCCCCCGCGCGACGCCGCTTCTATGGCCGCGCCGGTGTGCCCGTCCACTCGGTTTCGGCCGGGTCTGTTCATTTATTAGCCGGAAAATCGATCCGGCGGCGTCCGAAGAGCTTTTGCTCTGGCGTGCTCGTTCGTTAGAAATATACGCGCGTTGTCTATTCATCCGGGCGGTATCCTGCTGTCGCTTAAAACGTCGCATTAATGCGCCATTATCAATAAATTATGGGACTCGGCGAAATAAATTTTATTTAAAAATGAGCAGTAAATTTTAGCGTAGTTTACAGCTGCTGTTGTTTGTTTGCCTAGAGGAACGAAAGCGATACGAAGGGGTAGAAACGGGGCGAGAGCCGGGTTTCCTCAATTCGGATTCAGAATTGTACCCACATACACACTCATTTTCCGCATATCAATTCCGGCTGTTATGAGGTCGTTTTTATTTTTTTATTTTATTTATTTATTTATTTTTTTTATTATATCAGGCTTTTAAATTTTACGGACTGAATGCCCGTTTGACACGAAACCGTACGGCAGAGTACCCTTTTCGGGGTGTACGGTTCCATGAAAAAATATTGACCCATGTCCGCAATTAATAATTCGGTTTTGGTGCCCGGTGAGCAGGTTCACGTTTAATAGCCCACAACTGTTACGGGTTACGGCCGTGTTGAGTTGATTGCTTTATTTATGCCCCGTCGAATGACAGCTGAAAGCAATAATCACTTGTCTCCCCGAGTGATTTACTCAGGGACGTTTCCTCCCCGGCGTTTATGTAATATCCGGTTTTAATTTGATTGGAGCACCCGGCCGCTGTTCGGCGGCACCATATTCGAATTCACTTCACCACTTCTGGTTTATGTCGTGTGAAGCAATCAAGGGCCCGTAATGGAACGACGACGACTATTTCTATTTTAGACACCACGAAAAAGAACATAAAAGTCGTATTGCCTTGCGGGAGTTGAAGGACATACCAAAAGCATTTCTAGTTTATTACACCATCGGCTTAATGATTCGAACCGATGTAAACCAGTTAAATGTTTTAATAATCGGGATTTAACGAGATGTCTTCTTTTGAAATTCCCAGAAATACAATATAAGACTATATTTATGTACCTTTCTACTGCGTGTTATAAACGTTTGATAGTCTATTTTATTTCTGGAAAAGCCGACGATAATATAAGTAAACGTTAAGATAAGTTTAACTCTTTACCGTCTACATCAATAAATTTCAGAAAAGAGGAGTTTAAAATTCCAACTCCATTACATTCAAATAATGGAGCATTTAAGAAATTCTAATAAAAAAGCAATAATCCGATCTGGGATCAAACCAGACAGACCCTAGTCTATTCAATTTAATTATGAACTTGTGCGTAAACAACAGAAAAATAAAACAAAAAATAGATTAAAATAATAATCAAGATATAAAATCTAATGTTAAATAGTTAAAAAATTGTTTTTATAAATTTTAAATGTTTTTGCCCCAATCTGCCCCAGAATCCTTTTGCTGCTTGTGTTGATTTTAGTTTTTTATTTTAATTGATTTTTTGTTTTTTAGAGGAAACATTAAAATTGTTCTGTATTCGAATAACTTACATCTAAATCCTAAAATCAGAAAAATCCATTTTGATTGTTGTGTAAATCGTTGACACCCCAGTTCCTCGTTCCTCCTCTTCTGAATTGGTCATTTTTCAAGATTATATCGACTAAGTTTCAGTTTATCAACTGCTGCAGAAAAGGGTCACCTTGATCCCAAATTTATGACCAGTATAAAAATAATTTCCATCGTGTTTACCACTCGCTAAATGAGAACACACGTGGCGACTAAAATGGCATTTAAACATATTCGAAGTGGACTTAGTTCCATGCCCTGGCCATTCCATGGTTAAGCCAAACAAATATTAATCGTGCCACATAATCATTTGTCACAAATGTTATATAATTAAATTGCGTTGCATGCGATCCTAGGACTTTTCTAAGACTAGAAATTATTAAACTCTTGCCCCAGTAAGTAACAATTTTCTGGGCAGATTACATTTCACCCTTTTGCTCGTAAATCGTGAAACAAAGTCGTCTTAGTCGCGTTGTCGTCTTAAAAGAAAATGAAACCATGACAAACCATGAGGTCATGCAAACTGCTCCATAATCATAAATGAACCACCCAAATCTACTCTCGCGACCATATCGTGAAGTTTATCTATTTGGAATGGGTTAAGAACGCAATTCGCTAGAACGCGAAAAGTTACTCAAAAAATTCGATCGTATAGCATTACTTCAATGAGGAGAGACGGGGCCAGAATATATGACTGAATAAAAATAAATAAATAAAACCAGTTATGTCACCAATAAAATTTTACTGCCCTCTTTATCATAAGGAATGGCTTATCATAACCCTAAATTCAGGCAAACGAGCCGCTCGTATATATTCATAAAAAATCCATGAAGCCATCATGCGAGCTTTCCTTGTTATCATATAAGCACGATTGTGCCGTCATGGCCCGTAACCCGACCGGTCGAGAAGGCACCACACCCATACACCATCTCCCCTGGGTCGTGAGGGGCGGGTGCAGGGTGCAAGACACCCTCCGATGAGGGGTCCAAAGGGTTGATGGTGGTCACATCGGACCCCAAAATGCAAAATGGTCTTCGAACTTGAACTGGTGTGCTCGAAAATCATCGAACCGGGACGAATTATTGATTCGAGTCGATGAACGGCAGTAAATCCTCCCTTCAATTCCCGGGTATATACCCCCGACCCGTCGGAGCTCCAGGGGACTATAGGGGCCACCTCTGAGGGCGATAAATTCGATTATGACGTCAATTGAAATATGCCAGAGTGCACCAATAAGTTACAGAAGATGGCCAGAGGTCGAAATTCGATATAAGTCGAAAATCTAAGTAATTTGCTATCCAGAGTTTACCCAGTTTAGATCCGGTTCCCTGTCAGACCGGGTTCGGTTACTCGGTTCGGGCCCGTTGCAATCCGGGGATTAATTAATTATAATTTGCCTGTCGGCCACGTAATGATCACTATAACTTTTATTATTCCCGTTTGCATTATTGGAGCGCGCGTTTATAGCGCTGGGAATCAAAGAGATGGAGATGCCCCCTTTGCTCCTTTGTTTACCGGTCATTTCAAATTTACAACGCGAACGGGATTATGGCTCTATTTAGGCGGCCAGCTATGCCAACGACCAGCAATATCTTTTTAATGAGGATGAGACGTTTGATATCCAACAATTACGACCGGCGAACTGAAGACGTTCACCGTGCAGCTAGAAATGGTCTGAGACGTAGCCAGGAAATGTTAAAATGGTGGTCGCTAGGCTATAAAATGGTTCTGTTGTGTCGCGTTTTCCTCATATTTTAATTTGCTAATTGGCACCAGGTCAATCATAAAATCCTTCTGCGATGCAATTAATGGGACATAGGCGTGCGCGGGTATTAGCACATGTCTTTTAACTTTACCGGATTTAGCTTAGGCAATGTTTTCGTCGGTGTTTCTTAAGATGCGGCTTCTAATCGTAAAATTAATTGTGCAAAGATATTTCCTAATCGCTGTTATGCACGGTGAAATAAAATTCGTATGGTAGTAAGTTAAGAGTTAGACTAGCCCACTAAACTTTCCGCACCTGACAATTTGCTTATTTCTTCTGGCTAAATTTCCAATTGAGCAAATATCTTCTTGAAAGAAAATGTTTACTGAATCAATTTTTTTTTTCTTTAACATACTTTAAAATAAAAGCTCCACAGCCCATTTTATCAAAAAATGATTTTCTTCTGTAAGCAATTTTCGATTTAACAAGATCAATAGTTTATTGAAATGCAATTTGTTCAATCGAATAAGTTTTAAAACGCCAATAAATCAACAAGTATATCTAGAGCAACATTCCTCTAACTCTAAAAATAGATTTCGATTGATCTTCCCCCATCGTCGAACATTCAAAGGAGATGATACCCTCCTCGTGTAAATGCATCCTCATCTGGCGCATAAAAATTCCACTCAGATACAAAATCGTGTTGTACAAGAACAGGTAGCCTCACATAACTCTCATACCGTCATGACAGGAAAAAAATAAAATAAAATAAAAATAAAAATGGTAGAAGAGCGCATTAAGACGGTCATAAATTTTATCTTGAATCTGAGATATGAAACCCGGACGGAGGCTGGGTCCATGACGATTCCCTTTTAATAGTTCCAAGATAAATACACGCCCATTACGACAGACACCCCCCGAGAAGTATAAAGTGTTAATTTCTCATAAAAATAATCTCTGTATAAGCGAAATTGCGATTACTGCCCCGCCGCCCCTAATAAAAATTTATAAGACGCAGCGGTCCGAAGGACCTTGCCTGTAAGGAGTATAAAAAAAAAAAAAAACTCATTTATGGAAATTTAACGACGTTTATCATTTTCCCCCGACCGACACACACACAAACACCGACGCCGACCCGGGGCTTAATACGAATATAAATTTCTAAGATTAAAGGAAAATTTATTGTAATTTCTGTTTTAAATTGCACATTAAAAAATACGACAGGGCCCTTCGGGGAGTGCTCCAAGAAGCTGAGAGATAGTGCCCTGTAAGGAAAGAAGAAGTGCTGAACTACATGCTCAAGTGGAGTCATAAGATGGCAGGGTGGTGGGCTATCGCAGGACATGACCCGGCGACTGTCCTTGTTTTTTGTCAACAAGCAGCAAATAAATTGTGCGAAGAATAAGGAGCGGAATGTTTCAAAGTGCAAATAAATGAAGTCGAGGTAAATCTTGATAGCTTGACTCTTTCCACCTTTTGGGTCCACTGTCGGGTTTGCCGGGTCCATTAAGGTCTTTCGCGGGTCTACACCAAACCCGTTCGTTTTATAAGAGTCCCTCAGTTAAAAAGTTATGCAATTTTGGGGGAAGGGCTGCGGGTTTGATGATAGTAACCCTTGAAAAAATTCAAGGAGACCTAAACCCCTCCTGGTGCATACAATGGAAATTATTTTCAATTTTCAGTTCCAGATTTTCATTAAGTCGGCACTTTTTGCTCGTCGAGCTTCTTCTGGTTCATTTAAAATTCATAACTGGAGATTACGAGCCCAGAACAGAAAACAAGGAAACGAAATTGTCTTCGTGGAACTAAATTGAGCACACAACATGGGACCGACGGTTGTTTTATCGAAGGGATTAAAGTATATTAGCGTTTCCCCTAAGCGAAGGATTTCAGTTACTGAGGACAATATAGTAGAAGGTTTAAGGGCAATAACTGGATATAATGAGTTAATATACGAACATCTAGCTCGCGACTAGGCAAGCAAATCGTTTTATATCATATAAAAAATTGCTGCTAATGTGTTTAATCTAGATTTAATAAGAACACCATTAAGACCAATGTAAGAATTCGTCTAATAATTTTGATTTGATAGAATATCAGTCATGTAAACGGATAAATAGACAAAAAATACTAGACTATACTCTAAATCGGGTTAGAGGTTACTAAAAGTGAAACAATCATCAAAACTCATGTGGTGATTTTTGCGTAATATGCGTACAAACAAACAGACATAAAAATGACACGGATATTGAACATAGATTTTATGTCATACTATCGTACTTTTTGGAATAATAAATTGTATTTTTAAATATGGAGATTAATATAAAACCCATTTTCTATCCCTACGCTAAAATAAAAATATTTTTCCATTTTGTTTTGAGGCTCTGGGATTATGAAATTTTAGTCAGAATTACTTGAAAAATTTGTTGCTTTTAAACGATTTTTTTATTGAAACAATTGATTTAATTTAGGCTTAAATATTAACACTAAAAACCAATAAAAGGATTTAAAGAAAAAGATACAACACGGTACAGGAGAGAAAATGTTAATTAAAAATGTTGATAAATTTGTGTATAAAATCTACGTTTACTAATGTTACAATTTTTTTTTTTCATTATAGCTGGATGCCAAAAATAGTCCATTAGCGCTTCTGGCTCAAACGTGCAGCGCTATTGGAGCGGATACACCAAATCCAAAACTTCTGGCGAATATCGAGAAGAGCACAAAAAATCACAAATCGGCTGAATCAAGGGAAAAATCATCTCCGATAAGTCAATCATCTTCCACAGGATCTGTGGATGTGACCCAGCAGAAGTCAAGCTTCAAGCCGTACGAGTCAAGTTTGCGGGAGCGCAACAACGAGACACCCGAGGATCGATCCTCGTCCAGAACTAGGACACCAAAAAGTACGTCACAGACCATCGTTACCGTTACGAATGGTCGATGCGATTCGAACCAAAGTGCCACATCACAAAGAGATTCACCAGTAGTCGGTCGGAACAAGACGCCTGCAGCCTCCTCGAATCACGAACAGAATCCTAGTCCACATCGTGCCTCATCCAAGGAATCCCCGAACGTTTCGGTCAGTGTTTCGCAGGATAGTCCCCTGTCGAGGTTATCTATGTCGGACGGTTCGAAAGATGCGATTTCCACAAGCAGTGTGAAGACCGTTCCGACGTCGGTGCCCTCCACGAGTAGTTCTGCATACTACTCCGGGTACCCCGGCGGGTTGCCGTACCCCATGGACTTGATGGCGGCCAGTGCTTTAATGAACCCCCACCATCCGATGTTCAAAGCGGCCTCGCTTAGTCCGTACTTAAACTACGCCAGACTAAAGGGCGCAGACCCTACGGGAATGATGCCCCCAGTCTGTCGGGACCCCTACTGCACAGGGTGTCCCCTAAGTCCGCATATTATGAACAAGGCAACCGGCCAGCCCTGTCCGGCCGGCTGTACCCAATGTGATCCAGCTTCTTCTAAGTCATATCAGCAGCAGAGCAACGCAGCCGCCGCTTATGCCCATGCCCAACTCGCCGCCCTGGCCGCTGCTTCTCAGCTTCCTTACGTCTGCAGTTGGATTGGCGGCGACGCAGCCTATTGCGGCAAAAGGTTTGGCACATCTGACGAACTATTCCAGCACCTACGAACCCATACCGCATCTATGCCGGAATCCATGCTAAACGCAGCCGCAGCCGGGCTACCGCCAACCCATCCGCTTTTCCAGAGGACATATCCCACACCCCCGCTCAGTCCATTGTCCACTGCTAGGTACCATCCGTACAGCAAGCCGTCCATGTTACCACCATCTTTAGCGCCACCGTCCTTGGCCGGATTGCCCATGCCCCCGCACCCCTCTCTCGCCCAGTACTTCTCGCCTTACTCCCTGTACGGACCGCGGCTCGGAACCCCGCCCAGCATGCATCCATAGTGTTGAACAGCGACCTAGCCCAGGATTTCTTGAATCGAAAAGAGCTCGTGATAACTACTGTAATTTATGTAAAGTTTAAAGTGTACATTTCTTCAAGAATGAGATCATATTGAGTAAGTTAGTCAAGTGGTTTCACTCACCTCATTCCTATCCCGCCTATAGTCCGTTTTCAACCTGTTTTTTTTATTTTTTGGAATCCTAAATTACTCGTAAAGGTTACTTTTTTAAATAGAAGTCGAATTAAACGTAGAGGTAAGTTAGTGGGTTAGTGCTTCCTCTTTTCGAGTATTAATTTAATATAAGCACTCATGATAACTGGAACCACATTAGAATATAAAGCGATGTATACTGACCGATAGAACAAATGATGAATAGGTAAGTAGAATACCCACTTACTCGGCCGTCTGAAAAGATCTAGACCCAAGGTTCCTATAGTCCGAAGTACAGCCCACAATTACGTAATAAAAGAGGGATGTGTGGTAACCGTTCGAGGCTATTCGCAAGTGAAATAAGAGAGTTGCCGACTAATTCGACGTCACATGCGTTAGAACACCAAAATGATTAAGATATCTTCCAAATTTTTAGGATTCCCAACCACTAAGGACACTTAAATTTCGTTAAATAGAGTTAAAACTTTGTAATCCTTTTGTTTTCGATACTTTCTAATGAAATATTTCAAGAACGTGTATATAATTAAATTGCACAAAAAGCTGCGTGGTAAAATGAACCTGCCTATGCCCAATAGTTAATAATAGTTTATTTCTTTAATTTAATTAATTTTTCGGGAATGCAACTCTTTTCTACATTTCCCATTCGACGTCTTAAAAAATCTGAAGAAATACGAAATGTTCCTGGTGTTTAAAAGCTTATCAAAAACTAAAAGTAAAATCATATGCAAGTTTCCAATTTGAATGAAACATTAAAAAATAGAATAAAAAAAACAACAGCTCCGGGTTATAAATCGAACTCAAGTCTCTTCGGATTTTAGCACCGCATTTTTAACAAATTGTTGGGTTCTATTACTTTTTACTAGTCCATGCATGTCCGACGCGCACGTACCGTTATATAAATTGCATATATGAATTTTATTATCCTCGTTTGTTAAATGCAATAATCAAAATAAATTAAAAATTCATAATTATAAATAAAAAAATAAAACAAAAAAAAACAAAACATTTTAATAATTACAATTTTTGCTGGTTTTCTTAAAATTCATCTTATAAAATTGAAAGTCTGTAAGAAAACATTTTCTAAAATCCCTTCGTTTACTCTTACATTTTTTTTTTTTATGTAATAACCAAGTAATATTACACTCTCTCGAATAAAAAGTGTACATGCCTAAAAAAAAACAAAAACTACAGCAATAAACACCCAGATAAGCTGAAAAATAAAAAAAAAACACGATCAATCTACTGCAAGGTCTAGCAATCCCTTTCCATTGAGGTGCCCTCGCGCCGGATTTGGGCGTTCCCGTTTGCATGAAGTGAACAGCGACGGATGTCTGATAACGATAATTACCCCCGGCAAGTGTTGCTTTTATTTATGGTCAAATGGCCATGGAATTCTCAGTCCAATAAATTAATTGCGCCCCGGTCTTGCGTTAATGAATCGCTAAGATGCCAATCGATTTCCGTGAGTATGAAAATGCAATAGGTCTTTTCGCAAAAGACTAAAAGAAAATGAACACAATTATTTAATAATTTTTTTTTTTTTTGTTTTTTAAATGATAACGTGATGTGACGTCACTTTATTCATAATAGGATAGTTTTTTCTGTCTTAAATTGCAGATGAAGTGGAGAATTCAAGTACACTTTAATCCAATTTAGAACTTGCTTCTTGGAGTTGTAGAAAGTTTCAAGTGATTTTAAAGATAAATAAGCCCTATGGAAATGTTGAACATAAATCAATTATTTTCAAAAGCGTCTATAATTATTTTTTTCTTTTTGGCCAGTTTTTAATACCACACTAAATTTCGGAAATATTTTTGGAAAATGTTCAATAAATTTAACAAAATTCATTGGAGCTATAACACGTTGTGCTTTAGTAAGTCTTTCTAAACTAAAAGTTTTCCTTACGAAAAAATTTTTCAAGTATATGACCTAAAACAAGTTAAGAATATTCGCGGCAAAACATTTTATACCTTTAATATTTAAAAATATTTATTTTATGTTTATATTTTAAAGCAGGACAAAACAGAAAATAAAATTCTTAAAAGTAAGTAGTTTTAAGCATCGTTTTGATAACGATAACTCAATTTTTCTTCATTATTCAATTAATTTTAGATTTATGTTTCTTACGGACTATTCTAGAATATAAAAGAATACCATCTCATTAAGTAACTCCTAGAGTCTAAAAGTATAGAATAGAAAAGATAAGAAGATATTCAACAATTTTAAGAAATTGGAAGGAATGTTTATCCATTTCAAATAAATTTTCGGCACAAAACTCTACGTTTAAAGCATTCGAAACAGAAAATTAAATTTTTGGTATTCAAATGAAATATCTTTCTAAAGTTTAAAAAGGTCAACGGTTTAAATTATATACAGGAATTTTTTAATTTCACACTAAACAAGTGAAAAGAGAAATGTCTTACTACAAGACTGGATCCATTTGTCACAGTATCTTTTTGAAGTCGTAAATGCGTGGATCGTAAGAATGTAAACAAACGTCTTGACAAATTTTGAAATGGAAAATTAAATGCCATTAATTTCGTACGGCATTCGCAAAAGTAAAAACCGGAGGCGGTGATGAAACGTTTCACAGAAAATGGCCCATCGCGAACGAAAAAAAAAAAGGAACTAAGACAATTGTTGAAAAGATCTTGACATTCTGATCCGACATAAATTTGCCGCTTACTGTCGAAAATAAAAATTTGAAGACAAAAGGCCAGCGGCCAGCAGCAGGGCAACAAAAGCGGCGACAATGTAGAACCGCGCCGCGTTTTTTATTGACTCCGCGCGCGGAATCAGTTAACGCCAACTGCACCGCGGCCGAAATATAAATAAGCGACATCCACAAAATCCCTGTCTTATCTTTATTTTGATGTCAACCCGCGAACAATAAACGATAAATTATTCTCGAAAATGTGTCAAGAAAAAAAGGAACGCCCCAACATTTTCCGGCCCAAAATGCGGCTGGTCCCCTCTGGCCCCTGGCGGTCAAGCGGTCAATTGCCAAGCCCGATCGCGAACCTTTTTTTTTTTTTTTTCTTTTTAGGATGCCTGAAGACATTGCGGCGCGATACCATCCGCGAATGTCGTGCGCGGTGGTTCAGGTTCACGCTGATCGTGGTGCATCCCGTGTTGTTCCGCGGCCCGAGCGCTTCTTATCAGGATCGCATTAATAAATAACCCCGCGAAACAATACCTCTCCCGATGATTATCTGGGCAGCAATTTTCCTCGTTTTTTCATGTTTTCGATTCTTCGCTTGCCCACGACAATCCCTCACAGACTTCGTCTTTTTGCGGGTGATCCTTCCCGGGACGTGATATTGTAGGCACCTACGCCAAGCTGCCGTTTCTGATTTATATCGAATGATCGGAACTGGTGGAAGAAAGCGAACACCTAAATACCACTAATCAATTTAGTGTTCTTGTACGAGCAGAAATAGCGACTTCCCAAGACTAACTTCCAAGAGCTAGTCCAACAGTAGTCTGCATTTCAGCAAAGGAGCTGTTGATTTAACATTTCTGTGGAATTCCTGCAGTATTTCGGTTCTAAAGCTGACTTTAACACAAGCAGTCGAAGCCAAATCTTTTAGAAATTAAATGCGGCTAAAGAGACGTGTAAAGAATCTGAACTATTCATCGTTTTATAAATAAAAGATATTATATTTATACTTCTGGTCTTGGTGCATCTGTGACCATGCAACCAGCTTCCACCAGATCTCGATCTTTTTACAAAATAACTTCGCTATAAAAAAAAGTGGGCCAGAAGACCCAACTAGAATAAAACGTTTAGACTATCAAAATTACACCGGCTGAAATTGTTTTAGTAAATTTAGTCTTATTTTTATATTTTCTGAACGATTACACGATCGTCTAGGTAAAATAAAATTGCCCAAAAACGTATAGCGCTTGATTTACTAATTACTGATAGGTATCAGGTATTTGAGATGGCCAAGTATTTATAGACTGAAATATAAAATTAAAATAAACTAACTCGCTAATATTTTTAAAATTATTTTCTTTCCAATTTTTCTGAGCGATCATTTCTGATTGATTTTTAGAATACATTTCAAGAAAAATGTTAAAATAATTTTCAATAGAAAAATTGATGCTTCAATAAGTCACTACTTTCTCCATTAAAAAAAAAAAAAATAAATGCCCGTGATAGAAAGTCAGACAAGCGCTAAGGTTTTTTTTTTCACGGTTTTGATGTCGTTATTTTGTTAATAATTAAAAAAATACTATGACGATATTACTATGAAAAAGCGTTAAAAATTGTTGGCTAAATGGATTTTTTTTAGACTGGCTGCTTATTGAAATTTTATACCTCCATGATTTTTGGAATTTCGATATGAAAATATGAAAAAATATTGTTCATATGTGGACCTTTTTTCCATTTTTATTCTTGAATTTTAAAATTCAGTACCTCAGCCTTGATGCGACTTTTATTCTTTATGTTTGTTATACTACTTAATACTGTTTTAAAAAAAAGAGAAAATAAAAAATTTTAAATTAATTAGAAATTTGCAATTCGCTCGGGTAGAGTGAAACGTCTAGTCCGAGCCTAAATTGGTTGGTATTACTTAATATACCCCCATTAATCTTGTTTCCTGTTTGTTTTTAGCTAAAATTCCCCTTCAGTTCATATTTCCCTAGGTTTTATTATATCTTTATCACAATCTTGTCCAAAACTATTTGTACAAATCATTCTGTATAAAGACCACTAAATTTTATTCAATCTCTAGTAAAATCAATTCAAGCTCGGGCGAGTGAATAGTATAACAAATAAATCCCTGGGCCGACACTGTCCGTTAAATATATCTAAAATATTGTCCCGGCCAAGTCGAAACTACGTCCATAATTCAGCGTTAGAGCGACAGACTCGCGACGTAGATCATATTCAGACAGAGCGCAGAGGGTATGCAAAAAGTGCGCCATATTTCAATTTAGTATCGAAATAACTGTGCCGTCGCGGCTCGCGTCCATTGCAATACGTAACTGGAACTTCACCGCAGCTATCATTCACCGGAGCGGGCGGCCCCTTTTTTCCTTGTTCCTGGTAATAAGTTAGCTTTGAAATTTATCGCCCCCCCCGGTCCTGGCTACCTATTTTTTTCTTTTTCACGTGCCCAGGAAGAATCACCACACAACAGAAATATGCAATTAGCACCAACTGCGCACAGTAGTCCTCCTGCTGGCCAGTACCCATTCGGCTAGCTACCCCGGCTGGATCCAGTACGGGTCCAACTGAAATAAATGGGATCCGTTTGTGAACGGCGCGCGGCACGGCGTAAAAAACGCCACCTTCTTGTTTAGCACTAAATCAAATTTTATTTTCCTAAATATCACAATTCCCTGCCCACATGGTGTCGATAAATTTAATTTACAGCCTTCACCAACACGAACGGCCCGATTCCAGAGCGGGCAACAGCGGTAGAGGCCGGGAAAGTTACAATCGCCCGGATAGAGGCAGCTAACGCGGAACTTTTTATTCAGTTGGCACGCCTAATGCTCGGATTTATCATTTTAAATCGCGCGTCAGAAGAAGGATTTATCGGTTTTTTGTGGAAATTGGAAAAAATTGCAACAATCTACCCAAATACAGTGGAGCTAGCATGGTGGTGTTCGAGTACTAAGGCTAGCGAGCCACCGAGTGAGCTGCCATTATAAGCGCAGACCATGGACAAATCTTCTGGGAGCGCCCGAGATGGGGTCAAGCAAAAGGGGCCAACCACCAGGCCAGAGCGCGCCGTAGCAATATCGTGCACAACAAACCTATTTATCAAGATGATAAATGGCGAGTGTATAAATCAGACGGGACCTTAAAATTACTTTCTAATAGTATGTTGTACCAGCTTTTCCGTCAAGGAGGAGAGAAACTTTCACTGTGTCGTCTCCCTCCCCTGGTATCGGACCCCGACCGGGGCTAACTAACCGAATGTAGGAAATTCCGAGGTCAATCTGACTTGGGGGGTTTGGCGAAATTTATGTCTCAATTTCGTGAATATTTTTGCACTCAAATGGGGCCATTGTGGGAATTCCACTCGATTTATTAAAACGCTCCAAATATTACAAGAGAATTTACCTCTGACTTAGTCATGGCTGTGACTAAGAGAGAGAGAGAGCTCTTTAAATTAGTTAGCAGGTAAATTCACGTCGACAGGTGTATACATTAGACTGGATTAATCTTGATCAGGTATTGTTAATTCGTTTGATAGAATTAACACTTTTCAATACTTAATCCTGAATTAAATCCCTCTACCGACGTAACTTACCTGATCAATTATTATTTGTTTAAATTGCAACCATTTTTAATTTATTAATCTTATTTGCATTAATTAGCCGTACAGTAGTACAAATGCAGTTGTAACACCTGCTAGCAATTACAGTGGAAATTTTTTATGATCATATATTCTTACGTGTTATTTACAAGTATTAATATGATTTTCTACAGCCATAAAAGAGCGAAAAATATCATACTATCTTGTAATATATTGTTTTTACGACATACTAAGATTCTATTGAATCTAATTTACAAACGTTTGCAGTTAGAAAATAGCAAAAAATTACATGCAAATAGATTTTCAAGGTAATAAATTTTCCATAGTATAAACCTGTAATAATTAAGATACAACTGACCTAGTAGTTGAGTTTTCTTGTACTGTGCAACATTATTATGATTATATTACGTGATAGCATACTTACAAATAAGACACATTAGGTCTATTGCGAAGTCGTGGTTCCAGGTCAAGACGAGTTTAATGACGCGTTCAATATCCAAATCGGTTGAGGCATTAAAACTGTAGGTAGTAACTAACATACGCGAAAAAAACACTCCATGATTTCGCCTGGTTGGAATTCAGAAGTTATATTAAACCATAAATAAAAATTATAACTGATTTTGAATAAAACAATAATTTTATGAACGTCACGCGTGCTTGAAACATTTTCGTATGTCGGAATCATTCAGGAATTTTAGGTCAAGCTGTAACTTCATTTTAGGTCAAGCTGTAACTCGAAATCTATTCGAGTCAATCAGAAGAAACAAAACAAAGATTTCTTCTAGGATTCTTAAGATAAAAAGTCCAAATATATCAAATCAAATCGAACTATAACGAATTAATAACGTGGAATCCGTGACCAGTACCAAATATGGCCTAGATTGCAATTTAAATTAAATGCTAATTAAAGTCCAATTAAAATCCCTTCAGTGAATTTTACAAATAGACAAAACAATAATTCTCAAAACGTAACATTCATGATATGGAATTTCCAGAGGATGGACAGGGTGTCATTGTGATACAATTTTGTATGATACGTGACACATAACCGATGTTATAATCTCGCGTCTTCGTTTTCTGTTTGTAAAATTTTGTTAATATCTTTACAATGAAAGAAATATGAATAAACAACACTTGAATTTTATAAAAATTCTATTTGCGAGGATATCTTGTATTTTTTTTCATTTTTAAATGATCGATATTTTTTTTCTTTAGTGATAGAAGTAACCCTTTTACTAAGACCTTTCATTTGATATCGATCTCGGTGATATTCGAAAAAAGTATCCGACAAAGTGGCATCATATCTTTACATTTTTTCGGATGTGATTTTTAAGAAGTCTGGAAGAAATTTTATTTGGTGATAATAAAAAGCCTATGAGCTGAATTTCATGCCTCTAGTATTAGCGGACCTTGAAATAGTGACGTTGTTTATTTTAGAACACTTTTT
Organism: Proctacanthus coquilletti; assembly: GCA_001932985.1. NCBI lineage: Eukaryota > Metazoa > Arthropoda > Insecta > Diptera > Asilidae > Proctacanthus > Proctacanthus coquilletti. Next base: position 1,517,079 of record MNCL01000011.1, read on the forward strand.
AAACCTTTCTGTCTTAAAAAGGAAGGATTTTAACACAAACACGATTTTTTATGTGGTTTTTTCAATTTCAAGAGTGAAATGTTAGTGAAGGTTTACGTTATCAGAAAAATCATTACTGCGTGATAACGCAAAATACAAAGAACCAAACAAAACTCCTTTCCCCTTTATAATATTAATGTTATATCATCATATTAATATTTTTGTATTTAATTTATTATTTTAGATTATTTTTATGTGCAAGATCTTGTGTTGAATAAAAACGAAAATATCACCATTGCGTAATTAGCCGGCTTTAATGATCTATCCTATCCCATTCTTGAGAATGAGTTTATGGTGCTGACCTCACTTTAACGACATAGACCAAGATTATAGCATAACCCATAAGGTTAAAAATTTCCCAACACACATTTTACAATAACGTTAATAAGATGTGTACAATTTAATGCGCATATAATCGTTTTGTATAGTTTCTCTATGTGTTTACAAAAACGCTAAACTAAAAATATAAAATAATGTGGGTGTTTACGATCACTAAAAATATATGACGGCATCTAGAAATTATTTGTTTTTATAACCTGTCATGCATAAATTCATTTAAAGTAAAATTTATGAATCTGTGCAGTAACTAATTAAGTAAAGAAACCAGCCGTAGAAGTAACGCTAATGTTTGAAATATGGCAAAATAATTCACCGGTTAAAATCAAGAAACGTTTCATTCTCAATGTTCAAAAAAAAAAACTATAAATTTAAAATAAAAACCTGACAACAAATGAAGATGTCATTAATTCTCTAAACTGCCTTGTCTGACACATGTTCACAAATAAATCAAACGTAGAAAATTATTTCTGGTGGAAATTTAGCATTAGTTCCTGTCGTATCTTACTTCAAGAAATTTCGTAAATAATTCCAAATTCCAAAAAAAAAAAAAAAAAAACAAAAAATTATGAAAAGTCGTAAAAATTTTTTGGCAACATTTTAACTGCTAGAAGGTTATGTCTCGAGTGATTTATTGCAATTTAAATTTCACTATATATTTTTTTTATTTTATTTTTCGCTTTTTATAATATAAAATTATGAAATCTAAAATTAAAATATTCGAATTTAAAAAAAAAAAAAAAATGTACTTCGATGCAGAAAATTTAAAAATAAATAATCAATCCATTAATAAATTAGAAGATATACAAATTATAATCTAGATTTATTATCATTAAATTCAAAATAACAATTAAAAATTAAATACAGTGTGTTTGGTAATAAATCCTTCTATTCACTGTGCCGTCTTTAGAGATTATTTCTTTTTAAAACTGGGCTAAAATTATGCTTAATTCGGAAATAGTAAAAAATTATACCAATTTATGCAAATACATTCGAAAAGTAAAACTTGTTATGAAGAAAGCGTGATCATTTGTTTCGGTAGTAAAAATTAAAAATTTTGAACCTGAATTTCGACAGTATTGGAAACGTTGTTTTCTTTCTTTTTTTTTAAACATTTTTCTTAATTCTTCACAGGTAGAAAAATATTAAATTTATTATAGAAAAAATATGATACGATGACAATACGGCCGTAAAATAAATTCGAATGGGGACACCAATATTGATCTTTTTATGATCTCACTTAAGATTCTCATAAATTTCCGTAACATCGATAAATTTTTTCAATATTTTTAAGCCGAAGTCCAATATTACAACAACAAAAATAAGAATTTGATAAAGTAAAATAAAAATATGAACAGAAGTGGTATTATAAATAAAAGCGGAAATGTTTGATACAACTGGAATGCAAATATTAATGAAGCCTAATTAATTTTGGCCTGTTTTTTATTAATAATAATTAAGAAAATATACATGAGTAGATCTTCCATTCAGAAACGTTCTAGACATCTACTACTTGACTACTATCAACGACCTACGTTTTTAAGAAGACATTTATATGAAAATTGTAGTTTCATTGTTCATATTTCGATTAAAAGTCGCATTAGTAATCGTTTAAATTATCAAAAATTTACCCTAATTAAAAAACCAACCCATTCAAGTAGTTTTACGTAATATTACACTTAAAAACGATACTTGGAGATAGGAATTCTTAATGAAAAGGCAATTTTTTGAAGCTCTATGTTACTAAAAGATCTTTTAAATTATTATTTTAGATGGTAAAATATGTGCTCAGTAAATGAATTGCATTTAATAAATTTATTTAAGACTTATTAATAATAAAAACAGTAAGATTCGAAGTCTTTAATTAAATTTATTATATTTATGCTAAACAAGTAACAAGTATAAAAAAATTTGTTTACTTAGTTCGAGAAATATTAATCATAAATTTAATTAAACGTGTTTTTAGTATAAAATACGCTATAATATTTCTCTATGTTTTTTTTTAACTTCAATTTAATGTTTGGGCTTTTTAGTTTTACACTTTTTTTACAAATTTATTTAAATAAACAAATTCTAAGAAAATTTTGCTGTAGATTTTTAGCATATGCAAAGATAGCCGTGAATTTTGGTAAAGTGTTACAATGATATTAAAAATAACCAACATCTAAAATCTTAAAGTCCCAAAACGACGTTTACTTGATTAGGGGTAAATTATAAATTAAAAATTGCTTACTTTGCAACGTGTAAAATGCAAAAATTTTAACACTTTAGTCTTATATTATCTCCTCTACATGACATTACTATTACCTTATTTCTTAAGTATTCTTGAAATAGTCTATTTTTACTATAAAAGCCTTAAATTTGTACAGAATTCTAAAAACTAAACTTTAAAAAGAGTTAAAATCTGTTTTATTACCGAAACCGTCTCGCTAAGTGGTGAAAGAAGACCATAAAAAGTAGCACATCAATTACTTCGTATTTCGGCAGAATATCATCAGCTAAAATCACTGAAAACAATTCATTAGTTTTTACAGCCCCAGTAATCGACCGGCGACCTGGCACCACATTTGGCCACGTCGACTGGATCACAAGTTTCCTCCTTCTGACAAAATTTATGATAGGCCTCGAAACTAAGGCCTGTTTCACATTGGAACTAATCACTTAATCTTCTGAGGGCTATAGCCTGGCCCCATGTTCTTAAGTTTAAATAAATAAAAAGGAGATTTATAGCCAGGCTATCTCCACTTAAGTGAAGCTCATGTGACGCACAGTCGTTACACTGTGACAGTAACAAGATGCATGGCCGACAGGTGCGCAATTTCTTCCCATTCTCATCTGCTGAGTGTGCTGCAGCAGTACCCATGGCGGAATATCGGAGCGAGGCCATATCCCGACCGAAGATTTATGACCGCCTCTAGTTACGGTGAAACGGAGAACATGGCGTGTAGAAAAATTCGTGATTTCTAACAAATTAATGGAATTAACTGAGGGTAGTCACTTCCGCAACATGCCTATTAGCATTAGTAAGGATCTATAACCAGGCACACCCTTTTTCATAATGATTGATGCTAGCAGTTGTCCTGAGTTCTACAGGACACGTTTGACGTTGAACTTTATAGGACTTTTCCTAGACTTAGATTTTCTATCCTATCTAAGTTCATACTAGATTCTAGGACTAGTGCTAAATGGCAAAATTTTGTACTGTATAAACTTGGTATCATCTTGATGTGATATTTCCTTTTAATTATCAGAGGTAAGTTGGAGTATGTATCGTATTGATAAGGTGACTGTATCTAAATCATCGTATAAAATTCAGAATAAATCTTGGAGCTTTTGATGCGTATGGTGTAAATATGGAGCTATAAGTTTACTTAATTGTTTTTTTTTGTTCTTTAATAGGGAACCCAACAAAATTGGGATGAACGAATGGTCTAGCATCCAAGAATTTCAAAATAGAACGTTACAATTGGTTAAAATCAGATGTGAAGAACAATAAGGAGCATATCCTAACAAGTCTGTAAATTTTCATTCAAAATAATTTTCACGTGAACAATCGCATACAAATCCAACCCCATCTAAACTACAAAAAAAAAAAAAAAAAAGAATCAGAGTGATGTTCAACTCGGTTGCTTGATAAGAGCTGAATTACGTACGTGAATTTCGGCTTTATGTTCTAAAAGTGTGTACCCAGTCTCAGCCACCAATCCGCGTAATATTACACCGACCACTAGCACACATTTGCGGTGCACGTTACACGCCCTCGATACTGAAGGCACCGCAATCGGGACTCAATCTATAATCAGAATCTAAACAGAAAAGCGACAACTAATTACAATCACAATTACGGACGATGCCAAATTCGGCGAGGTTCGCGAACCCATTAATCATTTGATTAGTCCGCCATTGTAACGGTGCCCCCCCGTTCAGCCCTCAATTAAATGGCACGCCGTGCACCGCACAATTACGTCGCTGCTGCAAGAAATAAAAGGTAAAATCAGGGACGAATCCGAATTCACGGATGGATGCCGCCGACCCCGTACCCAATTTTCAATGGTTCGCTAAATTTTGACGTAGACAAGAGGAATCCTCTGGCTGGCGAGCGTCCGTTGTCGCCGCTGTGACCGCAGCATCCCGGCTCCTGGACCAGGGAGTCTGCATCGTGTACTGGGGAATTAACGAAATTCATAAATTCGTCGGCTATGATTTACTGCATGAATATCTGATGAAACGCGCCCCAATCAAGACTGTGTCATATTTTTCCATAAATCCAGCCGACGCACGGCGGTTAATTTGAATAGCTTTGTTCTGTCGACATGGACGTGGGTAGCGGGTGTGCCAATCCGGGGGTATAACAACGAGTGACATCTGTCAGCACTGTCACAGGTCATGCTGTGTCAACGAATTTAAGGTCATAATTGGTGTCAAAATAAAATGGAATGCTTCAGAGAATGGGTGTCACATATGCGACATTGTCAGTCACAATTTCAAGTTCAGAAGGCTGACAAATCAGGATGTAATATAATGAAATTGTATTAGGGATTGTGACCTTGAATAAATATAGCAATAGTACACATTCTAAGGTAATAGGTATGACTTTTGAAAAGTCATCTTGGTTCGGAAGAAATAAACATTCTCTAAGCCATAAATTACAAGCTGCGGTTAAACAAATTTAACTCAAGACTTCTATAGGTAAATTTTCCCATACCTTTGGGATCCGATTAATCGAAATTGATTTGATTATTTCTTCGGAAACTAATTTTTAACATTTTCTGAAAGTATGTAGCTTTTACCATCATACGGAAATTTCAACCACAACATTAAAAGAAAAAAAAAAAAAAACTTTAAAGCCCCGCCAATTTTACATTAATTTTTAAATTTTGAATATAAATCTGGCTTAGATGTAAGCCAAGCCAAGGATATACAAATTAATGAAAATCATTTGGAGAGACGTGGGCGTTGAGATTGGAGGTTCCATTTAAGAAATTCTGGGCTAAAATAATGATTATTTATCAATGGTCACGGTATAATCTAGTGACCTAGATATTTGTCAGATTTCTATGCTGATGAAAAGAAAAATGCCACTTTCTGAGAAGGTCAGTTCAACTGAACCTAGTTCAAGGTAGTAAAAGAAAAATTTGTTGTGTAACAGCGTTGAAATCTGCTATAGTTTAATACGTCGGACTGCTTTGGGATGGTAATAAGATGTTTGGTAACTAATAAAGTGCAGTTCAAGGATTTAGCACCTTAGACTCAGAACTTTTCAGCCGGCTTTCGTATAACCGAGATAGAAGATTCTTTTACATTGAGTGAAGCCAGATTTAAGTTGGGTTGTTGCAACTACAATTCAGCAACTACTAAGTTCCGTGAGATAGAAATCGCATAGTGCTGAAGACAAACGCCTCTCAGCGGCAACAATCAAGAATCAAGTAATGCAAATCCCGCGGCGATATCAATTTCAAGGAAACTGCCCCCGTTCATTTAATCACGTATGCCACCCGGCGGCTGCGGTCTCCGTCTGGCTTCGTCTGGTAACTAGCGCTAGCGTTAGCGTAAGCCGTCATTACACCGCTCTCTCCGCAATTTTTCACAATTTTCACACCTCGAGCAGCAGACAAATGATCTTGTTACAATGATCGCTATCGCTAGCTTCTCGGGAGGCATAAATTTCGCGAAAATGTGACAACATACGACCGAAGGTAGAAATCAGCTGATGGCAATGTCTGATTTGGTGGCTGCTTAAAATGCAAAATTCCACGCATGCATATCTTGGTGCACGTTATGCAAATGTTGCACCTTTTGTTCGTTCATGAGAGACGACTCCCCGTTCTGGGGCCGGGACTCTTCATGTTCCGCACAGATAGCACCAAAATGCATCATGATCTGATGTGAGACCTACCTGGATCCTACTTGGATTATGGGCGGAGCTCTCAAAAAATAAATATTTATGCACCGGTAGATTCCACATGGTCCGCTATCCGTGCACTGTAAAAACGCGCCTCATTAACAGCTCCGTTGATGTCTTTATGAGTAATTTATGTTCAACGTAAAAAGCTTAATTGTGATTTTCTGCGCCGGCATCTAATTACCTGCATTTTCCGTGATTATGATATACGCGATGTAATTACGGAACGGGTCTAAAGTTACATCGCATTCATTGTTGCGAAACGGTTTTATCACGACACGGGGCAGGAACCGCGATTGGCGTGAAGTTATGAATTCGGTCTACCGGAAAAAATAGCACCAAAAACTGAAAGTGAGAACCACCTCCGCCGCCATTGCCGGCGTGAAAAATTGTTGTGGAAAAATGTGAAATACATTTAGCCGGGGGGGATGGACGTGTATCATGATGGGCAACTAGTGTGAAACGATGCCGAATTAATTGATTGTTCACACTCGCGATTGCGCTCCAACTTTCCATGCAATGAGCCGCCGAAGGCACCGGGAACGGCACGAATGCGGAAAACTTATCTTGCTTAGGCCGATGGAAATGGGAAAGACTTTCTGGCATAACTATTTTATTATGTGCATTGAAATGAGCGTTTAGCAACAAAGTATGACATTATGGGGCAGCCAGAGATGGTATAAACGCCGAGGCAATGTTTGACATAAAACATGCTAGTGACTTCCTGTAGGCTTTTTCTGACCCCTAATTGAATCAACTTCTACTGTTTCACTCGATGACAGAAAAAAAGTGATAAATGTAAGCAATTTCCCATTTCTTTCAAATGATGAAAACGTGTTTTTGTAGTATGAAAGTCTCTAGTAAAGGTTTTTAGTTTGAACCTTTTTTATGCTTTGTTATATAACACTTCACATATCTTTTCCTTAAATGCAATATACTAAAATCTTGTATTAAGTCAGTAAGAAAATTCACGAAAAACTAGGGGTCTGAAAAATTCACTTTTAAAAATATTCGCGCCACCCTACCTGTCTCCATTGCAAATGTATACGACATATTCAAATAAACTATACCAATTAAATTATGTAAATAATTAAATATCTAGTACACGCCTTATTAATTTTCCTATACTAATTTTCCTCTCCGTGTTCTTAATTTCATAAAAAGAATAAATCCTCATACGATTAATCTAATTCTATTTATCTAATTTTTTTAAGGAAGAGAATAGTCTAAAAAGTAAGAGTATTTTTGTGAATTAAATAAAAATTACCACTTTGGCAAATTTTTTGGAATCCTAAGATTGTTGGACATTTAAATTACAAAAAAAGAAAAACAAAAACAAAAGATCTAAAGAAAAATGCTGTTTTGAATAAAACAAGTTGAAAGTATTATTTGTAGAGTCAGTGAGTGATTTATGACGCTTCACAGAAGTGGCTATAACTTGCAAATCTTTTTTTAGAAACTCATTGTCAACATTTTTAAAATTTATTTGAGAAAATATGATTAATCGGACGGCGTTTAGGCGACTGACTACGAAAATAAATGTAATTAATTTAATTCTTTGCTATTCTATGGTAAGATTAACTTTAAGTTTCTTTTTTTATTTCCTTCAATTGCAAACATAATCAAAGGTCAAGTTAATTTTAAGGTACTTTGTAAACATTTTTTATATTATAAATTTTTCTTTAAAGATTTTGTTTTTATTGTTTTAAGCATGTTTTACTCGATAATCTGATAAAAAAATTTTTTTGTGAAATTTAAAATTTTTTTGAAACAATGTGTCACCTGAGAGGCGAGAAAAATTAAGAAATTACAAGTTAATAACAAACATAAATAGAGTAGGATTTTAGATTAGTCTTAGCTAAGGGCCATTAAGATATGCAAACTTTTTAAAAATCTTTTATCAAAATTTAGTTTTTATTCTTAAAATTTTGTTAATTGTTTGTTTACTTTTATACGCTTAGGTAGTCTTCCTATAACTTGGATTGTTCTGAAAAACAAATGCCATTTATTTTGTTTCTAGGCCAAGCCTCATTTCTATGATTGTATTAAGCCTGTATCTCTAGATAGAATCAAAAATCTCGTGTAATTTCCAGACCATCATTATCTTATTGGATATAAATAAACAATTCAAATAGAAGACCACAACGACAGATACCCATCCACCATGGATCTAAAAATAGTTTGCACCTGAATACGGCGAAGAATGTCAGCAATTCAATAAACATGCAGCGCACCTCGACAAGTCCAGAAAGTGGCTATAACTAATCGCCCGAAGAATATTAAAAATGTCAACCGCACGAAGTCCCAGACCTACGGACGTCACGGACGTGCATCGGTCCGCGAACCGGGAACGAACAGGAGCGGGCGGGCCTGGTAGACAATGACGGAGTGCCCGCTATTATTCACTGAAATAGCGATGTCAACAAAAAATTTTAAAATTAATTTCCTCGGGCAAATGAAATTTTTTGGCCCCCGTCAGAGAAGGAAACCCCCTCACATAAAGCAATCTTTTGCAAACCTAACCTCACCCGTTCAGTGCAGCAGCAGCATCACCTAGAATCTAGGGCCACCGGGTTCGGGTAGGACTAGACCGGCTGCACGGGCTTCGTTCTTATCTACGGTACGAAGACCTACCTCCTGGCGAATATCGCCAGTTCATGTGGCACCGAGAATTATGACGTTTTCATGTGCTCTATGTTGAGTGCACATCAGATCGCATATATTTGCTAAGAGTACAGGCCACTGACGTGTTGAGATTCCCATCTAGTGCACGGGAGCTCGGTACCATTAGATGCGGCCGGTCCTGGGCGGCTGAGCCCCCGGTCTAAATCTGAATATGACTGGATGCTTGTGAACTCACTCATAAATTAGAGACGAAATGTCTGAGACAAGCATTACAGAAGTTTTGTTTAAATTATGAGATGTACACAAGATGTGGTCATAAATCACGACATAACATCGGATCATGGATCATGGATGCTGCATATTTCATATCTCTCTATTGCTCTCTTTGTACGCTACCAGTACCCGGTGCCATGATTTGCCTGAATCCCTCGCTGGATGCACCCGTATGTACCCCGATCGGTGTGTGCCGGGATAGGAGGAGTCGGGCTCGTCTCTAGCTAGCATGCCTCTATGTGACACCACTGTCAAGTGCAGGAAATGAAAATGCAGAGCTGTCAGCTATCACATTAAGTTTTGACATATTTGCGTTTTCGGGATGTTACAGTAATATTAATGGCACGGGAAAAATCTTTGCAGGAATACGTGATAAATCAGATACACGTCCGCCAGATGAATTGATCGCTCCTGGCTGACGATGTGATGTCAACCCTTCTTCTTATAGAAACGATGGGTGCACTTTCGACGGGACTTGCATACCTGCAGCTTTCATATTATAGTTAAATTTAGGGTTTTTTTTTGTTTATTTGTAACTCAGAAAATGTTCAAAACTAATTTTAAATCAAAATTAAAATAATTTTTGAAAATGTTAGTGAACTCATAAGTTACATCACCGTACCAAGTGGGGTTAGGAATAGTCGATTAGAGAAGATAGAGATCCTACGTACTAACAAGTTCGAGTGTCTGAAAAGGATCCTATTTACTAAGACCTATTAAACGATTACTAATAATGCTTTTGAGATGAAATTATTTTCTGAATTAAATCGGTGATTTAAAAAAATCAATTTTCGTGTTTTCAACGTTCAGAGAAACCTTAATAAACGGCAGCCCATGGCTAGTGCATAGTAGTGCTAATACTGACTAGAAAAAAACTACATAACGTGAAAAGAGCTCAAAATTGGAATAAAAAATTAATTGTACATTTTGATTAGTTAATTTAGCTACCATTAACCTTTTTTTTACTTGATTTTCTTATTACGTCTTTTAATTTTATCAGATCATATTCACATGAGTGTCCTTCGATCATGCTCTGCTGCTATGACAAAATTATTATAAAAGTCGTGACACTTTGCCATTAAAACTAATCTCTAAAATTCTCGCTTTCCAAATTGCTAGAAAATTTTAATTGGAAAGATTTAATTTTAATAAAAATTTCTATATGTTGTTATTATTTTGAATTTTAAAAGTGTGCGAAAAGCCAAATACACACTTCAGATTAATCAATTTTTTATTAAATTTAGTGTGAATACAGCAGATGATTCAAAAGCAAAAACTCTGCTTTCTGAGCTTCCTACAAGTTACCATATTTAAATTGCAAGGCTAAAACACAAACGATCGCTCCTCCATAAAATCGCAATAGGCATTTTTTAAATGGAAAAATATTAGAAAGTATTAATTTGTATTTCCAAAAGCAGAAAATATTTCGTTTATTCCAAAAGAATGGCTAACAAGATTAAAAGTTTCTCTCTCAAAAGGTGTTTAAAATTTTTTATTATGTGCTTCTGTTCCCATTGTGTTTTGATTAACGTTCAATAACACCTTTGTTCTGGCCGTTTCACCCGTAAGTCTTGCAGACGATTCAATTGACCTATTCGGATTAATTGTTTAGATTTACTCCACTTTTATCATGTTATTTGTAGGGTAAGAAGATTATTTTACATCACTACAATGGATTCCAGTTCTTCTACAGTAAGGTTTATAAAAAAAAAAAAAGTAGTGTTTAAAATTAACTTTCTAATAGAATTACCATCCATAGATTTGCACAAGGTCTATATTAAAATTGTAATTGTTCTAGTAGTATAACTTTAAAGGCAGTCCCATATTTCTTCGGGGATGGTCTTATCTTCAGATATATTTGTGGATAGCTAGAGATATTGGAGCTATAAATTCTAGCCCAAACAATTAACATACCAAACAAATCCCCTGGGTGACTAAAAATAAATCTTATTATCTCAGGAATGTCTTAAAAGGGCAGCCAGAGGTACCCACTTTAAACGGATTAGTCACACTGGAACTAAAGTGCATTTCACCCGGGGCATTCATGATGTCCTCAAGGAAGTGAAAATGTCATTAGGAGGACGACAGCTTTATCTCTTTGTTAATTCATTCGAGCGTGAATTATTTACCTTTTTCCGCTCCTTTCCGTCTTATTGTTGTTTATGAAGGGCGACAAAGCTACAGAACGTGTCTGATATTTGCCGACATGCCATAGCCCTGCCGAATAAGTGGATGTGTCATATCGAAGTAGTGTACCTGCAAAGGGTATGTTGATTTTACGCTAGTACATTAAAAATGTGACAAAAATTGATTTGGATCATGTTATATAACTTTAGTATTAAATAATATTAAAATTCTATAACCCGAAATAAGAATAAAAGTACTTTTATAAAATTTGTAAATAATCGTTAAAAATAAACAAAAAAAAATGTTTTAATTTTTGAATTTTTGATTCTATGGTAAATAAACTAAACAAAATCAAAAGAACTTAAGTAATGAATTCAAACAGAAAATTTTTTGAAAAATATGAATTTCCAAGGTGATGTTGTTAAAAATAGATTCTTTAATTTTTAAGATTTACTAAAAAAAATTGAAGAAAAAAGCTATCTACACACTTTGGAACCTTAAAGATTATTTTTTGATAGTGTGTGTATTTTTTTAATTAGCGATGGTAAAAGAAGGACTATAAATTAATGATCTAAACTTAATCATTTTTATATTTCTTTTTTCTATATTAAGAAAAAGCACAATTTGTAGTTTGAAGTTTTACTTGAAAGTGATGATGGTAGCATTTTTAGTAGGTATACAATTTTTTCTATTGTTCATTTTCAAATTTGCTATTATTACGTGGGGTGTATTGAAAATATCAGGACACGTAGAACAAATAAATGTTTATCAAAAGACCTGGAGCTTAAATTGGCCTATGTATGTTAAGCATTAGTTAGATATGACTAAATCTTTAAGTGCTCAAACGGCAGAGAATGACGTCAGCGGCAACCAGCTTTATATATCTACCTACTTTGGTCAAATAGTAAAAAAAACACACACACATACTTCTGGTAAAAAATCAAGAGTGTATAAAAATAAGGATATGAAATACTTGGAATAATCTTTACATCCTAATTTTTTTCTTGTTCTTTAAAAGTGAAGGAGCGGAGGGCTAAGTATAATTATTATTCTTTTTTACTCTTTAACTTTTTCAACTGGAAAAGTTTCTAATCAGCCACAAAAGAGCTTTCAAGTGAGTTGAAATGCCTCAAAGTGTTCCTTTCACGTGCCGATAATAAAAACATAACGAATGTGAAATTGCTCCTCCTTCACTAGATGCGCGTGAATTTCTGTTTCCATATAATCCCGACGGTTGTATAACCCTTGAAGAACCTTTTAATAATGTCGAGCAGCCAGACAACAGTCTCTTTTATTATTATTGTATATATTTTTTTATTTTACGCGCTGTTAAAGTCGCCTGGAGGCGAACTTAACGAACGAATATTTGACCTCCCATCACGCGGTGATTATCTCTCAGATCTGACATGTCCGTAATTAAGTGAACAAAAAGTCGAAGTGACAGCACGTTCGAGTGAACATATGAGGCCGATCCGGCGGTCACACACGCCGTGAAAAATTGAGAGTAATGATCACCGCCGGCGGAGGAAGATTAAGCGCGAACACAAACATTTTGACAGTGGACCATTGCTCGCGGGGACTCGGATATTTTTAGAGATATCTTCTTCGGGGGCCAGCGGACCGCTGACAGACTGAAGGGACCATTTCTCAAGACGTACGACTTAACCGAATCGTAACGACTAATTCTGAGCCGGCTTAGCTTGATAGAATGTGCTTCTGTAGCTAATTCATAACGACACTGAAAGTCACTCTCGGATTAGTCTGATTTATGGTCGGAGCATGTCTGCCACAACCGAACCGTGGAGCGTTAAGATGCGGTCCAGGGATGCTGGGTCCGGGATCCGGGAGGTGAATGCGTTCCGTACCCTACTGGGCATGTTGCTGTGATGTAGGACAACGAAGCGCTGATGGGGCACACTATGCCGCTCCTAGAAGCATTCGGTGCAGTCATCATAACACTGGCTCGGACTCCGGTTGCCGATTATTCCCGGGCGGTTCCCACCGTCCTTTGCTCCTGCTGCTCGCGATGATGATGACAGCACAGAAAGGTCTCCTCGGCTCGGCTCTCGGGTAAAAAGTGTTAGCGCTGTTGACATGAAATGTTGATGGCTTCGCACGCATTTGTTCTGCTCTCGTATTCCTTTTAACATTTCATTTGATAAATTCCGACGACATGTGCGCTATAAATTATGTTGATTCATGGCACCGCGATGCTGACGATAATGGCATGTCTAATTCCTACTTCTACTTGGCTACGCGACTACGCACTAACGTGGGATTTGCTTCAATAAAATTATATGAACACCATTCAAATGGGCTTGGAACCATGTAACAGACTTATCCATAATCGCCGCTTTATTTGTAGCTCTCATTATTTAACACTTCATCTAATTAGCAAAAATTAATGCCATTACATACGTACAAGTCGTGTCTTCAGTTTTCCTGAAGACATGAGAAAGTTCTGTCTCCATTCTCATATTCATTTCCATTTAGAAACAGTCACAGGATTTCCTTTCAACTAAATCCAATAAAAGTAGATTTGCCCGTCTCCACATCAGCCTTAAACCTCTTTTGGAAAAAAAAACCATCTAGTGCCCAATTTTATGCGTACTTATTCAAAATATGCAAATATTGCAGTTTCACGTTTGTTTCATCGTAATTTAACAAACCAGCGTTAGAAATTAATTTTTAACTACAAACGTTTACCATTTCGACCAAAATTTAGGAAGGACGCGATATAGAAAAAAATAATTGTATTAATTTTCCACGCTAAAACGGCAAATATCGAAGACGGCAATATCGCAATTAATTTATAAATTTTGATACAGAGAAAGTTTTTGTGATTGTTTAGAAAAATTTAACTTACTGAGTAAAATTTAGCAATTCGTAAGTGATACAACTTCGTAAATTGTGAACAATTTTTTTATATTTTATTTAAAGATATAATTAGACCTAGAATTAAACTAGCAATTAAAAAATGTGAAAATAATTTGCAGTAGTAAGCAAGGAGATTTTTTTTTACAGAGAAAATTATTTCTAAGGAGGCTTTTCCTATAATTGTTTAGTGTTTAGTGTTTAATTTTTTATACAACTTTGCTTTATAAATTCATGTTTCTTTTTTATTTACTCTTTCTGTGAAGCCGTCTGAGTTTTTTTAAAAGTTAGTATTACTATTTTTAATCGAGACATAGTCGTTTCCTAATATTAGCTAAAAAATTCTACTTCGGCTTTTCCTCCATTTTAGTTGTCTAGTACTCCATAAGATTAAAGAATCTAAGAGTGGCAATGATGACCTGCCTTATCGCGTTAAATTGCTCGCCATTGTCTTAAGGTGCGCTCGATATCGGCGACCGCGGGCGAGCATGGGACGGCGTTTTAAGTCTTTCGCCGGATGTTATCCACGTCTGTCATCAGTAAGAAGCTAGCAAGAAGATGGCAAGACGGTAACTGAACAGCACAAACACAACAGGCGACACTACAAATAAATACACGCGTTCGCCAGTCCACGGCGGCCCGGCCGCAAGTGATTTATTGAAGTCGTGAGTGCTCCAAAGGAAATGCCTGCCTCACGTTTTTCCTTTCGACATCCAGTGCAATCTTCGGGCCTCCTTGGGGCTTTCTTGCCTCAGGTCTTGTGGATCGTTTTTGCCCGGACCCCGGCCTCCTCTGTGGTCATGTCCGTGGTTGGTAAACGCCGCCAACATCGTTGTTTCTCCTCGGCTCGATTGTGAGAAATTTCTCATTTATTTCGTTTTTATAATTTTTCGTGTTCGTCCCGGCGGCGCGACACGGGGCCGTAACTGCACCCCGATCCCGCCGCATGGCAAGTTACTCTGCAGCACTGCCACCGTGCGATAAAACAATATAAACACCTAATGAGCACCGTTTAATTAATTACCCGCCGTCCTAAGGTGCTTCTTTATGTGTCCAGCAATTTCTCTTTTGTTTATTGCAACTCGTTTTTTACAAGGTTGCACAGTCCGACCAGATTACGCCGTTCGTAAGCTACCTGCCGACCAGGTGGCTAATCTTTTCATCAGACGGAGATATATTCGTGCAGATGGAATTTCCCGTGTAATGAGGGGACACAGTCTGCCTAAGAGTTCCCAAAGGCTTTCCTTTAATATTTGCAAGATACTTTCATTCTCACTTTCTGTTAAAATAAAACCCACTTCATTTCTAGAGTCTAGCATTTGAGAATAGATTCGAAAACTGACATATTAGAAGATCAAGTTATCATTTAAAAAAAGAAATGCCTTTAAGTTTTATGACATATCATCATATAAAATAGCCTACTAGATCCTAGACTATGGCCCACAATTGCCAGGTTATTTAAAATTAATGTTATTATTTTTAATTTTTATTTTAACTATAGCAGAAA
Source organism: Proctacanthus coquilletti (assembly GCA_001932985.1). Lineage (NCBI taxonomy): Eukaryota > Metazoa > Arthropoda > Insecta > Diptera > Asilidae > Proctacanthus > Proctacanthus coquilletti. Next base: position 1,532,762 of record MNCL01000011.1, read on the forward strand.
ACGTTTTCGTTATAGGAATCTAATTTTTATTACCCCAAATGGTTTGAATTCACTTTCATAGTTTTAGAGGCGTGTGGGAATCTTTCAGTCAAATTGAGTTAGGATAAAATAAAAAAGTTTACATCTACGTTTGATACAATTAAAATTTTTTTAATTTTAATTGATCGTTGAATACAACTGAATGTTTTGTTATTGAAAACCCCTGAGGTTTAAAATGCAATTTAGAATTGTTTAACAATACAAAAAAAAAAAAAAGAAAAACTACAAATTTTAATTAAAAACTTCATTAAATTTACATGGAAAGGTACTAAATTTAAATATTTTCGTAAGCGTTTTTATTTAATTCAAAATAGTTGGTAATAGTTTAATAGACAACACGCTGATTTGTATTTAAATTTGTTAATTTTTTATGAAAATTATTCCCTAGGGTACTTAATCTGCGTTTCGAAATTTGAATATTCAATTTTTAAATTGATCAAGGTAATCCGTTTTATTTATTTGATATTGCTTGATACCTTGGCTTACTTCTCTTTTAGTAAGTTTATATAAAACAAATCCAAAGAGTGAGTTAAGTGAGTTAAGTTAAACTAAAATAAAATTCGAAAATAAAAATGATTCTATAAGAACCGCGCTCTGGCACTGACTCTTACTTGATTAAGATATCTCCTGATATGAAAGGGAGGAAAAAAAAAACTGTGGAAAAACGTGGACGTACATATCAATTCATAAGCAGTTGAGATGTAAAATTAAAAGCCTTTTACAACTGCCGGGCGCCATATTAATTTTTTAGTTCCCAGGTATCTTAGAAGGTGAGGTGGCCGATTAATTCAAGACATATCCACGTCCACATTTATAATTTCCTAATTTTATGGCCTTTAAAGAGCCCTTCACCGGAATTCATCCCTTCATTACCACTTGGAGTACATGAATTTTTCTGTCGACGGTCTACGAAAGTGGAATCCCTGATTAGAAGGGCCCCGGCCGTGGATCTCATCAGTATGGACGGGCCGGGGGCCGCCAGAAACAAGCGACATTAGGCGTATTTGCGTCGTAAACAACTTCCCTGCTTTAATAAACATTTTAGCGGGCGAAAGGTGCGGCTCCTCGGAACTGGGTATTAAATTAAATATTCAAATTGATCAATTTGTAATCAATTAGTACGCCCTGGATGTCGTTAGGGAGAAGCAATTCGTACAACAGCCCCACCGGTGGTCATCCACAAAATTTCGTCGGGACCGCCACAGGCAGGGGCAAAAAGTGACAGACTATGGAAAAGGCAAAAAAAAAAAAAAAAACGATTCATCCTCTCGCCTCCCCCGCACTGAGGAGAAAATTGAACGAAGCGAATCGAGCGATTTTTAAATAAATTCCTTTTTTTTTTTCTGAAAGCCTACCGGCCGTGAATGCCGACGAGCGCGCCCCGCCGCGTGATTTGAATGAAGTATTAGCGGTGCCACCCAAAACGGCCGCGGCCGTATTTATTTCGTGCTGGTTAAGCGCTCATAATTAATATTTTATGGAGGCCGATTTCATCGAACGGTGAATGGTTATTGTTTACAATATCCGTCGATTGATTGCTCGCCCGACGGAATGCTGATGACAGCCTGCACTCTTTGTGCTCGGTCCCGGCTGGCAGGTGATGGCGACGGGATGGTTCCTCAGCTTGATTTTTGGGTCGGCCCGGGTCAGTCATTCTGTACGACTGGATATTTCGATGGAATTATTTTGGCATCTTTGGTGACGGTGTCTCGTCGCATTTTTAATCTGATTTTATTGTTTCAAGCTGCCGTGATATGCGAATGTGATTAATTTGATTTTTTTCCCAGTCGGGGGAGAGTATTCTTTTGGCGCCATTATTTTTTATGTTAACACATTTGAAGGTGCGCTATGAATAATTAATTATTTAAAAAAAAAACATTTACCTGTAGTGAAATAATATTCTATATACTGAAAAAAGCTGTCAAAAGAAAGCGATTCTAAGCGATTTATCTATAGAAAAAGGACAAATCAGTAATAACACTAGTCAAAAAATTTTTTTCTGTAGGTCAATATGTCTTCAATAAGACTAAGCTAAAAAGCTGGAGTTTTCCTCAACATTCTGAAATAAAAAAGGCACTAATAAACCACTATAGACATTAATTCATGGCTCAAGTTACAGCCCCAATTCCGCGAAAACTGTTTAGAATCTTTCACAAGTCTGCTTACTAACTCTAAGAAATTTTCATCCGTAAATTTACGAGAGACAATAGTTTTTCTTCTAATTTCAGTTAAAAATTTATTTAAGTTAAAAACGTAAGTAATTCTAACATCTTTAAATCACTTTTGGAATCTCAACAACGTATTGTTTTTAAATATTTTTTTTTTGTATTCTTCTTAAACTTTTACTAAACTTTTAATTCAATTTGAATTTGGATAAAATGTTAGCACTTTGAGTTTTTATACGTAGTGAAACAAAATACAAATTTCTAAAATAGAATGAATTGTTTTTTGAGGAAAACATTTTCGAAAATCTCAGATCTTAAAGAGTTATTCATATAAATTAATGGTTAAAAAAAAAAGGTATAAACTTACGTCCTCGTACGTGATTAAAGTGATATTGACGATTAAAGTTCATCAAATATTTTACCAATAATTTTAAATATTGTTTTTAATAAAATGTTTGCTGTAGAAAAGCTAGGCCATTATATTTTTTTTTTCTATACATCCAAAATTCACAATTTAAATGTTAGATTCTTATTTTTTAAAAATGTTTTTTTTTTTAACCCTTTGCAGACGAAGCTGGTCGGCGGGGAAAAAGACTTGGGCGATTATTTGCCGACACTCGTCCCCAAAGGGTTAAATTTATCAAACACGTAATATTGATTAGATGTTATTTCATTGTGAAACGATAGATTTCCTACAAAAAATTCTAGTATTTCATGAAAAACGTCTATTTAATGAAGTAGTGACATTTTTCATAATTGTATTGATAATTTGAAATCAAGTTTTTAATTCAATCTGCATGTCCAGCCTGTATAAAAATTGACTTAAGACAAGTTTTATGACTTTTTAATGAATATGTTTTGCTTAAAAGCCTGGCATAATTAGATATTTTCGTGTCCAAATTAATAATTTATAGAATGAAGTCATATAATCCTTTGTTCTATCAAAAAAGTTTAAATATATTGTGACACCTTTTTGAAAACAACCTAATCTTACGTTATCGACCAAATTTCATGAAAGTTTAATTTTTATTCTTATCGTGGAAATAAATTGATGGAAATTATGTAATTGTTTAATCAAATTCCAAAAATTAACCATACACTAAAAAATTTTTACTGCGTAGCAGTTTAATTATGTCTTTTTCGCTTTCACTTCGACAAAAGCAGTTTCAACGTGTGGGAATATGTGGCCTTAAAAAAGACATCAAACTAGAAAAAAAAAAAAAAAATACAGAAGATAGTAATAAATGTTGCCCTTCTGGAATCGACTTTTATGAATGAATAGACATTCATAAAAATTCGAAATGTGCAAAACTCAAAAAAAAAGAAAAAAATGAATTAATTAGAAGCAATCAAAATTTTACACGTTACCACGGGGGCTACCATTTTGTTTATAAATATCCAAATTAAGATTCGCCTTTGATTGCCTGACCTGGGAGAACGATACCCGCCACATGTTGGCCACTGCATAATTTATAGCATTAATAAGGAAGCGAAAAACCATTAGCACAATCAGTAATTCAAACATTTTCTGTGAAGTGGAAACATGCAGAGAAAATTTATGATCGAACGTTAATTCAGCGATTAACTGACGAATTATGGTAATGCCGGTCCGCGCTCAATAAAAATATTTGAATAAAGCGCCGTAGAAGAAACTGCCAAAAGCAGTGGACCCGGGTCAGTTTGTGGGTCTCTCCCACAACAAATAAGGATTACATCAGAATTGTAAATCAGAGGATTTCCAGTAATCGCGCAGTTATCGCTAAAGCGGCGCGGCGAAACTTCGTGGCGGCGACAATTTCTGAATAAAACGTTCCGGCGCGTTATTGGCGCTGTCCAGTTGTCCGGTCACTCGGCCGTTTGGCCGTTTATCGCTTATTCGCGGCAGAATTCGATCCGAGTGACATCTGCGTATAAATAACGCGGGCCTAATAGCGCCATAAATTAGCCGAGAATGGTTACACATCAATGAAATTTAAATTAGTCATTAAAACTTTTAAAATGTTGTACAACACATAAGTGGAATATTTATTCGTCGTTTCTCTGCGAATTTATGCGCGGCATTCCGAAAGTTATTAGCGTCTTCGTGTCGTCGTGCTGGACGTACGTTAAGGTCTAAACGGACCTCCTTAGGCCACCAGATCTTGCGAGGCCTCAGCCAGTCCGATACCATTTATCGAACTTGAATCAGGGCGATCTGGATTGACGACGACATGGTTGCAATTGGCGAGTCGAGGTTGCCAATACCCGCGTAATATGGGTACAAGACACGTCCACTTTATTTAATTTACATACGTGAAACCTCAATTAATTGTATCGTCATTGAAGTCGCGGATTTCGTTAATAATACGCTAAAATCTCTACGTGCGGTGGCCAAATCGTTTTTTTTTTTTCACGTTCATCTATCCCGATATAGAGCTAGAGTTCGAGGTGGTAATCTGAACTCAGAGTGAGACCCATGATTTCTTTATATCTTACAGTTCGGGGGGTTGGGTGGTCTAAAGATTTATCGGTGACCTAAAATGAGGAAACTAATGCTTTTATTTATGGATATTGGCGGAATATTTAAATCCGACATATTTTCGATCCGGCTCTAGCTTCGAATCGGGCTATTTGATTTCATTTCACTTTTTCCTCCCATTTTGTTTTCCATTTCACGGTGATTTGTGGCGACAGTTTTATGGCCGGTCACCGATTATTGCTCAATGGCCTCTTGTTGGAAGGAAAATCCACGACATGAAGAAACGTTTCTATTTTTTTTTTTTTTCTCTCTCTTTTAGAATTCCGTAGAAAATAAATATAAATAAAAATTAAACGCCATGCTGGCCATTTTTGAATGGGAACGCAGTAATATTACCTAGTCTAGTGCGTTGAATGCACGTGACGTGCTATGAAAGAATTTTTACAGGGAATTTTAATGATGACAGTCCATTGGCTGATGACAAACTTTCTAAACTCTCAATTATTTATCCGATTCTATTTTTATCGTTCAAGTTTTGACGGTTTTTATGCCCTTTAGCTTTGCTTTCACTGAAAACTACGCTTTATGATGTTAATCTTTAGACTTCCCATGTCTTCTCACATTAACAAAAGGTGGTATAGTGCACCAGGAGAAACATAAATGTGGGTATGCTATGATATACCATGTCTAAGCAATAATTGGATTTTATTATAGAAACGTAAAAACAAGCTGATAATAAAATGAACTGTTGAACTAATAAAAATAATAGGTGGAATTTTATCACCTTACGTTTTATTATAGGTTTTCAAGATGGTAAATAATCACGACAGGTGGAATGTTTCATAAATTCCAGTTACATTAACATTTTGTTTATTACTAACCTGATTTATTGTCTTATATCACAAATAATACATAAAATTCGCATAACTTGATTTAAAGACTTATTGCTGCAATTGAATAACAATTGAGCGAGAACTGAATTATTATAGCAATTAAATTGAAATTGCAATTGTTTATTAACGCATTAATGTCCAAGTGTCTATTTTTGTAGTATTTCCCAGAGGCAGGTTTTTTGTGACGGATTTCAGCATACTGCGATTTTATGGATTGAATTGAAAGAGGTTTTTCGCGTAAATAATAAATAAAAGTAGTTTATGTGTTAAATTTTTTTCCCGTTCCTGTTGTTATATTCCTTATAGGTAGGTTATTTGTAGTATTTCCACCTTTTTGTGTTTAATCTGTTCTGTGAGTCGGTAGAAATTATTTCAAGCAAATTTAAGACTATCTAGTTCTTGGATAGTGTCATCAAAGAATATTCAATCAAATCAATTGAGGAATATTTGGCTAAACACCAATCATAATGATAAAATAACATTAGAACTACCAGAATAGTCTAAATATGTGTTTTTTCACATTAATTGAAGAAATTAAAGGAATTATTATTCAGAAAATTTCGTTACCTTTACAAAAAAGGAGTCTATCCAGTGGGTTTGTAAGAATTTGATAAACAATTTGGAAGTAGACAATTAAATTGAACTAAGTAAGTCGTAAATTATAGTAAAATAAAAAAATTAGTTTAAACACTTATCGAAGTTGATCCTCATATAAATCAAGATCATGTTCCCTTCGTGCACGATACTTTAGAATTTAATTCGTATGATATTACATGGATGATTTCTGTATAATTGTCAAGTGTGTCTGTGCATCAAAAGATCTAGCTCCTTTAGAAGCGAGCAATATAAACGGCATAGAATAACTTACACTGGCCGTTAGCGATTCTTCGGCACAGCGACAGCCGTGTAAACTCCTTCCTCCATTACATCGTTATTATCGTGTAAGAGCCGGAAAAACTACTTCCCCGCTACAATAAAAGCTTATCTCGGCCAACTTAAAAAGTCTCCCACTTGACGAGTCTGTTAAAAGGTTTTCTGTAATCAAATACACGTTTGCGGCGCATGTAAATATCCCATTCACACGGCAGGCACACAACCACAAGAAACGGGAAGAATCATCAAGGAAGCAACTGTCGTCATTTCCCGGAAGAGTAGTTTTGGAAATCACCGCACAATCTATTCTGTCCTCAAGTCCCTATTTTGTTTTTTTTTTTTTTACTCCGGTAAAGATCCTACAGGCACAACAGACCATGCAGGGAAAGTTTGCACGTTGACTCTCTGGAACATCGAGAACCATCACCGCCCACCCGAGCCCAGCTCAGTCCCAGCATAACGGGCTCTTCGTCCTCCCCCATTATCCTGGAGGAGCAGCATTTGTACAAAGGGCGATATAACCGAAGTAATGTTGACGACTTCTGACACTTTTTGTGTGCCCGAACAAAGGCAAAACACCATTTCTTATCGGCCGGGTTTAAAGTCGACCCAAATGGGATGGGCGGGTATCATGAGTGCCGACGGGAACAATCCTGGACTCCGGCCCCAATATTCCACGGGGAGTGCTCCGGCTCATACGGATTTTCAAATATCCAATTCACACTCTCTGATCTCATCTAGGGAACGTTTGTGGACAAAAAGATGGCGTAAGGTGGACTCTGAATGTCCTTGGTCAGCCGTAAAACGTTTTCTGAAGATGAAAGCTTTGGGCCAAACGTTTTAGGGATCGAACAGTCGTTATTACATGCCATCAATAAGAAACGTGCACTGGAGCGTTTACTTGTTCCCGTGACTTTCTGGCAATTGGTACAAATGTGCATTACTACATTAAAGTTTAAGGACGCCAGATTTCCTTTTTTGCCATGACAGGACATTGTGAATAAAATGCAATATTAAAAATAGATATAACCAATTTCGACTACTTTTTCTCGGTTTTTACTTTTCAGTTAAAACTTACACTTGAAAGAAAATTGAAGAGTCTAGTTGATAGAACTCAAAGATACTGAACACTAGGGGTGCAAGTCTAACTCACGCTTGACTGATGCCTCAGTTTCAAGTCATCCGAAGGCAAAAACCTATCGATTTGACTCAAATGTTAATCATTTTAGATTGAAAAATATTTTTATCTGCCTTGAACTTTACATCATCTGTGTCATCAGGATGCGCTCGAAGGTAGAAGTAAAGGGTTATTTCAAATCAATCAATGTACTCCCCACCTCGCCGTCAGTTACAGTCAGCAGTCCCACTAACGAGCCTCCAACGCTTCCGCAAATGTCCCTGATGAACGGGGCAGGGGGCTGCGTTCTATGTCACTACTGACAGTATCGACTTTGATGGTGAGCACAGTATCAGAAGGGATGTGCTCGCATGAAAAATGAGGAGGACATTCCACCAGACACGGCGTTTCGCAGCGATGCTGAAATATAGATTCCGGGGGGCCCCGTCTGTTCACGCCCCAAGTCCGTGTCCGTCGCCCGCGGCACACAGGGCAGGGTCACGTTAGCATAGCACAATGAGATGTCAGACCTGTTAACAGACAACATGGAAATGGCCTGTCACGAGTGTCACGGGCCATATTAGACGCGAAAGCACACAAAGAAAATTACTGAATGGGATTTCCTGTTTTTTAATGTTACCGACTTTTTTTCTAGAGAACTTTTTTAGGAATTAGAACGAGTGAAATGGTTTCGATGTATTGTGACTTTTTTTTTCTGTCTAGCTCGTATGAGGCCTTCGGGAAATTGTAATTACCTTCAAAATTCGACCTTGTTTCAAATACGATTTTCTGGGATATTCAGGAACCAACACTACACGGAAAAGTTTCGGAAGTGACATGAAGGGTATTGACATTGGACATGATAACGCTTTAAAATTGAAAAAAAAAAAATTTAAAGAAAATATTCGATTAAATTCGCATTTTCCGCAAGTTTGAAATTCAATTCCGAGCGTTCAAATCGTTTAAGTCAAAAATGAGTTAGTGCTCCGAGCAGGTCTTTGTGTCCACTTTCATTTGGCGTCGAAAAAAGGACATGTGAAAATTCGTCAAATTTTTCGCAAAAACCCCAAGGGTTTAACCCATGATTTTTTAGGAGCCAAAATTTCGAACTTCACGGACCCAGGCAAGTGGGGTATCAAATTAAAAAACGCTTTCTGCGGATCTCGAAAAGCAAATAATTTCATAAATTGGATGAAAAATATCCAAACTAGAGCAAAAAATGTTATAACAACATAAATTTTTTCAAAAAAACGCCTATGAGTCTTATTCTTCAGTCTCGATCTATTCATAGGCCCTTTTTAATGGCTTAATAAATCAAATAAAAATGTTAAAACGCTAAAATGTTTAAAGGAATAAATTACACTTTATTTTCATCGAAATCCACGAATTTCTGTCCATAAATCGTTAGGCTAACAATGGCGGGTACGAATTTAAGCTACATATTCGTACTAATTGCAAACAAGGCTTTGAAAATAGCTTCTAACTAACTTCATAAATTCCGATAAATCCTAATCTACCCCTAAAATAAGGGCTTTTGTAGTAGTATAAACAAACTTAGTTAGATAAATTAGACTCGTTTCGATTTTTGAGTGTAACTTAAGATAGAATAAAATAAAACCAAATAACTGAATTAATTTATGTCACTTGCTAAATAGTATTTCTTTTTAAAAATGCCTTTTAAACCAACATTGTTTTAAATCAAACATAGTTGCAACCAAAAATGTTGTGACTAACTCTAAAAAAAAATCTAATTAGTTAACGACTTTGTTTACAGAATCATCAAAGAAAGGACACCGACTAGTGATAATATCATCATAACAAATAAATTTATATTATCTACTAAATCTAGAAACTTTTCCATCATAAATTAATTCTTAATTACATCCTTCTAATTTTAAAACTCTTAAACTAACCAAGAAATTTTCTTTAGTTACATCTTCCGCGGCTTCTTTACGACAATCCACCTATTTCATAAAAATAAAATTCCCTGATTTAGTCCCAGCCAAATAAATAAACGAGGGAATAACTAGAAAATTTATGAAACATGCTTAATCCCATTGAGCACTTAAACAAGCGCGTTTCGGACGATAGATGGGAACAGTCTCTTTTATATTTCTGAGCTGCAATTATTCGACATATTTACGTTTTCGCGGCGTGACAATTTAAGCAGTGGAAGAAAAAAAAAAAGTGTTAGCAAAAATATTTTGACAGTGAAAAACGGTCGTAAAAGAGCTACTCAGTAAATAACTCAGACATTCTAGCCTAAGTTATGCCCCAAAAATTTATCGATGAGATTAAATCCGTGGATATATGGCGACGGTAGCAGCTATCGTAACAACCCTGCCATCAAAATAAATTTCGTTGTATTAAGTAGTATTTTGAAATTTGTGTTTACAATTCAGTTTAATAGCCGAAACGTGAAATATCGTATTAAATCCATTCCTGGCGCCGATTTTTGTGTACCAGGTGTAGTCGATTTCAGGTTAATAATCTGCGGACATAACTGTCCGTCCGTCTGTCTAGAATTGTCGCAAATACTCTAAAACTTCCAATGGGACATAATCTTGTGTTCTCCTTTCGATCGGCATGGTCGCTGTAAAATTTATAGCGGTCGACAGTACGACTGACTCTAAGAACGAGATTCTAGTTTTCCAGCTGTCCGACATAAACCACTGCGACACTTCGTTTAAATATCTGTCGTGCTCAGCATGTTTCAATTTGGATGCGACTCACGGCAATTTATAAACAACAAATAGTCTTTAGCGATCCGTGGCAAACGAGCACCACATACTGCGGGAGCGGGTAATAAATAACTCCATTCAACAATTTAATGATTCTGTTACCGGCTCCATTAATCACATTGTCATAAGGTCATGTTGCGTTTGTGATTGCATCTTGTGTGCAGCGATCACGCGGTGCACTCGTTCGCGATCGCTATTCGAAAGGTCCGACAAGCTTTCTTTCATTTTGCGAAATTCTATAGACGCACGTTCAATTTTTGTCATCAATCGCGACACAGATGTGGAATGAGGACTGAATTGATACAAATAAACAAGCGATAGTATTGATATTGACTATAGGCGAAATGTTGGATGAGAAAGGAATTACGTCGTGGCAATTAAATAGATGTCTAGAAACATATGAAACGTTTTAAATTCAAGGTTCCTATAGCCAATCTAAAAATTTTCGTTGTTTACGAATTTGCTTGTATTTTTAACCCAAAATCTTCACACAACTTTCATAGAATGTTTTTTTTAGAATAAAAAATATTAGAAAGAAAAACAATCGATCTATTCAAATTGCTTGATGCGAGGATACTCCTAAAAATCTGTAAAGTTAAACAACTTTCAAAAAATATCTTTGATATATAAAAATTCATTGAATCCCTATAATCAATCAAAGCAAGACTATACAAGGCTTATCCGATCCAAAGAAGGCTGTTCTACATACGAGTCGATTTAGTTTGTGAACTTTTCCAAAAATAAGCCCTCCCTAACTAGGGAGCCCGACGAACTCATAAATTTCGCCAGGCAAGCAGGTAATAGCACGTGATGCCATCAAAGCAGCAGAAACGCCAAAATTATAGACTGCCAGCTTTAGAGAGTGGTCATTAGAAGATAATCTGCTCTTTCTAGCAGAACATTGCACGAACTACAGTCGAAATAGACTTCGGGCAAATTACAGGCCCCGACTTTGCTAATAGGCCGATGTAATTTGGGGTAAATGTAGCAAACAACAACAACATTAAATTAGGCACATCCTTAACGACAGGTTCTGGAAGAGGAATATGGAATAGGGTATATTGATCGGTCACTGCCGTCCTCCCCCAACCCCGGCGGGCGTGTTTGTCGTGGTCGTGCCAAACTCTGGGCACTCTGTAGATGATATGATGGAATCCACAGTTTTCTATAATCAATCATCACAGTGCCCGGCCCTAGGCTGTCTGCCATCTTAATCTCTTACAGTTTATCAGCCGCACTCGTCTGGACCCCTTCTGGAGCCTCACTCGGATCTGGATTTTGGACACCCGTATATCATGCGAGCAATTCGTCTACGTTCACTGGAGCTCCTCTGACAGATCCCAGAGTCCTGTGTCACTGCGTTTCTGCCGGGGCCAATTCGTCGTTACGTAACGCCATAGGGTGTTTCTATCCATCAGTCACCCGTAGAAGTGCTATGTTGACTATTCTGCATCGGGTGACTGGTTGTCACCATTTAGTGTACTATCTCATGCCGGGCGACGTCCTCGCCGCCCCATTTGTATGATATGGAAAATTCCCAGAGCGGCCCACATTATTTATTTTCGACTGACGGTCCCTGTCAATATTGCACGAACGTCATTCATCATATGTGTCGATACCCGGGCCCGGATAGGTATGACAAGAAGGCACTTGATGGATGGGCACATGTGGGAAATTGGGCCCCGCCGAAACGAAAAGCAACGAAAATAGGGCGTACTTTGAGGGTGGCGGAGGCGATCCCCCTCGCATACTTCGGGGGACACATGTACACATATGTAATACTATACGATAAAACAACAACAAGTCGATCCCCAGTATGTCACCCTCGAAATGTCACAGTGTGTCTGACGATTGAATGATTGCCACGGGAATTTTTGGGTGGGCGGGCTCTGACATTATGTGACAGCCGGGGGGGCGGGGAACTGCTGACTCTTTTGTCAAATGATTAATGTCGCATTAAATGTGCGAAGTGATTAGCGGAATTTGTGTACTCTTGTCATGGAAATGCGATTACCCGTCCCAACCTGGACCCAATAATGGATGACTTTCTTTTGTCACCGCGCGTGAAATGAATGCCCTCTGTTCGAATGAGGCGACTAATTTTTGGGCTGTTGTATGCTTCTGCCCCCGGGGCTGTCTAATTAAAGGGTGACGATGAAATTCCGTGACATGTTTTTCAGGTAAATTAGTCAGAACCAATGACAGTCACTCAATTAGCTTATGTGAGTTTGCAGGTGAAGGATGAAGGTGTTTCGCACTAATGCATTCTAATAAAATTTTATCCATATTATAGTTGATGGATGACCAAACGAGCTCCATTACGAAATGGATATTTTCTGCTACATAAATTTTAAATGTACTAGTAGAAATAGATAGAGTTCGTTCCATAGGTCAAAATTAAACATTTTTATTTAACGTATGGATTGAGTGCTCACTTTGAAACTCTAAAATGAAAATTTTGTAAATATGTACGTGTATAAAAGCAGCTTAAAGTAATATAATACAATTCACATCGCAGATTGCTCAGAATGTTTAATTTTAAAACTAATGGAGGCCCATTCCAGTTGGCAAGGGTTTAAATGAATTTATAGCATTCATTGAATGCTATTTATACATAAATAATTTATTTTTTAATGCGATGTTGCAAAACTTAAATGAAGTGTTGTCCTTGTTTCTAAAAATAAAATCGATAAATTGTTTTGAAAAATTTAATATGCATTAAATCCAAACAACATTTGATATTGATATTACTTGAGGAAATCATCGCATAAAAGGTCGGAAAAGTAGCACACAAAAAAATTGATAAAACTCTTATCTTAAAAATTTTATCTTAAACTTTAAATTACAAAAGAAAAATTAAATGTGATTTTATAACCGAAACTGGAACACTAAAAATTTTCAAAAACTATATTTGATTAATTTTTGCAATATAAAGAGGATTTGAAATTTTTTTTTTTAATTAAAAAATTGGTAGACTCGAAAAGAAAATAACTCACAAATCTTTAGAAAATGATCTTTGCATTAAAAAAAAAAACAATTTAAAGTGAATAATTAAAGCCGCGCTACAAAATTATAAATTTTGTGGTATTTTTTTTTTCTATTAATTTGCGGAGGTTTTCAATGGATCCAGACTCGTTGGGCCGCATGAACCCTGTAAACAGGTCAGTTTAAGTTTTTACGTTTTTATTACACTAACTTACATTTTTGCCCTCATTTTATTATATAAAATCGAATGTTAATAATTAAGATAAAAATAAGACGAAGAAATTGCAAATATTGTGAATAAATATTTTGCATTCAAACTTTTAAAGAAAACTAAAATTCTGTAGTTTAAGAAAGTACAGGCTCACTATCTTGGGAGATTTATTTTAATCTAGATTTATGCCCTTTCTTAAAATCAAAGCAATTTAATAATTGTTAAATTATAATTTAAAAAAAAAAAAATAATTTTTCGGTTATACCACATTTTATCAGATATTTTTGATAATTTCTTATTTTTTTAATGAATCATATTTTGAAGGAAGAATTAGTTTAAATCGCATATACGAATTTAATTGCTATATTTGATGAAATAATTTAAATATCGCTGAAGACTATAGTTTTGAATAAATTTGTGATGAATTTATGCAAAAAGGTTAAAATAATGTTTTCGCACTGAATTGAATAGGTCCGCTTTGGATATTTCGTTATAGATTCAAAATTTGTGAGAATAGTGAAAGGTAACAAATAGTAAAAATGTCATAGTATAAATAAATTTATAAGAATCATTAAATTAATTCTAATATATGGGTAGATATTTTTGGGAAAAATGCCGAATTCATAAATTCCGAAATCTAATCAAAAACAAAAACAGTGGACCCTCGATTTAAAAGTAGGTAACAATCTTACTTGACATTAGAAAAACGAATTTCTCTGAAATCCAAAAATTTTTACGTAATCCCCAGTCGAAGGTTCCTTTATTTGCATTATTGCCCAATGGTCAAGTTGTGAACTGCGGCGGTCAAGCCAATTAATTTGAATGCGCTTAAATCGTCTTATGCTAATTCAAAAATCTGCTGCTGGTGGAATTACCACCGTTTAAGTGTCATCATGCAAATATTCCCCATAATTTTATCTTTTTGTATCAATTTCATCTGCCGGACGATATGATGGTGTTCATCGCCATCGCCACACCATTCCTCCTGCCATTCCTCGAAAATGCAAACAGTCGCCGAGCCAGAGGACGGCTGTACAAGAAATGATAAAAAATTAATAAAAAGGAAACTATAAAAATGTTCTTTCTTGTGTCGTTTTTAATTAGGGATTAGGTTGATTTATGTACAATTAAATTTCCTCTCCATCTTGGCCATCTCTCGGCCCTTGTGTCCACGTCGCACGAGCTCTGATATTTCGAAAGCGCCGCCTTATTAAATATGAGAAAAGGAGAGACAATTTAATGGCGGACATAAATTTAAAGTTTAATCCGTCGGTGAGGTTCACTCAAATGTCTTATTAATGTTGCGGACTTTTCGGTGGCTGCTTGGATAAGATGACATAAAGTATGATAAATGCCACTTTACATTGGCGGTGTAGTTTTTCTCTGGCATTCCAATCTGTTATGCTGCCACCGGACGAAATGAATTTTTATAAGATTAATTTTTTCCTCATTTTTTCGCTTGCTAAATAATAAGCCACTTAGGCAATTGATTACTCTCGACTTGTTAACTTCAATGTTGAAATAAGTTTTTACTTTCTTAAGATTTATGCCGGCCATTTCTCAAAGGGCATCTTGAAACAAATTCCGAGGTCAGTTGCCCCCCCCGGACTGAACAAATGAGACTCCAGATGCCTTTGCATTGTCCATACGAAAAGTTTAGCTCATTTTTTGTTTAAATAATAAAAGACATATATTTTTTTTTTTTTCAAACACAATTCGTGGGTGGAATAAATGGAATTTTTAAAATGAATTTCATATAATTTAATTATAGCTTTAATTAAATCAAGAAGAGTATCCAAAAACGAGAAAAAGCAATCAAAATATTTGGTACTATTTGTAGATATAGACAAAAATAATTAGTAAAGTAAAAGTTCTTTTTTTAGATGTTTATATTTTTTAATAGACGAATAGTCCTAAGTTTTCAAGTTTTATAAATAATTTTAAACAATAGATTTGAATAGTTTCCTTAAGGAGTAATCCCAGAACAAAGAGACCAATAAAATTAACAACTTTTGTTCCTTTTAAAAAAACAGTATTTTATACAAAATATAAACAAAAGATTGATCTTATAAAATTCTGACTGGGCAAAATAAAAACAACAAAGGCTCTTTGTATGCGAGTGTATATTTAATAACTGAAATGAATGGTTTCCCTTAAAATCCAAGTTTCCCTGACCCAATTTTTCCAAGGGGAAGAAAAGGGAGAAACAGGACGCTCCATGATACCTTCCTCAATTGCTTTGTCTACAAGGCTCGGAAGTTTTTCAACAACTACTTGCTAACAATAAGTGGATATCGCTAAAGTGGGGCAGAACTTTTGTTGTACAATCCCCTTGGCCAGCACTTTTCCAGTTCAGGGAGCAGTAGTAAGGGTGAGCGGCGAACCTAAGCAGCTTATGGTTAGCGAAATGCATCCTTGCTGAGGCAGCAGCGCTCCACATCAATCACATTAACCGCATCGGACGCGTTCGACTCGCCGGGCTTGTGCGGCACCAACAACTGTCGGTCCCAATTTGCCCAGGAATCCGCAAATCGCCGTGATCAAATGGTCTTACAAATTAAATTTGGCAGGGAAGAAAATAGCGCGCGGTAAGCCAGTGCCGTGTAAAGCAGACGGTGCACCCATCACCCTGGTAATCCCTTTTCAGCCGGTACTGGGCGGTTACCCCAAGCTACCTTACCAAGAGCAGACAAAGATGTTACCACTCGCTCGGACTACGAAATTCTCCACAATTTCACACACTCGTACAAACATCGTCCATGGTATCCACAATCCACATAACTCTGTAATCTAATAGCTGAAAATAGACTCTCGTTAAATCCGGGATTATCCCTCCGACAAGTAGGAGAGGTCGTTCCTGCTGCCGACACCCCCGCACAGCATTTAGCGTTAATGCGAAAATTATTTGTTCCCAGGTTCTTCTTTGCCACAGAAATCGGGCACCGTGGATGGTCCTTGGTCTTCTCTAGGTACCCTATGTGCTATGGTGTGGACGACTTCGTCCCAGAGCCCATCCCGACGGCTTCCGAACCTGGTGGCCATCATCCAGCACCAGCCCGATCTCCGAGGCAGATTTAATCTGTTCCAAATTTGAGGTTATTTTTTGCGGCCCGTCGAGCGTGAAGACGAAGAATGATATCGGAATGGACCTAACAAGGTCTTAAATGGTTGAACAAATTCGTGAATATGCCCATCGCCATTAAATTTGATTTTTTGTCCGTCGTCCCTTCTGGTGCCGCCCGGCCGCCGTAAAAAATTAATCCGACAGCTCTGCGTTACAGCCGGTGAGTGAGAACACGAATTATTTTGGTAGCAGGCGTTTTCGGACGACCGAAAAGAACTCCTCCTCCTCAGATAGAGCTCGAGACCTTCCAGACTATCCGGTAGCGGCTAATGTAAGCTGACACCAGAGCTAGGGATTTCTATCAGTCGGAAAGAACGCAACGAAGGAACCCGCACTTATTTCTCGGGGATTAGAGCCGAAAGTGAAAACTGAATCATGAATCATGTGCCACCCGGAATTTGTGTTATGAGGTCGCTCAGATCGAGCTACCTGAATTTATTTCCCTTTGTACTGGACCAGTGATACCTGCAGGAGGACCTCGGTTAATTTTCTGTGTCAAACACTTACTTTTTTTGGGTTTGTCGGATAATTGAGTTCTTTATTGTGATGATCCAGGGACTCTGACAGGAACAGCTCGGGCTATTCTGTAGGGATATAAATTG
Source organism: Proctacanthus coquilletti (assembly GCA_001932985.1). NCBI lineage: Eukaryota > Metazoa > Arthropoda > Insecta > Diptera > Asilidae > Proctacanthus > Proctacanthus coquilletti. The sequence goes on from MNCL01000011.1 coordinate 1,549,970, forward strand.
AAGGGGTTGGGATTCATTCAATCCACCCCTTTCCTTCTAGTTTCTTTTTATATAACACCTATATGGATCAATTTTGAAAATATCGCTATTAAGACTAGTTTAAAGGGACTGCCTCGTCGGTTTAATTAATTTGATCTTTAAAAGTTTGACATGGCCACAAAAAAGACATAGGGCGACTATCACCAAAGGTTTACCACTGAAATTTTAAATATAAGAGTGAAAGTGTTGGGAAAAATACTTCAGAATATTTGTGCAAAGATTCTATTCAAAATAAAATAATTTTTACAATCTATAAGATCCCTAAATATGCACTGATAGAAAAATGCATCAATAAAAAGATTGACTAAAGGTTTATTTAAAAATTGATGAAGGAAAGGTCATCGATTTTTCAAATAAAGAAAAATAGTTAACATTTTTCAATTAAATTAAAAACGAACAATTGTTTCAGTAAACACAATCGATTAATCAAAATCTTAGTAAATTTTTAAATTCTTAAAGAGTATAAAGAATTTCCCATAACTAATCCTATGGGAGTTTTTAGAAATTCGACGCTATTAATTTTTAATTAATTTAATTTTATTTTCTCTGATTTACAGTATTATAAATTTTTGCAATTTTTTATAAAATTACTGCATCGTTGTATTTGGATAACTTGGAAGGTCTCCAGCAAAATTTAAACACTTAGATTGAAATATAAGAGAGTTTAGCTTGTAAATGTACGCCACTTTTGTCTAATGAGTCGAAATGGATAGGAGTTTATCCCGGGTATTAGAGTAATTTAGATTTGCTGTTGTTGAGAAAATTTAGAAGTAATTTATCTGAAATACGAACGTAATAGCGATTTTAGACATTTAACGTGTAATTCTATCTTGGTTCAATCAATTCCGTGAAAGCGCCTTGCGCAAGAAATTAAATTACGGACCTTCACAATTTGGCTAAAATATAGCCATATAATGGCGAAACAAGAATTCAATTTGTTGTAAAGGTCTCTGGGTGCTCCAATGGACCCTCTGTCCGCAAGGTACCTGACGAACGAGGTGCTGGTGCAGGTTGGCCAGCCCATCGTTGATCTGCCGTCTCGTAATTTAGGTGCTGCATTTCAACCACTTTATCACTAACAACGTAAATATTAAAATGAAGGCATATGAGCGGGCAAGTAAATTGTTTATAGCCGCAATTTGGAGCCATTAATATTAACTATATAGCAGCACACATCTCTGGGCGTTGTTGGGCCACTTTACGTATGTTCGTAGAGCTCGACTTATTTATTAACCACCATAAACAGGGCCCCACCATTGCGGCACCTCCGGTTCTAACTACGGGAGACCCCCGGATCCCCTGTTGTGCTCCCGCCGTGCCGTCATAGTCTCGGATCCAAAGAGCGGCGACGATACCCAGAACACTTCTCGTAAATAGGTGCCTCTATGAGCATGAAACGTCGATAAATTATTTGCGTGCCGGCCCGATATAAAATGCATAAATCATGAAGTAATTAATATTAGCTCTGAGGGTCTATGCTGTAGTAATATCACCTCATCCCCGCACGGAACTTTGGATGCGATAGTGTGCAACAGCACTTGTCCCGATTGTACGTACCGGGATTCTGGCTACAAAAAGACATCATGACGACCAGGAATACTCCTCAATATATTAACCTGTCCGCTCCAGGGTGATAGCATTATCGACGACATGACTGGTTTATGAGAAGTACTCTGCGAGATGCCTTCTGGTTTTCCGCCAACCTATCCCGTCTCACCTTGCCCGGTGTGCCGGCTGAAGCACGGTGTTGGAGCACCTATAACAAGACTCCGTGTCCACGGGAATAATTTTGTCCCTCCCGTGCATGTAAGTGGCATCCATGTAAGCCCGATATCGAAGTTAATTTATAAAATTTTATCTAAATTGCTCCGACTTGATTGACTACCATGCGCAATTTATAGGTGTTTCCTTACGCTCTTGACTGATTTATTGCCGTGGTAACAGGTTATTTTTGAATTATTATTTCCTTTTTAATAACGACATCCCAGGGAATGTCGATAAATTGCCTGGAAATTTAAATGAACGCGATCCGACGTTTCTGTGCCGCATTTTATACGCTCTCACGCGAATTTTTGGAATTATATAAAATTACATATTGTGTAAATTAGAAAATGGTAGTAATAGGTGTGCCTCGATCTTCGTGTGGCGGGGACAGCTGGAGATCACCATGGAATGGACCGTGTTCGTGCTGTCGAGCACAATAAGAATTTTTGAACGATTTCGTTCTAATTTAATTACTTTGGTGGATCTCGAAAAAAAAAAACAAAACATACGAAATTTCGTGTTCGACAGCAATTTGTTTGCTCCTCTGCAAAGCGAGAAGCTGAATTGTTGCGTGTAATTAACAGGAATGTAATTATCTTAACATGTTTGGGCACTGAGCTGAATGATGACAACCGAACGGATAAAAAAGTTCCAGAGCCGCACGAACATTCAATTTATTTTGAAAAACATGTTACCTTTCCTGGTGAGGTTAATGACCCTATTAATTTAATAATACCCATTTGGTAGTTATTAAGAGTCTAAACACCATTTTTACCGTTCTTCCAAGAAATAAAGATAATTAGAGTACATACCTTAATAACGCTCGTTTATTCAAACAAGATTTCCTAAAATTATACGCCCTGTACTTTATACACAAAAAACGTTACTGCCCAAATATACTTCATATGAATCGCTATATCAAACTTTTCTATTCCCCAATTAAAATTTTGGAAAACACTATTTGTTTGTTTTCCATTTCTGATAAAAACAAAACTGCAATTTTCAAGAAAAAAAGTACGAAATGTGGCGACATGTTGAAACTTATGGATGGGATCGAAACCACAAAAGAGTTTGATTTGAATTGTTAAGTATTTCCGTAAATATTTAATTTGTTAATTTGAAAAATAAATTTCCTTATACCCTGTTTATAAATAGGTAGGTATAGAATCACCTGTGCCCGAGCTTAACTCGCATTTAATGGTTTTTGAAACTTCCGTGCGCGAGTTCAACTCAAAAATTCTGGAAACTTGTGATTTTTGTATATTTTGAAATGGAAATGGAATAATATCAATTTTGTTGTTCATTAAATTTAAGAAATTATGGTTTTTCTTTTAAAGGCGAAAGCGTAGTAGCTCGTGACTCTATTATAGATTTTTTTTTCTTTTTTTTTAACAAGCTAACGTAGACCGTTCGTAGGACTTTGAGATGTAACGATTTCTTTCGGAGATTGCCATTGCTGTTACAAAATGGAGCCTTTTTTTTTTAAATTGAAAAATTCCCCGGGGCTGATCATAATTCATAGAACCCGGCTACCCTTTACCTTTCATTTTTCACAGGGCGTGCAGAAATGAAAGAGAACTCCAGAGTCATGGTGATTGGCAGGATGTATTTATTCTTGTTTCGTTTCCTTTGAATTTTTAATGGCAATGTTGGCACAATTGACAGATGCGATCCTTTTTGCGTCCCTGACTCTCCAATGCCTTAAGGACCAATTTCTTTTATTTACCTCCAAATTGTTATTTCTTCTCGTCCTATGGTCCTGGCATCCTTAGAGCCCTTTGTGCCCTGCGCCCGCCCAACCATTCTACATGAGACCTGTGTGTTGGTATGCGCGCTCAGAGAGATCTGATCCTTTTCAGATTTTCTTGTGATTTCACTAAGGAAAGGCAAAAAAGCGGATAAATTGACGAAATGAAAACGAATGAAGGGCGATTTGTTGTTGCCGTTAACTGTGCGGGGTCCCTTTTTGCACGTGATGTGATTGATGACAGGATGTCAAGGACTTCTCCCTCAGCAGTGAATTATCGCTTTATGTCAAGATTTCCCTTTGTTTCCTTGTTTCTTCGTTTGCCGAACAAATAACAGTCTGAATGTTTGCATCAGTAACAGCGCTGCCATCTGACAGAAGGGTTCGATCCTAATGAGGGCCAATTTGTTTCCTTGCGAGTTTTTCCACCGGGTCCCCTGGACTTGTCCGGGCCGGGCCCGGTGCTCCCTCTGATTTGTGACAGTGCTCGATGTCAAACGATGTGCCATGATAGCACTGTAGATCTGGCATTTTTCTCCTCTAATAGATGAATGGGATGAATGAATAATTCCGATATTTGCGGTGAAGGATTGAGATTTATCGCCACCCAAAATGATAGGTGTCTTCGACCGCAACCTAATCCGTACGCCAAGGGTACCAGCACGATTCGTATAATGTTTCGTTTATGCTATTGGCAAAGGCATACTTAAATCATACTCACGAGAATTTAAGATTGTTGTCTGAAATTAATCCTGTAGGAAATCGTCCTTAAAAAATATTACTTAATTTATTAAACATCTCCTGTAATTTGCGGGTAATTATTTCTAACCAATTATGCTTTAGTTTAATTTAAAAACGGGATTTGAAAAAGAATACTGACTTTATCAAATTGAATTGGAAATTAAAAGCATATAAAAAAGAATAATCCATTCAATAGTGATAAAAGAAGAGAGTACTGCTTGTAAAAGTATCTACTTAAAATAGTGTTTTGTTTTTTTTTATAATAATGTAGCCATAATTTCGTGTATTAAATCGAGCATTCGATAGTACAAATAAAATGCTGGCCTCTACAAATCCATAAATTGGACTAGGAAATAACGACGTATTCGTTTAGAATTTTGAATTAATAAGTCGCATATGATTAGTCTAATTTGATATGCCCTTGGATTAATATTTTCACACCAGAAATATGACGGGCTGTTGATAATTTTATAATAATCGGCCGGAAGGTTCATTCGCTCATTTGAATTTAATGTATTGGCATCCGGAGTGATTCGTGATGGGATGTTACACGGTCATCAAAATAGTGGAAGATTGACTGCCAGTGCCGATCTTCCGACAGGTGTGTATATAAAATTTTGTCTTCCTGGAATACCCGATTTCCGACTTAGTCTCATATCATCTGCCAGATCTCTCCAATTATGACTTCGGCCGGTACCGCGACGTTCTCTGGTTGCGTAGTTAATTTATACGTAAAGCAGCTCATTACAGCTAATTGTACGAGTCAAGAGAAGAAATAAATCAATAATAGCCTGCTTAAAATTCACTTAACGATCTTTTAATACCCGGATGTCAGCAGAAGATAAAGTGACAGCCATTGAGAATAACATCGGCATTTATTATGCGGCAGTGCGGCAGCAGTAGGTGTACAAGCCGCAATTAGCACACGCCTGTTCCATTTCGATCTCTTAATGAACAGGCGATCCAAACATATCTGAAGTCGTAAATAGGAAATTAATAACAATAATATAACAAGTGCTCAGACTTGCAGCGGCTAACAATTTATTGGCGAATCAGATTTAATTGTGAAAAGGTGCATTGCCGACACGGTAAATAAATCACCTGGTGCGCATAGTGACATGAACGCGCGGCTGTTGCGCAAAACGCTTAATCCGAGCAATGACAACTAATTAAAAATCATGTAATGTCAATAAATCAGTCACGGGAGCGCTTAATCAAAATAAAGTAACGGCTGTGACTGAATCAGTCGCGATATAGCCGGTGTGATTTATCACCTGGACAGGGCTGGCTCACAGGCAATCAATACCGCGTCGATCGATCTCTCGGTACATAGCCCTGCCCACGTGATCCGCTGATCGAGCAGAGTTCATTTGCACCTTGTTCAAGGTGTGTTCAGTTGACTTGTTGCTCTGACAGATACGAGTTTCAAAATTTGTGGGATCCTTGTTCTGTGCCGTGCCTGGGTAGCCCCCAGGTAGGCACTCGCGGCGGGATATTGCGTAATTTTCAACGATTTGGCCATCCTCACGCGGTATAATTGCCGTGCGCCGCAAAATCACCCAACCGATTGCAGCAATTGAACTAAAATTCTGTTCACGACGAATTTCACATTCGCCGATGAATAGCACACCGTGCGGCGACATGTTCTGCGCTGACACAAACGTGGCTTGATTTATGGCCGCGTTTAAAACCCAATCAATAAGATATAAGTAAACATATCTCGGCTTAGATAAAATATTTAACTCGGCTAGGCATGGCCGCGCGTTTGTTCATGCGGATTACTGGGGCACACAGCACGCCGACACGCCGGCCGCTGTCCGCGCGAATCCCGCACAGTTCCCGGTGAACATGACCGGTGCATTCGTTAATAATAATTAATCGCGCCCTGTCATCTGACAGTTGCACGCAAAGGAAAATTTATTTCCATTGAAAACTTATTCAACAGATTTTCAGTTCTCATTTTTGTGGTCGGCGGCTCGCGGCCAACAGACCACTGAGCACTAAGCCTTAGTTCCAATGAGCGAAGGCCGTTGCCTTTGTTGTGGGAACCAGGCAATGCGAATCGAGATTAATCGATTTGCAGCAATCGGCCGCGCAGAGCACTTCATTGCAATGCAAATTAAATCTCAATGAAAATCGAGATAAACTCCAATGTTCCGTGATATTTCCCATGACAAAGTGGAAGGTGTACCGAGGTGAGCACACTTAATGCATTTTATTAATTCCGAGTTTTGTAACACCGCACACCGTAACTGCGCACCGTGCAATCGATTTGCTCGACTTTCGAAGAAAATTCAACGGATTGTGATGCTTTATCCCGATTTCAGTGTAATTCTTTAATGATTTCTGCGAATTTTCCTGCAGGCGGAAAGATTAATAACAACGAATTTGAATAATGCGACTAGTTTTAGTCACTTTATAATTTATAGCTATTTATGCAGTCCCTGTAAATCGACATAGCCAAGTTAATTACTCTGGTCTGAAACGGACTACCTGTGTTATTACCGCCATGGAATATTTATCTTGATTACAATAAACAAATCATATGCAATCTAGGAAAATCCAAGTGAAGTCTATATCCTGCATATTAAAGTCGGACACTATATTTATAATGATGACTCAATATGGTTAGCGATTCTTAGACTATACGTAAAGAATTTCATGGAAAAATTATATCCTTGAATGTTTGGCATACAAAGAGACCACTAATTCCAACAAACTCTTTTTATGCATGCAATAAATACTTGTCGAAACATTTTCTTAGGCCCTAAAATTTTACTTGTCAATGATAATAATTAAGAAAATCAAGGTGAATCGAATAGAACCTCCTTTGTAAAGATCGGTTAATTAATTCCTTGTGATTAGATGACACCAAAAATATAATCTTCTGTAGGAAAAATATATAGAAGTTCCACAAGGAAGAAACTTTAAGAATTTTCCAAGTTTTTGAATTGAATTTTGGACTAACTTATTTCAAATTATTGAAAACTTTCAACTAGAAAAAATTCTAAATTGTCTCTTATTGTCCAATATTTATTTGCATATGTATAAAAAGTACATCGAACTCCCAATGAACTTCAAAACTCAGTTTTTTAAGAAGGTATTGAAAATATTGAATTAAATTTTAAAATTATTATCAGAGATCATCAATCTTTATCATCTAAATTAACTTAAAAATTAATTTGACGGCTTTCGAAGGTTCTGTAATCCATTAGAGATGTAACACTTGTAGCTATAGCTAGCACAAAATACTGCACTTAAAACTAGTTATGTGCATTAAATCTGAATCTCGAAGAAAATCGAAGGGTTGATTAAAGCTTCCTAGCTTCATGTACCTCTTAAACATTTTATGTTATCTAGAGCGAAACTACGTAACGTGCATGTAATGCAACGGCAGTCGGAAAACTTAAAGCGGCATAATTCAAAATTTTAATTAACTCCCCCCCAGCCGGAGTCCACATATGTTTAACAAGCTCATATAACGTTGGGTGGCATCCTTCTAGCCCTGTAAATTTATCAGATTTTATCTTTCTATTATTAGCCGGGAATGTTTACCTCGATTCCGAGGACCAGCGAGCTGGGCGACCATCAACAAGGATAAAATGCGAGAATAACAGATATTAACAGAAGTATTTACGTTTGCAGGATGTTGGTAATAAAAGGATTTCTCTGGACATTACGGCTACATACGTGGCCGTCCCCTTACCCCGTTCCGTGTCGCGCAATGGAACGCGTACATACGAATGCCGTCGTGAAAGCCCCGGAACGTTAATACCATTTGCGGTGGTCATTTAGTGAAGATTTGTGGCCAGAACACCATTTCAGACTAAGGTCAATATTGTCTCGTATCCTTCTTGCCTGGGAGGATACATTTTATGGCTGTTAAGTGTTTTTTTTTTTTCGCCTTCTTCGTCTTCTCCTTTGGCGGTTCTCATTGTTTTTGCCTTGTCCAACCCTCTGGACAGCCGATAAGGCGTGTGCAAAAGCCTGGTCAGGGATGAGGAATTCTGCCAGAACACCCTATATAAGTGGAATTGGTGCTTTACTTAGCCCTGGCGGCCGTTGTCGTAGAGGGAGCCTGAGCACACGATGAAATATTGTTGCAGGATAACATAAATTTGTTGTTAATGTACTGAGACCTGACGAGGGTTGCGGAAACGTGCAGACAGTATTCACTTAATTTATTTAGGATTTGTCGGAAATGATATCTCTGTATCCCATCCGCTTAGATAACCTTTGAGGATGAATCAAATCAATTGTGTTGAGGCTATGGAATCCTATTGTCGCTCTGAGGGCGACAGTAAATTATGTCGGTTGTCATATCTTCCACAAAGACGGAAGACAATTTCAAGTTTACACCAATAAATCTCATCTTTTGTTTTCGTCAGACGGGACAAATTTGTCATCAAAAACGGAAATTTGTATATAAATGCTTCATAATTTGGTATTATTCTTATGAATCCTTCCTTCCATCCTTCTGGAGAAACACAAAGAACACATACCTACACATGCAAGATTAATTATGCTATTATATCCTAATGTACCTAATGATACTATACAATGGCTCACAAATTACGAATGTTTCGAAAAATATATAAATTTTTACCTAAAGACATACATTACCTTAAAAAATTAGCAAAAATTATATGTTCTTTACAAAAACAAAAGAAATTAATTTAATATTAAATTGTTGTCTAATTTAAGCCGTCCACGGCTTCGTTATTTTCTTCTTAGTCATTTTTTAGTAAGTTTTTTGTAAAAATCAAAATATACTAAAAATTTTATTCTATATTAATACAACGAAATGCTCACTAAGAAAGTTGTCTAAATGCCTCATACCTTAAACTATTAGTAACAAAATAGTTACAATAGCTTTAAAACGTTGTAGCTAAAGGATGTACGTAGGTTTAAAATAGCAAGAAATTTGGATAATTTCTAGCCAACTAGATGTAAACTTGTTGGGGAAACTTTGTGAAAAAATATACTTAAGTGCATTTGAAATTGATTACTAATTTTCACACCAATGGTATATTTACCCGAATTTCTTGCTGTCCAAAAAACCGCTGTAGTGAAGCTTAGTGAGGAGTAAATTGAAAAGGCTTTCTAATAACAATGTAAGGCCGTTCCCGTTTTTATTTCCGAACATTTTAAAAGCTGTTTTAATTAAAATGTCTTGCAAGCAAGGCACGTCTTGCTGTGGTCAAGTAAATGCGCTACTCTCCTCCACTTCCTTGCGAGGTGAGCGCGCAAAGCATGCAATTCCTCCATAAATTAGTTACAACCTCAGATTTTCTTTATTTGCCCATTTGCACGTCTTTTCCTCCGCGAACTGACCATATGTGTAAATGGCTAGTGCCAAGAATGCGAATTTCTCCATTTGGTATGGATTGAAAATTTCGACACAATCTCCTTAGCATACATTCACCTGTAAATCATAGAAATATGTTCCCCAGGTATTAACAGATGCATTCGCACTGTCGTGAATTTTTTAGAGCAACGGTTTGCTCCCGGCTGAAACCATCTTAAGATGCCGGCCTTGCTGGAATCTGCAAGAAGAATGTGTGCACGCACTCGCGTGATAATTGGCAATATTTAACGCCAGAATGTGTTCAAATTAAACGCCTTTTGAAATCCAAGTGAAACGGCGAATTACGAGGAAAAATTGAAATAATTTCATTGGAACGATGGTGAACAAGGTGAGCGTCTCCCCGCCAGCGTGCCGTTAACTCGGTGCACGGCCACATATATTATAATTTTGTGCAATCAAACATGTTTATTAAAAGAATGCATTTTCGCGGTAATTTACTGGGCGGCTATAAGCCGAGTGATACAGTGCAGCTTACTTGGCCTTAAGCGGTTATTTATGGGCCAGGTATGGGCTTTAAGCACGCTCCTGTCTACCTGTCTTCGGCGGTGTTGTTTAGCACCGTGCGGCTTCTCTCCGCCCGAATAGCGTTCGCATAATTTACAACTGCAACAATCAACATGCATTTGAGGGCACGATGTGTGTAATTTATTATTCACATGACAAACTCTGCACTCACGCACTCCGCGCACACACTCGTCGCGGGTTTTCGTTTCGGCTGTTCTGTTTCTCATTCGCGTTTTGGCGGTGCCCCGGGAAACTCTTATTTATGGCCACAATGCACGTCCTGTGCATATGAAACAATCAAAAATGCTTTTAATGTATAATAAATTTTCAGGCAGGCCATCAATGGAATCGGTTCTGCTTCGCTTGCATTTTAATCATCCATACACGCGAAAATATCAAGGAAGTTCAAAAACTACGTAGCCAGGATGTGATGTCATTTGCGGGAGATACATCGATCGCATGATTGCAGTAAGAATTAATCGGATAATAAATCAAAAGGTCAAATATCAACAACAATGGATTGGGAAATAAGAACGTGCATTGAAATCGTAAATTTTGGAAACCACATTCCAAGTCCTTGCAATATTTTTTTTAAAAAATTTATATTTAAGACGTATACAAATAATCTTCCAATGTTCATCTGCAATTAAAAGAAAGCATCTGTATAAGAATTGATTTGCTTATTTGGACTAATTAAAATTCTTTTTTGTTTATTTATCTGCCTGTCGGGCTGTCTATTTGTCCAGGATAATCTTAGAATTCAATCGTATCACATGAAAGCCTTTTGATAAAACTCTCGAATTTGTACTTACAATTTTTAAATCCGATTCAATTTAAATGGTATCAATTTTTAATCAGCTTCAAATGTACACAAAAATTTTGCTCGAAACTTTTAATGCATTTCTTAAAAAAGGGATGACACTCCAAACTATTCCGAGGATAATTCAAGAGCTAATTGTTTGGATGGTATGCTTTAAATTTTTCTATTTTGCCATTTAAAGTATAAAAAGTGTATGAGAAACCAAACTTTATAAAAAAAAATGTCATTCTGGTTGGTGCAAAATAAAATAATAATTACCATCTTAAAGTATTGTACTTTAACGCCGTATAATTATCTTTTTAACATCCTTAAAAAATACTATTTGAATACGAATTTTGGATATATTTTTGAATATTAGTATAAAATATGGTAATGTGCTCCTCCTTATTATGGACATAAGAAGTTTCTTTGTCAATTATACATGAATCTCAAGCATATAAGGCGATAGATAGACCAAACCAAAACCTGTATGTACTTCTAAGTATTGATTTTAACAAACAATAAAAAATTTTACCTGCGATTTTTATACCTACATTTTTCCTCGCCTCTAAAAGTTTTTATTTATGCATATAATAAAGTAAGTCTTATTCTCAATAATCCTTAATGTGCACTTAAACCCTTTTACCATAATTCTCCCAACATCATTAAACAGGCGTATCGAGTTCACTGTTGGCTCATAATTTTTCGTAAACCTTTAAAGTCTTATAAAACTCGATTTAATTTTAAAACCTCCCATGACCCACTTAATCCAGAGAAGTGTTATTAAAGTGAATTGCCCTTATAAATTCTGGCGTATCGTCTCGATAGCTTTTCCATTATTTGACCGGCACGAATTTGGTCGTGTTCAAAGGGCAAAATTTCATTAGGAATTCACGATAATTACTCAAACTCGAGTTACGTGGCTCATTGATCCCATTCAACTCTTTTCCAGAGCGACCGCTGTCGCCGCGGTTGCAAACCGCCACACCGTGCGGTCATTCAAAAATTTCTTGATTAATACCCGTGCGGCTGAAATCAACGGTCCTCACAAGAAAGTTGAAAAATGTACTTTTCCGAGTTTTTGCCCCCAATGATCATAAATTATAAACGGCGAGTAATTTATGGGTCTAAACGAGCAATTATTATGCCGTCGGACAACATGCTCCTCGGCCATTGGGCTCCTTCTGGACTCTGAACGTCCGACGTCGATTGTCTGCCTTCGTAGGCCTCAATTTAACTCACGCAAAAATCTCATCGGTCTTCCTCGGAATGACGCGATATATCAATTAGAGGGCGACTCCACCGGCCAGGTATGTGCGTGTCGGTGCTAAACGTACGGGTAGGTGCTCAAAGATGGATGTCCGGACCGGACCTTAATGCGCCAGTCGCCAGTGTTGCCGAAATATTACAAAATTTTGATATCTATATAAAGTAAAGGACTATATCAAAACTTAATTCATTTAGTGGATTATAAATATGACGAAGTAATTTGAATTCCATTCCAATTACAAGTACAATTCCCTAGGTTAATTACAAGAAGTTAATTTTATCATTGAACCAAGTACTTCATCATTGGTTTCATCCTACAACTATAACAAAATGGTAACTCAGAACCAACCGCAATGATGAAGGGAACGAAAGGCAATGAAAGCTTAAGCAGGTAGGCAGGTGATAAATTTTAATTGAAATAATTGACAGGGTATGTTGCCGGAAGCGTTGATACGGCCGCCTTGTTTCCATCTTTCATTTCTCTTCACCTTTCGGATCTCGCGATAGTTGTGGCTTCCTCCGTTAAGGTAGTTAAGTGTCATGTTTTCAGCGGTCACGCTATTGTGAACTACTTAAGGAGCTAACCCGAGAATGTAGCCACTCATTAATTTGCTGATTAAAATGTTATAATTTCAATGAGGAGCCAGTTTGATTAAGATGTGCCTACCCATTACAATGTCCGAACAGGTCGGTATAGCGGTTTCATCGTGGATATGATCACTTCAGACAAGCGCCATGGCTACTTTGTATATTGCCTTAAGTGTAAATTGAAATGAAGTTGCAACCTGTTCGTACAATAATTTTTAAATACATAATTAGACGGAACATATGGAGTAGATGAAAAAAAAAAACAATGTAATATACACTTAATTCTTTACACTCTTTAATTCTTCGACTTGCTCATTACTTAATGGAGTATTTAGTGCCCGCACAAGGTACACTGGACTACCAGCTGGAAAATTGGGTTAGCCATTGTCTAGATGTAATTCGGCGGAATAGAAGAGCTCCGATGATAGTCATACATATTTTTGTAAATTAAGCAAAAAATATAGCCGAAAATTGAATTTATAGTTCTATTTAGAAACTGTGTCTTCTTCGCGTACTGCAAATTATCCAGGAAAATTAGAGGTCTAATATTTAGCCACTTTTAGAAACTATTAAACAATTAACTAGTCAAAGCGGAAAGGGTTAGGAAACATAGGGCTTAAATTAGCTAAAATTAAAAAAAAACTCCCTGAATATCTCATGTTTGTTAAAGTTTGCTCTCTAAATGTTTGTAATAATCATAAAAAGCCGTATTTTTATAACATCGCATTATTTTCTTAGGGTTTCCTACTTTCTGATAATTTTGTTTATAATTTCTAAAACACTATCTCTGTTCGTCAAAATTTATAACAAAGTTGGAAATATTGTGGTCAAGAAAAGTAAAAACTGTTTTAAAAAAAATTGCAGCAAATTCATTAAAGATTTCTCAAAAAATTGCAAAATAATTAAATAGTTTAAATTCAACAATAAAGTAAAAAAAATCATCTATAAAAATTGTGTATTACTTTTTCCGATAAAAATCGAATTGTAGGCGCTTTGTCTAACTTTGTGGTGTGAACAGTTTAATAAAAGGTAAGATTTCAAAATATGATCGCATTAAATAAAAATTATGTTTAATTGTTTAATGATGCGGAACTTGCCAGATTTGAAACTTATTAGCGTATTCGTCACAATTGTATATTTATATTTTTTATGAGTCTTTCGTCGCGATAATTTGTATTTTTCTAGTTGATTTACTCCATCCACATAACCTGACATGACAACATGTTTCTAACACAAAAACTGACATAAATATAAGAGAACTAGGGTCCTTAATGACAAAATTACATTCCACTCACGTATTAGCACCTGGCCCAAATCACAGGCCACTGGTGCGACAGTTTAAATCTCGTCAATATTTACAAATATTTACCTGGGCACCACTAAATAGAAAATAATGGCAAATGCAAACAGTTGGCGATTAAGAAAACAACCCTCGAAGGTTCGAGGATTTATACGCCCTCGAATTTCATTCAGTTCAACATGAAACCCTCCGTTTCGCACATTTTCGCTCTGTTTTTATCGACATGGGTGTCATATACAACAGCATGTAGCACATTTACACAAGTTCACCTGAATTTGCTTCATCAGTGGTTTGTCGACATAAATTACCTCAAGGTCGTTATTATTCACGAAGGTTTGCAACCGCCCACGCAATATGTTGAACCCCTACTAAATCAGTGGTATAAAAGTGATGGAACTCCAGTGTTATTACAATCGTACAATTTGGACTCTGAGGATGAAGTTTTCGACTACATAGAGATGTTTTCCTGGAGTGGTCAAGAATTTCCTTTAAGAAGTACTCAGAATTCAAATCAAATCGTTTTCAATAACCGGAACCGATCATTGGCACTACATCGAAATGAAAATGGATTTGGTGTTCTTACAATTGTAAAAAATTTAAGTATTTTGGATGAGTACTTGCAAGGTATGCCAAGAAAACCTTTTCATGCACCTAGAGGTGAATATGTTATTGCTGTACTAGAAGAATTTTCGGTACATTCAAAACTCCAAATTGAAAGTATACTCCGACGATTATGGACAGATTATGGCATACTTACGGCAATTATTTTTTCAGTATGTGATAAAGAAGTAATATTTTACTATTTCGTAGTGTGAAATAAAATAATATTAAACATATTTAAGAAATTCTACTGGTTGGATTTTGTTTATACAAGAAATGCCTCTGTGATGCCATCACAAAATATTTTTGATTGGGGTCTTCTGCGAGACAGTGAAGTAGATGATCCTAACTTGAAAAATATTTACCTCAAGAGTCATCCTAGACGTTTCAATGGTTACCCACTACGAGCTGTATTCTTTGAAAGACAACCTACAGCGGAATCATGGGATCAATTTCCCGAAGCATTTGTTAGACTTTACGCAGAGTTTATTAATGATATAAAAGGTAAATTGATTTTTAAAAGAGTGCATGGTTAAATACAGTACATTTTAAAACGTGTATTAAATATTTAGGACGTATAAATTACTTTTTTTTTAAGAAAAAAAAAAGGTTGCTCTTTAGTTTACCAGTATTTTAGATTAACCAAATTAAGCAAACAATTAAAGCCAAAGCATTTTTTTATGGAACACTATTAGAAAAGATAAACGCTTCGTAGGTAATTTAATGGAAAAGTAACATAGAGCTAAAATTTCAAAAATTTTGGAAGTATTTACATTTTTATATACTTTTTTAGTTTCCTTACAGACGTTATTTTCGAATTTGTATTTTTCAATTGTTAGAAAAAAAACTATTTTATAAGAAGTGCGTAGGGGTGCGTAGTGCGTAATGGGGTCATTGGTTCTATAGAGTTTTTGAATATCTTGTTCCATAGACTTTTATTTGATATCCCACTCAGAGAGATTTAAAAGTTGTAGTAGTCAAACTTGTAGTCAATTGGACTTTTAAAATTTCGAATTTTATCATTTTGCCCATACAAATGTGTCTATTGTAGTTTTTTTTTTTAATTTTTATATTTATATAAAATTTCTTAACTAATTCATTCATCTATTTATAATTGCAACTATATTTTTAGACATGGGTGGTTTTGATGGTATTCTATATCATAATATTGTAAGAGCCCTGAATTTTTCGCCCATCACAAGTGAAGGATCTAATCGCTTTGGTTATCAAGCTGACAACAAAACTTTCATTGGATCAATTGGTGATGTCCTTTATAGCAAAGTTGATATCTCCGTCAATCCACGATTTGTACAGGATTATGGCAGCGTCGATATTGAATTTCTTCATCCAGTCTATTTTGATTTATTTTGTATAATAGCCCCGAAAGCCCGACTCATCCCTGAGTCAGTGGCAGTTTTTCGATGTTTTACAGAACGAATGTGGTCCCTTATAATTTTGTCAATCTTAGTACTAGGATTTTCGTGGAGCTTTTTTAGGAAAAGAAAGGGTAAGGCGAGGAGCATACTGCAAATGGTAATAATTGTGACAATGGGATCAACAAACCTTAAGTCTTTGACATCTAGTGAAAGAATTTTTCTATGTGCGTGTTTCCTTGCAAGTTTAATACTTGGAAGTACGTTCCAAGGATCTTTGTTTAAGGCTTATACGACAAAAACGTACTACAAAGATATAAATACACTTGAGGAATTAGATGAATCTGGATTACCGATTTCAACATCATCTAAATCTTTAACGAATATTTTTGGAGAAAATCAAAGTGCGTTGATAACGTCCCTTAACAATAAATTGATTTGGAAGGATCAAGACTCTGTTTACCGAACTGCCTTTAAAAGAGACACTTGTTGTATGGAACGACTTAATGACTTTGTGATCATCAGGGTTCGATTTTTATCTTGAAGGGCAATAATAGTTAAAATTATAAAATTATAAAAAAAATTTCAGGAAATGTATAAGGTCGATGGAATAGCTACACTACACGCAGTACAAGATTGCCCTCGTTTCTTCGCTCTTGCCTATATCATTCGAAAAGGGTGGCCTTTTGCAAATCACTTCAATGATGTTATTTTGAGATTTATGCAAGCAGGTAAGATCCTTGATAATTAACACCTGCACTTTAATAAAGAGGAGAAAATTCAATTTCTCAAAATAATAGTTGTATATAAATCAGCAAATTTATTTCGTAATCTTGCATTTTTTTTTTTAAATACACATTGACTATGAAAATATTGAAGTAAAGATACATAAGAGTTAGTCTAACACTTCTTAGGATAGACTAGCGAATTCAATTCAAAAATTTTGTTGCATCCACCTACATTTTCTGCAATTCCTAGGCGTTTTATTACCGAAATTTAAAAATGCTATGCATAATAAAATTTGGCTGTTTTAAATTTTTGGAGAAACGTTTCTAGAATTTTTAACTAAGGGAAATAAACTTTCTATTGAAATTTATAAATTTGAAGAAACTTTTCCGAGATTGAGTCTTTGAAATGATATCGTAATTAATTTATTTTTAAACAGGTCTTACGACAAAGTGGTATGATGACACCAAACATGCATTGATACAAAACCTGCGCTTAAAAAGTAACGTACATCTTCCGAAATCAGACAAACAACCACTTTCTATAAAAAATGTCCAATCTGCCTTTTTCGTACTCTTTTTTGGTCTTTGTATGTCTCTTATTGCTTTTGTTGTTGAATTTTTGTCCAGATGTAGAATTAGAAGAAAGATTTAGCAAAATCCAACATTCTAATTGATATATCTGATTTTATTAAGATTTTTAGATGCAAGATCTTCATCTTATTTAATTAAACACAATAGAAGTTAAAAAAACCTAAGATTAATTTAAAATAGGAAAATAAATCATACAATTCAACAAATGTAAAATATTTGTACTGTGAAATTGTGTTATAGGTTTTTTTTACTTTTATTGTATTTTCAAGGAATTTGCCGGAAGAAAAAATATCTTGAGTGTAGTTTGAAAGAAATAATGTAAAGTAATGTCTCAATTTTTCTGGTCTTTTATACGATTAACTCTAACAAAATTAAAATTATATGTTATTTAATGTAATTTATATTTTATAGCCATATAATTAATCATGATCTGTACATCCATAACAACTGCCTTTTTTTGTTTTCTTTTAAAAAATGACTTATTATAAAACAGTTCAGAAACGTAGAAAGCTTAATTTAACTCATACTAAATTAAATTCATAATTAGTATATTATTTATAGAAAGCTGATCACCAGTAGTGCTAATTTTCCTTATTATACTCTTTATGCATTTCAAATAAATTTCAACTAAATTGAAAAAGTATTTTTATATCGTTTTACTTTATTCAAATTAATTCACATTATTAATATCCACACTAAAAAAAAAAACAAAAATATCCGAAACGTAACCACGTAAAAAATCCCAATTAGTTTACCTTAATCTCCATTTGATTCATAGTAAAACGATGTTGTTACAAACACGGTTAATTATCATCGTGTCATTAACAAGGTTTCAGCATCTCATGTTCCTGTCTGTATCAAAAATTTTGAAAGAGATCAAAACAGCGATAAATTCTGTGATCATTATCGATTTGCATGCGAAAGCCTAAAAGTGTTAATGAGCTGAAATCACAGTAGATTTCCTTATCAATAAATAAGCCAGAGCGACGAAAAATTAATTTAAATTAAATAATTAATTCAGGTAATTAAAATTCTGATTATATTAAACATTCACCGCTGTTATGAAGGTTATTTTTGAAGATTTTTATATTCAGGTATGCGATGTTAAATTGGAATCTTAAATGCCCGTGAAGACAATATCTCGATTGGACTTTTTGCGCATTTTTAATTACACATATATATTTTGAAATTGTACGTTTAAACAATTTTTTCATTTTATTTTACGATACAATGAATTTTATAGTCGACGAAATTTACACAAATTTTCATTTAAATGTTCCTGAAGAGTTTCGTGTTATTTTAGTTTAATTGCCATTTCACGGGAAAACGTGTCGATTTAAAAGACTACAACACGAATCTCTAAAAAAAAACGAAATTTTATGCCAGCTATTAAATATAGTAGCTGATAATTAATTCATATATATTTGAATTGTTTTTATTTCTTTAATTAATAAAATAGTTATGCAATAAATTTTTTTTATTCCGTATATTTTTCGAACTGCTCTATTATTTTTAAATGGCTTTACAAAATTTCAGGGATTTTCTGGTAAATATTTAATTAGAATTTTTCAACACTGGAAAATCGTAAAACTTCATTAAGTAATTTAAATAATTGAAAATGATTGAGGTTAAATCGGCTTTACGAACTATTGCACTTTAAGAAAATGAACAAGTAATAAATTTACACACTTGAACTTAATCAGCAAAAACGAATAGAAATTTTGTGCTATTATTTACAAACATGTGGAAAGCGTCAATGCCTGTAAAATGATTATTTTTTTCTTTTGGGCTTAGGAGTTGAAAAGTTAAAAAAACCAATTTTTTTGTTTGTCCTCTTTAAAGAAGGACTCAGAAGTAATAAGCACAACTAAAGTTCCAGATTAGAAAAAGCAGATTGCTATGTCTATTGATCTTATTCAGGTTTTCAATTGCGATGAAACATCACTTTTATATTTTAGATCCAATTTTGTAGTTTATTTTAAAAACATTTAAGAAGGAAAAACAAGTACTATACCAAAAACAGTCAATAATATTTCAATACTCTTTCAAGAACAAAGAATTTTAGTCATTATCATCCCTGACATGCTGAAAATAATTATAGTAAAAATGGTAATAGTGATCATGTCATACATTTCATAATTATTTTTTGTGCCGATCAATCGAGCTCCATTATTATCATTATTACTCCAAAAGGAGCGCAAACGAATAAATCGCTGAAATACATCCATAATTGCACATGTGTTTATGATTAATCACTGAAAATCGGTATAATAAAAGAGGTGTAACTGGTATTTATAACGACCATAAATGATCGCGACAATAGTGTCAAAAACTTCTATAAAAGCCTCAAATTGCATGACTCTCGACGAAGCGAGCATTGGAAAAAGAAAAAAAAAACGAAACGTTGATTTCACCTGTAGCATTTAGTTGTGCGGCTGGTTAAACACCATCGTCACACTGATGGATACCTACTTGCATTCCACTAGTGATTACGTGAAGCGTAAATGGTGACACAAAACATGTCCACAATCTGCAAAGTTGAGGTATGTCCATGCTGGCTGAAAACGCGATCGACGCGATCTAATCGTTTATTTATGATATTCCCAGTCGAGCACCTTATTAAGTGATTAACACTCGTTCGGGCCGCCATAGGATGGCAACCAGCCCATGGTTGACTAACTAGCGCGCTAACTACAAGGGGCAAAAACGTGCAATTATAAAAATCGTTCGATCGTCGAGTGCACTCGAGCCGCTTCCAACTGCGCTTGGTTTAGATCGGCTAGATCTGTTGGATCAGCCGGATCGGAGGCTAGATCGACTAAGAGCAGTCCCATGTGACTTGTCTAGCCGCTAGCATCTAGCCTCTATAGCCGCCACGATCGAGCCGAGATCACGGCTGAAATCTGTGTACAGCACTGTGTTATTTATGGTGTTTACCAGCACTGACAGGCATTTCAATTTTATGTTAGCTGATTGCTACTCGATGTGAACTCAATTTTCAAAGTGGAGCATTAATTGATTGGTCTGCCGATGAGACAAGGGGCTCATGGTGATTTACGACAAACCTTTTATGGCATGCCGATCCTCGATATGGTTGGGAAACGACTTCGAAGTTGGACAATCAATAATTAAAACCTCTTTTAGAGTACATTCGAAGTCTATATTTCTCACACCGTACACACTATTAGTGTGTGTTTTCTTCACCGCTTGATTTATGCCGGCCATCTGTAGAAATTAATTGCAAATGAACACTCGGCTAGTGTACGCATGCAAAGGGAAACCCACCTTGATGATTTATGGATTGCAGCCATAAATTTAAAAGGCTCCCCTTGCAACTGTCAGCGCTTCAAAATGTATAAGGATGCAGCCAGGAACTGCACTGGTACTGTTCTTTTGAAAGCCCCTCGGAATGATTGAGTGGAATTTGTAAGGAGACCTTAACTGGTGATCGATTTATGATCTTTTGGCTACATCAATATCAGGGAATATTACAAGTTGACATAAATAGGGGAATTTAACATTAAAAGGGGTTACGTGAAATGAGTTACCTGTAGAAAGTTATTCTTATAACATTTGTAGCGATTTCCTTTAGAGCAAGTGTATCTAGAGAAGCAAAAACCAATAAGGAAACAAAATGGCCAACATCTGGGTCACATGCGTGTTATTGGGACTGGAAACCGTATAGGAATAAAAGCGGAATATTTTCTATACATCCAAGAATTAGAAGCTAATGGCACATCTTCCACAAAAATCCAGAAGAACTTGTTAAAGAATTGTAGACAATTTATCAAATATTTTTCAAATATTTTTAAATTTAATTCAGTGTAAAAAAAATTGTATTCAATTGTCTTGTTCAAAAATTTTAACTTATCGGCGGACACCATTTCTTTGGTTTAATGGACCCAAAAGCTAAAACATTAAATTTTCTCTTAAACTTAAGAAATATGACTATCGCCTTTTTTCATTTCTAAAAAAATGCTGACTGTTTTATGAAAAAATAAGGCCTTTACGACTCCGTTTTTGTAAGCAAGTTACCTTAAAAATAGAAAGTTTTAAAATAAATAAAACGGTTACGTTTTAAAATAAACATAACTATTAAAAAGTTCTTATCAAACTATAAGTGTTTGAGTTTTAATTTTAATAATCCGCTGTCTTAAAAAAAAGTGTCTTAATAAAACACTTCAGTAGTCCTCACCCCTAAACCAGGTAATCAAAATACATTTTTCATAACAGTCTAATTCAGGTGTGTAATATCCTGGCCTGAAACAAAAAGCATAAAAGTAGCATAGCATCCATTACACATCCCCAGGCGACACACGCCGAGCGCCAGAGTGACTACCATCGAAAAATATTCACGGGTGCTATCAATTTTGACATGTCAACATCAACTATCGGAAATTGCAGAGGCATCCACAGGAAATGAAATTAAATTCAGCTGCTGTCAATTTCGATTTCGTCGTGCTGACTGCGAACACTGGCAGCCATCACATCCCATCATCACACCCGATGGCACGGCCGTCCTTGTCAGCGATACATGTTTATTGACTTTGGCTAAAAAATTTTATAAAAGTAAAATCCATCATCTCTTGGACGACGTGTAATGTGATACAGTGGAAATACGACGAGGCAATAAATTGGCATGACCTTCTACCACACTCAGATCGACGGCTGTAGCTTATCATCGACGTCCTGGTCTGCCTCCCAAAATCGGGGCGGGAAGAAGACCATTTTGACTGATAACATAAAATAGCCGGGATATCCTCTGGCATTGTGGAATTTTGACGTAAAAATATGTGACACTATTGGGGGAAATTTATTTGGAAATTTACGTTTTATTTATTAATGTGATGGAATGGTGACAGGGACTCGTACCATAGTGAGGATTATGCGGTCTGAAAGGTCCATTTCATCGCATCGATATTCCGATTTTGCGGCCATCCGGTCTCTCGGCTTCATAAATACAAGGCTCGAGTTAATTTCACGAAATACTGTCAGCTAACAAAAGGTTGACGCCCTGGCGATGGCGGTATCGGTGTCTCCCATGTCTCACAAAACAATTTTAATTGATTTAAAATGGACAACAATGCGAGAACTATTCAAAACTGAAATTTGTGCGGGCAATTAATCACATTCCGGACATTATCGGTGTACAGGATTGAAATGTGTGATTCGGATATTTCACCACTTAATTAAAGCAATAACAATTAACAGGGCGAACATGAGGGTTGCTTGCCCCATCGTCCACATGCCCTTCACATAACTAAATACCTCTAAGGAATTAGTTTTGGGCCGAAATTGAATGACTTCATGTGTTCCACACACTCAGGAAATTATGTACATAAAGATAGTTGAAATATAGTTTTATTGATCCATTTTTTTTTTTTTGGGGCAATAATTTTTCTTACATATTTTCTTATATACACTCCCTATGTTACCTTCCCTACTTTGAATTTATAAAATAGATCTTACAAAACCCAAGCATCAGCTAGTCTTATATAAAATTTCATATATAAATTTAGAAACTTGAAGCAAGTACATCATGGATCAGTCATCAGATTTCTGTTTAAGCTTACTTTAAGCCTTAAGCAGCACACAAAAATAAAATTAACTTATCTACGCTCTTATGAATTTTAGTGCAAATAGTGCGTGCAGAAATAACTAGAGAAATGCTGTTAAAATAATGATAAATATATTTTTAAATAAATACGATAAATACGAATAAAATCAAATGGAGAACAATTGTTAATTATAGCTAACAATTTAAATTATTAAATTATCGCAATAAACGAGGTCTAAGTTTGAAATAAAATTGACTTAGCATCCAAAAACTGAGCCCTAGTCTGAGAAATTCTACGACAAAATTGTCACGGGGAGGTATTGAAATTCGATTTGTATTTTTATAATTGTCTAATCTTTCTGAAGATGATTTAAGTTTTCCGTGAATCACTGTTTAATGTTTTGTAAATTAAATGTAAAATATGCTTCCGACAATTAAATTTTGAATTTATGTAACTCCTCAACTAACAAGTGTGAGAATCTAAGGACTCACTGCAATGGGTATAAACACTTTTTTCAAGTAGCTCCAAAATAAATTATAAATTAAATTTATATAATCAATTTCTATGTTAAATGTTGTCTATATTTTGTCTTGACAAATTGAAACACTCGATGTGAGTAAAAACCTTTATCTTTTTAATTATATTTCATTTCATGTTGTAAAAAACATCCATTTACTCTTTGGGATGAATTTACTTTGGTTTGAGATAACTCGGTTGAAGTACTTAAACAGTCTTCTTTTTTATGCAACGCATGTAGCGTCTTTAAATATCCCTAAATCCCTTTAAAAGTCGCTAAATTAAATGTCTACCTTTATTTAAATTTCAACAAACTTGTTCTCATTGTTCATTGGAAAGGTATTAACCATGACTAAACAATGAAAGTACTATTGTTTGGTTCGATCCGGAAAGGCAAGAACTATTAAAGGACCCCCATCGCCGCACCGGTAATTATCAGGTGCGCTCCACGGAAGGCTAATCAGCGGCAGCCGACGTGGTCAGTGGACTGGCCACAATAAATCGCGCGAATAAACGCACCATATCAAAATAAAGCACTTCCCGGAGCTAGAGCTGTTTGAACAGCGGCCACTATTTGCATTAATTTGTTGTTAAGACAATGTAACATAAATAAACGCTGCGGGCGAATCATAGGCTCGATTTGCCAGTGCCGAGGTGTTAGTGGATAAGCGGCCGCGACCGCGATCGAAAATCGTGACTAATTTCTGAGCGTTGAATTGTCCGCGCGGCACGGTGCGGGTCCGCCTCTGCGTCGCTGTAATTATCTCTCCATTAGGCCCATAACCAACTGCCAACGCGCCAACAGTGTTCTGGGCAAAACGAAATGGAAACTAGACACGTTAGCGCGGCGGCCATCAATCATACCTGGTATTAAAGTGAATTTATGAAGCCGGTATCCGCGCGATACCCTGACAATTAGGTAAATAGCGGTCGGATCGTGTTCGGCAATTTTGACATATTAATTACGATCATTAGCTGCTATAAATTTCTAGCGCTTGTTACTTTGTTGGATCTGTCAGAAACGTGATACCCCGGCCGGCCGGACTCATTGGGTTTCACGTTATACTCTGTTTAGATCGCGGCACCACGATAAATTTCAGCCAAGAAATCGCGAACTGGCTGCCTTGCGGAAGATATCAACTCCGGGCCGTACTGAGAAAATCAGTGGGAATCTAAATGAACTGCAATTTCAGACACAATGACAGCGAAAGGTAAATAATGGGCCTTTGTGCTCCCTCAGCTTGCCCCGGAAAATGCGCCTTGCAGTCATTTGGGAAGCGCTCTTTATTCCAGGTAAAAGGTGTGTAGGATGCAGATGGCTTTCAGCTCCAGACCCGTGGATGGGCCGCCACACAACCGAAATGTTCGAAAGTTTAAGAATCGCACCGCCGATTCAGTTGTTGAGTGCAATTTAAGATTATGGCGAATAAAATACAATTCCGGGGCAATAATGAGCACAAGAACCGAATTCGCGAAACCACTGCATCAGCAAACACCTTTTGCGTTAAATTGGATGTTTCTCTCACCTACGCAGGTCTCCCATAGAAATTCAGTACCAGATCGAATTAAGTTTTAATTCAAAGTTAATCCTAGTGAATATAACTTCCATTTCCCGCTTTGAAGACTGCCAGGAAAGGTTTAGGCTATAAGAAAGCATTAAAGAGTAGTGCCTAGTTGTAATTTTTGAATAAAACGATCTTTTTATTTCGCTTCCTTGAAGTAGAACATATTCCCGAAATATACCCGAAAATTTTTAAATAGTCCGACAAATATTGGCATATTTCAGACTTTCTGTCTTTCTGCCTAAGACTCTAGGCCTTATTACGCCGCAGGTTTTCTTGAAACCATAACCACGTTTTTCTCAAAATAATATTTTTCTATTGAACCGATTTGCACATTTCTTTTTTTACTCCTTTATTTTTTTCGAAGCCCTTGCAATGTATTTTTTATAATAGACTATAGTCCCGGTCATAAAAATGTACTTACGATTAAATCAAGGCTCAACTTAAGTAAGTAAGAATGAGTATACTTGTGATATAGCAGGTATAACATGGAAACTACACATCCGATTTTGATAAATCTTGATTTGTAATCTAAGTTGAAACATATCTAATTAAATAAAATAAATTTCACCAAAACCTGTTTGGTAGTTCTAAAGAAAATCGAGCACAAAATTACCTTTAAATAAATCTACATATGTACAAAATAGTTCGTAACTAGCGGATATGAAATGTTGATTATGCAGGGCTTGCGGAGGCGAGGAAATTTGGAATATTTTTCTGTTTAATAAATTATAATATTTTACGACTGTAATTGTTTGGCTTGGCGGCTATGAGAACGCCCTTTTATTGCTTTGCTAACATCTCTTCAGAACATTTGGCAGCACATTTCCTGGAATAAATGAGACCATAAATCAATCGACTGGCCAGTCAATGCCAGAAAGTCAGAATGCCATAAAGCCGATAAGATTTCCTCGGGCCGGGGAGTGGAGGCGATGAATCGACCCGGCTCGTTCGTTTCACCTAAATTACCAATTTATCTTAATGTCTCGCTCACGTGTGGCTCGAGATGATGTCGAGGTGCTGCTGCGGGTGCATACCTTTGCCGAGCGCGCCGTCGCCGACGGCCATGCAAACTAATCTGGTGCCTGGCGGAAAGACCCAGAACCGGAAGCCCCGGAAGGTTTCAGCACATGAGACCTGCCACGGTCGCTGCCACCCCGGCCGTGTATATTAAAATGAAAAATATGTGAAACGAAAAAGTCGCCATAAATTTAGCAAAAATAACGCCCTCTGCGAGCAATAAATAATATTTCCGCATAAAAATATGTTATCCGATTTTCATGGCACGCCGAATAGCGCCCATATTTCATTTTTTATTACCGCACGATCGTCATACGCTCGCGTTTCCTTCTATCCCGTCTCGGGCCCAGACCCGGTGAGCACCCACCTAAGGGCAGGGCCGGAGTTGGTCTTCTTTTTAGGGCTGGCTTCCTTTGGTACCATCGGTGAACAGGAGTAGAACTAGCCCAGGTCCCGGGTCCGGGGTCGCGAACGAATACAGGCGGTACCCTGCCGCCAGCACTTTTCAAAATGTTTATGTTATGCCATGTTTCACTCGGGAAAGTCGGAAGCGGACGTGTATGCGTGTGCAGGAGATGACATGACGGTAATAAAAGTGCCACCTTCTAAGGTTGCAACATATCACGGGAACCTTAATAACGGTACTGTCGCAGCTATGCTCACTGCCACGAATGTTTCCATTTCGGGAATCCGCCACCCTTACGAGACCGAATATATTTCCCAGAAAGTACGTTATCCAGAAAATTAGTTTCATATTTTATTCCACATAACTTTTCAAAAGATAAAAAAAATCACTTTATATTACATTGTTTATTAAAACACAATTTAGTGATTTTTATTAGGAAAATAAAAGTAATTTCTTTATTTAAAAATATGTTACAAGTGTAGTCGAAAGAATTCAAGAAATTTTCGTTGAAGTGAACAAAAATAAACGAGTAATAATTTTTTTAAATGTATATCCTGAAGTTTATTAAAAATTCCAAAGAGTTTTGTAATTTTTCCTTCTTCCTTATATTAAAAAGAAATAGTCACTTTTATCTCCAAGAACATACAAAAAAAGAATAACTCTGTAACAGTCGTAAATCTAAAAAACTTAAACTTCATACGTTAATAAAATTTGACACAAATTTTTCGTAATTTTTGAAAATTTTGAAGCTCTTGACTTTTTCATGGTTGACGAAAAGAACTAATTATTAAATAAACAAAAAAGCGTGTATTTAAAAAGTAATTATATACGCATTAAAAAGTTGAAAATAAATTAGCCTATTGTCTAATATTAACACAACAAATTTCTTTGATTTAATGCCAGAAATAATTGCGCTAATTGTAAAACAATAGACCCACAAGACGAATTGTAGTCTTGATTTAAATTGGATTTTGTACTCACACCTGTTAGGAAACTGCTAAACTAAAGCGAATATTACCTGAATAGGCGAGATTTGAAAACACCTTACCTGGGCAGGAATGAAAACCAAGCATTGCCATCGTATCCGTTCAGAGTCAATTACTTCCAGTTCGGGGAGCTCTGTCGTTGCACGCAGAATTCATAGGCTTATCACGTAGAAATCAATTATTAGCGTCAATGGCATTATCGATAGTATTTCATTACAGTTTCACCTGGAACGACAATTACCGTGGAATGCCGCTAATTTATTGAGCGCAGTAATTGTTCCCCACGGGCCAGGTACATCAAACGGGCGATTCACCTGGCTAGATCACACGATCACAAGCGATCCGATTCGTTCTGTTCTCTTTCGCCCGTGGCGATTATTCATGGCCGGCAGGGACGCCCAGCCGCCACCGTGCGCTCCTAACTTTGTAATTAGCAGCAATTTCTGTCTAATTAAAACTTTATAACGACAAGTCAAAACATTATTGCGGCTAATGATTGCAACCGCTAATGTGAATTGGCTTAATCCCGGGATTTATAGCTGTCCGTCCGGTAGCCAGGAAACGGTGCATAAATTACAATTGAAGTGAAAATTACCAATGCGCACGGGAAAAGAGTCGCTCGATTTAATATTCAATGGTCCAAGCGGTTGAATATTAACGATTTTAATAAGAACTAGGTAAAGTCACGGATAAAGAGGGCGTGATTCAGAAAATTATGGGACTGCTCTCTTAGCAGTCCTCTTACGATGGTGGAATATCGAAGATGCGCTTATTCAAATTTTATTCGGATTTTTCTTGAAAACTATTTTTCAGTTTAATTAATGAAAATTTCACACAATATTCTAAACACATATAATTAACAATTTTCAAAATAGCATACTTTATGAGTAAATATTTATTTTTACTAATTAAAAATCCTTTTAAATCGGATATCTCTAAGTTCAGAAAACATTTGCTCGCTTTTTATCAAAGCAGTCATTCTAACGACTATTCTATTAATAAAAAAAAAAAGATAGTAATACTGCAAAAAGTAATATAATTAAGAAAGCAATTTGTGGTTTTCTTTTATTTCTAAGATTTTTAAACACGTATATAATCTTAAAAATTTATACTAAACGGGGTTCTTCTTTAGTATTAGCATTTTCGAGTTCGAGATATCATTGACGCAATTTTGAAAAGGTCAATAAAAAATCAAAATTTGCTTTGGTTTTCATTAAATAAATATCCAATACATGCACAATTTTGCAGACATTGCCTTTTAACCATGGTCAATCGTTTCCTCGACTATCCCATCCATCCCAGCCACCACTTACCATAACCATTAGCAATCCACGTCGTCGGCCTCTGAAGCTCAAGAGACGCCATTTGGTCGCTGTCTTGTTCGCTATGATTTGTGGTCAGCACGCATAAGTGCGACATGTGTGTCACGTCGCTGCCGGCAAACGATTCGGACGCATGCACTGCTGCACTTTAATTTCGCGTTCGCCGTGGTCCTCGGTGATTCTGAGGCGTCACTTTACATGGCGAATACGCTACCATTTGTCACCTTACTGGAGTCGCATATTGCGACCGTTTTGATGATTAGAACCTGTTCCCGTGAACGTCGTGAAGGTGAATTATGATCATCTGCAGGTAGGTCCGCATGTTCGCAACGTACACCCGCAGAGTGCAAAACAGCTCTAAGTCGCTACTACTAAGGTTTTCGATCAGTTTATCATGATAGAGGGTCAATTTGTCTAAGATTATGGGTTTTATTAAAAAGTGTTGTTATAGAACGTCTGCAGGACGACACTTTGGAGTGTCTTGTTGAAGAAGAATGTCGAACAAGTTTAAAATCAGAGGAATATTGTGAAAGTATAAAAGTATAGGAGAAAAACTAGGAAGTTATGGGAGGCACAATTTCGTAATTCTTATTTAATACTTAAAAAAATGTAGATGCATTACTTTAAGGGTATAGGGTACTGGTTTGATGTTAATTATTTAAAACGACGTATAAGCGGATTTCAAACTATTTATTTGCAGTAACAAAATTCGTAAAAAATTCTACGGTGCCAACACAAATTAGAATTTTTAAGAAATCATACCACTTTTTACATATTTTCAAATAAGTCATCGACTGTTTCGCCTGGTTTTTCATCCTCACCGGTTGTAGGTCCCATGTTGATCACGTAGAATTCCTGAGCCTCTTCATCGGTGATGCTCTCAATCAGATCGCACTCCGAAACAGAAATCATACCAAGTCCGTCCTTGACAACAACATCTTGCCAGAAGTCGAACTTCTTCCGTTCAATGATCATCTGCTTGAATTCCTTGATCCAGTCATTGTAATCCCAAGGACTATAGAACTTCGCCTCCTCCCGGTAGGTCATCATTGCTTTTGCGATTTTCTCATTCTGATCAGTCATCGATTTGAACAGCAAGTCACTGATGATAAACTCGATCTGTTTCGCAAGCTTCTGGAAGTTTTCACCACGTTTCACCAAAAAGATTAAGTCTTCCGCGGGTGTAATCGAACCGACTTCTACCAAATTCCGTTGATCCAACGAAGACTCACTTACATCCTTCTGCACGGTGTCCGTGCCATCCACTCCCGCTTCACCTGGAATGTTCCCTAAGAGCCTTACGAGTTCCTTCTTATCCAGTGGCTTCTTCTCCTCCAATGGGAAGAGCTCTTTGATTTCGTTCAGTACTTCTGCAATATTTTCTTTGATTTTCTTTGGCACTTTAAGTTCGTCCAGTAATTTTCCATCCAAAGTAGGCACAGGTAGCTTCGGGTTCAGAGCCCTAGCAGTTATTGTTTCATAAATGTACTGTAAACTGATGTTCGTAAGACTTTTGCTAGGGAAGGCTTCTTTATTGGAAGAGTCCCCTTTAGCATCCATTAAATTCGCAGCATCGATGAGTTTATCAATGGCTGCATATTGCTCCGCAGACGGTTCTGTCTTTTTCGACCTAAGGCGAGGAAAATCCCAGTAGAAATACTGCTCGGCGTAGAACATCTCAAACATGGAAAGGCATGGAAAATCTCTATCTCTATTTGGAACTAGACAAACAAGTCGTGGTCTGCTCTTAGCGTTATAAGACCGCCCAGCAATCATGACATAATCTTGGGACTCCATGGCTCGTACTAGTGCTGCAAACATTTTTTCAGAAGCTGTAGCGTCTTTCTTCGGCATTATTAAGTACATGCCGTTCCCCGCCAGATACTCAGGTGCGATGTGTGACTTATGCGTGAAAGCATAACATTTTAAACCTTTCTGGGTTGGAATGCTGGTCGCACCAATGGTTTCGTCGCAAGCAACCGGTGTCGCACCCAACATGTAGCCTTTAATCATATCTTCGTCCTGTGGGTTGATCTTTACACCATTGTGGAAGTATTCTGTTACCGTCCATAACACGGTGTCATCAGTGGCTGCTTCGGTGCTCCACTTGAAGTGTGATTCATCCTTGATCTAAAGAGAAATAATAACTCATAAACAAAAATTGTGTAGTATATAAAAACAGGTTGAACTTACACCTATTACGCCAGCGATTTGAATTTTCAATTCATTTCCTATTTCCAAAACACCGTACCAATAAAAAACGCGACTCTTCCGTCTTTTGAACTTCATTAAGTGCTGAATAGCATAATCGAAGTTGCACAAATTTCCATCTGACTCGTTGATTATCCTTTGAACAAGTCCTTCACTCTGTCTCTGGATTTCGGTTTTGTTCTCTTTCTGACTAAAAATACCCTGGCAAGACAAGTCTTCACCTACTCCTGGGATTTCTACATTGTCGCTTCTACAACAGAAAAGTGTAAAGATTTCATCTGCTGGATTTTAGAATCACCATTAACTTACATTACCACTAAGTGGATGTCCATACTTTTGAGTCCTTGGATAACAGAAGATACGTTATCGTCATTCACGTATGTTGAGAATGTGGAAAATAATACTATTTTTAAGTTTCCAAATTTCTTCACTCTGAAATCAAAGATAGGAAAGAGCATTTATTTAGTTATTTCAAATTCTGGCTGATGTTCTCCTCTGCATTGTTTTTCTTGTTTTTTATTTAATTCAGGACGAATGTCCTATGCCTTTTAGTAAAATTGTTCGGTTTTTAAAAGCTATACTTGGAATCTTTTTAGTATAGTTACAATACAAGTAAATCAACTAAACCCTTAAAAGTTCTTATATCTAACACTGATCCTGACCAAGATTAAGGATCAATCAGCATCTGATTCGGATCTGACCTGGATCCGATGGGTCATATCTTAAAATTCGCAATAGTTTCTAAATATGTCTAACATTGTTGATCACGAAAAAATCATTGCTTTATCTAAGTCTAGCTTAAACAGCGACCTAGCAAAAAGTTTTCGTGTTGACTTCTAGTGTCTTAGTTTATTAATATAAAAAATATTAGTGAAAATCAACAATTTTTCTCATTTACTCTTTTTCCCTTCTGAGCACATCCATGGCGACAATTAAAGCATCCAACCAATCTCCAGTGCCTCCTTCATATTTAAGATTCTTTTCTAGTGCTCGGACCATATTCCAATCAGGTATTTGAAGAGGAACAGCTTCACAGATGTGCTCATAGCCTTCCATGTTCCTGTGGAGCTCGTTGTCTGTTTCGCTAGTGCCCATAATGATGAGACCGATCTCATCCTTTTTAGTTGAGAACATCTAAAATTTAACAAGTATAACCATTTGAATCAACATCTATGAAAAATACCTCGATGTGGTAGAAATATGAAGAAATAAGGAATAGTATTTTCCAAAAATATGAAGAAAATTCTTTGAATTTTCCTTTTCTTTATGAGGCAGGTTTTCATCGCCTTAACTAGACATTTGAACTATGATTTGTACCAATTTCTGTTTTCGGCCTACATAAAAAATTATCGTAGACGTAAAAAATGATAATTTATTAGGAAAATGTTGACAATTGGTGGCCTATGACCAAACAAGAACATCATACCTGAGGAATCAGATTTTCCGCTCTGTGTTTGGGCACAAGAGACTCTGATTAGCTCATAGACTATCTGGAAAAAAGCAGGGCCATCAGTGGGGAGTATTATGCTTCATTACTGGAACAATTGAAGAGTGTCATTCAGGCTAAAGGGATTTCATCGGATTTGGCTCCAAGGGAAGTATCTCATTCCCAAATCCGAAGCAATGGCTGGACAGAGACTCGCTTCAAATGGTGAAATCAAAGCTGAGCTAACCGCTAATTTTCCAGTCAGACAAATTTCATTACACTGGAGGTATTTTCCTAAAACCTTGTTTTTTCTTGTTAGGCCGCGAATTTTTTGAACGGCTCTCGTATATTCTTCGCACATGTGAAGATTTAATTTAGGACCGAACCTTACACAAAGTTAATTATGTACAACCCTTCGCTTTCCTCAGCTTGATTTACCTTTTTCTGAAGGAGTTTTATGCAACACGATTTCTCCTTCTGGAGAAAAGTTTCACCGGTAACATCGTCCTCCTGTTGGGAGCCCTTGCCGATGTCCAAGATGATTACCATAGCTTCCTAAAAGCGGTATTATTATTATTTTTTTCATTTACCGTTAATTAAAGGCAACTTCACCTTTGCTGCAGCCATTTTACCGCCTTTTAAATCTCTGCGATTGTTTTGGCGGTAAACAAGAAGCACTTAAACAAATTGTGAAATGCTTTGACAGGTCTGAGACCAGCTGTTTTCATGTACACTGTTAAGTAATAGTATTTCTTTGATTATGGTGTTGCCATCTATTGTTTGATTATGATAACACGAACGATTTACATCAATTCGGACGTGATTTTAGAATAGTGTTTTGGTTTCTGCACATCACAATCTTAATCCGTTCATTGCGTTCAACGTTCCCATTTATTTCTGCAAGGATGAACCGTTTGCAGTGGTCCACTTTGACGTTTATCCAAATGAGAAGAAACGTCAGTGAGTTGCTGTCGCACATGGGGTTGATGTGGTGGAGGTTTTCCCTCTGAATCGCCGCGAATTTCCTTGCACAAAAGTTCCATCTCATTGTTCAATGAGTGTCGAAGCGCAATCGAGCCATCACCCGGGAGTCACGACGATGCGTATCGTTTGAAAATCTCGTGCACGACACAACGACGAAGGAAACGGCAGGAGCCCCCTAAGCGGAAGAGGAGCAGGAGAAGCTAAAAGTACCCACCGAGACCCACTAGTGGTCAAATTCACGTTTAGCTAGTCGCAGGAGGGAAACAAGGGAGGCCCATTAAGCCACACATTTAATCCTCCAGATCGAAGAGCACGATCGCGAGGAGCCCCACCAGCAGCGGCGAGAGCGTCTTGTCCGCATCTTCGGCGGTATCCAGGAGGAGAGCGGGCGTCTGAGGAGCAATGTTAAGCGTGCTGCGTCCTAGCTGTATCTTGAAAAAGCTTCAATTGGCGGATATTGCCAAGTTTCTCATTCTTGAGACATCGGAGAGAGTCCGGGGGAGATCTTTGGTTGAATTTCAGAGATTTTGCCATCGCCAAAGGTCAGCCGAATTGCCCAATCCCACTTGTGGTGGCCACGCGTCGTCTAGCGGAACCACCAGTGTTAGTCGTGAGTGTTATGCATCCTCGGGCGTGTCTTCTCCAAACCAGGAAGCTAATTGTGAACAGAAAACGGACATACATACTTCTTGCGAAATGTCTAGGTGTGATTCCAAAGTAAAAAGTGTCATCGAAAGTGCGGCGGACGCTGTCGCCAGCATCAGCAGCTCGAAACCCCAGTCGTCGGGGGCACCATGCTTCAACTCTAGCTTGGCAGATATTGTGAAATTTCTTGAACTTGTCGGAAGCCTCAAGGTAGGTGTCATTCGGTCGCACACCAGCCAATCAATAGCTCACCCTAGATTCCTCTAATCTCATTAGATTTAATTGACTTTAACCTCCGGAACCCTGTGGCGACGACGTCACTTTAGACCTGTAGACGATCGAAAGAACGGTCAGCAGCAAAATTCTTGACGCTCCCCGTTGTGATGATATAAACAAAAAGTTACATAACCCATTCTGTCACAGTTTTACATTTTCACGTGAGTCAGCCCAGATCTCGGGAATAGCTGGCGGGATGTTGTGCTGCACGTGTAACCCGCCCAAAAAGGAGCGCAATATGCCAAGGGCATCCCCTAGCCACCTGCCCGAAATATTGTCCCTCCCAAGGCCGGGCCCCAAAAAATTTATAAATAAATCTGACAGCCGTGGGTAAGCTCAAGCTGCTCGTTTGTTAACGAAAGCCTAAAAGTCTCTCTGGCTGCGTGGCCACCTCGCGTGCTTCTAAAATTGAAACACACGCTTTCACCTCATCCTCCTCCTCTTCCTCGGTGTTCTCAGGAAAAGAAGAAATTGCAAATCTGCTAAGACGACACCGACGACTGCACAGGCGACCTCCTTTCCTCTTTACGACTTTCATGCTCCTTCAGAGCTTCCGAACAAAGGCCGCCACTTGGAAATGTATTTTTGCATCAGTCGCTACCGCCCCGACTCCTACACCTGCAGCTGTTCGAGTCGAAGGTAGGAGGCAGACGGAGCCTCCAGGAGACCACTCGAAGAGTCCTACACCTAAGAACCCACGAGTTGAAACATTTATCCTGTGACATTGACGATGGGGACCTGCGGTGGCTCCGCACAGCAAATTTATTTAGGGCAATGACGATGTTGTTGAAAACCGAGTTCGCCTCTGTATACCCCCGCTATCGGTGCTGTTTGCACTTCTCCACCCAGACCAATAAAAACACCAGCGGCAGGATTTGCTTAAGCGCTTAGAGCTGGCTTTCATTAGCACTCGCTCGAATCGATACCCGCATCACGAGGCAATAGACTCCATGACTACAACTCATAACAAGAGCCCCGTAGCCCCATTAGTAAAACCAACTGTAGGAGGTAGCACAGGATGTTTCTGGGACAACAGTCCGCAATAGGGAATTAGTCAAGGGAAAAAAAAAGGAAGTATTCTTAGGGGTTGAGATACTTTCTAGACCAGTGCTGTTCTGGAGAACAGACTATAATCGAAAATGGAACCATTGCTTAGCAATACGTTGAAGATTCACTAATAGATCTCTAAGCTTGTTGCTCGTTCTACTCCTCGCTCTAGATCTCTTCTCTCTATTTTTAGTTTCCGTGTTAAATTAGAAGATGTCAATAATTCGAACGGTCGAAGATCCTTGGTACTAAATAACTTCTAGGGTGAGACGCCTAACTTAGAAAAACCAACTTGGGGGAAATCGAATAGGGCACAATATATGGGAACGTGCAAAGTGACCGCACAATAAGGCCCTTGTGAAGAGTGTCCATAGAGTTCTGGGATATATATCAGTCTTGCGTTTTCTTGGAAAATTAAACGATAATATATTTTGAAGAAAACAGTAAAAGTATTAATCATCAAATCTGAAATTCTAACAGTTTTGAAGTTAGTGATTTTGATGATCTTAAAAGGGATAATTTTAATATCGTTTAGATGTTGATTTTGTCATTTTGAATAAGTAAACACACTTAACGAAAAATTCTTATGCATTAAAAAATCGGCCTTAAAATGATAAAATCGTGTATCCGCGTCATCAAATTGAATCACTCGTAACGTTTTTTCTTTTAAAAAAAGTTCATGTGCTTTTCGAATTTTCTAGTTTAATATTTTGGTCGCTATTTCTTTTTTGATATATTATGACATATTTTTCTCTTCGTTGGAATATTTGTTGATTTAATTTTCATTTTTGCGAAGTACAGAATGGGATTCGTATGGAGCTTGGCCTTAGCCTCTAATTGGCAATGGTTTATTATTTTAAACACTCGCAAAAACATCCAAACAATTCATTGTCTGTATAAAATTATTAGTCGGGTAGAAACGTATTTTATAGGTCTGAAAAAGTTACATATTTACGAAAAATTGAAAATACTATAAAATTTGAAATCAAACATTCGGAATGTTGAAAAAATTTTCAACTAATTAAAGATTAATTTTTTTACGTTGTTTCTAAGAAAACTGTGTTAAAGTATTAGAATTATTTAATTATAGGAGATAGCTGTGTATTTTCTAAACTAATTTGAAATACAATTTAGATTCAATGGAAATTTCTCAATTAAAATTCTAGACTACATCACATCATCAGAACTTTTTTTTATTCTTTATTTAATTAATCGTATTTAAACCGGTATCTTGAAATCCATCCTATAGCACCACTAGATACGATGCTAGACCAAAATTAGACAATATCTTAAGTTCTTTGATATGTGTCTTTCCTTTTAAAACATTTTTAAAATATTGTGAAAAATAACACCAAAAAATTCGTAGGCCAAAAAAAGCGAAATATCTTACAGATCGCGTTTTTTTTTTTCGCAGTTCAATCGTCTATACTTTTATTTATAGTTTCATTCTGTTTTCATAGACGACACGTGCCATGGTGGCAATTATCTTCTGCTGTTTTGTCGCCAAGAAAGTCTTATTGATGTATAAGATGAACGTAATTAGTATCATGTCGCGCGAATAATTTTCTACAGAAGATTGACACCTTTTCTTTATTTCTTGATAATAAATTCCATAGAAAAGTTTTAAAATGCATTTCTTTGTCATAAGTATAACTTTTTTTAAAGTTTAAATTTAATTAAACAGTAGAATTTGCAAGAAATATTATTTTTGATCATTTTTGAAAATAGAGAGATATAATAATAAAGAAATAGACTCGAATTGTGAAATGACGTGAATTCACGTCATGGCTTTTTTTATTCCTCCTTTATAACAAATTCTAATTTTTCTTGATAAATAATTTTAAAATCATAAATATTACACGAAATATTTTTTTTATTGTTAAATTTAGTCCATGAAAAAAAAAAATTAATATAATTTATACAATTAAACATTTTACTTTTGCACTATCAAAATAATGCAATTCTATTAATAGCAAAATAATTAAAATTATCAAAATATGCTGTTTCGTATTTCATTCACCTCTGCAGTGTATTTATTCTATTTTTGCTTACGTGCAAAAATCCATTCATCATGGCTTTTCATTGTTACGAAAGCATCGTGAACTATTTTTAAATCTAGTGCCAACTTATGCGCAGTCCCTTTGAAAATGATAAAGTAATAACTTTTATGAGAGTTATGGATCGTTTGAAGAACTTAGGGCAAACATGCAACGAAGGGTAGCCGCAAAGTTGTATAAAGGCGCCCAATCGCAATAAATTACGTAAAGATAAGTGCGAAAAGGCCAAGACGATGTCAAGTGGGAATCCTCTTAAGTCCTGGATTGAGTTTCACACCCGAGTACACTTTGAAGAATTACATTTTCGGTGGAGCATATGCCAGTCTTATAAAATGGAATGGAAGCGCATTCGTGGGGGAAAATTGATTCTATTTCCTTGATAATTTGATTATGGAAAGCCAGTGGCTTGTCGAGTTAATCTGTAACTACATAAATTTAAATCGTATTATTTGCGTCACGTAAGTTTGGTTGTTATTCTTAGTCCATAGAGTAAAAGTACCACTTGCAGATAATGTTCAAGAATTTAAAACCCTTGACACCTTTCTCTAGGGCTTCGAAAACATCGTGTTTATGAGCAATATTTTAAAGATATTCTATTGTTTTTATTGGACGCACTTTTCGCAATGACCTGTGATTGAGTTGCACTCATATTCTGCGAGTTCCGTGCACAAGATAGACGATATATTAATTCTGAGTTGGAATTATGTTCAAAAGTGTAAAAAGATTTTTTAAAAGATTCGATTTTGTACCGCGAAGATTACGAAACATTTAAAAGTAATATATTTTCAAATATTACAAAATATCCTGTACGTAGACCTATAACTATATCATCCAATCATAACTAAAGAATTCTAAAAGGTTAATTAAAAATTACAATTCCAATTAAGTATTATGCTTTGTAAAAATTCAATTTCTATATTTAATTATTTTAAAGTAATTAGAAATATCTTATTTAATTCCAGCATACGAAACGAACTGGATGGGTTTTACGTGATGTTGCAGACTGTGAATCAATTTCTGGACACATGTACCGCATGGGTATGATGACATTCCTTTTGGACGGAACAGAAGGTCTAAATAGAACTAAGTGTATGGAGCTGGCATTAGTACATGATTTAGCTGAAAGTTTAGTCGGCGATATAACGCCGTTCTGTGGCATTTCCAAAGAAGAGAAAAAATTGCGCGAGATCAAAGCAATGGAAGACATTTGTAAACTGATCGAACCAAGGGGTAAACGAATTATGGAACTCTTCTTGGTAATTACTCCTATAACGTTTCTTATTATTGTATTCTCATTATATATTTTTAATTTGACAGGAATATGAAGAGAATCAAACACCAGAGTCGAAGTTTGTCAAAGATCTCGATCGGTTAGATATGGTCCTTCAAGCATTTGAGTATGAAAAGCGCGATAACTGCGTAATGAAGCACCAAGAGTTCTTTGATTCCACAGACGGCAAGTTCGATCATCCTTTCGTTCGAAAACTTGTGAGGGAGATATGCTCTCAGAGGCAGGCCTTGGCGGAGCATCAGGGGATAACAAATGGCCACAATGGTTATTCTGAAGATCACCAAGCCAATGGAGAGGTCAACGATTTGTCGCAGAAAAAAGCTTCTTCAAGTTGATGGTGACCTTTCTAGTTTAGTTTTTCCTGGCTGCTGCTTATCTATAAAGTTATAAATAATTATTTAAAAAAACAAAAAATTTAAATCAAGGGGCTATGAAATTAGCTTCGAAAATAATCTCGCTCTCGACAAGTTCTAATCCTCGCTCTATTCTTATTAACGTAAAGGATTCTAACTTTTTCACCAACAACAAAAAGTAGTAATTGTGGCACGTAAGACCTCACTTATGCCGTTCAAAGAGGACCTAAATAAAAGCAGCAACACCAACGGCCGAATGGGACAAGCAAACCAAATACGCTTAAGGATTCGTTTCAAAATAAATACACCTGCGGAACTAAGACTATGACTGTGACTAGTTTTATTTTCCGGATAACCCAATGATAATGATGTACCTTTCTTTCTATTAGAACATTTATAAATATTTTGTTAGTTGCGCAAAATATGAAATTTCAAAATAAGGTCGTGAATATTACAATCAAATCGTGGCAACATTTGTCCGGTTTTAATTCAGATCTTTAAGTACTTAAAGTCATAACAGGATATCATGAAATTTTTAGATAAATTATAAAATATTTTAATGTGTGAGCCAGTTTAGGGGAAAAATATATAATTAAATTATTTATTTATGCTAACTCAATTTGATTGTTTCAGTTGAGCCCTCATCACGTATCGCAAGATGGCTTGGTATTTTAGTATTTTTATGCAGACTTGCTAGCCGATGTAGTCGGTAAGTCTTTATTGATGGTTGCAGGTGGATAAAAATAAATTAATTGGAGGATTTGTTATCGCTCGGATTCTAAAAGCAACAAACTGCAACGGCAGCATGTTTGACTTATTTAATTATAACTTCTACGTCGTAGAC
Source organism: Proctacanthus coquilletti (assembly GCA_001932985.1). NCBI lineage: Eukaryota > Metazoa > Arthropoda > Insecta > Diptera > Asilidae > Proctacanthus > Proctacanthus coquilletti. Next base: position 1,589,885 of record MNCL01000011.1, read on the forward strand.
AGGGGGGTGTTTTTATAACAATTGCAGGTTTTAAATAAAACATTTTTAAGTGCATGATGCGAAACGTCTGTAACTTGCCTTTCTTTTCTCCTTTCAAAGGAGAGTTCTCTGGTAAATTTGTCGTTATTTGTTCTTTGGTGAATTTTTATAAATTTTTTAATAATAAATTTGAAATATCTCGGCACGAATTATGACTGATCATTAATTTGCTAATGTATTTATTAATTTTACTTATGGATTTTATTAAAGTGAGAAAAAGACATAGTATTAGTACCAAAATCGCAAATTCATTGTGACTATTTTTAGTCATTACGATGATCAACGTGATATAACTTGTTGTAATTGAAACATTCTACTTTCACTTTTTAATTTCTCTTTCTTTAATTCGATCCCCTTGGTAAGTTTAATTTTTTATACGCAGATTAATTTACAAGTAGTAGAAAAAGTGTGAATTGTTTTTTTTTTTTATATTGAAATTGAAAATATTTATGCGCGTATCAAATTTACACTAACAATCGCAAAATATAAGTTGATGGTTTCTAAGAAAAATACTGGAAACAAATTTTTAACAAAATAATGGACCCTCATTGAAATTGGAAGCATATGATTTTCTTAAACGTTTGAAATTCTTGTTTATGAACAAATAAAAACTTGAAAATTTTGGGTTATATTTTGCAGGATATCATCAAACATGTTTTTTTTTTAATTATTTAAAAAAGTAGTTCATGGCAATTATTTAAATTTCATATTTTTATTTCATCATTCATTCATCATTTTATACACCAAGATTTTTTATAGAAGTGGTTTGTGTTTTGAAAAAAAAAATTTGGAACGTATGTTTAACGCAATTTTGTAAACTAAATTCAAGGTGATACGTAAAAATACCATTTTAATAAACCGACGGTGAATTTGTCTCTTAAAATATTGAAATGATGCTAATGATTCGTTATTTAAAGCAGAAGGTTCTTACACAATTTTTTATTGTTAGACTCTACGGAAATATCCGAATCAAATCACCTGCTACGAAATTGAAATAAATTTAAAAATGTATTGTTTGAATCACTCGCAGTGCGTATGCAATTAGAACGTAACTAGTATATTGCGTTCAATCGGCCGTAAAAATAAATAAGGTAGATTTAAGAGGATGCCAATGGCTATGAAGGTTCTAACTTCCCCTGACCCATATAAAAGTGAAAGTCAGTAATGTTCCGCCGTAGAGACTGCATCCATTGACCTCTTTCGAGGAAGCACCTTCCGCTGATGGACAAATTTAGCGTCTAGAAGTGCAATTGCACGGTTCATTGGCGTCACCGCCAAAATGTTCGCGTATCCACTTTTCGCCTGAGCTCCACTGAAGCGGCGATTTTTCTGGCAGTGCGCCAGAAGGCGATTACTACGAAAATCATTGCGTCAAGTTCAAATTCTTCTTTGAAAATCGTCGCTGCGATAAAAATAATCATATATATATAAAAAAAAGTTAGTTTTTACGGATATGTTGTCTGTTTTGAGGAGACTTTTGTTTTTCCTTCGTGTTTCATTTGCCAAGCATGTGACTGTTCTGATTTTAGATCTTTCATACGAGCTAGCCTCAGCCAGCTAGAACTTGATTCAATTCTTGGCTGTTTCAGTGTTGACAAACATTTTTTTATTGTGATGTCACTAAGTATCGAATTCATGAAATATGATTTAGGAAATGTTTATTTTGAAGCTTTTAAATTTATTTACTCGTCAAAATATTGGATTTCGTCTTTTGGGAGGTGGTAATCTTTAAATCGTCACTAGTGTCTTATAAAATTTAACTATTAATTTTCTGCACTATTTATAAACACATAACGCTACATACGATCTCGTATACCTAAAGTTTGTTTTTTAGGCTCACTAGTTCGTTACAAACAACTTTTATAGCATTTTTTTTATATTAAAAAAACAAAAAGTATTTGCTGAACGAGAAAAACATTCGCTTATTGGACGGGCCTATCGTTTCTAATTTTAGTAAAAATTAATACATCCTAATTTAGATAATTCTCCTCATAATTTACTACGAATTTTTTTGGACAAATTTTATCAAAATGAATTTTATGAATCTGTTTCTCTGCTGTCAGTGTTTAAAATATTGTGTTTTTTGTTTTACTTATTTGTAAATATATTTAAAATATTTTATTTACTTCTGAGTGCACGTTTTTATTATATACTATTTTTATATGATGAAAGAAGGTTTATATTTCAAGAATACGTAGGTATAGACCTATATCTTTAGTCTGTCTGCCTGTTTCTTCATTATTTTATTACTTTATAAAATTAAGAAAATTGTATTGGTTTAATTTGTTAAAAATACGCTAGATTTTTTGTTTTAAACTAACTTTATTTATTTGTACAAAATACTTTTAGAGGACATAATTAATTAATAACACAAAAAATAGGAAGCATTGCTATTTAAAATATTTTTTCAATACAAACGACCCGCTTCTTTTACAATTATATCTAAAAAGTCATAAAAGGCGTCTTGCCAACGTAAGAGATAACACGATAAAAATAAACCTAAAACCAGGTAAATTTACACGATACGATAAAATTCCACAGGACATGTCCAAACCTACCGAAGTATATTTATAAAATTATATCATATTATTTAAATGTGTTAGGAATTTCTTTACCATTGTATCCAACAGGTACGGCATTACCCAGTACACTTGCTTGCTGTGACGCAGTTGTACTCTTCTTAACTTTTTCTGAAATTAATTAATAATATAAATATTTATGTAAATATTCTCAAATTATTAACAAATCTTACGATGCACGGTGATTGTCCTTTCTGACTCCCCGAGTGCGTTTTTAGCTATACACTTATAGTCTCCGAAATCTTTAATTTTGACTGGCCGAATGGTCAATCTCATAACAATCTTGAAAACATTTTCCAAGGTAACTGATTCGTAGGTTCCTCCTTGGATGAATTCCTTTTCGCGCAACCAATAGTTGACCGAAGTCGGGTATGACTCTGTGATGCATTCTAATACAATTTTCTGACCAAGAATTGCATGTATGTTATCGTACGGTGTCCAAATTGTCGGCGCAACTGAAAAATATAATCCAAATTTGTAAAAATTCAAAACACCATTATGTAAATTACAGTTGACAATTAGTAGGACCCTTTTGCTGACGGTGGGCGGGACTCCATTGGAGGCGATGCAGAGGTATGCGCCCATATGGTGGCGATTAACATGTCTGAGCGTGAGATTTTGCCCTTCCACACTATAAAAGTCTTGACCGCCGATTGAAAAAATTGGCTTTTCTTTTTCACGTCGCCAGGTGATTGTCGGCGGTGGTAGACCCGTTGCTGAACAGGTAAGTGTCGCGTTCTGACCCTCCTCAACAACCATATCGTGACTCGTTTGATAATCTATAATATCCGGGGGCACTGTATGGATGAAAAGGTGAAGAAAATAAAGGGCAACCAATTAGGCAAAAATTCTTCAAATGTTGATCCAACAATTAGCATTTCTTACCGACAACGTCCAGGTAGCCCACCTGGCTCTTCATCGGATCCGTGTTGATTTGGCACATATACCACCCCCGATCGGACTCCCGGACATCCCGGATCCTTAGCTGCCATATCCTGTGCTCGGTATGGCTTATACCTATTCGGTGGTTTTTCGTGATGACGTGATTTTGAATTGTTAGGATTGTTTGGGTGTCTACACGCAGCCATGCTACCTGGAATTATATTGCAAACAAGTCCAGACTTCAGGAAACATTCAGGAGCGAACCAGACCTATTAAGGGCCTGAACCGATAATTTAGTTAAATATAACCTTTGTAACATTTGTAGGCTTATGCCGGGGTAATGAAGAATTTTTAGGTGATTGTAGCCTGCTTGACAGTGGATGATTCATGCATAGACGAGCTTTGGACGACGTGTAACATCCATTTCGATTAGAACTAGTTTGTAAATTAGATTCACATTGAATTTAATTTATAATTATTCGAATATCTTCTTGGCAAACATTTGAAATTCTTTAACACTAAGTTTTTGAAGTTTGCTGAAAAGCCAAACAGTGGAAAATAAAATCTGAATGCCAAGAAATGTGACAAGAATATTAAAAATAAGAAATTCCGCATACAATAAAAAAAATATATTATAATAATACATTTCATAATGATAGACAATTTTAGCCATAATGAATAAACAGCCTGTTTACAGGAGATTATTAAAAATAAATAAATACCTGGATAAAACAGACAGACAAGACATTCTCACATTATTTTCATTTTAAATCTATTTTTAAAATTGAATTATTCGTTGAGTGAAAATTTGAAATTTGAAAATTCGTACAATTTTTTTAAATCTTGTTTTTAAGTTTTTTTTTTTTTAATTTTATTTTATTTTTTTGTTTGAAGTACTAAATAAAAATTTCGTATTATTTTCAAACACTTCTTATATCTTATTCTAATTACTTCTAATAGTTTCTAATTACTTTTAATAGTTTTAGTAACTTGTTTGATTTGTGTTAACTTAAAGGTAAAGTAAAGAAAAACTAAAAATAAAACATAAAAACAAAAAAAATTTAAGAATTGTTGAAAATACTAAACAAAGTTTACGATATTTTTAAATTAAGCGAGATTATGGAAAACAGAATTAGTAATAAAAATGGGAAAATATCGAATCTAAAGTAGGGTTGGCTAAAGTTCTACAAGTAGCCTTCATATATCCAATAATATTTTACTATCTAAGTAACTAGTGGGATGTGTGGCATGGTATTTGAGAAATTGGTGTTTAGTGTCTGGTTCGATGGAAGTAGTCGCAATTTCTCGTAAGTTCACAAGGTTCTGATTATTCTCTTGAAAATGTATATAACAAAAATCATCTATCTTATCCATTGATGGCAAAAGATATTTGAAATAAAATTCCCGAAACAGTTTTAAAAACACTAGAAGTGTTTAGTTGTAGTAGTTTAAAATTCCTGCTGGGGTCTTATTTAGGGTTGTGCTGGGTCGTGGGCTGGACACCTATGGCGTACAAGAATCATCGATATACTGAATAATTAATGACTAATAATAAAAATCTTATTAAAACTTGTTTAATTGACTAGATGGCAACTATAAAATTTATAAAATATACATTTAAAAAATTCATGCATGTTTTCATAATAAAATTATAAAAGAAAGACCTCAACGTACTTGTAAATTTTTGGTATATTTTTGCCATCCCTAATCAAAACATCGGAGCAGAGGCATCGATGTTAGAAACATCTAGTATACGATTTCCCAGCCCTATCTAGAACGGCTTGCTTCGAGGGAAAGCCAGCATACATTTCTCAGAAATCTTCCAAGGGTTCTAGGTTTTCCTAAGTCTTAAAAACTAAACGCCTATGCATAGTATAGCAAATATGACATTCAAAAATAAGTGGTTTTGTGTTTTTAATAAAATAGGATAATAAAACATGAAGAAAAAACCCAGATTCAACATCTCACCTTGTATGATATGAGGTCGTGGACTTTGCAGGTAAGGATGGCGTCTCTTCCTACAGGCGTCGTTACATTTGTGATTGGGGCACTAAACTTAGGGTCAGCTGAAAAGCAAAAACCAGAAGAAAAAAAGGATTTTTATTATAAAAAGAATTCTTGTTATGCCGGTTAATTTTCTGGAAGAATTAAATTGATTTTCTCATGTGCGAGCGAGTAAAAATTTCGTCTAGGTAATTGCCCCCCAAATTCACCGATGGTACCTTCACAGCCAATAGCGCTCCTGTTTGTGGAACTTTTCGCGCTTTTGATTCTCCACCGCGAAAATGATATCGTCAATTTAATGAATGGAACAGCGATTCCGCCAATTTGATGTCCACGGGGAGACATAAAGTGATAACGTGACATTTGCGCAAATTATTATTTTTGTTTTGGTCGTCCACGTAGATTTACACAATTCACCTGAGGTAAGGTGAACCTTCTTGCGATCCCCCGCACGAATTACGCAAATTGGACGTCTTTGGTGGAGTCATTTGTTTCTCGCCTTTAGTGCTATTCCTCTTACAAGTCCAATTTCGCTATTAGTCACGCATGGACGCAGTAGGGAAAGTGCAGGGAATCCTAATTTCGATTTATTGCGGATTTGAGCAACACAATTTCATGGCCTGTATTGGGGATTAATGCAAATTTGATAACAAGCCCAAAAGTGGCCTTGATTGTTCCGTGACTGGCGTAGCTTTGTTTTTTTGCCGATGTTCAATTCTGCTGACGAAGTACATGACGTAGGTAGTAACGACTATCGCAGGTGATTCACCTGCATCCTAGACCATACATTTTTTCAGTATTAGTTTCATAAATACCGCTCCGTTTAATTACAATAATTTTATTAGAATATGCTAAATCTAGTCAGAAGACTATCGATATACTTTTTATCCCTTATATTAACTCATTAATCAGCATTAATTCTTTGATAAGAGCAAAACTTCTTTTCTACGATTACTCACCACAGAAACTTTTCAATGTAAAAAAAGAACTATATTACTTTTTCCATTGAGGATTTCCCTAATTTAATAAATCTCAATTTTTTTAAAATATGATTAGATCCGCAATACTTTCTCATTGTCTCTTAACTAAAATGTTTTGAGTAAAAATAGTGGAACACAAAAAGAAAAAACGCATATTGGTAATATCATCAATTGGTTTGGTTTGTTTATTTTAACACAGGAATAGTCGTGATTAGTTAAAATCATGTCACTCAAACACTTCCACAAGAAAAAATTTCCTGACAATTAATTTAGGATTCATCATAAGATTAAAATTTATGTTGTCTTAAATCAATAAAAAAAAAATTACATAGTAACACTAAAAAGCAGAATTTCTTACTTCAACATAAATCACATAGTGTTAATTTATTTCTGCTATTCGTTTCTACGGCTAGGACAGTCGAGTTTTTCAGGTAGAGTGTTAGGAGCTTATATTGTAAAATAATAAGGGCCGAATTGACTATAAGATTTTGTTTTCTATAAAATTAATAGAATCTTATAAAAACTTGTGTGGGAGGAATTCAGGCAGGTTAAACGGTATTTTATTTATTTAGCCAATAATGTACATATGTCCTGATAGTTTACCACAATTCTGATTTATCGTGACGATACCAACCATTGCTAAACATTAATCATCACGAGTCCACAAGTGTGATACAACAAAAAGGTCTAAGGAATGGTTCGACATAGTGATCCCATGCCAGTCATGTGGATGTTTCTATTTTGGTAGGGCTCAGTAACAAATTCCATTCGTAGGGGGAAAGCAAGGAGCTTAAATCACGCTGCCAATTTTCCCTGGTCGCTTAACTTTTTTTTCGAGGTCTGGTTCCTCAGAAGACGATCAAGCTCCTTTGGTAAGTTTTAGCTAAGGCACGCAATGTCTGGGAACCAGCCAGAATGTGTCTGCCGCAGAGTGCATTGATTTATTAACGATAATAGGACGCGGCTTCTAATGAAATGCTATGGGATCGCGGAAGCCAGCTGTTTATGATTTTTTAGCCGGGTTCCCAGGTCTGAGTTCCAGCGACTATTAGTCGCTATTTAGCCGACGATATATATGACAGGAAGGTAAGCGAAGAGATGGGTCGCCTATAGCCGGCTTATTGAATATGCATACATGGCGCCCTTCGCTCCACCTTATCACGTGTACTGAAAACAATTTTTCGTTGGTGAAATTGTTGTTATAAACGAAAGGAGGAACGATTACGTTTATGGGGAAACTGCTTACGACTTTTAATGGGTGCTGGTAGGTGCAAACAATTTGTGCTAAGGGGAAGGAGGCTATTCATGATTGAGGAACAAGGTAATTTTTGGGAATGACGAGAATGTCGAACTTTGTGGCAATTTTGGTTTTATTTAGGTGTCTAGTGAGGGCTAATTTACGTTATTTATAGGCTGACGTTCATTGACTCTAGACACAAGTAAACGTTTATTTTATGATTCAGTGTTAAATATGCGCTTCTAGTTGTAGTTTTAAAACTACTAATGGCGTTAGCTCACTAATTTTTGCCAGTCTAGATCATATAAAAAATGGTCACATATTTTAAAGATTCTAATAGTTTTTTTTTGAGGATTAATGCTAGATTTTTTAAATTACAAGCATTGAACTTTTTATTTTTAATAAACTGAGGATATATGACCTTTAATATATTTTGGTACTTATTAATAATATAATAAAATGTCTTTCTATTTTATATCATATTGGGTTTTTACGTAGTATAGTTACTATAGAACTATATTCCTTTGCCCAGTGCGGACCGAAAATTTTTGTTAATGTAAAATTAAAATATAATTCTACTTCATATGTAAAAGAAATGTCAACATTTTAATTTCACTAATTGAAAAGGAAACATTGCAAAGGAGTCACTGAAGTTAATTTTACAACCTTTAATTCAAGCTTAATGCTAAGTTCTACAATGGCTTAATTGCCGCGAGATCAAAAACTTAATCGACTTGCAGTAGGCCGGTGGCCGGCAAACCGTCGCTACAAGTAATCCAAATAATTTTATATAAGAAGTAGTAATTCGCCGACCCGGCAATTCCGCATTCATGGCGTCAACAAAAAGCAGTCATAACCGCGAGACTCACATTCAAACGGCCAAATGTGGTCTATAATTTGCGATGGTGTAATTTGATTGTTGCATGATGGAGCGTTCCGCGCCGGGTGCCCAGTGCCGCAGTCCAGTGGTCGGTATAGTGGTCAAAGGGCACGAGCCCCTCTGGTACTCATGTCCAGGAGCAATATTGCCATTGGTATATCGAAACCTCTCATCAGAACCAGTGTCTTGCAGTATTATTTATAAATTTAGCTACGCCATAACGATTATTTAATATGTTGGGCCCAAGACCACCACCTACTCTCCGGTGGGCCACTTCCGCCCCCTGTCCGAAATTGCAGTGTAATTTATCTGCAAACTGCCTTCGACCTTCGAGCAAAATTCACTTTGAATCGAGCCCTCAACATTTAGTGGCCTAATAGATTCCCAAGATGGTAAGCCAAAAACGCTCCCGGCTCCTTGAATGTTTAATGCTACTACAGTCGCCCAATTAAAGAGCTAAACGTGCAGACGAAGCAACCATTAATAAAGCTCCATTAAGGATTAGAGGTTTCTTTTAACCGCCCTCTAAGATTACCAGATACAAGAAGTGTCTCCGGCAGAGGAGTCTCAGCCCGGACTCTTCGCCTTTTTTGCCTTTTGAGATTTCCTGATTTTTAAGCATCCCAAAAAGGCAAATTGTTATTAAGGAAATAAATATGTCATTTTTAAATAAATTAGCTGATAATTAATTATAAATGTGCAGACGCCGGATACTTTAACTGTGCTGTTCAGACCGCGTTGTGTTGGCTCCTAATGGCGGGGGAGGTCTGGTTTCTGTTGGCGTAACAAACTGGTTAATTTCGCTATGTTTTGCCGGGATAAACAGGGAAATGTTCTAATTTGAAGCTTTTTGTCCGCCCCCACACCTTCAAGGAACAATTTCCTATTTAATTCGACCGGTAAAAGTTGTCGCGAGTATGAATACGTTTACGTATTATTTTAATTGTTTTCTTAAATTATTTAAGATTTAGTTAACGATAGTATAAAAACACGTTTACATATATTTTTTGAAAAATTTTAATTAAAATGTTTCTTATAGTACGTGCTCATGGTACATAATTCCTTTTTTTCAAAAATGGATAAAAAGAAATGGAACAATCCATAAGAGTTAACTTTTAAATAAAAAGAAAGCTAATTTGATTTTTTAAAAGTCTACGACTCAAATACTTAGAATAAAATACAAGAATTACAAGAATTAAAAGTAAATTGAGTATAATTTTCGATATAATAAAAAAAAATGGTGCTCTGGTGTCTTCTATAAACTTGACCTTTTTTGAGATACTTTTAGATAAGCATAGTTTTCATTTCTATTTTTCACGAAACTATCATGCAAATTTGTGAAGAAAAATTATTACACTTAGTAAGTATTATCTAGGTTAATAAAAGAACTACGGAAGTACTTCTTGATAATTTGGAAATGTGTATCGTGTTAAAAAAAAATAACTAAAAGTATACAAAACTTACTCCAAAACAGATAAATTTAACCGCAGTTTGATTTTTATTGATTTCGCTTGTTGGTCATAAAAAAGTTCCAAGCAAGTTTTGTTCATAATAAAGAGAAAAAAAAAATTATTTTGGTCATTAAAAAAATTTATAGACCCTGATATTTTTGTGAAGAGTTATATAAATCGTTATTAAATTAAATTAAAACTAAATTACATATAAAATAAATAAAAATATGAATAAACGTTTTAACGATTTAAGATTTTATTACATTTATTTATTAAATAAAACTCTTACTATTCTGGAATTATACGTCCCCGATGACTTTGGAAACTTAATGTTTGTTAAAATTAAAATACATTTAAAAATAGACATAATTCACAGTCATATTTTATACATCAGAAAACCACACTTTTCATCCATAAATCAAGAACAAGTGTGAAATCCACTCCCAACTGCTGTTCCTTAGTTATTCTATCGACGTAGTTTTCCCTTAGCATTGTCTGTGCATCTAAAAACTTATCCTGCTTATTATTTTTCATCTCTAAAATGTTTATTGTTATGAGTTGTTGCTATTAAAGCTTTTGTAATATATGCTTTAAAAATTATACACAAATTCTCAGTAAACAGGAAGAATTTGAAAATGTTATTTATGTACAATAATTTGGAACATCGCAAGGGTGCGAACGTTTGTTTTGTTAACATTTGAATGGAAATATAATCCTAACTCTTCCGAAATATTTAGGTCGGCATTTAATTATCATACTAATTAAAGATTTGCAAGTTTCTTTAAAGTTTAAAGATTGAAATTTTGTAAATATTTTTTTTAAAAATGTAATTCTCATAACAATTGTATTTTTATTTATTAATACAAAATTTTGATTAAGAAAAGACATAATAAAAGGTTAACAGAGTTAAAATATTTAGAAGATTTAGAGAGTTACATTACAACAAGACTTTTAAATAAAATGTAATAAAATTTTTAGTTATACAATTTTTGGAAAGGACTTTGAAAAATTAGAGGAACGGGAATAATTTAAGTAGGGCCTCAAAATCACATTATTTTTCTTGAACTCTTCGAGATTTTTAAAAGAATTGGAAGTTCTGAAATTCAACGATATCTACGATCAACGATCGTATTTAAAAATGTTTTAGAAAAGACAAAGTGGATGTAAATTTAGAAGTTAACGATTTCAAAAAGAGAATAGAAATCTTTATTTATTTTAGCCTTCACCTTATCCACATGAATTTCATGGTCATGAAAATATACACGCGCCGGAAGATAATTTATCCTTGTATTTGTGTAAAGTATTAAACGTTAATAATTCATTAATTAATAATTAATTAATTGTTCATTTTTTAATAAACTTATAATATAGAAGTACACAGATCTTAATTTAAAATTTCTAAGTGTATAAACATATTTTTGTATACTTTTTCGCAACTTTTGTCTATACTTTGGATTGTATTTATAATTAAAATTAGAACGATCACTTTCATGAACATTTTATTCACTATAATTAAATCTGAAGAAATAGAAACATTCACTTACAATTAACTTCCGATTGAGTTGTTGCAAAATTTTGTGGTGTAAAAATCGCTATAATCACAATCGTCCAAAATTTCATTATTTTTTTGATAGAATTGGAAAATCTACAGAATAGCGAAAAAAATTTGTTGCACTTAGTCGCACTTAGTGAAGAAAGTGGTGAAGAAATTTTCAAATCTATTCAAATGTGCCTCCTAGAACCAACTGAAATTCAAATAAATGTCTAAGACTTGAGACTTGCGGTGGCCACAAGGAGTCGAAATTCCCGCGTGATTTTTCCCGGCTTCTAGTGCGCAGGTTCATGTGCGAGAAAGGAGAAAGTTAACTGAGGATACAAGGCCATGTGATAACACCTCTGCAAACAGTCAAAAACGATTCTAATTTTTTTTTTTTTTTTTTAGAAAATGCTTTTATCAGGAACATCTGGGAAAGTTCATATTCCATTTTGCTTTTCCGGGCGGTCTCGGGTGCACTGGGACTACCACCACTGTACCGCCTGATGTAGGCTACCTATGCTCCTCCAATTTAAATCGCTGGAGTCTCCTTCTGCTGGCTGCTGCCGGGATCTGGTAAGAAACTTTTTGGCAACTTGGGAGCAGAACCTGCTTCTGCTGACCTCAGGACTATGTTTTTGGGAGATTTTCGATTAACTTCTTCTGCTAATTAGGCAATTGTTGGATAATGGCGCTAGGGGTTCAGGCGTGAGTGTTTACCTTTTCGTCTAGGCATTGCTGGAAAGTTATTATTAAGCAAATTTCCCATAGCGATTTAAGCGTACTTTGCAATCTACGAACGCCGGTAATTGTTTGTTAAGATGTTATATCTAAGGACTGATAAAGGATCCATCTAACTGGTCATTTATGATTGCCTACAGTGCCTACTTAGTTATGTGGTTCCGATTTATGATGAAATTTTAAATTTCACGAAATAGAAAATATTAAATATCGGTGGATCAGTGGTAGCGCAACTTGTCCACTATTCCAAAGGTTGTGGGTTCGATTCTCACTATTATTGTGGTCCTATACCCCTTGATTCTACGGGGTGATTTTCCAAAGAAAAAAATAATGAAAGTAATAATAAAATACAATTAAAATTAGGTAAAGAATTGATGTAGAAAAAAACTATCCCATTATAAAGAAAGAAGTTTCAAGTTAGGAAGTAAAAAAAAAAAATTCAGCTCAGTTGGAGGTTTGGTTTTATAGAATTATATCAGAAAACATTTTATATAAAAATTAAAATACTTGGTGTTTAAGTTTGTTTAGTTTTTCGAGCTTATAGCTTCATTTTGAGTTTACTTCCAGTTCTGTCGTAATATGGAGTTTACTTGAAGTTTTTTTTCTTTTTTGAAATACAGTCAAATTTTCTTCGAAAAACCTAAACTTTCCATCAACTTTGATGCATTTTTCTTCTGTAAACTTGAGTTAAACGATTTGGGCCAACGAATTGAAATTTGACAATATATTTTTAAAAAACGTATGTTATCTCTTCGTATAATCTAATTTTGATGGTCCGATAGTCTTTCAGAAATAATTGACACCTTATTCTCTGAGAATCGTCTTATTTTTAAATATATGCACTCTTTCAAAATTATATTGTTATAGAATAATATTTTGAACAAAACACAAACATGATTTCAGTTTTCCTTTTGACTGTATAATTGTGGCTTTTCTGCTGTTTCCATGAACTAAAGCTTCCCGAATATTTTCCGAGTTTTCCTTTATTTAAGTCGATTCAAGGAAGCTTTGGAGCTTCCGGGTATTTTCAAATATGAAAACCGATTTGAAAAAAAGCTACAGGAAAATTTTATGAGGGAAATTCGTAAGTCTTAGAAAGGAGCTTTGCTCTATTCAAAAACAGTAACAGTCTTTTAAATGGGAAACAAGTAATTGTTAATATTTTATTTCGATACGAAAGATGAGCCAAGTAATAGTTGCAAGTTGACTTTAATTATGTAGTCTTACGCATTCTTTTTCATTAAAAAGGAACTCAGTTAAAGAAACTATGATTTCTTTTTAATATTTAAATAAAATCTAAAGAATTTTTGTGTCCATATTTTCATTTTCCAGTTGTTTTATATTTTTATAAAACTATTCCTAGTTTTAGTATCTTTAGTAATAAAAGGATTATAATTTATAATTTAATAAGTATCTTGAAAATTTGGTTTATTTTTTTTTTTTTAATTTAGAAATATGTTCGCTTCAATGAGTATGCCATAGCTATTACTAATTATGTTAGTATTTTATTTATTACTAATACTATTTTGACGTAAAACTAAACTAAACTTTTTTTGTCAGTGTATATAAAAATTAATTTATTAAGATTAATACGCTAGGGAGTTTTTTCTCACGATTAATTTTAAAAGAAATCTTGAGTATATTATTTTTTACCCTATTACATTTTATTTGATACCCGACCCGGTTGAATGTAAATAGATATAATTATTCAAAATTTCGGTTCTTTAAGCACAAGGATAGATCTGTAGATGTATTCGTTTTGATACGCTTCACTAAAGAATATAATTTTGTATATTAATACAATAATGTTTCTTATTTGATAATTGTCTTGTGGAGTTTTGATGAACACTTAAACACCATCATCTCCGTACCTAGGAATTAGCCAGATTAAAGTTGTCGACGCACCTTCTTCCGTGTAGAACATCTGGGATAATTTCGCTACTTAACAGAAGTCTCACATTTATCACGAATTTCCTTGTACGCACTTGGCACGCCAAAAGCTGGCCTTGCCACGTAGAGGTGCTCCCAATTAACCAGAAACAAAGGCATCTTACCTGCACTGTTCTGATTAAGCTGGAAGGCAACAGAAAAGTGTCACCTTGTTCGGCTAATTGTCAAGTTAATCCAAACATCGTGCAGGTAAGATTCAGGCCACACTTCATACCCTCACCATGTGGAGCTCAGACTCAGATCATGATGAGCTGAAGATTAGAGCGGGGGTGACACCGATGTGTGTCGGGCGTTCGGTGTTGTGCCGTGTTGCTAGAGAGTGCCGAGTGCTAGCATAAAGTACCCACATTCAATTGAATTCCCAAAGTATCAGTGGGGAGAAAATTGTAATAAATGATAAATGAACGTTTCCTGTTTGAACGCCTTGGAACTAGAGGGAGACGGGAGTGTAGGGGGTGTTTGCTTGAGGAAAACTAGTTCCGGATACAACGCACTGAAATTGTGAAATGTCATCCTAGCATCATGTGTATGCGCTCGAAATTAATCCCCCTTTATTCTGATGAGATTATGATCATGACAAGATGAGGACTGGTTCTTGGGACACCTCTCTATGTGGGGCCGTGTAGTTAATACCCTACTTAAATATGTACTTACTTGATTCAATTATTATGGAGTATGTCTTAGTCGCTCGCTGTAATCCTTGAATGTGACTAATTCTGACGTCCTGTTAAGGCACTTGAGGTCTCGAGTGATGGTTGCTGAAGACACTCGGATTACTTTATGGGCTTAGTTGAGGGCCCTCATAAAGTAGTAAAAATTCCATTAACTATGGAATGCTACATGTGTATCTTATCAACAAGCAGAGGTCATTCTATATCACACCGTTCGAAGGATGAAATCTCGTTATTAACTTTAAATACTAAAATATAAATGTCTAAGCGAAAATCTTAAAAAATTAATTACAAAATTTAGTCCAATATCAAGTGGATATCCAAATATAAAATACAGGCATAATTTAAAAGATTTGTATTCTTCAAATTCCCTAATGTCTGAAATAGACTAGACTCTTGCTTTACGCGGAGATTACGCTTGACGAAAATGCCGTATAAAATAAAAATATGGTTTCAAGTAGTCGACCACTTGTTAAGCTAGATCATTTTAGTCTTTTTGCTTGACATTATAAATTAAATAATTAATAAATAAAGAAGGAATAAATATTACTATTATATTATTACGTATTAACGATTTTTTTTTTTCGGTTTACGATTTCAATATCCTACTTAATTCCTTTAAAGTAAGTTAATAGCAATCGCGTCATTGTTTGTTTGTAAACAAAACTCAAATTTTGAAATGGAAATTCGCAGTTTAATTTGATCAATCAATGCAACAACGAAATTCCAGAAAATAATTCTCCTTTTGCAGCAACATCTACCGTGTGATGCACTGAGCGCCCTAGAAAAATCAATGGGCCCATAAAAAAAAAGGCCTATAGGAACAAAGCGCGGTAAAAATCTATTTTCGCTTTGTTTCGTTCAGATTTCTATTGTGGCTATTTTCGATGATATTTTCACAAAACTGTTTTCAGTACACGTTTGCGATAGAACAGCTATAGGTGTACTTGTCTTCAGTGAACTTGGACTCGAGAGCCGTTCACAGGTATATCAGTGGAGCAATATCCCGGTACATGCAATCTGCGGGTCCGCGTTATTCCGAATATAACCATACTGCGGCCTGTCATACTACGATACGTTGCATGCACGGGACTAATAAATTGTCAATTTTGCATACAAATTGAAAAAGCGAGTTGGCCAATATGCACGCTCCAATTCGCGATATGAGTGCCCTTGAAAGGGCCCGCGTCACTAGCTCCTAATTGAGAGCAGATGCTACCTCGCGACGGACGTATCTTTTCATATATAACCTACTACAATATCTCATGGATGTCCCTTCTATAACATTGGCTATTATAAAAGCCAATAAATGTACGTCAAGGTTTCTATTTATATGAAGAAAAAATCCAATAAAGTGTGTATTTTCTACGTCTCTAGATGCGAAAAAAGTTTCCCCTTAATGAAATCCACGTAGGCGAACACAATTTTCGGAAATTCCCACAAATTTCTAATAAGGTGACTAAGAGAAAGCAAACCGAGATCTCTGAAGAAGACTGATGAGGTAGACGTTTCAGCTCCTCGAACCGAAACGAACCGACTGATTGGAACGAAAAATGGTACCGATTTATTTTTTAAATCGAAAATCGAAATTGATTCCATTCAATCGGCGAAATGTACCGTCCTGAAATTTTCTCTAAGTCATTTAGCCAGAAGGCAAGAATATTGCTGTTCGAGAGAAGGTGAAAATGCCGCGACGATGCCGCCGGTATTCGATTCAGGTGTTTTCAGGTAATGAGTGCTCGAGACCGTGACGATTTCTATTGATGGAACCATCCCTATCTCTATTACCTGGATCTGTAGTCATGTTGCCTATTTTTGCCAAGACTTCCGATGGGCTTGTTAACGGGTGGGATAAGTTGAGGCCAGGACCTTGAAGTATTTGTAGGCAATTACTTTCAATTTACTTTTGCCGAACCCCGACTTCGTCTTAATACCCTTTTGTAGTAAGGGCTCTAGCCAAGTGAGATTGCCAGGTGAGCTTTCTATTTGCAAAAGCTATCTATGATTTTAAACCACGTCGGATTGTTACATTTCCAATAGTTTTGAATTTAATTGATTCCGGCCTCTATGTGGCCTCATTACCGTAGGAAGTAATGAATTTTACTATCTTCCGGTTTTCTGTATTTATGGACATGTTGTGGTTAGCAATTGAGGTTTGGACATGCAACCCCACGTGTCGGATGCACCTGGCTTTTACGGATGTGATGTTTTATTTTCACACCTCTCCTACAACTATTTATTCCGATACAATTATTTATGTTTGCTGTTCGATGATTTGTTGCAGTTAAATCGTTAGCCTCGTTTAAAGTAGCCTATGTGGTTTCGGTGTTTATTAAATGTATTTTCAATTGTATATTGAATTCCCATTTTATCGTAAAAATGATTTTAAAAGTAGATATCAGAAATAAAATCCCTCCATCCTTTTTAACCTCTTAACATTCGTACAATTTAACTCGGCTTTGAATTTTATTCTTAGCCTAAGGCTAATTGTTATTTCTATAATTTTTACTTGTCCGAGATTACTCGGTTTGACGAAGTATGAGTTTTGTGGGTATTTTAATCAGCATACTTTAGGGAATTGATATTACTTCTCGTTTTGCGTTTATATGTTAATTTTTTTAATTTATTTTATATAGGCTTAATTCAGTGAGAAGGTATATGTCCAATGTTTGCTCGATAAGTACTTAATACGTCATATAAGATTATGTAATCGAACCTCGATATAGAACTGTGTATGTACTTTTGTGTATTCTTTAGTATGGGGAACTGATATTGTTTCTTTTCAAGTTAAAAGTTTCAATTAGAATTAAAAAATGTATTAATGTTTACTCAGTCTTTTCTTTATCGTTAAATCAATGTTATAAAATTCAAAGACGATAGATAAAGAACTTAATTATAGTAGATGTTTTCGAAGTTTAAAAGGTTTGTCGACTGTTTCTTTCCTATTATACGGAAATATTTGGAGATTAGCCTCAAAATTTTGGCAATGAATTTAACCTTATAACCACAATTTACAATAGGCATTGTTTACAATGTTTCGCTTTTAATCAAAATAATTTATTCTCCGGCATGATAGGGTAAGAACTTGGTGACATGGATTGCCGATGGAAACCATTACTTAGGAATAATTGATGTGCTCGTCGCAATTTCCGCTTTATATTCTCGGCGGCCCATGTTGATGCCATTCTGCAAATTCTTCAGTTTTCGATTTATGTAACGTTTGTGCGCACATTAATCAATGGAGGAATTTATAGATACCTGTGCTATGAAATATTGGGCAGGAAGTTCAACGCGTACCCAAAGTTTGGGAGACTCTGTTGTGGAACCTCTGTTTTACCACAGGAAACATGCAGTCCTGCAAGACTCTTTCTATATTCCGGAGTCATGTATGTGTAGGAGATTCTACGAGGAGAATACCTGAAATATCTAAGAATGTTGGAGAAAAATCCTGCGCAGTGTTAACTAAGAGAAACCCTCCTATGATATGACCAGGTGGGATTCACACTTTCTCTTCACACTCGTTTTGTAGTCGGATAATTGAGAAGTCAGTTAAATCGCTATCGGTTATATATAGCAGAACGAATGTAGGTGAACCAGCAGTTTTCTCCACTTCCTTGATTATGTCATTAGCTTCAGGCCGTCTTAAAGGTTTTATTAGAAATATTTATGGAGGGTCTTGGCCATCCATCCAAGTAGAAGGCGGAATGTGACGTTTAAATTGCACTATTAAAATTGCCTGTGCTTGGTATCTTAGGTTTTTTGTTTTCTTTTAATCGATAATTTGTGCATTATAAATTAGCTTTTTTAAACTTATTTCAATTTTAATACGCAATTAATTGATTACTATTTTTTCAGCATATTACAGCCTTGTATGCATTTATTTTATTCGTATGAATCTTGTTTACCATACCCACCAATTGATTTTATTTGTGATTCAATTTGTAGGACAATTTCGTCTTTTGTTTATTTAAATTCTTTTGACGAAGAGTTCTTCATTTAATGTGGAATAATTTTTAATTTATTACTTCTTGCTGGGCTATTTTTTTTTTTTTTTTTTGTATATAACTAGATAATTTTTCAGGGCACTTTCTAATATCGCTAGAAACAGTGTAAACATATGCATAGGGAGGGAAGATCTAATTAAAAGTAGAAATACACGTGATCCGATAAGTAGTAAAGGATTAATTGATACCTTCATTTTTACCTGGAAGTAATGGGTTAATTTATGCCTTAATTTTTATTATGGAGAAATAACTTTCAAGATTTAAAAACAAATCTCCTAAAAGTAACGTAATAAAATATCTCTGCATTTTTTAGAAAAAAATATAATTGCATATAAAGTTCATAAATCAAATAAAAAATAATTTCCACATAAAGCTAATTTAAATAAATTTAATACGAAAAGTTTTGTGTGAATAGACTTAAACTTTTCATTTTGACTTTTTTCAACTTTTGCTTCATAACAAATGAATTGTTTCAAAATTTTTTATTACTTTAGATCATATGAAGGGACGGGATTTCTGTGTATTTAAAGCAGCAATTAATTGTTGAAATTAGAACATTTCTGTAGAGTACTTGTTACGAATATAGTACTAGCTTTTTTTTAACTTCATATAATAATATATTTTCATTCTTTCATTTAGTTTTAATTTTGTAATGGAAAATTTATTAGTAGAAACGATCATTGTTTAAAACTGTATTATTACTACAAGCAATTTTAATTTTTAAATTTGATCCTGTTCTAATTAATAATTAAATGTGTGAAAGTTTATTTATTTGTTTATAAAGAAAGACTAAGTACGGAAAAATATAACAATTCAGTTTACTGCGCTTCGACTTATAATTTCATTATTCTGATGAGATTTTAATAAATTAAAATAATATATCTTTAATTTTCTTGGAATCATTTTACAAAAAAATGGTGGTACTAATAGTTAGATTAGCATTTCGCTAACATGAGGTACGAAAATATTCTATACAATACATTTTAACTAGAAATGTTCTGTTTCAGTTTCTATATAATCCTTTTCTTCATTTAAGTGACTATATGAGAAATTGTGCATTGTAGTCTGTCTTAATTTTCCCCTCAATTACTGAAAATCAAATATAATAGACCATCTTATGTGTGGCCAATTTTCAGTATTCTATTTTCATTCTTTAGTATATAATACGTGCTACTTTAGGATCCTTTTTGATGAATTATAACTAAGTATCTTCACTATCAAAGGGCATTCGTTTGTTATAAAGGTTTCCAGTAGATTATAAAATATCGCATTTAATATGAAATTTAAGTAGGTGTATTTTTTTAAGGAAACAGTTTGGCTCTATGGAGTTCTGTGCTCCATGAACGCATATGCCATAGAAGCAGCGATAACTCAACTGCTAGATTACTTCGCTATCATGAAGGGCAAACAGCATCCAGAATTATTCTCAGGATAGACGAGTTAATTATAAAATGTCAGTACCCGGTGGCTCTTCATCTGGAATAGAAAGAAAAGTTTACTTATCTTTATTTAACCGTGTGCTCTTTGAAGAGTACTAACGTTAAAGTTAGAGCTAAGCACATTCACCCTTAGTTTTCCAGACCATATAAATAGACTACACTAAGCATCAGTTATAATCGGGATAGCTTAAATTTGGATACAATAAAAACGTATACTACTGTTCATCTTTTTGGCTTTTATATGCTTTTATTTGGATTCATCAAGGCGCAAGAAATTCACAACCGTTGTACCCTTAGCCAGGATTTACGATGGAGTTTACTCACCTTTTTGTTCACTTCGATTGGTTTGCTTGTATTCCCGTCAATTTGTAAGACATCTTCTATGCTTTTGTTGTAAGACCCTCACAGACAATATTCCAGCATTTTAAAATAACCGCTTCTGACCCTCTTGGAAGCCACTGAATTGTGAAATCATTTCACAGCATCCTTTTGCGAATTGCTCACCCGTAAGAGTGCTCAACAACTACACTACACAGAACGAGCCCCCGACAAGGAATAATACAATATCATTTACCAAAATAGCATTTTCTGCCCGTCATAACAGGAAAAAGCAGGATTGGTGAACATTAGAAGAAGGTTGGGGGCACTAGCAGGCGTGAATCAGTGCTTTTCGGGAACTGGCGGATCCCGAGACTCCACCCCACATAAATATGAAGCGTGCCACGAAAATTCTAAGAAGGTGATTTGCATTCAAGTTGCGATCATTGTGCCAAATGCTGCACCGAACACCTTTAAATGGTAAAGGTGAGAGGAACGCAGCTTCTGTCCCGACCGCGTCCCGGTTCGTCAAACCCATTCTTTTATTCGCCGTCATCGCCAACATTCCGGTATCCAGGAAATTTCTTACAAAAAATGCCATTTTTTACATCCCTAGCCAGTTTTGAACTGAAAAATGAGGGTGACTTTTATTATATGCGGCGAGAGACGGGGGCCGACAAAAAAAAAAAGTAAACGGAAAATAAGAAAATCTGGAAAATATAAGCAGGAATGACTCTTTGAAGGGCGCTCTTTTTCTCCCGCTTAGCATGTGTCCTCCTGATGGCACAAAACACGAGTGTTACGACTGAAAAGGATCACCGGTATGTGCTATCACAGCATCTCGACATACCAGAATTATTCAGCTTTAGTACGTGCTCGCAGCGTTCCGTACTAATAATAATATCGGTTCCAGGATTCTGAATCCTGAATTCTAACCCTCGTTCCTTACGATAGTGAGTGCTGAGGTGATTTTCAGCCGTTGCGAATTTAATAAAAAATGAGAACGGCCAGACGTGTTTGGTTTATTTATCACACTCAACTCTCAAGGAAATGTATGATTTTAAAAATATTTCCTGTATTTCGGAATACCCGGACCCGTGTCCCACTTGCTATGGTTGTTTGCTGGCTGCCCTGGCAAGAAGGACTTCCGATGTGTTCCAGTTGTTCCTGAATTTTTATGCGCCCCAAATTGGATTTGTTGCTTGAAAACTCTTTTTTTTTTTTTTTGTTGTTGATGCATTTATTTTATTTTTCGCTCAGCTATTTTTCGCCTTTCTGGTCTTCGTACATGAATACCCCCTACACATCTTTTGTGTCTAGCAAACTTGTAAATAACATAAATATAATATTTCTCACATGGCTTCTTATGCCGGATTTGTAATAATACATCCTTCGTGAAGAAGTAGTGATTTTAGTTTTTAACTTGTGCTATAGTAGTAACATGGGATAAGGAAAAATAATACCATAGAATCAGATGTCGTTATTAAAATTTCGCTATGATTATAGTGACCATTTATCCGTTAAAAGAAGGGTAGTTAGATTAGAAACTCATACCTACTCGTGTCGATGGAAATTAAATTAAGGCGAGTATAGGTTGACTTAGAAATAACTAAAGTTAGTAAAGAGCTTCCATACGATCTTGAAGGCAATTATACTGCTTCTGAAACTTCACCAAGTGCACTTGGCTGTTTAGAATACGTTTGCACTTAAGAAGTTTCCAGTGGTCACCAACGATGTCCATCTCCGTACTTCTTGATGAGTATCAGTTGAACTAGTATAGCTACCTCAGAGACAAGACATCAATTGATATTTTCCACTCATGCTCACTTGCGAAGGCAGATATAGTGTGCTCACAATTCTTCGGACATAGCAAGAATGACGTCAGTGGCATCCAATTGAGAGGCCGAAAATATCAGTTCGCTTGTATTTTAAATAGCCGATTACAGAGATTACAGAGGTGTATATGAACATTGTTATTCTAAAAATTGCATATTGCTAAAACATTTGATTTCATTGTTTAGATTAGAACTTTAATCTTAACCCATAAAATCCTATAGTGAGTCTAAGCTCGATTAGTCAGAGAATCTTAATAAATTTCTAAAACTCGAATAGGATAGCTAGGAGATTTTTTAAGTGTTGGAAGTATAAATAATTTTTGGAGAACTTTCATAAGAAAAAAATTTTATAACAATAGTCACCTAGATTTTATTAAAAACGAAATATATTTATTCAATATTCATCATCAACCCTTCCTAGACAGATTAAGGATTCAATACCTTAGTTTGTTAGACTGGTCTGGGAGAAAAATACTATTTGAATTTATATCTGATTTTAATTTTAGCTTAAAAATTATTTACATTCGTGTGCTTATGTGTTGTTTTAAATTTAATGCAAAATTCTCCAATACACCAACATCCCGTAATGAGTAAGCTTATATTTTTAAAAAAAAGCTATGCACATTAACTGTAGGGAACGTTAAATGACTTGCTGTCTCACCTGACCGCCTTTTAAGTATACCTTGTCACCTGGGGGCAAAAAAAAAAAAACAAAAAAGAAATCTCCAAGTCAAGATATTTTACGGAAAATTTGTTAAATTGATGGATATTACACCGCCATCAAGAGAAAGAAGTCCGTCCACATTTAGGGACAATTTAGCACAACGAGTGATTACAAACATTTCAGAAATCATTTTGCACTTTATTTATACTCGGAGGGATCTCAATAAAATTGCCGCCCGGGGTATAAATAAAAATGGCAGAAAAATTCAGAAATCATTTCAAATTTATACCAAGGCAGAGTGAGGTCAGCGGAAGAAAATCGATCCAACAGCACCAGTGCCTATCCACGGGCCACATAAATACTACTCCCCGAGGGCGAGAGCCAGGAAAGTATTTTATTTCTTTTGAAGAAATGATTTCAAATGATAAAAATGACCTGCTGGTAATATTCGCTTTTAGACCTGATTGCTTTAGATTGCACATTTCAAATATCGTTTACGCCTCGCTGACCTCTACGTGGGGTGAAGTGAGAAAAGTGAATTAATATCTGATGATTATTTTGTATCTTTTCGTATTTTCCGACAAAGTTGAATGGATAAATCAACTCTGAAAGATAAAAAAGGTGGCAAACAGAGCAATTCAGTTCTTGTTTTTTGTAAATGGAAAAAAATTATAAACTGCAGTAGCGTAAAAGGATCCACTTAATCTCGTAACCTGAAGATCTTATAGTAATTAAAGCAAGATATGAATTTAAAGAGGAATAAATAAAAGTAAATTTATAGTTTTAATAATTCGACTATTTAAAATACGTGGATAAAGGAAGTCTAATTTACTTGTATATTAAAAATAATTTTGTGTGTAAAAATAATTCGTTTTATATTATTTTAGTTCACTTTTTAAATTAAATATCAACAGGTGAAGAGTATGATTTTGTCAATTGAACTTTTCTTTCGTTAAATTTTCATATTACTCTTGGTTTTATATTTTAATCTATTTCTCAATCACGTTTTAGTTTATAATTATGATTAAAAAAATACTATTCTAGGCAAAGTTTTCGAATTAGGAATTTATTGTTAAATATATTTTTCTATAATTCACTGCTGCATATCTAGAATTTTGTACGATATATTTGATTAGGTTTTATAAGGAAGTGAAAACGTAATAAGTCTTTCAGAAAAATAGCTTTCTGCATTTTTAAAAATATTTCCCCATTAGTTAAAATCCATGCCGTACTAGTTCAGTTTCAATACTTTTATGAGTCTAAAAAGTTTTGTAGAGCATAAATCCCTAAAAGGCAAATAGAATAAAAAGGCTCGTTTTTGCTTATCAATGAAATATTGGGAGTTTCATAGAAGGAGCACAAAGTGCTTTGCATTCAAAAAGAAGTCGATATTTTTCAATAGAGGCAAATCTAAGCGGCTCATTTAGAGAGAAGTGGGTATTACCGTGCAAGCGATGGGAATGGAAATTGTGTGGCAGGTTGCATACTAGCATTTTTATCGAAACTTTCTCAACTAAAAGTCGTTTCATATCCCGGAGATTTACACAGAACTTTTCCAAGTAAAAATATGCTATATTTATTTTATTCCCAGGAATGAAATGAAAAGTTGTTACATGAGGGAATGGGGCAATTGCAAGTGATGTCTTAGAAAGACCCAAAAGGGCCATAAAGTACTCAGATAAGCTAAACTCTCTCAAATTGTAAAGAATTCTTAATTGTGGTCCCAAATAAATGAACTGTGATATATCACGCACGCGAGAGGGTGGAATTTACATTACGACACTGGCTCCGGTCGCGGGCGGCCGCACAATCAAATACATTAGCGGAAACGAACTCCGGCAACGGAAAAATTAAATAAGACGCACCCAGTAGTCCCTGTCCCGGTCCCGGAAAAGTTAGTTCTATTTCCTGTAAAATTATGTTCACCGCTGTTGTAAATAACATCAGGAAATAATATTTCATAAAGTTGGAGGGAAAATTTCCTCAAAACTTTATCTTGGCGCATGGTTTTCTTAGGGAACTTTTCACAAACTTTTAAGAGTCCAATTAATTTGGCACTTTCCGGGGGGGCGGGGGAAGCTTATGTTTACTTAAATTACTGAAGTTATTTATTCAGCCACTTATTTATGTGGTAATTAAGTTGCAGTTAATTGGGACTCCTACACTTGATACTATCAGAACCTTCCAGTCGTAAATTGCTGCGCCCCATCGGGAATAAAGGTTCATTTTATTGAAAAGCGTTACAACGTTGGGCAAATTTTCAAATTTAGTGTGATTGTCAAGGATGAAAATTGCTACCAATGGGAGTTGCTTCATTAAACTTAAACAATATCAAGGAAATTTCTTTGGATTTTATGATTTCGAAAGAATAGTTAAGGTATTATACCAATAGGTCATAATACTTGTATTACTTTTTTGTATTTCTTTGAACAAAGGGAGAGGGCTCTCAAATCGAATAGTTATCATTGATACTTCAGAAAATTTTAATAATAGTTTTATAATTTGCGTAAGATAATTTACAAAAGACAAAAAATATATTTTTTAATGGAAATTGATAAATTGAAGTTAGTTTTTTAGTATTACTCATAAAAAATTAAATATGAATGAAACAATTATGTACAGAAAATAATTTTATTTCATACATTTCTATTTTTAAAATTTCCTTAAATAACTTTGACTTTAGTTTGATCGCGTTAAAATGAGTAAACTCTTGTAAACAAATTATTTTTTTTAAAAATTGGTTTAAGTTTAAGTACACTTTTATTTAAAAATGAAATACTAGATACTGTTTCATATGGCTTTTATGGCACTCGAAAGAGTGGATGTCCACGTTTTAAGTGGAGGCTATTCCTAAAATTTAAATTTTTCTACCTTATGTTCAATATGCACAGATTTGTCTTATAAATTTGTTTACAGAATTCGACAAATTGCTTGTACTTTTAACAAAATATCTACTAGCCCAAAAATACTTTTAAACTATCATTTAAACTATCAGTAAACCCATCCACAAAATAAAAACAAAAAAATTGTTGATAGTACATTTTATGCAGAAAGTGTTAGCCCAGGCGAATTAGCAACTTTGCCATATTCAATAGAGAAACTCTGCAGTAAGAGCAATAGAATCTGCTGGGAGGAGGTTGCCGAAAGATAGCAACCACATAGAACTCCCATCTTGTCTCCGTCACAACAAATCCTTCCCTAAGCAATTTATTTTCCGATGGCTTAACTTTGTCCCCGAGACCCTACATCACTGTCATGAACTTCTCTCCCGCTCAGAGGATCCATCGGTCGGTCTCCGATGGGCTCCAATGGGCGACGTGAAAAAGCTGCGGCCGGGAGTATATGATAAATGGTGAGAGGTTATTGTTGCTATTGATAACATAATTATCGGAGGCCCCAGTCAGTATCCGGCTTCAGGATTCATAGTTACAAAAGCGGCAGTAATATTTGGTCTAAGAGGCTTACGGCGATGCCACATCGTCATAGAATCAGGATCTATTTATGCGACTGGGAATGGATTGAAAAGCGCCGATGCCTTTTTGCGGATTAGAAAACCCCGAGCAGGAACCCTTCTCTCTATGAATCGGGGCGGCGACTACTACTTGCAAATTAATCACGTTAATCCCCTTAACTCTGGAAGCCATGCCAGTAATCTCTCTATAGATTCCCGAAATTCCCATGTAATGCACGTAATGAGATAGTGTAATCGATTTCCTGTTAGTTCACTCCAGTAAACATTTAATTGCGAGGGATAATGGTCACCGGCTGGACGCCGAAAACGTTTTGGAAACAGATTTTCAACAGGACGTTGGACTCCGTCAGACCGTCGTGAAATGAAATGTACATAAAAGTTGAACAGCAGTGGTCACACCGGAACGGGGATACGATTAGTTTCCTGTGAGAGAACGGTTTCCATTGCCATTGATGGTGACGATATGGGGATCCTTACGCAACTTGTTTGTGGTACCATATCCTGAAATTTGAGAGTTTTAAATTCCGGGGATTCCACGAGTCGGTCGAACGATCGATAGACCTCTTTTGAACAAATTGTGTGAAAGGTATTAGTCGAACTCTGCTGTCGGCTCATCTCATGTAAATGGGAACATCTGCTTGCGGCACCATCCAATCCTAAAGGTTTATTACCGTCGCCAACTTTATAATGCAATTTACACAGGATGATACTAAATTCCACCATGACGCTACGGTTGCAGTGTAAAACCACCGTCTTCGAAAACTCCGTCGAGATTTAGCCCAAAATTATAATTTTAGCAAAGCGCCAAAGCCCGTGAAACTTAAGCAATTTACATATTTTGGTGTCTCGGGAGGGTCGCCACGAGCCCTCCATATCGGAAATTTATTATACATTCACGGCTATAAATAATGTATAAGCCATAATCGCTTACACCCTTTTTATTGTTTGATGCTAATGAGGCTAAACCGCTTGTCAAAGGACCTGGAACAGGCTCCTTAGGATTGCTAAGAAGGAGGAGGAGGAGGAGGAGGAGAAGGACCGAGGACAACGAGGACACTCCCGCGACGCGGCACAAAATCATCCTTCTCCTTAGTTGGAAGGCGAGATGCCGGCTGATAATGAGTTAAATTATGCGACTAATGAAAATTCTGGAAGAGATTTGATTCAATTATTATTCCTGCGGTTTAACGTGCCTTTCACAAATTCCCCAGATAACTTTGGGCACCATTGGTGCCACTCGGGCTGTGACATTGCCATTCTTCGTAATCTTGAACTTTACTTTTTTTTTCAACTTCTTAAGAGTTTTATGTTTTACACAATAAATCGAGGATAATTTTATGGGAAGTTATTTCTACGATTCCCATGACAGAGGGAAAAAAAATCTGATCTAAAAATATCTTATTCGATAGGTCCTGAGATGTAAAGATAGCTTATCCTTAAGTTAGATATGTTAGAAGATTCGTAAGAATCTTTCAGTAATTTTGATATGTTAAAGTAAAACAATTAAATGGACGAAAAGTTTGTCTATTTTATATGGTACATATTTTAAACTGATGTATGTACACTGAAGTTCCTGTTAAAATTCATCCAGTAGCTTCTTTTAAAACAATAGACATTCTAATCTGTAAAGATTCAGACCCATCCTTTGTAGTTTAAGAATAATTCACATGTATGCTTAAATATATGACTATATACTAAGCATTTTCGAATTCATAAAATAAAATAGACAGTTTACTTTTAGTAGTAGGTATTGTAACCAGACGAGATGTGAAGTTAAAAACCACTTCATGTTTCCAAAATATCCAGAATCTACTATCTATACTATCCGTTCTAGAAAAACTCGTTTTGATCAACATCTAAGTATGGAAAATTTTAAAAATGTCTACCCAAATGTGGCGAACGTTGTCTCCGTGGAATTGTGGACATACACATGTGGTTTTGTTTTTATTATTTGCGGTCTTAGCGAGAGGAATGCATTTGTTCTTCCCTCCCCCTTTAGAACTAAAAATTATGAGCCTACGGTGGGAAAATTTCAAACTTCCGAACAGATGGGAAAACATGGACTAAAGTTTATGGCGAGTTAATTTGTTGTAAAGTTTTCACATCTATGAAGATACGCTCGCTGCCAGAGCTTCCGGAAATAAATTAATTACCAAAATGAACGTCATGTTTCGGCATTTACTCCCCAAAAACTGAATATGGGGGCGGGGTGTGGGCAGCTTCATATCTTCAGCTGCATGATGAAATTTCCATAAATTGTTTTAAGGACCGGAATGTGGGAGTACCGAGACATTTTCGGGTATTTTTGCAAGAGAGCAAGGGTCAATACAAGCTCTGGATTTATTTATTTTTTTTGTTGTTGCAAGAAAGGTTCATTTTGAAGTTTCTCTTTGCATGATTAAATTTAATGCTATGACATTTTTTGGAATATCAATCTAGAATTGTATAATCTTAATTCACATAAACGGGTTTATTTTACGCGATTTTGATAATACGCGGTCGACTGTTTGACACCATACGCGGTTGTAATTTACATGGCATTTTCGTGGAACACACCTCCACGTAAAATGAGGGTCTATTGAACTGAGTTATTTAGAATTGTAATCCCATATTTTTAATAAGTAGTTTTTAATAATTACTTGAAAATACTTTAATGCATTTTAGAAGTAGATTTTTAAACCTATGCGTCGATAAGTAGGCGAAATTTAATTAGAAATTTAACATTCAACATTTAAGATTCAGGAATCATTTACAATTTCAAAAGTCAGTGAATTTCTATTGGCATAGCGACAAAATAAGATTCTAAAATTACTCCTTAGCAATTTTAAAATCACATTTTTTCGCTATGCCAACAGAAATGAACTGGCTTTTGAAATTGTAAATGATTCCTGATATTCTCTTTTATTACCCTTCTGTCCCTTTGGACCGGTGTTTTTTCTTAAATCTTTTTTTCTTTTTAAAATTATTTCCGTCTGGTGCATTACCTGGAATTTGGACTTGCTCTACGTTCAGAAAGAAATCCCAGGGATGAAGCTCTTCTGAATCTGAGGTGCCCTTGTCCGCAACTTATTTGCATTCCTTAGCATCTTTGAGCCGGCTTCTACTATAATATAATTTGAATGACAAACGGAGTAGCCTTTAAGCTTCTTCTGATGCTGGTAAGATGCGGGGGGAGGGTGGTATAAGATCCTCCAGGATTCAGACAAGTGAGCCTCCTTCGTCCGGATTTTCAATTCAATGACGGCTCCTTGTCGAGAGTAACGCGTATGCAAATATGATCCCTCGTATTTATAGAGTCAGGCTCCGAGCTGTCTTTAGAAGTCTGCTTTTTTATGAAAAACAGTTTTACATAGTTCCTCAGCCTTATGACTCTATGCGCACTTTTTTTTGTTTTTTAGTTAATTTTTTCCCTTTTTTCCCACGTTCAGCTTTCCACCGGCGAATAATCCTCGCACTCAGTTAATGCTGGAGAGGTGACGTTTTCAAAGTAATTTTCATGGTAATTCGCTATTGCAGAGATGAGATTTGCATTCATCAGTGGGCTTTATGTAATCCGAAAATGGAAATGGAAGCATTCTGGCTGGATACTTGTCTCAGCGTCACCACTACCCAACGGGTTCTTGCCCACTTCATCCATCGCAAGCTAAAAGCAATTCAGTATACTTAAAAAAAAATAAAAAAAAATAAAAAAAACACACATCAGTCAGCTAAATCGTGTTTTGCCCAAATGACACACATCGCCAGGTAAATATTTCACCCGAAATGATTTCATTACCCCAGAAAAAGGAAGTCATGATGAAAATAAAATGGTGGGTAAACCTGTGTCCCTTAATTGCCGGATTTTGGGATATGGCCTAAATTAGCCCACAAAAAAAAAAAAAAAACAAGTTGAAAAAGCTAAATAAAAATCTATTATATTTCATTTCCTGCGTCAACAGGAAAATTATTTGCAGGAAAAGGAAGTTAGCACGCGATAAAGTAAATTATGGCGAAATGCTAAAGTTTAATCGATACTCATTTTCGGCTAATTTACTCGGTCCCAGCGCGAGTGGCTCCTTCTCTTCAAGCAGGCAGTGTTCCTCTTCGAGCCGGGTCTTTCTAGAGTCCCGAACATCTTTAAATTGTCGTTAACTAAGTTACTTCTGCGTTGTTGCGGCTTAAATCATTCCACGATGTTTCTCAAAAACTTCGCCCCATGTTTAGCGTGCTGTGAAAGTTTTAGTAAACTAACAATTAACAGCTGCGAGGTAAAAGTTTTGGAATGCTGCTCTAGGGCCGTTCTCAACTCCATAACATTTTGAAGTTTCACTTTTGAAAATGTTCTTTAAAAAATTTTCTTACCGAAAACCGAGAGATGCTAGAGCTAAAGATACAAATCCATCTAGGCTAGAAATTCTAACATCACTCTCTGGCAAGGGAAACTTTATGTTGTTTATTTGAAATTTAAAATTTTGTTGGGCGTTGTAAGAGAAGATTGGGATGTTGTTAATGCAACAGAAGGAAATCTGCTAACAGGCAGAAAGTAATAATCCATATTTATGTAAATAAACAGCAGCATGAGCAGTGTTTTCAAAATGTTTATTCAACATGGGAAAACGTGTCACCACTGCATTGAATGTTAAAACTTCGAAAATATTGCGGGTTGCATTTGTTGTCATGAGATAGCATTACAGAATTTACCATACATAGTCATGTTTAATAAACAAAAATTAATAGCGCTGCCAAGGATTCTGTTTCTTTGTTGAAGTTTTGGCATCATTCCATTTTAATTAAGTACACTTTGTTGGTTACTTTATACGGAAAATTGTGAAAACGGATGGACTGGATTAAAATTAAAATAAGAGATATAAAGACTTTTTGTTAATAATATAAATGTGGGGTAATTGTAGACAGTAAAAAATAATGTACCTTTAATTTTATTTTCGAGAACAAATCAATTTAATACCCTCAATATAAATTTTCATTAAATTGTTTATAATAGTGCGAAATTTCTGCAATGTTTAAATAAAAAAAAAACTAATTATATTTAATAATGGCATGTTTCTTCAAAATTCAGTTGAACTTTAAACTTATATCATAGAATAGCAAATTTAAAAGAATCTCTAATTATATAAATGGAAACTTTTAAATTTTCGGAAATAAAATTTAGCCTCACTTCTTTAAACTGAACTTACTAACTTTATTTAATTACTTAAGGGGAAATTTAGTAACAGGTTAAAAAAAATTATTTAAAAAAAATAAAGAGGATCGCGTTTTGAGGTCTGATTGGATCAATACAATTTTTAAAATTAGCTAAGTGTTCTATTGTATTAAAATAATTGGTTTTATCGAAGGAGGACACTTTGTTCCTAAAATCATATCAAAGAGATGGTTGGAATTTGCAGTTTTAATTTTATACATCTGCTATTTTGACCGAAGTTAAGATCTTGAAAAGCCATAAATATAATTGCCGAAATTATACTCACTGTAAATCGCCTTTTTAAAAATAAGCCATTATGAGGGCGCACCTACTACACCATTACTATATTTATATTAGATTTTTCGAAGATTCCTATGATTTTAATTTTTTAATATCCTGTGCTTGATACCTATACTTATTTTTAAAAGAAAGTTTAATGGAAAATTCTTAACATAATACTGATTTCGAATTGGTACGGAGGAGGCGTATATACGTTAATTTAAATGCATTTACTTTCAGTGTCCAAAATTTGGATGATAACCTAAAAATTGTTCTATATTTAACATAAAAAGTTTTATTATTATATTTCAGTATATCATATTCTAATTTTTACTTAAGTATTTCATTTTTTCAGTATTGTAATTGATTTCGTTCTGTAACAGGCTTGAGGATTTATGAGATTAATTTTGCACATGTATGTACGAATTTTCATACTTGAGTTTGGCGGCGTAACACCTTCCCA
The DNA here is from genome assembly GCA_001932985.1 of Proctacanthus coquilletti. Taxonomy (NCBI): domain Eukaryota; kingdom Metazoa; phylum Arthropoda; class Insecta; order Diptera; family Asilidae; genus Proctacanthus; species Proctacanthus coquilletti. The sequence goes on from MNCL01000011.1 coordinate 1,622,486, forward strand.
TTATCGACGGTACTAATTAAATTAGGTGCTAATTCGCTTCAGAATTATTCTAGCTGAAAACAGACCGTAGTGAATGTTCATTTTATGTAAGTAAGCTTATTCCCGGCACGAAGCTGGTATTATACCAACAATCTGTAATTCCTTCGGGTTCGCTGGACATGAATCCTTTGATTTTATGATTTACAAAGGGCTAGACTCTGCCATTTGTAATCGCCTATTTTAAAGCGTTCCTGTTCTGGGTTCTGTTCTGTCTGTATCTGCCCAATTTTGCAGAATAGCCGCTAGCATCGGCGATAATAAACGCTGGATTCGTGCATCGAATCAAGTTCCCAGTAAATCTATGGGGGTAAAAGGAATTTCGAATGGCACGGAATATGCTTGTCGAGTGGCGTGAACATATGTAGAACGTGCAACAAGTGTAACAACAGAATTTTTGTTTTCATTTTGCTTCTAGGAACGATACATCATCGACTCGTTCTAACTATTGAAGGTAGTTAGTTGCACCAACCAGTGCCGATTTTCGTAGTAATCTCAATACATCAATTTTTGATAGGACTATACTTTAATTATTTGATTTTAATGCGAAAAGGCATTAATGAAAAAAAATAAAATAAAGTTCAATTTAGTTTAGCCTTTCTAGTTAGACGTTTAGCCTTTTTGGCATAGTAGAGAGAATTTCCATTTAACCAGTATAATTCATTTAATTCAGCCAGGTTAGTTCAAAATTCTATTAATTTTACTTTTTTTGCTTTTTTATTTTGAAATATTTTTCCTTACAAATTTTATATGTCTTTAAAATCAACTTTTGAAATCTTTTAATTTTATTCTAATTAAGACGGGTTTAATGAAGTAAAACTTGTTTCATCATCATTTTCGTCATTTTAAATTTGTCAAACAATTTTTGTGCTCTAGAACATGCGGACAATCAGAAGAAATCTAAAGATTCCTTGTTTATTTATAGTTCAAGATTTGCGACGGAATAAATAAACTTATGTACATATATACAATGCAAAAATATACTGAACTAATTTACTTGTGGTATAATACGCGTAAATATTTGAAAACAACGCATCAATTCCGGGAAAAAAAGGTATATTCACAGGAATTTTGATACGGTCAGGGGATAAGCGATAGTGACGCCGCACAACGGTCATCCACTAGCATCAGCGCCGTAAATTTAGCTTAATTCGCAATTAATTACTGCAGAATATCTCTAAAACTTGTTTTATGTAAAATTTATGGATCGTTTGATTAAAACGCCTCTTGCAAAAGGTTGAAATTAACGTGAACGCAACTCAACACAGGTTTCCCCGATTGTGGGTAACCATTTCAAGTGGATTTCTACTTATTAATGAAAATTACGTCAATCTGTGTTCTAGGGTTGGCCAGACCACAAAATCCCATACGATTAAGCCTTTTCACATTAGCCCACCATATGTGCGCCATACAGGGCGGCGCGGTGGGGCCACAGGAAACCCGTCAGGTTCGCTACTGGCATTTTTCCGATGGTGCAGCGCACCAGTCCTCCTCAATGAAACAAATTGGCCTCGTTGGTATGAATAAATTGTAACTGCATCCGCAGGTGAAATATCGCAAAATGTTGCCATCGGTCTATGTCCTTGCAGAAATTTACTGTGAAAATCGATTGGAGTCCAGTTTTGGTCCCAAGTGCTGTAAGTTGGAACAGAACACGGTACCCGGGGTGTCACCCGTTTTTCGTTAAATGGCAGGACCCTATTGCTAACTTTAGCTAGTTCTATGCCAAAGTATGGGCCTGAGCGGGATGCATGGAGCTGCTTAATTTTAACGAACTGTTGATTACTGCCAGCAGCAGAACTAGGCTCTTGTCACTTCGAAATTCATATCGCCTAAGGCTTGCCTAGTTAGGGAAATCTGATTTATTCCCTGCAGGTTATTAGCTCGGAGTTAGCTTAACCTAATATTGCGCATAGACGGACCTTTCAAAATTCTTCTTTACAGCATATGGCCAAAGAATGGTCGACTCGGAATAGTATTTTATGAATTATGAGTTTAGCAACTTTAAAGTCTTGTTGATGTTACCAACTTTTCATTAGAGCCACAGTTGCGTCCTAACCAGCAGTTTAGTTCATCTTTTATTACAAAGCGCTGTTTGCTATTGCAAATTGGTACTGAAATATGTGTTTAGAGTTCACTCACTTAAGTGCCAAGAGCATGTAAAAGATCCAAGGGTATTAATTGTAAAACGTACTGTCCCAATAGGTGATAATTGAATTGAAGGAATTGAAATTGAGAAGTTATACTAATTACGATTCCAGAAAATTGTAATTAAAAGTTTAATGGGAAATGGTAGTTTTAGTAGAAAATGATATAATATAAGATCTTTGAACTACTTGCCAAACTTTTATAACTAACTTTTGGCTAGTTTGTACTCTAATGATTTTCTCGTTTCATAGAAGAAAACTTCGTGAGAGCGTAAAGTCTAACCCACATCTATACCCCCATTACCATCGGTGTGATGGTAGTGTAACACCTCATCCACGTAATTATTTTGTCGGCCAGCCCCCTTAATATGAACGTGTAGCAGACTCTGTGAGACTTGTCGAAATATGACGATTTTATCACTCCATCATCGGTGACAGGTTGCAGGATGGCTCAATTGCTACAAAGCGCGACATTTTTCATTACTACAAATGGCAGCAATTATCAGATCATTTAATTTGATTAGAGTGGCAGCCGCAAAGTGGTTGCGCTCCCCGCGGCCATGACTGGCATCTTTTCGCATTCGGATGTCTCCGTCGCCGGTGATAAATTGCTTTTCTTGCAGTAGACAGAAATCACGTTATCATTTATTATGACAGATTAATAGCCGCCATCGCCGCTTCTGCCGCCGTTGAAGAGGATTCCCGGTCGCGGTCTGACGGGGATCTGATTAATTAATTTGTTGACATTATCTCGCTACGTCATTACTTAACGACGAAAACATTTTCGGAAATAATTTCTCTTGTTTTCTACATTTTCCAATTTCTAGTATTACAAAGTTAGTTAAGAAAGTAAAGGTCTATTTGAATATAATTTGATAAAATTACGTTTTCTAATTTTCAATTTCAAGACTACTGTGTTTATTATTTTAATTTGCCCTCTGAACTAACTAATAGACAAAATTGAGTTCAAATCCGTTCAATAGCTTTTTAGTTAGATAGGATCAAACAGACATAGACTACAGTGTAAGAGTTTAAAATTCGTGCAACGACTTTTTTATATTTTTAAAAAGCCTATAAATTTTTTCTGATTTCCTCACACTAGTCAAATAGTAGAGGTCTTCTATGAGGAGTGTATGATGTACCTTCGCTTGTCTCAACTCTACCTTTAAATGTCTTGGAAAAAAAAATCATTCAAGTATCTTGTGTATTGCAATTCTGTACATTATTTCAAAGAAAATTTAATATAAATATTAGAAATTTTTTGTCTAATTCGATTTCGAACTCGTTTTTCGATTTGAGTTGTTATTAGTCCTGGAAAAATATTGTCTGATAAAAATCCGATGAAATATTAATTTTTCTTCGAAACCCGACAGTCGAAAGATGAAGTACAATATCAATGTCTGTAATAAGGGAAAGGATAAGGCCGCGTGCTAAGCAATCCGTAGAGGAGTAAAATTAAAAAAAAAAAAAAAGTCAAACAACACAGAAAACCACTTTAACACAGGCAGTCCTGAAAAGTTTTTGCTGAAGGTTGCTTACGCATCAGAAAGTTTGTTAAAAGTTTTTCATGGGAGAAAAACATCTCGTTTTTCCCTTGCCCTCAGCCCTTTTTCTTCACCGAATAAACTTGGACAGAGTTGTAACTGGGCTAAATTAAATGACTTCATGATTTGCCAGAAATTCGTGGTTAGTCCTGACGCTTTTTACTTTTATGAGAATGAGAATTTCGGCAAACGACTGTCGAAACAAAGGGCGTGCCCTGTTTGCTTGGGGTGTTCTATTCGGGTGAGAGCGGGGGATACCCTACACCCAACCATACTGTCGACATTTTTTTTTTTTTTTTGCAATGACGCTGGTAATTTAATGAGGTTCCTGGCGAAATGAGCTCCAAAACGGATGTGCATGACTGTCGACAAATGTAGACTTGGACGTCTAGCCTCGGAACGACGGCAGATATGCAATAACCCGAAAATGCTCAATAGAGCGATAAATTATGCCTGCTGCGAAGTGCGTCCGTGAAATTGATTGTTCTGCGCCGGTACGATATTGTCCCGGCGAAGAGGCAACGGAAGCATTAAGCCCTTTAATGAAATCGACAATGCCATAATCAACGACACTACCTAGTCATGCACAAGACTCTCGCATAAATAGTGGTTAATGTGTGTCAGCTGGAGTAATGTCCACATAAATTATAAGGGTCAAACTGGATGGTTTCGGTTATTGGATACTTGGCTTTTGGACATGTTGATAGGAGCCTATTTTTAGGAAACAAGTTAAACATGGAATTTATGTATATCATTCATATAATAGTAAAAATTCTTCAAATTTTCAATGTATTTTGTGTTAACAAAAATTTAATGAAATAAATTATCTAAAACTCGACGACGAAATTGAGAACTTACTATCGGAAATATAGAAAGATTAAATCACTGAAGAAGTACTAAGATTATAACTAAAGGAAACACGAACACTCTAGTCGAATATTGCTCATAAAGTATGAATTGTGGAGTTACCTTTAAAAATGAAATTTCACATTTTAACTTCTAAAGTCTGGTTTAAAAATAAATTGCTATGGGGTTCTCTGAATGAATTTATAAATAAAAAATTTCTTGGTATTTTAAGTGTAATCAGAGTAAAATAGTTCTTAGGACTTATAAAAAACGAAATCTTATAAAAACGAAAAGTTGGTTCGAGGAAGATATATATTGATATAAAATACTTTAAGGAGTCTATGATATCCATAAAAAAAAAAAAAAAACAATATCATTTTAAAGTGCTTTTCTCTAGAATCTTAAAGCTATTTTTTCTCGAATTTTGTGATATGTACTTTTCGATATAAATCTGAAAATATATCTGAGAAATTAATCACTCACTTTATTTAAAACTTTTAAATTTAGATGTTGAATTTACAGCAAAACTAGTTTTCTTTTTATTATAAATTTATTTTCCCTTTTCTGCAGTTTGTTAATTTTTTTAATGTTGTAAATGAGGATGACTTTCTAACGATATATTTTATGTTTCAATTACTTTTATTTCTATGTTTTAAAGTGAAACTGTTTATAGGCTTATGGCTTTTGTATTAATATTTTTCCAATTCCTTCCATGGATTTCCTCAACAGCCAATTCGACGGATACAAAACCTTTAGAATACTTCACTCTTTTTTTTTTTTTTAATAAATGACCAATTAAACATAAATTGCCTCAGAAGTTTAAAAAACAGCTTTTTATTGATTTATGTAAAATCTACTTGTGGGTTTTCTTATAATGAATTCTCATGCATTTGCTCTCGATTAACTCCATCCATTAATGCTTCGTTGAGCATCTCGGAATTGTGTAGACATCTTAAAATACGTAAAGAAAATTCGGAGATATGAGTGATTTGATTTTCCAAGCAATTCCGGTATTCAAAATTCATTTCTTCATTCGTAAGATAAGATGCAAATAAAGGATAATAGAGCAAAATGGAGGAGTTCATGTTATAAAAACCAATTCAAAAAAATGCTCGAATCTGCATCTTTGTATGGTGGGTCAGGCCACATCGAACAGACAGACAGACATTTTGATGCCATTCAATTGAGAACTTCTCAAATCAGCCAATTAACATAATTGAAGTTTTCATGTCTCCAGAACATCTTGTCTGTAGGAAAAGGATTTCCTGTGTCCCGATATCCCCGCTCCTATTCAACATCCAGCATCACTTTCGTCTGCAGTGCAAAGTTCTTGCAACTCGAAGGACTATCTAATATGCCGCCTATCTCCATTACCTCTCCCGGGGCCTGGTGATGCTGTTTCTGTTGGGAATCAATATCTCCTGATTTATATGTGACGAAACCAATAGGGGCGTCAAAGCTGCTAGATGCCGACGCGGGCGGGGGCGATGTCAGCCGTCGTTTACACTGGGGCTTGTAAAGCTCTTAAAATGATGACAGATGTAAAAAACACTCGCGAAGAACTTTCAATATATTTGCAAATCATATCCCTGATCCTTGCTAGCTGTTTGTGTAGAGTCCCGACTATGACGGCGGCGGCATCGGGACACCGTGTCAGGGATGTCAACTGACGAAAATATTTTCAGTACGGATGACTGCACAAGGGCAAAGCTTATGGATAAAAAACTAAGGGGCGACAGACCCTTCTTTTTCCTAGACTCTCAGACCATACGTTTTGATATTAGAAATTGTGCTAACTTATGAGTGCTCAAGAATGTATGTGTTTTTTTCCGGCTACGACGAACACCTTGATCTCAGGTATGCAAATTGGAACGTTCCCATCTTGAGTCACAGGTCCCGATTTTATATTGCGCCAGGAAGTGCTGAAATAATTCTAAGGACCTGAACCGGAAGGTGCACAGGACGGTGCGGTTCGATGGATAACACTTTGATTTCTAAAGCAGAAGCTCAAATATAGTCCCACAGGACTTGAGGCCTGACGCCAAAGGGGCACAATAAAATAAAGGATGAAAACTGTTTCACGTTTCGAGCACTATATGTGAATACGTGTTTACATTCCCGGGTCGCGGAATCCTTTGATACACATCATCCGAGAGCAGAGGGGGTGGTACGCGAAATATATTCTCGAATGATTTCAAAAGTCGAAAGGTTTTAACCGGACTTGACAAAAGGTTCCATTACTTTGATCTAGATACCGGAAAGTTTCATCAACAGCCCTTCTGGAAACAAGGGTGCACTGAATTCTGTACTGTATAGAATTATTAAATCGGCTATTTGCAAGTATCAAAAAGAATTTAATAAGCAGCTCGGAATTTATGTTATTGGATTTTTACTGCTAACTCGAAATAGCGGCCGGAGAGTTAAATGTGTGAAATATTTCCTGCTTTGGTAAATTGTTTCAAAAGAAAATTATTCAAAAAATTTATTAATTAAAAAGACAAATAGTTAGTATTTAGAAAAGTTGCGTGAAATTTATTTTACATGCTTTGAAAGATCATTGAAAATTTTTAATGGTAGAACGTTCCAATTACACCAAATTCAATGAGGTAAACATTTTTGTCATATTGATTTTTTTGTGTTATTTTAATTAGAATAATTTAAATATTATATTTAATTAAACCTCTATTTGAAAAAAATACAAAAGTTAACTTTCACAGAATTTGAATGTATAGAATGCTCAACATGCGAGTCGAAGTCCTTACGCGGGAACTATTTTACGTAAATCGCAGAAATATTTCTTCGGGAGAATTTTTCAAAATCGTATAATATTTTCTTATATATACGTCATGTCTTTAATACAAACAGCAATACCAATTTAGAATAATTTCAAATAAATACATTGTATAATTTATCTTGCCAATAAAATCGTAACGAATTTCCCTAATATTTTAGGAGGAAAATTGCAACTTCAGGATAAATGAAATTTTTCGAATTTACAATTAAAAGTGTTCGCTGCATGACCTGCTCGTTCCAGGAGGACGGGAGCGCGGCAATGTCCTCATTGTATTTATAAGAGCGGGTAAATTCCCATAAATTGACAAAATCGCATAAGGATTACCAGCGATGAGACCGTATAACTTTCAGCCGAGCTCTTCGATGGCAATGCAGGATATTGATGACCAAGTTTAGCTGGTGTTCAATGACCGTAAATTTAAGGTTTACACGCTTCGTTGGACTTTTCGAGAGCCGGAGATGATTCGGGTGGAGGCTGGTTGTCTCTCGGCTGCTGAAGAAAGTCCAGGACTATTCTGCAAAGTGACCGGAACACCTCGGGTATGTAAAAGGACTTGGACATCAGGGACGGAGGTGTTTGAGGGCAAAGGCAGACGGTGCATCGACCAAGTCGCATGAATATAAAATGTCGATACCAGTTCCAAGGACCATTCGAAGCATCCGTTTTATTAACTTGCAGTGTTTAACCTGCTGACCGTTCCAGGTATAAAATTCCTCGCATGAATTCTTCACGGGGACCTAGACACGGCGCAAGGAGGACAGGATTCTTCTTAACAGGCATTTGTGCCCTTGTCACGTGCGGGTGACTTCATTTCGGTAATTTCATTCAATGAATAGGGAAATTTGCTAGAAAAATTTTTATCTGATTTTATTTCATTACTGCAAAAGGAAAGATGGTTGTGGTATTACTTTGCGCTATTCTACCGTCCCAATCAATAGTTCCGAGTGTTGAGCATCTTCGGAAATTGATTAATCCACCGTCATCAAACGACCATCTCAAAATAAATTCGAGTTACATAATAATCGTCCTTTGATTTCTTTGCATTATTGGATTAGGGTAGGGATCAAAAGTTTGATTAATGTGGGCTGCGTGTTTAATTATGCCACTCGGGTGGCTCTGTGCCCATCATAAATTTCTCCTTTTTTCCCTTCGCTCCCGGTATGAGCGAAGATAGATTAAAGACTTAAAACTTTTGCCCAAGTATTAAAAAGATACAGTCCAAGATTCCTTTGGTTTCGTGATGAGATTACACTTGGCAGCGTATACCGGGGCAATCGTATATTTTAATAAGGCTACCGCCACTGTGGTAGAAGTTTTAACTCCTTTTACTTAGTTGATGCCACCATTGTGTGTGCAGAATTGTTAAATAGACCGAAACAGAAAGTTGCGGCCACACTACTTTTACCTGCGAATTTTCTCCTTTTATTTCTTGTGATTATTAAATGATTGCATGTCTATAGATCTCTTTTTTGGATTCCCAATCCTAGGGTAAACTCGCTCCTTACAAAAATAAACGTCGAACTCCTAAGGAATAATATAGAATTTTTAGAGCTAGTATAGATTCGTTATGTGTGCCAAATAAATTATTCTATAGGTTACGTACTATTCTACTTCATTTCCTATATACAAGTATAAATAAACTTTACCAAATTTATAGGTCTCTTGGTCAATCGAATCTCGATGATATCAAAAGTTGGGGAGAAATAAAGAAGGGTTGATTGAAGAACACAAGAATCTAATAATGGGTATGGTCACACCGAACTTTTAATGTAAAATGCCAGAAATTGCACTAGGCGATGAAATAAATACTTTTTAAATTATTTCAATATTCTGATTCTAATTTTCATTATATCATATTTTAGAAAGACGCTCAATAAACGATGGACACGATAACTTTCACAAAAGTTATTAGACGTGTCCATTTATTAAAATTGTCCGCAGATTTTGTGTCTCCGAATGTGGTGCATTGGTCAAAAGCAAAGTGAGTACGTTTTTTCTATTCCCAATATACAAAAGCATTCCTATTTACGCTACGATGACTTGAATTTATTTTCTGATTAAAAAATTAACACAGTTTTTAAATTACTGCTAAACATTTTATAATTTGCTTAAGTAAAAGTTAAAAATTTAAAAAATCGTTGAAGCTATTTTGAGTAAGTCAATTTGTTTTTTATTTTTTAATGAGCGAAATGAAATGAGTACCTACATCTTCAAATTTAAATATTATTAGGAATTTTAATTAGTTAAGTTTGTGAATATTCTTCATTAAATTTTAGTATATCTTTTATTGTAAGCATCAGTACCTATTCAAACGAAATTATTAAAACTATATTTAACTTTTAATAGCCAGGAGTGAAAAGTTGAAAGAGTACTATTAAATGAAGGGTGTATCCTATTGCCTCTATACTAAAAAATATCCCATTATTCTACATTATTAAAGAAATAGAAGAACCAGAGCCGAACGTGATTAATACTCCTCGGAAGTTACAGCCGGTCTGACTACCTCAAAGACTCAATTGATACTGCCAACTGATTCTTGTGTATTCTAGAGGGCTATGCAAGAACTTGGAGCTCACGGAAGAAAGAGAATGACGTCAATGGTTACCAAGAATGACGTCAGTGGTGGCCAACGAGAGCTCTTGGGGTAACAAATCGTGTATATATTATTGCGCGCTGCAGAATGAGTTCAGTTACCTCAAAGGCTTCACGAATGCTTTTCGCTAGCTTTTATTGCTTCTGGGTGCCAAGAATTATCAATTCTATTTCTAGAGCTGTGTGTTAAAATGTTGTATAGGAAAATAATACTATAAGACGCGGCTTGCATTTAATTTTAGTATTGAATTAACTAGATCTACCTCGCAACATTTGAAGTATTTAAATTGGTGTTTTTAATTTAATAACATTAAATACACCGCATTGTGCTTGTTAAACTCGGCTTATAGAAAAAAGCCTCCCCTTAAGACATTGCCACAGTAAAACGTTCTAATTTGAATAGACGATTGTGTGTTTTCTTCTTATCTTTTATTTATTTATTTCTTTTTTGGTTCAAGGTAAAGGAGTTTTTGTTTTTTAAGGCGCTTAAATGTCTGCCACTTTATTTCATTACAACTGATTATACCGAAAAATCTTTAAGACGCTAATGTAGCTATGTTACAATTTCCACAAATAGAAGTGAAAAATTCTCATCTTAGAATTTCAAAATCGTTACCGCAGGTGAAGAACCTGTTTGCTATACACACCTCAAAATTATAATACTTCTAAGAATTCACACCGAAGTGGATGCGAATCCATATTTACGGCTGAGGAATTCCTCCGTAGGCAATTCACCGTTCACAAATTTAACATTGTCATTATCTTTGCGTATAGATGCCAGAAATTCTAAGAAACTTTGTCCCTTCGTCCTCCCGTGGGGGATGAAGAATTTCCTGTCCTCAACAACGACCTATCATACGGGGGATTTGTCTAAACGTATACAATCAACTTTTGGGGATGTTTTGCACTTTCCATTCCGACCCCTATGCTGTTACCGCCACCGCCGCCGGTGTACAGGCCTAAAACCTTCAGCAATAAATCTGGATTGCGTTTTCTGTATATTTGCTTAATCCCAGGGTGAAGATGTTTGCCGTTGAGATTGAGACCAGACAGTTAGTTACCATTTGTCATACAAGTTAACGTTCTTCTTTGGTGCGCCTCGAGACCTTCAAGTTTTCCTTACCCATGCCGTAGATAAGATGAACTGCAAGATTTGGATCAAAGAGGGCCGCCTGGTGCTGTTTTGATTTTGAGAAAGGCTTTCTCGCCCACATTTATTCTATGCTCTGCTATTCGTTTAATCGCCTCGAAATATATTCCCGTGTCATTTCTATCGCTCCGTCACTAGATGGTCCGCCGGGATGAGAGATTTTATATATGTGGGCAGATAAATCGGAGCTACTTGATGGCTGCTCCGATAATAATGCCAGTCTGTGTCGTCAATTGCCGGCATAATCTGAAGAATGTGCGGTAATGTGACATTTTCTCTCGAGTATGTGTCGTATTAAATTGAGATCAAAAAACGATGTGTAATTTTGACTGACACGTTTATATTGGGGGTCACGAAAATTAGTAAAACGTGCCATGTGCTAAAGAATCCCAAAGTGGAACATGAAGTGGGGTGTAGAGATTTAGACATTTCGATTTTGGAAGTAAGTTTGAAACGCAAAATAAAGCCTACTATAATTTTTGTTGTACATATACCTTTTTTTCTATTTAAAATCAAAAATACTATACCCATTTCCAGGGAATTTTTTCGCTGCCGTTCGTGCATTTATTTCAGATTTTCTGGAATCCTTAATTTCGAAGACCAAATGCTACCCATCGTCATCTTGTCTGCCGTATTTGGTCCATAGATTGCACTTTTCTTCATTTCTTATTTATTTTTCGGGGAATTCTCTGACAGACTTGCAACTGAGTAAGAGTTCGACCACGTACGTCTTATTTGCAGGACCAATGTCTCAGCAAATTTGACCATCAGGAATTTTTACGTAAGCGTATTTTTCACTTGAAAGTAAGATCACAGGTTAAAAGTTTTAATAAAACGCAAAATATTTCAAGAAAATCTCAATGATTTAAAATGTGTATATGAAACTTTAGTAGGGTAAGATGCCTTCTGAATTACATTTTCAACTTTTTTAAATGCTTTAAAAATTTCTATAATTTGTATAACACTCTCTTATAAAAAACTTAAATCAATTAAATATTGTCCTTGTAAAATTCTATAATAATGGGAAAGGACTTTCTTGTTTGAATGGAAAACTTTTTATTTATAATTTATATTTTTTATTTAAGATTGTAATATTAAGTACTATAGCAAAATTTATATTCTTAAATATTTTATTATAATTTTTGTCTGTATAAAGAAAATTCATCGTTGATATGAATGACATTATTTGCCGGAAAATATTTGAACAGCTCATATTTATCACATAATTATCGAAAATCGTGATTTGTATGGAGTTCATTTATGGTTGGAATGCCCCTTGTGCGCGAGTAATGTACGAGCTGCCAAAGTGTCGTGCTATAAATTGGCACTGTCGCATAAGACACCCCTCCGGAGGCTGCCCGGCTACATCAAGGCCTTTATTTTATTATTTATGTTCCGGCGTCATAAGAACGGCACGGCGTGGGAACGCATGTAAATCTTTATTATCTGCGAAAGTACACCCGTTAACGTAGGGAAATCTTGTCAGCAATAGCCATAAACACTCAATTTTATCACTCAATAAACATTCCTAATGCTCCGCAAGTATTTTCTGGGGAACGGCCTGTCGATACCGGGAGAAATCTTCAAGATTCGTGGAATGCCAAAAAGTTTCCTGTAGGCGATCACTTCTGAGGCCTCCGAAGAGCCTCTGACGAGAACAGTCGCCTGTCCGGGGAAGTCCTGTGTGTTCCAGAGTCACTCATTCTTGGGAAAATAAAGTACACAACACGACAAATATTCGGTGAACACAAATAAAGCGGACGTGGAAGTTTGTGTCATTAAAAGTTTTTATTTGGCCCAGCATCCCGACATCAGGAATTTATTCGACATCCTGTGGTTGTACTAGAGGGATCCTTAGAGAAGAGGATGCGAACGAATTCCTTTATTCTACTGATGGGTGTTTCTAATTTACATTCACGCACTTTTTCTATGGCTTGTATTTTCATTAAAACTTTGCAATATTGCTTTTTTTTTATCATTCTCTCATACGTTACAGTGCTTCGGTTTGTTTAGTTTTTATTTTGGAAATATTTTTGGGGTTCTTTCACGGGTGTTTTGTTTAACAAAATTTTTGATTGATTGACATTCTTTTAGGGGATTTTATCATTAGGCAAGTTGTAGACTATAGGCCCATTTCAGTATACCTAGTAATAGACTTTTCTTTTTTCACTAACAACTAGTAAACATATTTTTAACTCAATAGTTACAGACGAATTGGAGATTGTTCTTCTCTGGATATTTCTAGAAACGATATAATATTTTTTTCCTTAAGAGAAGCAGAAGCTATTGATTAGATTTTGATTGAAGCATCGGTTAAAATAAAAAAAAAATGTGTGAAATTCAATTACAAGAAAAACATATGCACATTTTAAAAGATAAAGACTTACTCAAGTCCCAATTCCAAAAATCCAAGACCCATCATAGTTGGAAATGCATTGATTTAAAAAAAAAATAGCCTTTCAAGGAAAGACCACGTTCTCAATAAAAAAAACTAGCATTTTAAAGAAAAAACAGAAAAAACAATGTCCTAAATTTCATTTTCTTCTAAAAATATTAATCTTCATGCTTTAAGCATTCTAAGGCAACAATTTCTAAATGTTTGAAACCCAAAAGTTTACATGTTAAAATCTTTGCTCCCACTAGAATTAATCCCTAATTTTTGACGTAGGTATTCTGGACCCTTGTTTTAACAATTGTAAATAATGCATTGACGTGTTCGAGTGGTTTATTCAAAGTTTTATATATTTTTTTTTTGTAAATTTCAAAGCAGCGAAGTTATAAATTTACTTTTGTGAGGTGAAGGTTTGAAGGTGTCATAAGTTAAATAAGCCAAGATGGGAAAAATACAATGCCTAAATCAAAAAGGGTTGAACGTTATGAGCTAATTAATTTATCAGAAATTATATAATTATAAACTTTTATTTTTTTAGCTTTTTATTTTGTGGCATATGTGGCATTTTAAAATAGGGCACCATTTCATATACAATCATATAAAAACTGATTTCTGTAGTGAAAAACTTGGCAATGAGATTAGTAAAATCTAGGAGTACTTTAAGAATGAAGTCACCTTTAAAATCGATAACTGGGCCACAACCACTTAAAGCAATAATTTAACTTGATTTTATGGACTATGATGCCATTAGCTGCGGATTCCTCATTAATGACAGCATCCAACCATTTAATATCCTCCCATTTACCGGAATATGTCCGCTGATATTACCTGCATACCCGAAAGGTATTACGGGCATAATAGGGACAAAGTGCTCTTCGGCCGGTGCTATTACCACAACAGTAATGTCCGTCCAAGTCGAATGACCGTTTGGACACAGGCCGGGGGCCTTACGCATTCAAGAACTTCCCCGTAATTAAGTCGACAAACACGGAAATGGATGTCGAATGGAAGGCCACAGAAGTTGTTATTGCGGACCATAAATCATTTAATTTGTCAAAATATTAAAATAGTTGCAGACATGATAAATTATGAAAAGTGTGTGGCTACCACGACTGTGCCTGGTCAGCCTTATCGGTGAAAACTGTCAAAATAAATTTCAAACTTTATCCAATTTAGCAGGATACCGGATCCATCCGGTCCGATGCACCCTCCCAGTCTAGGATACAAGGTGCATTCAAAATTGTACCCGGATGCACATCTTCTACCCCTCGTACTTTAAACAATTTCCAGGAATGTTGTTCTCTCCTCCATCGTGCGAGTGCAAATAATTCGTTAATTTTGCATTTTACATTTTGCGGACGTATCACCAGCGAAGCTAGTCAAACTTTTTGGGTATAGTTCAGAGGAATAATTGCAGCCGGAGGCAAGTACAACTAGCACATATTTCGCATTGGATTCCCTTTAATTGTATAACTTTTGGAGAATCGCGGATAGGCAACGTACACCTTCTTCCTAGTCGCGTATATCCCGGTGTGATCGAAAGTTTTTACACCCCTTGTAGGTAAAGACAACATGCCATCCTGCTTTTAGAAATTGATAAACGATGAAAACACTGGAGATGATCCCTGCAACCGCAAATTAGGAAGTGGGACTGGCCATTGTTGGATAACGATAGAGTGAAATACTGTCGGTAAATTAATTAATTAGACCCGTCACGCCAGACAGTGGTCAGTTTGTACCCACTGGAGTTCCCATAAACGAAGCATTCGATTAGGATATCGTTTCGGCACTATCGTTGCTAGCAGTAGTATTCATTTCTTAATGTAACGTGTGATACCTTCAGTGTTCCGAAACACATGAAATCACTTCCGTGTTATAGGCTTTTTTTCATAAAAACTATTCAACATAAACAATTTCAATAACCATGCAACTAGTAATTAGCATTTTAATTACACACGTAAAGTGCGTATAGTTGAATTTAGATTTTTTAGAAATCTTTAAGAAGATGAAAGGGAAGGCAATAACATTTTTTTTAAAGATTATGCTGGATATGAAAAGTATCTTTTTTAACGAGTTTTTGTAAATATTTTTTTCCAAAAATCTCTTGTCTTATTATCCCCTTCACAATCTGGAAAAAGTGGAAATTGAAATCGTCTTAATTTGAAATTGTCCTGTTCGTCAAAATTTTATTTAGATTTTTTTTTCTAAATTTAGACTTTCTTTTTTAGATATACTTGGACAGTATTATTAACATAATTTCAGAATAGAATTATTTTAAATTTGTTTTTTTTTGTTTTATAGTTTTATACATGCAAGAATTATAAAGTTATATGCCCTATAATATTAACGAGTGTATTTTTTTTATTTTTTTTTATAAACTCCTAAAAATTCGTAACCCTTTAAATCTTTTAAATTTGAACTATTTGATTTATTAAAGTTATGAAATTAAAAAAACGTAGTGATGTTTCTTCATAAATTTTACACTTTTTATCGTGTTATAAATTTTCATACAAATGTAAGAGCTACACAAGAGATCGCAAGTGGTGTTAAAAAATTCCCCTTGAACGAACCAAGAATAAAAACGGACATGCTAGCAATTGTCTATTTTGTAGTAAAACGAGTAGCACTCGAAAACTTAGAATATGTTTCAAATGTGCACAAAGTTCTTATATTAAAGTTTAGAATAAGTGGTTCCACAGAGCTTGCCACTCTTGTTCACTTAGCTCTTTATCTTCGAGGGGAATATAACTTCCTAGAAGTGAACTCCAGATGAAGAGCATCCCACGAGTGTGACAAATCAAAAGTCCTTCCCGAACTATTCAAGGGACTATAAAAACCAGAAGCGACGCGGCATAAAGGGGGTGTACAAGTTTCTGGCTCTTGTTGCAAATTTTGCAATTTTGCATTCGTGTGCAATGCACTGTGTCCCCAGGTTCTGGCACTGTACTAATCTGGAGCAATTTGCCCTCATTCGCTAAACTTGGGGCGCAAATTGGTCAAAAGGATTAATGCCTAAGTAGCACATATATCTTCACATTTATTCGGCAAGAGATTTATGGAATGCAGGTCATGTTGCAAATGATGGTGTAATTTTTCTCTCATAATTTTCAGAACATTTACCAGCCTAAACAGTAGGGATGGTACTAGTGAAGGGATGTAGAACCTGCCCCTACCGTGAGCTATTTTCGAAAGCGTTTAATTAAAATCTGTAGTCAACCCTGTGCCAGACGGTTTTTACCTCCTTTGGCGGTAGATGCATTCTCAGAATACAAGAAGTAGAGCGTAGGTAGCTTCATAATTAAATAAAACATTTAGTTCCTCTACTTAAGCTCAGATTCCCGGATTTAGTTAGGAATTCCATCAGCTCCCCAGCATCATATACTCGCATATTTTCCAATTAACTAAAAGTTGTAGACTGCACTCCCATTCCCTGCTAATTGGCAACGTATACACCATTTTCATAACCAACACAAATATTGACTGGGCCGCGAATCGCAAACATTCTCCCGCCCCTGCCCTCTGGTAAACGCGCAAGCAAGAATTTATTTAGAATTCCGCGATTAAGTATTCATAGGCTTATTTAGGCGTTTTCGCGTAAATGTAATTAGAAGTTTCATAGTTGGCGGCACAAGTCTCATAGTTCGAATCCTTGCAGGGTTTCTAGGGTTTCTAGGTTCCGCTCGCGCCCATCTGTGCCATGCATTAATAAACCGAGTGCCGTTGCACTGCTGCTTCCCATTAATATTCAGATGCGTCTGCGGCTCCACCGTCGCCGCTACTACTCCACTTCACGCCAAGAACTCCGGGAATTTTCATGATATTCTTCTTCCCGAGAAGATTTTCGCGAGAATATTAGAGCGCAAATATTTTTCTTTTATTCTTCTATGATCCGCGGGGAAAAGTGATAAGTGGTGGCCTGGAAGTATTGAATGAGTCAAGAAGCCAGACTTGGGCTGCCATCGCGGCTATTTATCGCATAATTATCTCAGTCTATGATTTACTTCGTGCTCAGCTTTTTGTCTGAGATACCCTTTTCAAGGTGGTGATGCACTGCTGTAGATAAAACCTTCTGAAGATAAAATTTTGCTACACTCTATTAGAGAGAAAAGACCATACTACTTGGACTAGATTAGGATTAATCCGTCATTATAGGAGTATTATTAAATATTGTGGGTAGAAAAATACGAAATTTACAAAGCACACATACTAACCTAGTCTTTTTAAAAAAAAAAAACTATCCTAAACAAAGTTGAAGTGATATAGTAATAGTAATTCAATAGTATAAAGAACAACGACATTATGTTTGATTGAATCAAGTGTATTAAAATAATAGGCTTTAATGTGGTACACTCAATGCAGCTAAAAACCTCACTAGAGTAGTAGGAATAGATAAGTTCATCGTCAGATATTGCAAGTTACTTACACTTATGTAGAAAGTTCAACTCATTCACTAAGTGACGTCCGATTTTTCTGTTGAATTTAAGGTTTTATTTTCCTATTCTTGAAATAAAATATTCGACTAGTACTATCTAGTCACATCGCAGTGACTTCCTCAGTTCACCTTTTATGTTGTATAGTCCGCATATGTTACACTTCTCGAAGGAGTAATTATTCTTTTAGGACACGATTGCGATGTCGATAGAGTCGAAGAAAGCTCACATTATAAAATATTAATTGTTTCATAAATTTTCGAAATTCATAGCATAATAAAGAATTGAATGAATGTGTAACCAGTGCCACAATTTCCAGTGGATACTTCCATTTCTGCGAAGCCCAGCGTAGGGAGCCCCTTGACATGGATTCCCCGGTCCTGTAGAGCCCATGCATGCTATTCACGAACAGCAGCGACGAGTTGCGGTGGGAACCTCATTAGACTGCTTTTTTCCTCTAAGAAAAGTCTGCGGGTTAAAGCGCCCTTGACGGTTTCTTTAACTTCTCTCCAGTTTCTTTCTGATTTACTCAGGCAATGTTCGTATTATCCAAGAAATTGAAACACTCGCTGAAAGGTAAATTTAAAAATGGTTTTTCCTCGTATTCAATGGGGAGAATTGGGTAAACAACGTGGAGGTAGCCCGGACCGCATCGGGAAAAGGGTGAATCCGCAATAATTCTCTGGCCGCAGAAGTAACTGGGGCCCTGTTAAGAAATTTAATTGAATTGCCTTTTCCATTCCTTTTGACGGCAATAAAGTAATTTTTATTCCTTCGGCGAAGCAGTGAAAAATCTTTCAGCTTACAGAAATGAAATGTTCAAGAGGCTCTCCGAAAGGGTTTTTGCTAGTGAAGTTTGGGTGGACCTTTTTGGGAAAACATCTTCAACAACGGGCAAACCGTTAAGCAACACTCTCCAGCCACCTTTATAAAAATATGACCTTTTTTTTTCTCCAATAAAAGAAAATTTTCTGGAAAAATTCACGTTTGAACGTTGGCAAACATTGGCCCATCGTGGGCTAAGAGGTGGAGGCTACCTTTTTTTCAATTTGCGCAAATACTCCAGAGGAGTTTGCTCAAAATGTTACAAGTACGGACCGATGGGAGCGACAGTTCCCCTCGAGAGTCAGCGAATTTAAAATTGTTTATGCATAAATTGCCATACAGCCAAATTTAATAAGTTCGCTGTTGACATTTTTCCCAATTTGTGCGTTGTTTGAAGTTAAATTATTTTCAGAGCTCATATTACGCACATATGGAGGCAATTCGCAATTATTGCTGTTGGCATTTTTATGAATGTCTCCGAAGTGGAGCCTGGCTTAAAATGAGAAACATAATGAATTTTGGATAAAACATCCATCCTAAATTTTTTCCTCATTTTTAAGGCGACATTATTATGAATGAAAATTCTCTTAATTACCTTGTTCACTTTTATTAAAGCTTTTAAATTTTATAGACGACGTAGAAGGAAAATTAGAATGTAAAAATATTCTAAAGTAATATAAAATTACAAAAGTGTTACTGTTAAGACAATTTTCAAGGTATTCGGATCATAAAAGTACATTTGTGAACATAAAAACATTTTATTTCACATTCATAATCGTGAAAAGCAAGGAAACATTTCAAAAAAAAAAAAAAACCTGGATATAAATTGTTAAACAAAAATAATAAATTTAAATTAAATGTTATACTCCAGAAAATAGAAGCTATTTTCGAAATCTTTATCCAAGAGAATTTAAATGCAACCTTAAAAAAATTAAAATTGTAAATGTAAGTTGTAAAAATAATATTTTGAGTTTTATTTAAAAATATAAGCTCTAGTTAGTCTTAAAATTAAATCAAAGAAATCGAAATAAATATTAATACCAATAAATGATAAAGAAATAATAAGAAACAATTAATAAATATAAAATTTCTTGTTATAAATTGAATGAAGCTTTTTCCTAAATTTTATATAACAAGAAAATATAAAATTTAATAAAGAAATAATTACTAAAATATTTTATTTTATATCTACTAATTTTTATGGTTCTGCTATTTTAAAGTATGGTTTAGATATTTAAATAGTTATTGTTAATATTTTTTTTTTGTTTTTACTTTTAGGGCTATAATTATGGTGTAAATTCCTTCCATTTATGAAAATATAATGCAGTAGGATAAAAATAAATAAATAAATCATCTTTAAGCACAGGTAAAAAGCAATTGTTTTGTAATATTTACCCGGTAAACTCATAATCTGTAGTGCTATAAAAATTCCATATGTGGTGATATGAAAAAAGAAGAACCTGTTGTCCCTGGAGTATTTAAAACCTTAATTATGCCACGTTAAATACTATAATTACTGTATTTAAGAATCTTTTTTTGTAATGAGCCAACGTGATGATATCGCTCATTAAAGTGTTAACAGACAAATAAAATTATTGTGAGTATTCGCGTATAAAAATATAAGTGAATTAATAGGTCTATTTAATTCAAAAGATTCATGGAGGACAGGTTTTCCTATTAACTTAAAAATGTTTTGCATTTTTTTTTTTTTTTACATGTACACATAAATTAAAATCACTTAATGACATAATTTCAGTGATGATAACACCCACGGCTATTGCTTAATTGAAATTATCACTGTAATTGCCTCAAATATGTCCGATAATGAAATTGGCACGCTTAATCCAAACATTACTTTCCAGTAATGAAACTTTGTATTGGTAATTTACTGCGTAGTATCACCTCTAGGAGTATTTAATCTTAAAGCCAATCAGGCATAAAACTTCATCTTTCATCAAGAGGACGTGACAAGAAAGTCTTGATCAAATTGTTGAAATTCTGTTATGGAATTCCTTTCGAGTGTCCATCATCATACCTCTCCTTAGTCTAGGTCCACTTCTTCGTTCGAGTTGCTGGCCAAAACTCCTTAAGAGTTTTTAATCATTTAAGACTTCATGGAAAACGTAAACTTGTTAAAGTTTCTCCTCTATTGACTCTTTTTTGTCCGAAAAAAAAAAGAAAGAAATGCCCGAATATTTGTTTTTTGCCCCACCATCGTCCATACTTTTATATAGTATCGTATGACTCCGTTCCCTCCTGCCTTCCCCGGAAAACTTTTAAAAACTTTCAAGTGAAGTTGGCCGAAAGGTTTCTGCTTTTCTTCATCCAGACCCAGAGGAACATATTGCTCCTTTATAAGCCTTTTGGCGCATAATGCGACGACGAGGGCAACGGTGCCCATGCGGAGGCGTTTTCATGGTTGTGGTGGTCAGGTAAGATGGCATGCAAATCGATAACTCCCTCTGGATCGGAGTTCGGAGTTATTATATGAAGAAGAAGCGATTTATTCAGAATGAAAGTGGTCGTTAATAGTTGAGCAATTTTCGAGAAAGTTGTTGCGCTCAATGAAATAGTTTATTTCCTTTTTGTGGCCACTGAATGTGCTTATCGTTAGAAATTTTTATTTTTCGTAACTATTCGAAATATGTTCGATACAGGCAGGTAGATTTATGAGTACTGTGCTCCTTTGAAAGTATTTAAAGTGAAATATGAGTTTGAAGTTAAGATCGATTTACATTCAAGAGAAGATAAATAAGGATTAGAATCAAGAGGAAAAATAATATCATAAAATAACTTGAATTTTTTTTAGCTTTGTCGACTTTTAAAGGAAACAATCCACATCTAATTTAAAAAATCAAAAGTATGAACATTTTATAGACATGTTGGACTGATTCCCTCCATCTAAAACAAAATATTCAAAATATTTTTAATTTTGATTGTCTGTGTAATTTATTTCTTGAACGAAGGATTTTTTTCGATCCATAGTTCTTTTTTATTTCAACAAAAATGAAAATTTTCAAAACTATCAAAATTGATAAAATAGTTGATTTAAAAAGTACTTAAGTAGTATGTGATTAAAACAATTATAAATTATGACTCCCTTTAGTAAAATTGAAATTTGTTTCAACTGAAAAAGTTCTAAAATTTATATTTAATTATAGCAGCATTTAATTCTGTAATTTATGTAGTCTTTTGCTATTGACGTATTAAAGTTTTTATAGTTTGACTCTTTTCTTCACATTTTTCGTTTCTCGGATGGTTGTAGACCATTTTATTTCTAGAAAATAAAATCCCTTATTCATTCTCCCACGTAATTACAATGACCGGTTTTATTGCTTTATATCGGCAGCGCGGCGCATACATTTTTAATCGGAGGGACTGGCAGTCGGTCTGTGCTCCCTTTGGGTATCGATTAACACGTCTAATCAATCCTTTAATCTCGTTTTATGCACCTGCCAATTCCTGCACCTATTGAAATAAAACATTTAAAGATACCAGCAGGTGGACGAAACGTTCCCACTGCCACCCCATCCTCACCTTTCTCGAAGGTGTAATGCAGGTTTGCACTTGGAATTTTCTTTAGGGTTCTCTTTTTACAACTGAGTAGTCAAACGATTTCAGGAACTGTAGTTTTATTTGACGAAAAATGGTTTTCAATTGTGGGCCTTGGGTCGATCCTTTCATCACTGCGTCTTCCACTCAAAGAGTGCTTAAGATTTATTTCTTAATTTTTTATATAAAGGTAGAAGCCTGTGGTGAAAAATTTCTTCCATTTTTGCGGTGAAACATTTTTTGTACTGTACACATGTGGACAAATGAGGGCAGGAAGTTTGTTCCTCCTTTCCTCGCAGTAGTCCTTTTTTCATGAATAAATCACAAAAAAAAAAAGAAGGAAAGAAATTCGCCGATGGGATCTTTTCTTTAAGTAAAATAACGGAGAGGACCTGGCAAAGTTTTCCCACTGTAGTCTGGTCAAATGCATCGGGTCAATTAGCTTGTCCTGCAGGATAAAGTTTTTCCAACCTAGTGACCGATTAGTTAAGTGCTTAAGGTATCTACAAGAGGGATTCTTGTTTAGTCTTTCTCCACACTTGTACGTTTGTCCATAGTGTACCTAAAAAGTATTCTCCTCCTCATACGTGTAGAAACAGTTGAACGTTCTTATTTCAGATAGAATTCTTTAAAATCTTGTTTACATTTTTTGTGTCCTATTTTTTCTCACGTTCCTTTTTAATACGCTCACGTAGTTGCAGGTAGCAGTATTAATTAGTGTATCTTTTTTTTCAAATATTTCATTTTAAATTGTATTCAAAATTGAATATATTTTATTTCACGGGGTCTTTTAATGGGGATAAAAGTTAGCCTATGTTATGATCTAAATTTTACGTTCAAATCAAACAAAACCGAAGAAATCGCTCCTGTCGATGAGATAAACACTTTTCATTGGACTCCATTCTCATATCTGCAATTACTTTTTAAATACAAATTTACATGAAAATAATCTAAAGAATTAGATTTGCGAGAAAAGTCCCTTTTTTTCGATTGCAGTAGTGATAATTCCCATTAACCTCGCGTTGTATCTGTTTCTTTATGCAATTAGAAATAAATTTTTTGTTACTATGTACCTATTCCGTGTTTGCCAAGCGTGTAATTAAAATAAACATGCGAAAAAATGTCGATGGTATCATAGGGTAACGCACCGATCCATGGGGTAAGCAATAAAACAACGATGATATGCGAACAACAAACTTCCAATGACATAATCTAGGGAGCTCAAACATGATATATAATCCCCCATAAAGGAGGCATTAGACCGTCGATTCAATTCCCTTCCGGCAGGATCACGAAGGATAAACAAAGCGTCCCATCGTCATAACACCGTGAGCCTGAACTCCTTAAATTTCATTAAATTCATACAAACTACGAATCCAGAACCGGGCACCAGGAATACATTCCGGCATTTACTTAGGAGGGATCACCATAAGTCCCATAGACCGCACTGAATGAATTTTCAAGCAGTTACATATTCACATTTCCGGCGGGGCGTCCCGAAACCGACCCGGGGACCCCGTCAATAAAACAATCCAAAAAGGTCCCGAAATTATTAACTCGATAATCGCTTTTAGCACCTTATGGTAATGAAGTCTAAATGCTTTGTAAATGTGCTCTCGCTTTAGCATATCAAATTATGAATTTATGGCTTCGTTTCCGGTTCACAAGTGGAAGAGGAGCAGCACCCTATACCCGGCTGAAGAGGGTATTACCCGGCGAGTCCCAGTCGACAAACCCCCTCACTGTTTGTCACAGGCGGCAACAACAGGACGGTTTTGTGTCAAGTAATTTCTATTCATGAGTCGTAGAGAGGCACCGCACCGCACCGCATCGCCGCACCGCGTCCCGGTGTCATGCACAATAATCATTGTCGCTGAAATTCTAAGAGTGAATTTCGTTTGCTTAGCATATTTTTGCGTAGAGGTTGCGCTTAAAATGGATGTGATATCAAAATATGATAAATACTTGTAATTTAATTCGCCAACGCTGCGTCTCTTACGCAAAGACGGCAAGGTGAAACGATGACACCGTTGCTAAGTGTCTGGAGGCGGCTATTTGCTACTATGGAATTTTTTAATGGGACGCCACAGATAGTAGCCTCCATCGTCGGGGCTGTAGATGTCTAGTAATGAAATACAATGGAATATTTTTGCATCAATATAACTCCATATAATAAAGGAGTCGCAGTCATTTTTAGAATTACAAATTCATATTGCTCTGCTTTCTTATTCTATACTAAAATTAAATTGAACTTAGCATAAAACGTGCTTCGAGTGTAAAATATGCAGGGTAAAGGTCGTCAATAGGAATTTACTAATATTGCTCGAATGCGTTTTGGTAACATCTAGATGGACAATTTTAATTCTTATTCCTCTAACCACCCTCTCTAATGATAGGTTTATCTACTGATAAAATAGTGGTAGTGCAATTTGGTCCATTAACGCCTATACCTTAACAACACCTCAGAATTTTAAATTGGAGCTTTGCGCACTATCCCATAATACTTCTAGAGAGTTTACCCTCATCACAACACTTCTTAAAGACAATTGTAAAGGTGTAGGGGTTATCAATCACCTTAGTGAAAGCTTCCTAATATAATACTGGTCTTAATTTTCGTATATGATCTTTTAACGAGGAGCACTAGTTCTATATTATTCAGAAAACTATCTATGGATTACACGTGTTTTATTTTCCGATATTTAAAAAAAGTAGAAGTGTTTGTCTGAGTAAAAGTGTTTCTAATTAATCTCGTTTCTTCTAAAATCAGTGGCTTTAAGATTAGTTGCTTGGTTCCTCACAAAGATTTGACTGTCGTAGATTTAATTTAATTGCCATTTAAAATACTAAAAATAAACTTTTCGGTAGAATATTGAGCCTACCATTTTGACTTAAAGAAAAATCACATATAAGAAGCTTGAGGTGGAAGACATATAAGTAAATGGAGTATAAAAAGAGAATTCATCGAATTGAGTGTTTATAATTATATTTTTATATTAATTTTTGTTATCTAAAAATAACACAGAGTAAAATAGCTTATTCATTGCATACTCACTTTCTTATAAAAAAAAAAATAAGAGAAAAATAAAAGAAGTAGAAAAAATTCTACTAAATTTAAAAAATTATCTTTCTGTTTATGATACGAGAAAAATTGCTCTTATTAATCCTCCTCTTTTATATCGCCTGATTACTTCATATTTAAACAACAATAAAATAATTCAATTTAAAGTGAGAAGATTACTTTAACATATTTAAAACAATAAATTTTTTCTGAAGTTGGAGAATATTTTCCTCAAAATTTTCTTTTTAAATCATTTTCACAAGAACTAAGACTAATCAATAAAAATCGTCAGCTGAAACGTGTGCTATACTTAAGTATTGAAGCATGGAAGACAATTTTTAAAGAGCATTACTAATCCAAAAGAAATAATATTCATAATTATTTTTTTTTAATTTCCAAAAGTTTCATGCTATGGTTTTAAACATATAAAACAAAATAGATACACTTTCATCTTGTGACTCTATATCATTTCAAAATGGTTGCCATTCATTTCGAAAACTGAGTATTCAAAATCAAAACTATACAAGAGGAAATATCTCAACGTAAATAAATTGAAATTGGAAACCTCTGAAATCTCTGATAAATAATGCTATTATAGTCAAAGAAACAGCTTGGTTATGACACAAAAGAAAGTTGGTCGTAATTGGAACTTGCTAACAAGACGTCTTTGGTCATCCGCACAGACTTTAAAACAATTCGCACCTGGAGATTGGTACCTGGACTGAAGCCGGGTGTCATTGTTGCAGTTCATTATAAAACAAAAGTAATTAACAAACAGCCGCCGCAAGCCCTGCACTAGACGACCATAGCAAATCGAACATGCGGATGAGAATCTAAAGCCGACAATGAGCGGTTTAAACTCAATTAAACTTTCGCTAAAAGAAGGGATTAATCGAATCGGATAGCTTCAATGAAATTGTCCCGGATTTAGTGAATCTTTTGGATGACTTTTAAATATTTGTCATTTTTATTACGTCGACCAGAAAATTGATGATTGTGGGGCTTGCTTCAATGAAAGGACTTCGACCAAATGCAATTAGAGTTATAAAGTTCTTTAAAATGTGCGCGGTACGCGTATTTACCCTGAAAGGAATGCTAATAGTAAAATATACGATCGAATAACTTCTGTCCATTTATACGAAAATGAAGTTTGTGAAGATTTAATTCAGACTTAGTTACCAATGGTGAAGTCCTCATTGAATGGTTTAATTACATCAAGAAAAGAGTTGAATACTGTCGTAATTTCGAGCTCAAATGGGAATTTGAGTTTATTATACTAGTGTGAATAGACGATTTTGCATATTTAACTATGCTATGTATTTCTAGGGCATAATATAATAAAGCAACTTATGTGAGAAGTCTAATCTAAAACCTTAAGGATTCTGTTCCATTTTTTATGCTTAATACAATTTCTAAAATTCTGAGGATGTTCTTATTTTAATCATACATAAATGGATTCGAAATAGAAAGGTGTATGGACAATGGGAACTTTCTTTTAAACACTTATCCATTTCTATACTTTTCCCATCACAAAATTAAAAAAATATTCATATTACTAGAGTATTGAGGACATTATTCGAATACTACTTAGAAATTGGATATTGAAACACACTAAATTAAATTGTTTGTACGAAATTGTTTTTAAGAATATAATTTAATATTGAAAAATGAAGATTAATATCTCATTATGGTGGAAACACGAAGGGAATTCGAAGATTTTAACAATTTGGAATTTTTTTTATCAAGTCATTTTCCAAGTTAAAAGCTATTTCTTTAATTTTTTTTTTATATATAATATTGATGGTAGTGGTCGTACGTCTGGTCTACCATACCCGAGGTTGTGGTTTCGATTCTCACGTGTCAGAAGTAACTTCTAACTATTTAGGGTTAAAATATGAATAAATAATAAAAGTGAAAAATAATAAACTAGAAGTAAATCTGAATTGAATTTTAATAACAACTGCCTAGAACTTTTCAAAAATGAAAAAACAAAAACAGCAACCCTCTTGTAATGTGACCCGAGGCAATTTAGGAAATATGAAAATTTCCAAAAAGTAATTTGCCTTTAAAAACATAAAGGCCTTTCATATTTTTCGCATGTACACAGATTTGTATAAAATAAAGTGAAATTCAACATTTACAAATATAATTTCGTTATCACCTTTAGCAATTGTTTATTTTTACAAACATGAATCGAACGTGTTCAGTAACTTTATACGGGGGGAAAAACAAAAAAAAAACATACGTAACAAGAATCTTCGATATGTAAATTCAATGGAATGTACCAATCGTCCTCTTGAAAACAAATGGATCCTATTCCTTCTTCCCTTTGATGTGCTCAGATTTCGTTCTGGATAAATTTGGTTTGCAAAGGATTCCGACAGAATACAGGCTGTTGTCTTTCGAGTGTGAAAACAAAATTGTCACGCCATCCTGTAAATTACTGCAAAGTAAATAAATAAACAAGAGACGATGACGCTGTAAACAATAAGGGGGAATCTGAGATTTTCGCACTTTATGGTACTTTCCAGAAAAGAGAGAGTGCTCCATTTCTTACTTGGTTCGATAGACTTGAAAAGACGCGTACTTCGCCAATATAAACCGAGGGGGGCCCTTGAAATATGCTACAATACTTCATAAATTTTACGATTGGAAAATAAGTGGATGTCACACATCTGCTCTACGCTATTCACAAATTCCCATACAAATTCCGGAGCTATGGCTTTAAATAATGATATACCATATTCCACTCGAGCCTCTCGATAAGGAGGTATCCGCAAATCCATGAGGAAGCACTCGGCGTGCACAATAGCGTTACCGATATATCTTTATTATCAGCGAGAGCTTTCAATATGAATCCAGGAAAATCTTGCCAGCAATTTCCATAAACACTCAATTTTATCACTCGATAAACACGACATTATCCATGTATCCTGCACGCCCCCGAATGGGAAGGAACAATGCCTTTGTTGAACTTCTCCCTGGTGCCAAGAGAAAAACATAAACAAAATTTTTGTCATAGCATCCTGATGGACCGACTGAACACAGGAGGTGCGAGCATACGACGGAGGCCCTTGAAAGATTTAAACATCCCTAGAAAGTTTTCCTAGTACATTACTTAAGGACGTCTCGCAATCATACTCGTACGTTTCAAGGAATGGCCCGAACAGCAAGGCATCGCCAAAGGAGACACTTATCGCCCGTGAAAAGACAGAAACTTTTATCATTAAAAGTTTTATTCAGTTTGGAGTTGAAGACCTGTTTGGATGTTTCCTCGATTTTTTCCGCTGCAACTTGCTGTTGCTCGGATCGCACCAGACCGGTCCAGACGTCTATTTCAGAAATGCTGCCGGATGCGTGTCCCATTTGTTAATACTCTAGGAAAAAGTATCTAGATGGTTGCCAGGTTCAACAGACCCCCGAAAGAAATCAAAAGGCTTCAAAAGTAATGATAAGAAAAGTTGATAATAGACTTGCAGTCATTCCTTGCGCGAATTTTCAAATATAACTATACTTTTTTATAGTATATTAATTGTATCTGAAGATTTCGAATCAAAACTCTAAGAACTCTTTTGTTACAGACAAGTAAACTGACCCACGTCCATAATCCGATTCGACCATTACCTTATATGAGTCGCTATTCTATTGATTAACTACTATTATTAATTTGATTTATAATAGTTTCTATATTTTATTAGTCCTTGATAAAAGGATAATACATCAAAAATTTTATCTGAATTTTTCTACACAATTCTACAATGAATTTTTCTGTTTGTATAGACTAAAACTTATGAAGTGTGGACAAATAAATGCAAATAAAAATAAATAATATTAAATCTACGGCTTATATAAAAACATATATGGATTAATATTTTGGCTAAAGTAGAAGCTAGAAAATTTTAGACCTTTTTATTTTTCCTATTTTAGAATTTATAGAAGAGGAATTGTATATTCAAATTCGAAGTGTAACCCAAAATCAGAATTCGAAAAGATAAAAATTAATAACGTAATTTATAGACAAGATTTGTAGTATGAACGCTAATAGTTCGAAGTATGGGAAATTCCTTCAAATAAATTTGCTAATTTTTGCTATGACTTCCAGTTGAGCTATTTCATGAGTGTATACACTACACAATTTTTTTTTTCTACAACTGCTATTGAATTTTTATTTAAATAAATTCTTTCTTAAAAATTATAAGTAAGTTTTTATTAAGTTTAAATTTCTAGACGTCGACGAAAATCCCTTTTAAAATGTCCTATTTAAATATAAACATCTTGGTTCTGACTAGATAAAACACGTCAATTATAAAAAAAAAATATTATTTTTAAATTGTCCCCTGTAAAAGTAAAAGGTTTGATCGATGGTCGCTGAAAAGTAAATAAGTACCAATTTAGCCCCGGAAAATTGCTATGAGATTTGAATTGCCAAACTTTTGCTTATTTGTTTCTCTAGCTTTTTAAAATTTTATGTTTGAGTTGAATTGTTGCAGCTAAAAATGTCAAAAGTAATTAAATGCTTACGAAGTCCACGAAAGGTCCAACTGGATTTGAAGTAAAATCTTTTCCGTCAGGAGAATGTAATCCACCAGGGATAGAAAAGGGATTATATTCCTTAAATATAATAAAAACAGATCCAAAAGTTGATGGCCGCTGGACATTTAAAAGTCCATCAATTATATTTTCTGTGTCAAAAACTGATAATTTCATCGCGGCTAGCAACAACACTGTCCATTCGACAAAAACATTGGTGTAGGACGTAAATCTAAATGCCATTGTAGGATACGAATTCAGAGGAAAGAGCTCATGGTACTGAAAAATATTTACGAAATCGTCCTCAAAATAACGCCAAACGCTCAATGGAAATATTCACCCTGGGCGGCTTTACAATTTAAAGTCCTTTTGTGTTCTAGCCGGGGAGCGTTCATTTGATAGTCCGACTCCACAAATATCTCTCCCCCGCCCCCACATATGCGGGCCTTTAATTTTGAGACTTTTGAGCTGCTGCGGTTGTTTGGCCTCGTTTCGTCCTGTGGGAATTCCCGAGTCTCGACCTATGATTCGGCTTTACGTGAATTTTGTTGCTATAGGGCTTTATAAAAGAGCTCGGAGACCAGATGACCAGCATGTTTTTGTTTTAGTTCAGCACTTAGCAATAGAAAGTGGTTCTTTGAAGTAGACAGAATAGAATTACGAGGTAGAGAGTGAAACACTCGAAATCAGTCATGTTTTAGCTTATCAATTGGGGTCACTGTTAGCACTTTAATACTTTTTTTTGTTTTTTTTTTTTTTTTTTTTTATAAATCATGTTCTTATACCTTCCTCGAATTTTAGTGCACGAAATAATTCGAAAGATTGCTTTGTCATTAAAGACAATTCTTTTTAAATTTTATCATATTAAAACTTTTAGCATGAAAAGTCAAAAGCCTGAATATTATTTAAGTTTTATTCATGGTCTCATTTCAGTTCTCTGATTGATCCATATCTCATTTATCCTTTCAAGACAGTACACTTAAAGAAATATTTTTAGAAACAATTAAATTGTATAATTAATATTTTGTGTTTATGAGTTAATTAGTGTGATTCCGAAACCATGAACTTACAAATTCGAATTGAACCTAGAACTCTGCCTAAAAAACCTATTGCAGTATCTCTTATATTAAAGTCAGATAAGAAATTTCGACAACATCATAAATTTAAATAACGTAAAATATTTAATTTTATGAAAAATGCAAATCTTCAATTCGCCTTGATATGATATGATTTTTTAATGTAAATTTTTTTCTGACTGAGTGTACTAAAGGAGCTGCATGTAGTATAGCAATTTTGTAAAGATTCAACTGTACGAAGTGGATACGATACGAAATCGGGTTTAAATGGAACCCCTGAATATTTAAACATTTGATCATTCAGCTTTTTTCTTTCAAAAAGAACAATTTTTTAAATGACTTCCATTGGAGCCGTAAGGGATATAAAAAACGTCACTCCATTCTTGATGATATAAAAGAGTATTTCACGTAGAACATCAAGAAATGTGTTTTTCTTCTTTCTTTCCAGAATATTTCTTTTACTAAAAAAAAAATAAAAAAGTTTACCTTCATTAAACCTTTATCAAAAACAGAAGGAAACCATCTCATTATTTTGCAGCACATGTCGAAAAGATTATGAAAGTGCAACTTTAAGGATCATACAAAATGTGAAGGGATGCAGTTCAGCTGAACCCTTCTAAAGTTTTCATTAATTCAGCGTCAAAAATATCTGAAGAAGGCCATCTGTAAAGGGTCAGAATCTGAAGCTAGCCATTCAGTGCTTGTCCATATCAAAATACCTTAAGCCCTGGCAAAGGATTCGCTTTCACGAAAGGCAGGACGTGACTAGAATACGATTTCTCTCCACAGAAAATACATTCCCTTACCCTTTTCGTCTTTTTTTTTTTCCAAACCTCCTTTTATTTTATTTTTTTTGTACCTCAGAATCCAGGGCTTTTTCTACAGTTTTTGTCTTTTTGCCTTCATTCATGGCTTGAAGCTAGAATCTGAGACAAGGTTGGTTAGCGTTTGATATCGTGTTCATGTCCACTGAATGGTAAGTCCATAAAGTCCGCCAATTAAGGCATAAATACGAAAGGAAAATGGAGGACATTGATTGGCAACCGGCAGGTAAAATGTGTCCAAAGATATAGAAGTGGAGAAGACACTGAAAAGCACTACTATCGCCTGTTTTGAATGATTAATGGACAGTTTCACTAGGAAATGTCTAATTCACGACTGGTCTTTCACAGGATGAGTTAAAAAGTTTTACAAATTATAATTAGGGAAAAAATTTTTTTTCTTGTTCCTTTAATTGAAAATTGAAATTTAAACCCGGGTGATTTTTTTCACTATCAAAAATGTAAAATGTTGGATTGCTATTCCTTCAATTTGTGCAGAAGAAAAATTGTGCTTTTACTTTTAGTACGCGGTTTGTAGTTTGATTCTCATTACTTTCTTTTATATTATTCATTAAAAGAATACTCGTACAGAAATAAATCAGTCG
Organism: Proctacanthus coquilletti; assembly: GCA_001932985.1. Lineage (NCBI taxonomy): Eukaryota > Metazoa > Arthropoda > Insecta > Diptera > Asilidae > Proctacanthus > Proctacanthus coquilletti. The sequence goes on from MNCL01000011.1 coordinate 1,654,884, forward strand.
ACTTTATAAATTTTTCAAATTTTCATCTTTGATGTTAACAATAAGTTTATCTTTTGATAAATAATTCATTTAATACTTATAACTTGTGTTTCTATCTGAAGGACATAAAATTAAGGAAATATTTTGAGAAGCGTTGAAATACTTCTTTTAGAAGATTTCGGTAGTAATTCGCTAAAAACTTTCGTTAATTGAGCTATCAACGAAATTGTGCACGACAAAGACCACTTTAATCTCAATATTAAAGACAGTTTTCACCATAATTTTCTTCGAATCTTAAATTAATTATTAAAACTAACCATAACTCAAATTACTGCGCTTTTCCTTAATTTCCCTTTTTGCCGCAATTTGACGAAAGATGGTCCGACAGAAGAATAAATTAAGTTAGACTAAGTTCAAAGTTGCCTCCGTATTCCCTGTCTTGAGCCAAGACAGAGAAATTAAAAGTTGCTGTCTTTTCGAACATTTCATTTGCAAATTTCTATGAATTTTTAAGTAGCACCAGCACGACGTCGTTCATCTTAATTTCTTTAATTGAAAGCGACAGTATGAAACGGATAGGCCAACGAAAAGCCAACCTTTGTGAGACTCATTGTAAAATTTTGGGTTCGGGCGTACTGTGGGTTTGCACCATGTCGTTTTCCTTTGAAAATGCTGAATCCAGTGAAATACAATCAAAAATAACACCAGGAAATAAGTAAAATATTTACTTATTTCTTCCTGAATTTATTACATCCCTTATAATCCAATAATTTATAGGAATTTTTAGGTTTTCGCCCATAATCGGTCATAGATTTTTAGTTCGTCAACGAAATGTTATTGTTTCTAAAGTGAATATTGCTAGACCACATTTTTATTAATTGTATCTTAAAGATCCAAGATTATTACCTGGAAATCTGAAGTTTGTGCTCCGTATTAACCATATTTCTTATTTAAGCAACAAATATTAGAAATAATTAATTTTAAAATAGTACGTGATTTATGAAAAATACACATGTTTCTTTTTTTTTTTTTTGAGGTGGTAAATAATTTCGTTAATAGTGTTTCAGTTGAGATTTAAATACTTAATTATGAAATTAAATAACATACCCTTCGGGAATCCCAGTATATTTAATTTTACATTTAGAAATCAAAGCTTAAAGGCATATGTAGAGTTCAAATTCGTCTTGAGTTCATTTATGGTCTTATATAAATTTATAAAAATTAACCAAATTGATGTTTCTTAATTATGTTTATTTTTGTTTTCAGTACGACTGTTTGTAGAGAAAATTTGAAAATTTTGAAAATTTCTTGTGAAAATATTGAGAAGAAAAGCTACAATCTAACAAAGGTAAGCCAAGTTCAGGTAAAACCTTACACGTCTTTAATTTCTGTTACCTTTCGAAAAGAAAAAGTAAGAAAACAATAAGATTATAATTATATATGAAGTTTTGTTTTCCTGATCATATGCTTATAATATTTTTTGCCCAGGATTTTAATCATATTAATATGCTAAAAAAAAAATGTTATTATACAAATAAATTAAATTTTTTGATACTTTCTTAATGATATCGCAAACTTTAAGATTTAAGAGCAAATTCGATTTTAATGTGTCGACATATTTTACTTCTTTTAAATGATTTGAAAAACCAAAGAGATTTTTGTTCACACATTTTATCATCATCATCATCATCAACTAATTTTATGATTTATGAATTTTTAATATCCATAAATTTAACGAAGTTATAGGGTTTTAAAAAGGGTTATTCCACTCAACGATGGCAAATATTACACGCGATTTTCATGAAATTATGATTTTTTTTTTCTATTTCCACAATATCTCAAAATTCAAACAGTTCCCTAAAAAAATAAAAGAAAGAGAGTTAGTTTTCAATTATTTAACACAAATTCAGATCAGGTAATAATAAAATCAAGAATATGTAAATTAATATAAATTTCATTTTTTATTTAATTTTTCTAGTGGTTCGTTTCGAAAAGCGCAGGGTTAAAACCATTGGTCTTATCTTATTAAAAATTTTTTGAAATAAAAATCCATAAAGAAAGCTACGGACTGCTGCTCACAGTAGAATACCACTTTAATTAATTTAATTTGTATTAAAAGCAGAGTAGAAGACATCGTTAGATTTTTCTCTGCTTGATGTGATTATGAAAGTACATTATGCTACTTTTGGTAGAATTGTGTAAAATTTCAAAATTTTATTATACGCTCGTTTCGTCTTTTTATTTACAAGCAATAAAAAGAGATGTAGACCTTCTTTACTAATTTTATTCGTCCATAAAAATGAAAGGAATGAGACGTGCTCATCTCGAATTCCCCCCAAAATGTGAATTATATACAACAAATGTTCGATTCCAATTGATTTTACATCAGACGATGCGAAAAATTATAAAATTATACTTTCGGGGCTGGATTCACAGATTTATGACTCGTCTCCTAGCCAAGGCCAGCAGGGGGATGTGGAGCACAGCTGAGTTTTGTGATAATCTTCCAAGGAGGAGAAGGAGTATTGTAAAGGCATAAACACAAGAAAGCGTAAAACCAACAGGAAGCTTTATGACCCCCTTGTTTATCTGCAGTGTATCAGATGATAAAAGCATCCGTTGTCGCGGAATGTGAAACTCCAGACCTGGACCACTACCACGGGACAGGAAACGGGGGTCTGGGCTATTCCTGGAAATATTGCAAAATTATGGATCGCTGTTAAATGTGCGCAAATGATTATGAATATTTTACGGCATTAGCTGTGTCTGCTTCGCGGTAGTGTAGCCGATGCTGTTGCTTTATTAGCATGGCGCCCGGAGCGAATTTTTGGAAATAAATCGACACAGTTTGGGTGAAATATGCTCTCCTTGTTCTGTTTTATCGTTTAACTTTCGCAGCACTTCGAATTAAGATGCCAATAATGCGTCGGCATTTCAACAGAAGGAATGATTAATTTCTCCGCGTTTGTTTATGAACAGGTAGTGGCAGAAGGGAATTTCCTTCGCATGTGATTTTGGCATTAACTAGAATAAAAGTTTGATACCATTGATTTTCTAACGAAAAAAAAAAAAACAAAAATTCAGACTGCGAGCTCGTTAGAGCTAAACGTATAAAAACAGGCAAATTTCTATAAGAGAAATGAAAGAAAATTAACTTAAAACGAATTTAATTTGCTTATTAAGCGTCTACATTAATTTTTTCTGCTTTTATAGCCTCGACTTTAGTAATAAATTACAAATTAAAACAAACCGATCGTGTGAGTTTGACTCGCGCGTTGAATGTTCCATTCTATGAGCCAGAGTTTTTAGATGTTGAATAAAATTTTATCAAATATTAACTTTTGGAATAATGAAAAAAACATTCTGTGAAGGATTGTTTTTAATTTATACTAAATTATTTTAGGTAAGACGATTCTTTTGACTGTTCTGGTAAAGTGATATGCAGCGATAGATTAAAAAACCAATAAAAAAGATATAAATAACTCTTCAGGACTGCAGTGATCTTTGTTTCAAGTAAGTAAAAAAAACTTTTATATGATTTTTCGCGTAATTTATGAATTTTTAAAGAAAACTCTTAGGCTTTTGATAGAAGGGTATTCAGAAATTGAAAAAAAAACTGTTTTTAATTTTTTGGACAGATCTAAAAAAAATTTTGATAACTAGTAAAGAGTTCAATTCGTAGCTTGTGTCTTTAGTTATATAAAAAGGAAAAAGGGTATAATTCAATTATTTTAAGCCTTTTCGCATTTTACAATTGTAGTTTAAGAGTCATGCGTTCAAATGAGCTATGTTTTGAATTTAGGAAGTATCCATCGAATAGTTTTTTAAAGATTCTGAAAAGTTGCTATTTTTCAATATTTTTTTAAAAGAAAACTGCACCCAGTGAATAAGATCGTTATACGATCTCAAGCTAAAAACCTATAAATCACGTAGAATCGTCTATTTTATTGTTGAGATCACTTTCAATAGGTGTTGTAGAATTTTGAAGATACACATCCACATCGTCAATTTATTCGTATATGGCATAATAATACTCTTGTTTTGTCAGATATAATAAATGTGCATTCAAGATTTTATCATGTCTTAAGTACGAACCTTCAAGTAGTTTATGGGAAGTTCCCTAAACTCCATCTGTAGGGCACTTAATCATCATAACAATTATGGAATGGAGTTAATGAAGCGGGAGCAATTGTAATTAAAGCACATATCCCGCGGCGGCTCCAGCCACCGCCTTTCGCATGCTGCAAGACAGGTGTCGGCTGCAGTTCAGCAAACTTACGGGTCCGCTCTCCGCCCGCAGAAGCCCTTCCGCATTTAATTAACATACTCCCGCGGATCTGTTTTGCAATAAATGTCATCGTGTTGAGTATTTGCTCGGGAGCGAAAAGTGCAAACTAAACACTTTGGCGGTGTTCGCTTTTTATCTGTCCGCGGGGGGGTGAGAGTCGACTGCAGGGAGAATAGCGAATGCTTGTCACGTTCTACTGCTCCCTCAAGCCCTTTGACAGGATGACTGCCAGTGTACGTACATCACAGGGTGACTCGGAAATTTATACGGTGGAAATGCGGGCTCTTGGCTGTGCGTACTTCCAGAAGACGAAATTGCAACTTCTTCACTTTTTAGCATAGCCCGGCACAGGATGATTGCAAACGACCGTTCTATTTGCGGGCCCTTCTCGTACCCTGCAGTAAGTGCACTACTAGTTCGATTCAATTAAGTTTTTATGTTCCACAAACTTCTGGCACAGTCGTAAACAAGCTATTAAAATATTTAAAAGTTCCTGCTGGTGTTACTACTAGATCTTATGTTCGCATTCTAGACTGGCTAACTGGCATCGAGCGTGACTTAATCCCTTACATAATCTTAAGAAATTTGAACATCATTCACGCTTTATATTCTAGTTAGAATGGATTATTATTGTACACTACATTCATAATAATAAATACATCTTTACATGTCAAACATTGGAATTCAAAACATCTTTTGACCATCCCCCAACGTGCCATACTTGCGCTCGTGTAGCTCTCAAGTGAATTACTCTACATTGGGAAATCCATTCGGTAGGAAAATCAGAAGGCTGGTTCTTCGTAAAACAATCGATACCCTGTTCTATGCTGAGTTCCTGAAACAAAAACAAAAAATAAAAAAAAAAATACGAGGAATTCTAACCAAATTTGAATATCCACAAAAGATAAATAGAATATTGTGCCAACAGATGTTATCGCATGCTAATGCTGGTGCATTCCTTCCCTTTAGAACAAAAGTCTAGGAGATACAAAAACGAAGAAAGGGAAATCAATAAAATTGTTTTCTTGGTTATCTGAGTCCCTACAGAGGGGGCCAAAATGCAAAGAGGAAGTATTTACAGAGATTGAGAAATTAAATAATTTCTATAATATTCGGTGTAAAGTTTTTGCATATAGTGTTATAGTGTTATTTTATTCACAGTACTCGCCACTTCTTAAGGAAACTTTGAACAGATATAGAAAATAGTTGGGATTTAAATCAGAAGGAGATACTGAACAAATTTTCCTCTGGTAGAGGAATTTCCTTTTGAACTTACATTCAAATGTCCATCTGTGGTTTTATAGTATTTAAGTAACAATCAATTTTACTGCAAATAATTGTAATTGGTAAATACTTTTTTAAATTCCTGTCAAGAGTAAGTTTGAATTGGCATCAAGTGGCATACAAATCCATTCTTGTATTAAGTAATGCACTATACTACTATAAGGAATTTTAATTGGTAATTATTTTTACTAATTTCTTCAGAGAAAATACTTTAAAATGTTTTTTTTTAAATTACTTTGCTTTTTTTCTGCTAAGGAATTACTATTTCAATTATCAATTATAATTTTAAGGAATTTGCTATTACTCGCTACAATTGGAATTAATTTGATAAATGACACTAACTGAAATACAAATCTAGTGTTTTTATATGATAAATATTTGTGAATGTTGGTTTTAATCAGCAGAGCTACAGCCTATAGTTGATGTCTATATTATTCCAATAATACGTTACACGAGTACAGCCAAAAGTTTTCAACGTTGAAGTAATGCTAGTTCGAAAACTGAAAAAAAAAAAATACGGGTTTACTTAATCAGGCATCATATCGCAATCAGGACGCATCGTATTGATTTAGAAAAAATAAAAAAAAAAAAAAAAAATCGAAGAAATAGTTTCAAGGAAACGGGAGGTACGAAAACTCAGATATCAGATTCAACCCCTATCCGGGGATATTTTATAACTTTGCGCTGCAAAAAGCGCTTTCAGGGTAATAAGATAAGTCTCAAGTACTTTGTTAACAAAAGGACCATCCAGGCGGATTTAGCTCGCTTTCCTGAAATCCTCCGCGCGATCCCGTTCCCTTTGAGCTTCTTGTTCCTTTCAGGTTTCCCTTACTTGGGCTCCTTACCATTTTTACTTCATCCCCGACTGGCTGCAATTTATATATATAAGTAGGTATAGCCGATTCAGCCGGCGGAATCGATACTGAACATTGGTTAAAGTCCTGCCCGGCCGAGGGGATCCTCAGTTTCAAAATGAAAGCGCAAAGTAAGGTCTCATAAAAAGATAATATCAAAAAGAACTTTAGATAGAAGTTTGGGACACAAAATATTCCAACGAAAATAAAGAACAGACCAAAGAAGCACTTTGCCGGCTCCTTATCGGCATATCCCTCTGTTTGCCACCTCCAGTTTTTGTCTTATTTTTTTATTGGGAAACGTAAGACCGGAGCAGGAACACTAACAGCCGAAGAACATCTTCAGGAGCTAAACAGGAATACAATGATTGCTAAAAATACCATTTGCGCCAAGAATCCCCCGGACTATAAGTAAAAGTGGATTTGGCATTATCGCAGAATGGATAAATATAACCAAATGAGTACATGCGTGTTGAAAGGGCGACAAACTAGGGCCAACATGAAATTTGATTTCCCTCTTTATATGGGGACTTTGTTAAGATGAATATGATTATGAGTATTGCTTTTTTGGGTCATAAAGGTGGCCCGGAACTAGCCATATGGAAAATAATGGCTATAGTAAGCTAAGTGTAAATATGTACCAAAGAAAGATGAACTCTATGGTTATTAATTGCATTGGAAGATCAGCAAAAATCCTTGTTTATATTTGCTTTGTTTTTTTCTTTTCTCATTATTAAATAAAACACGATTTTAAATATGATTAACTTTCAAATGTTTAAATTTATTTAATTCTTAAAATTCAACGTACTTTCTTTTTTAAAGAAAATGTTTTTCCTTCAACAAAATATTTAGAATTTTTAAGTAAGTCTCCCATATGGAGCATGAATAGAATTATTTAGTTTGACGAATCTTGTACTTGTCTGTTTTTATTAATGACAGTAAATTACTATACAGAATACCAACGGTTATGTATGTACGAAAACTAAATATGTTTGAATACGTCCATAAAAAAATGAAAATAGGCTTTTGAAGGTATGGACACGCAGTGTGCAAGTCCAACTCGCTTCTAGTATCGAAACTCCACGATGGGGTTTTGGGTAGGATTTTTTCGGTAACAAATACTTTGTCAATTTTTTAACAAATTAAATTAATTACCAAAAAAATTGTTTTTGATAATAAAACTAGTAGTGATAATTCTAGTTCCCAAGTAAAACTGCCAGATTTACGAAGAGCAAATAAATTGAAATGGTTTATTCGATATTTGGAACATTGTTAAAAGCCCACTTAGAACAAAACAAAGCTGATGATTGGGCTGTAAACCAAACATCCAAAATATTTGCTGAATAAATGTTTTGTTGGATATTCCACGTGGTGCTATCGTCACAAAATAATTTCCATGGACCGCATTGTGCGTGCAACATCCAACGTAATCTATTGCCATGGCAAACAATTTTGCGGAAATTCGATTCTTAGCTCTGGTCTATCTTTTTCCGAATGCTGGACCGATTTAAAGGAAAAATTGGACAAATGGTTGTGGAAAAATCCCATCGGATTAACACAATTGACAGTAATTTATGCAAATATGGACAGTGGCCGGGAACTGCAGATAGTAAACTCGATGGACCAATGGCGCCGCTCACCATAAATCGGCCGGATGGCTGTATTTGATAAAGGATCGACAATTGGCGGAATTGGTCTAAACACGTTAAATTTCCCCACGAGAACGGATTTAAAAGGCTGCAAATGAAGGCGAATTTATGGCCTGGCCTTCCACATACTTTCGAAACTATAAAATTGGCTCAAATTGCTATTCCAAACGTCAACAGCATTTGATTGTGCAAATCCAGGACTACTGGGAACCATTTTAGGGTTTTTGTTTTTTTTTTTTTTATATAAATTCTTCCGAAACACTAGAAATTTAGGAATTTTTGTTTTCAAAGAAAATTTCTACGCGAACGGTTCGTAGGTAGAATTTCAAACAGCTCATACCTGAGCACAAGTATCCCTTTATCTCCACAAAGGAAATGTGAATTGAATTTACTGAGACCCTTCAGTAAGCAAAGATCTGAAAACGTCGTCCTATTCAAAGCTTCTTAGGTAGCAGGTCGTGGTTATTTTTCTTTTCAGTAAGCAGTTAATCTGGAATGTAATTCTAAAAGTAATTTAATTACTTTAGAGTTCGTAGGGATGTTTCTGTACAATTATTTGTATTGTCCATATGCGGTATTTAAAAGAATCCACAGCCTACTAAATTTGTCGAATTGACATAAAAAATTAGCTTTAGCGCTTAACTCGTCATTTCTGAGAATTTATTTTATGTGTTTACTCGATTTTGAAGTTTATTTTTCCATTAACGTCTTAATATTAGTAAGTAAAAATTGCCTAACTCAACATCAGATGAAAGTTAGTAACTTAAAAAAAATTAGATATGGTAAACTTTATATAAAAAAATTTGTTAAAAAACCCTTGAATATGATTTCTAAACTCTTAAAGAATTATTAAGAAAAACAAGTATAAGATTTTGTGTGAGAAAATATTTAATAATATTAATAAAAGTAGAACATATTTTTATCTTGCAAGTTTTAAATTTTGAGAAACGTTCAATTTGTTTAACATTAGTAACATTTTTCGGTTTTTTTTTTTGTTTATAATTTAAACAATTTGTTTGTAGGACTAAATCAAGTATTTTTTTAGTTTAAAATTTATTAAAACATGAAGTAGAGAGTAGTATACGATTTAGATTTAGTTTTGAATTAAAAAAAAGTATTTTAAAATTCGGGAGACTCATTTCTAAAGTGAATAAAGTTAAATGTCTGCTGCATGCTTGAAGAATTATAATATAATTTTATTCGCATTAATATTGAGTATATACGAAATACTTTTCTTCTGTTTTCTACTACAGTTTAATATTTTTACTTTTAATTTTTGCTTTAATTAAACTGGTTCATTATATCAACTTGGAAATTTTCTTGTTTATTATTTATGAAAAACTGTCTAAGTAAATTACCGACATACGAAAAAACATATGGAGGATTTGAATATGAGAAAAATCGTATAATTTACACGTCCTAAAAGTGTTCTTGTTTATAAACCAACTAAATGCAGATGTCTTTCAAGAGCTGAGGGAATGTTTAAAGATTTATTGTAAGCATAAAATTAACATCTCAGCTTTTTTACATGGGCATTTGATGCAATGGCAACATGCTTTGAATGGGAGGGCATTTGTTTCATCTGTAGAAGCTTGTAATTTTCATAAAGTCCAGAAGACCGCAAGTGTGAAAATTTCCCTTTTGTCGTGACGAAGGTGTTGCAAATTTTGCGGATTGAGGACATGAACATCATGCAGTAGTACACCTATGATTTCACTCCTCTTACTGCGGCACGTAATTTATTCGTGAGGATTTACCATAATTTAGAGGTTTCCTCATTATTTTCATGAATGCAGCAGTAATTGCTGCCGTATCCTTGTTAAGTAGATAAAGGGTTTTCTTTTTTTTTTTTTCTTTCCACTTTCATTTTTTATAAGAGTGCTAATTTTTAATTTTGTCCTACATATTTTAAGGTGTTACATCCTTTTAAGTTTTTTTCTTTTTTTTTAAGGTAAGAAAAGGTGCATAACCACAATTTAAACCTTTCATAGAAAGTAAGACATTGTAATTCCCTTTATTTATGATTGCATAAAAATTAAAAACTTCTCAGAGTAATTGTTAAATTATTAACAATGTTTTAAATAATGAAATATACAAGGAAATTTACTAAATACAAGGATAACAAAAGGAGAATGTATCAAATAGTAAGAAATTTATGATAATCTACTTTGGATTAGTTTGCTATTGTATACACTGTGGAAAAAGGATTACATCATGCATCCAAACATTCTGGAAATTCTCTGACACGTCCCGTTCACGAACGTGAGAAAAGCGTTTTAAAATTCAACACAACATCAGAATGTTGCTTCTGGGAGATTCATAAGATTTCTTTGCGACAATATTAACGGATCAGCACTTTATACATGAACATTCCCTCAATTGTTTAGAGAGATTTTCGGCATTTGCAAATCCTTATTCGGACGTGTGGGAAATATTTATATTTTCGCCTGCAGGACCATCTCCTTGAGATGGAACTGGTCGTTCCAGTCAGGATATGAGGAGAATGCGATGAACTCAGATATGAGCTACAGGAAAACTTCTGGATATGTTGAATTTATTTTTAACACTATGAAATTATTTTTAGATATACTTCAGATGTTTACTAATATTATATAAATATTATGGCTAATTTAAACACAGGTCACATAAAAACTATTGGACGAATTTTGATAAAATTTGGTGTAGTAATAGCTTATGGCGGCTGTTAACATGTAGGAGGATTTTTATTGCAAAATTCCCGATTGTAAAATTAATTTTAGTCAACAAAAATTTTGACAATTTGTGTGTGTGTATTAAATGAAGGCTTATAAACCGCACATTTTGGTAATATCGAAATTTATAAAATTAGTTATAATAAATTTTCCAAAGTCTGCTTAGCAATTAGTACGGATGTACAGCGCTTTGGCTAGTATACGAGATTTACGGACAGAACGTCGTGCATTTTGATTGAAGTAAAATTAGATTTATTTCTTTACACATCTTAGCGTTCCAACACTTTCATTTAATTTATTAATCCATTAAAAACGGTCCATGAACAGATTAAAAATGAAAAACAGAACATGTAAGTGTATTTTTTTTTGTTGTTGAAAAAATTAAATTCGTTACACATTTTTTTTGCTCTTGCTTAGATATTTTTGATCTAACTCGCGATCGTTGTTGTTTTTCAAGATCTGAAAAAGGCGATCTTTAATTGGACGCACCATTTGCCTGGGTTCGTAGGAGTTAAAATTTTGACTCCAGAAAATTGTAGGCTAACCCCTTAGAATTTTTCGAAAAATTTGACGAAATTGGACATACCCCTTTTCCGACGCCAAATGAAAGTGGAAGCAGTGAGCTATTCGGAACACTAACCCTTTTTTGGAGCAAACAATTTTAAGTCTCGGAATTGAATTTCGCACATGTGGAAAGTGCGAATTTTACCCCATTTTCTAACAATTATATTACAATTACAATTACAATTAAAGTAGTAGCAACACACCGAGATCTTTTACAAAAATTAAAATAACAAACTGATTTATCTATACATATAATAAAAAATGTAGGATATTTTTTTTATTCGATTTGCAATCTCGTGGAAGTATAGTACTACAATTACTTTATCAGCAACCCTACCTCAAACGTATCCGAGACTATTTCGATTTCATTTTTTCTAAAAAACTCGTACAAAATCGTGATGTAGTGGTATTAACTCTAATTATTCCATTCTATTTGATGAAAAATTACACACAGGTAGTGTAAAATAAGATGTTGCTTTAAACTTAATTGTTCGACTAATCGAGGAACTGGAAGCTCAGTTAGTTATAGCCTTTGGCTAGAATGATTCGAAAATTGATAATGCCCGAAGTTGCATGTCTAGAGAATTCACGTGAAACTCTCGAATTGAAATTGTTCCGGCAAGTGAAAGTTTCTAAATTGTGGCAAAATCAGATTGAATACATTGGACGTATTTTGATTGCTTTTTAGCATTACCTTACTAACTTATGTGGTATCATCTTGTTACGATAGCAGTAGCAAAATTTCGTCATTGCAGATAGAGCGTAATTTGTTGTATTGTATGTTTAACAGAGAAATTGCTTTTCTCAGAAACGTAAGAGACGTTATCAAGGTCTTAGAATCCTAATCAATGAAACGTTGGAAACGTTTCAAAATCTGTTTGTGTATATAATCCTTTAAAAACAAAATTATTGTGAAGTATTATAAATAGATCTTTGGGTTATAAGTGTACAAAAAAAAAAAAAACAAATTAATGGGTAAATAGACTTAGAACCATCATACCTGGAAAATGGATCGCGTGAATCATTCATAACAATCACGTTTATTATATAAATTCTGTAAATTTGAGTACTACTTACATCACGAAAATCATAGCATGAACTAAAATCTGATGACCCTGATAAAAACTGAGAACGAACCTCTATAGATTAAAAAAAGTGTAAATAAGAAGATTAAAGGAAACTATTTTTTAATGGCTATAGATTTTCATATGAATTTTAAAAATTTTATGCCATAGAAGACAAATTAGTACTAAATTTACTTTTGGGGAGAAGATTGCCAAGATTCAAGCACGTGGCTCTTGTTCAAAGATCTTTCTTTTCTTGTAAAGACATATGCAAAGATAAATGAAATGTTTAAGAAAATCGATAGAGTAGTATTTCATCTACCTTCACATTTTGCCCATTATAAAATCGGTACAACTGAAAAAATGCTACAAATGCATCAATATGCTTTGGGTAAGTGGAAAGAACTCGTCTGGGACGAATGGATGACCAAAAAAAAAAAAATAGCTCCAGAATTTACAAGCTCCTATTTGTCGTACTTTGAAACTACGGTAAAAGCCAGGTGACATTCAATTACAAATGAACTAGCCTTTTACCGGCGGCGGCTCCACGACGGCACCGGCACTTACGCAAATGAATACGTGGAGAATATTGCGAACATTGGCGCCCGTGAGAATCCATATCCCATCCCTTAAAATTTAAAATGCTTGCAACTTTGATGGAAAGCATTTTAACAATGAAAAACTTTCATCTGGGTGTAAGCCATTAATCAAAGCCATGATGGGGGCGAAAATTTTCACTTATTTTTCGGTGCTTTCCAGAGAGAGGAGGATAATTAATGATATCGCAGAACTCTATTGTTGAGTCTTCTTACTTTGCTTCACCGTCTCTTTAATACAGGTAGATTATGGGCTTTTCGTTTTATTATTATAAATGACCGACCAACGCCGGTGTAATCTGTCCGCGCCGCGTCAACATACTGCAACTTTGTCGGAGACGATAAAATTATTTTCTTACTAGGTCAGGATAATTAAGTTCCAGTGAAAGTTTCAATTATACAGGTATATAATAAATCGTTTATTATCGCAACCATAGTTTGCATTAATTATCCCTGTTGCAACCGTTGCACTCTACAAAATTAAAATTTCTGCAGGTATACAATTAATTTTTTCTTTCTTTTTGTTTTTAAATTAACACGGGAATTTTGTTTCTTTGTTGATAAATTAAAAGGCAAAAAAGTACATGCAGGTTATTGAACATTTATCCTATAGGGTTATTATCAATGAATAAAATATCATTGAATAATTAAAAAGAATTATAAGTCAGATTATCGCTAAACGTGAACAGAGAAAATATAATATAAATAAAATACCTTTCACAGTTCGGTGCTTTAATTCTGAATTTATAGAAATTCTGATGGCTTTTAAAAGAATCCCATGAATTTAAAAATATTAAATCGTTCGTAGGATTTGGCAAAAAATAACACAACAATTTCGTATTATGTTTAAACTACAATGAAAAATATTAAACGTAAAAATAGCATGCTTTTTCCTTATACATTTTCTGAATGGGAATACAAAAATGGAAATACAAAAATTAATTTAATTTTTAAGAAATAAAACAGCGAATGATAAAAAATCTCCTGATAGACAAAACGAAATTTAACCAATTAATGCATAATTTGAGAAAATGCGAATTAATTTCTCTATAAGTCGTCAGCTTTCTTTAAGAAAATCAAACATGAGAGATCTTCGAATAACATTGATCATGTTTAATTTTTACATTTAGTTTAATCACTATAACTTATATGAATTATCTTTAATCTTCAGTAGGAAGAATATATTTTTTATAATAATAATATTAAATTTTATCAAAAATCTCAAATCATCGTATAACACGGTACTTTGAGTACACGATTTTCGTACAACACTGTCACTCTTGTATTTGAAGCCTATAAATTTTTATATGTACAAAATTCCGTGTCAAGCGAGGATTACCTGTAGTTATTAAGAGTAGTTGAATAGTTAAAATAACTAATTTCATGTTTTTTTTTCATTTTCAGTAATCGTATTCGAACTAAAGAGGACTAATTTTGAAGTGCATTTAGTCATTCGGAAAAGTAAATAAAATGGACTTAAATCAGACGAGATTGGAGATTTTACAGTCATCTTTTATTGTAGAGGTATCTTAGACACGGTAACATAACACAAATCATCCAAGAGTTTTTTATTCCTTAAATCCGATGATAGGACACGTTTGAACAAAAAGTCAGTATAAAACCGAATGTTTGCGAATTGAAATTTACACGTCCCTTTATTAAGTTAAAAATAATTTCGATTCGTCAAACAATTTAACCTGAATGATGACTCTGTTCATACATACTTTTCGAATTGTTTGACCTAGGGTATTATAATTTATGGTGTACTTTGATTTATGGTGAATCTTTTGTCAACTAAAAAACAATAAGTTCAATATTTTTCGTTGAATAATTTGAAAACTCAGAGGGCTATCTACAAGATCACAATACCAAAATTGGAAAACATTTAGAAAATTCGGAACATTTATTGAAAAAAGTATTATATCGAATTGCTTCCGTTTTTTGGATCAAATCATAGAATGGAACTTGAAATTTAGCTTGCACAAGTTTATATGGTTTTTGAAATTTGGATTTTCTAATAAGCTACCAAAAATTTCATATGTTTAAATTATTGAAATAAGAGTTACGGTTGAGAAATTACTTCCACAGAACCTCTTGTGCCTTAGTGAATTAATTACATGCGAAATTGCGATAAATATTCAAAAGTCGAATAAGGCCCCAAATTCGTGGAGTTTACCACCTTGCCGCCTGCATAAATTCGCTTCTAATAAAGCCGACGACACGAATAAATCAAATTTCTCTCTAATTAACACACGTTAGACGACAAGTGGAGCTGATTGAACCTTCATCCTCCTCGTCCCCCCTGTTCCAACCCTTTTCCACGAAATGGTTTCAGTCTAGGGGAGCTACTTGTATGTGGCGGAACGACCGAAAGTATGCTGAAAATTTAGAGCACACTTAATTGGTAAGCTCATTTGAGGAACAAAGGTATCTTAACGAACCGCCGCGTTACCACCTGGCGAAAGTTTTCCAACTCCAATGGAAGAGTCTCGTCGAGGAGATGCCGAAGTGGTAGTGGGGCAATTTGAGTAGAATAAAATGTCAGAGCAACCGTAATCAGATTAAAGTTCACCTGGCAGAGCCATCAATTCCGAAAAACTTGAACAATTTATTTGTGCTGATGATGCCGAACTGACTCGAGGTGATTAATATCAAATTGCTGCGGGCGGTCCAGATCCTAAGGCGGTGTAATCGTTATGATAAGAAACTCCTAAAATGCCTTGATGTCTATCTTTGAACATACGTCGAATTATTTACTTAAAGTATAAAATCAAATTTTTGGATCTTTTTCATTAAAAATAAGAAGACAAACGTAATATGAATAATGAAACCTAATTAGAGATTAATCAATCATATGCAAACAGTATATTCTCATATTTCTTCAAAGGTATGCATTAATTAACATAGCATAGATCTATATCATCTTTATTTGCCATAAACACTTACTATATGGAACCATCGTTGCGCGAGTATAACTCTGAAATGGTTGTTTAATTCACTTTTTTATCAAATTTATAGTGCCATATAAAACGCAAGCTTTAAATACGACAGAAATGCTAATTTTCGCCAATTTTCTAAAAATGTGTACTTATTCCTTTGTCAAGCTGTACGAAGACTAATTCGCCTAATTAATTAGCATAAACTCTAAGAATGATAACTTTTATTACTAGCAATTGTTTGAATAGATTAATGTTAAATTGAATTAACAAATGCAAAGTGATTTAAATAAAAGCCAACTAACAAGGGCTATTTAAGGAGATTACGACAAATCCATGCACTCGAGGTGGCCACCAAGGGAATACATATTTATCCTGATTAGATTGATTTATTTGACTCTAAACAAAGAGCAAACTTCGATAAGCTATCCTTTGGGAATAACTTTGGTTTCCGTACACGTGATTGTGGCTATATGTCAATGAGGCCACAGAAAACTAAGCCCAACACCCGAGGCCAGATTTTCCCATGAGCGGTGCTACCAAAAAGATACCTATAGTCTGAATATATATATCGCAGCCCACATATCTGTCTAAACTTCTTCAAACCCAATTTATCTTCCACATATCCGTGATATGATGGGTTTGGCGAAAATATTTGCCCGGCCGACCCCTACCATTATTTTTACGGGTCGACGATAGACTCTTAGTTCTGCCTATTGGCCACAACTGGTGTATGAGAAAGGTTTTACACACGCCCAGGCACCCTATGGCAGAGTTTCCAATTTCAATTGTTATTTTTGTACATTTGATGGTAGAGTGCCGAGATAACCGACAAAAACCTTTTCGGGTATGGGTTTCCGGAGGATTTTGGAATTTTTTAGAAAAGAAAAATTCTGAAATTCTAGATATGAAAAGTATGTTCTGGAAAATTAAGTTCTAATTTGATAGTTATTTGAGTGTAGTCGTCGAAAATACTGTCAAAAAAAAAAAAAAAAATTTATAATTCAAAAAAGAAACAATATCTCTCCCTTTAATCGGAAAACATTTTAAAATGTTCCTGTAGGGCAAGTAGGACACACTTTCGACAAAATTGCGTGTGAACTGGAATTGACATAAAATCAATGGGCCATGACTGCAGGGATTATCTCTGGAGCACGAGAGAGAGCATTGAATTTATGCCCACATTCTGTGAACACTTGTCCCTGGCCTTCACAGTTGGTTAATTCCTTTAGTATAGCCCTCCTTGGAGTTTCATATGGCTGAAAATGTGAAGATATATTTTACCAAAGTCATAATACACACTTTGCTAAAAAATGGTTGAGAAATTTACGACAAATTTAATTTTATAGGCGCTATTATCCCGAGGAGTGCTTATTAAAATGGATGTGCAATTTACTAGAAAATTGAGAGTCTAGGCTGAATGTCGGGCTTAATTTTGAGATTCAAATTTCTATGTCGTTTAATCTGAACAAGTTTTTGGTTTAATTGCAGTTTTTAGTAAGTACTTAAGATTTATGAGTTAGCTTCAAAAAACGTCTGCTAACTTTTTATTTGAACTAAGGCCGGGGTGAATCTAAAAAAATAATTATTGTACAAATATTTATAAATAAAAGATTAATGCAAGCATGAGTACAAATAGAAGATTAAACAAAGAATCTTCTTTCTATCTGAAGTTTAACCATGTCGTTATGAAGTAATAATCGAAAAATTCTTACTTCTCTGATATTTTTGTGAAACTCTTACTCAAAAATTCTATGACAAGATTTTCTTCGACTGATTTACAAATTCCGTCTTCATGTTATCATGCTCGCAAAAATTACTAAGTAATAAATAGGACCCTAACTTATATGCAGGATGCAGTGGATCCACATCTAAACCTGTGACCCAGAGTAAAAATGTTAAGAATATGAATTTTTTCTACATTAATAGAATTTTATTTGTACGTTCTTTAATACGGAAAAATTTCATTAAGAGTAAAATTTTATGTTAAATATTAAAATTAAATTTCGATCAAATATTTGTTAAATTATTTTCTAGCTAGTAATAGCCCAATTTCCTGCGAAAAAAAACCTCTCTGAGCATTTTGTCTACAGAAGACCAATTAAAAGCTAGTGTTGTTTTTTTTTCAGCTCTAAGCTTCTTTTTTGTTAGGTAAGGTGATTGCGATCAAGCGGTCAACCGGCCACATTGAAAGTTTGCCTTAAATATTCTTTTGTTATATCAGAACTTACTGACTGGGACTACATTGACATATTTTTTTATGCCTGCTTAAGGTAAATATTATTTAATCAATCACAAAATGAGCTTAAAAGCGGGAATCGAACCTGCAACCTCTGACTTTCTACATCAGTTGTAGTATCATTGATTCAACGTACTTCTTCGTATTTTACTTGAAAGATATTTTTGAGAAGTAAATTACTATCAAAAATTAATAATTAATTATATTAAGAGCTATATTTGTCCCAATAATTAGAAGATTTGTATTTAATAACAACACAAAATCAAAAATTTTAGCTTTATTCTTGAACTGTACGGCATAAATGTGAATATAATTTCCAATTAATTAAATCAAACTCTGTGAAATTAACTAATTCCATACCTGGAAGTGTTTATCCTTTCTATTAGGTAATAATTCGTTAAACGGTCGTGCGATGAAAGCGAATGAAATTAAAGCAATTTGGAAATTGATTGTCGCGCGGGTACCCGAACTACACGCAGATGAGAAACGGAAACATTAGTTTCAAATAACGAAATTGTTTCGTCTATTAAAAAATTAATTAAACTCGTCCACCACAATCGTGTAACATTTTAATTGCATATAAAAAGCAGGAATTGGGAACCATGCAGTGCAATTAAGCGGCCTATCGATAGCCTCCCATAAACAGGGCCGCTTAATCAATTCAGCGTTTCGCTAGCGAAAAAGGTAAATCACGTAATGAAATCTGCCTGTAATCATTTGTCACGAGCCCATAATCCCCAAATTTTGCTAATGGTAATTAAATTTACTGAAAGCGACACGTGATTAATGGAATCGCATCAAAATCGCAACGCCGCTGCTATGCTCCTTAAAAGGACAAACAAACGAGGGTTTTTAATTCCACGGAAATGGCGGAAACTTTCTGTTTCCTTCCAAGACAGCGGGGATTTACCGAAATTGATAAATTCTCTCGAAGAAAAATGCGAAAGGGCACTTTTAGGGTAAATTCAGTTTTATTTTGCTTCTTGAGATATTGCGTTAAAGTTTCCAGAATTCAAAAACTATAAAACACTTTATTTATATCGATTTTTTGTCGGTGCTAAATTATCTTTTTAAATTGCAAATACATCCTAAGAAAATATTTAAAAAATTGGATTTTAGAATCTCCTGTAGCTTCTTTTTCTTGTTTTATACTTTCTGTTTTTTGTTTTAATTATTTTTAGTTTTTCGTCTTTTTAATCAGACAAACTTTTTTTCCAGTTTTTAATTTAAAAAAAAAATACAAACTACATAAAACTAATAATCCTAAATTTAATCAAGCAATTTAAAATTCTTTTTTAGCACTTGGATTTTGTGTACTTTGTATGTAAAGATTTTCCCAAAAAAGTGCTTTTACATTTTATGTTTCATTTTCTAATTTTTTTTTTTTATATAATTTTTCTTATTTTTATTATTTATCTTTTGTAATTATGTACGTGTTTTTTTATAAAACCCGCAAAAAGCAATTAATATAGTTGATAGTACCGAACCTTCGGCGCGCGAGTTAAACTCAGTCTTGAGTAGGTTGTTACATTTTATTAAATTGATATGCCTTTGCTTGTACCCCTTTTCCTTTAAAAATCGGGATGGTGGATTAAACGATAGAAAAGTCTTAACCTCATGCGGCTTATACACAAATTGCAGCACTCTTTGACTTCATCAGAGCTTGGAAGAAAACAGTGGTTCTAATAAGACGATACAACTTGAAAATTGGCCTTCCAAAAAATGAAGTCGTTGGATGGGATAAACGAATGAGGGTCTATAGTTAACAGGAAATAACGGGAAAGTTCCTCTTCCTGTAAAAACATGCGGATTTCCCAAATTGATAAATTCCTTCCGGGATAAAAAATTCGCAAAGGAATTTTTTTTAGGGCTAAACTCAATTTGGTTTGTTCCCTAAGAAATCTCGTGTCTTTTTTCGAAATCCAAGGCGCTCTAGGCCGGTGCTGCGTGCCGGGCGTGCGTATACCGAAACCGTGTGCTGTTCTCGCACGCAAATTGCTTTCATATGATATGCATAGCAAACGTTTCGCCCGAATATTGTTCCGAAAGCAATTTGCATCAAATTTTTGCACCTCTTTGACTGAAGGGTGTCAGATGACGTGCCTACTTCCCGATGCCTCTATCTCATGGAGGGGTAACCGGACGGCAGGGTGACTCGCCAGGGCTTAAGAACTTCTCAAAGCCTTATGAAATGGTAGAATTGAGTCTTCCAAGACGAGATAAAGTACTGTTTTTTTTTTTTTTTTCTGAGGAATTTACAACATGCCCCGGGACAAAAGTTAAAAAGGTTATTTGCATGCGTCCCTCAGACCCAGTCGGGGAGTTCTTTGAAGTGATAAAATAAATCAAAACGTTATTTTTCTTACATCTGCCCCGGAGGCGAGTGAAATTTCTTATTCCCAACCGTTGCAAACTCCCTTTCTTCCTTTTTGTGGACAGGAGTGCTCGCTCGGAGCTGCCATGTGTGCGCCTCACGCCTTTCGAGGGGTGGCGACGTCTCTTTTTTTTTATTGAACTTTGAGCTCCAGGGCAATCCTTAATTCACCATAAACAGTGCGAACGCCCACCGCACCGCCGCCGTCGCCTGTTTTCCTTTTAGGTGACAGATTACCTTCTTCCCTTCTGCCCTTTTTCTGCCGTGCAAAAACTAACGCCGTCAGATTGGCTTATTTTGATAGCGAAATCGTTTTCGAGATAATATCGCCGTTGCGGCGTCTACACCAGGGCCTCAATTTAGGACAACGAAAATAAAGTCGAGATATTGGGAAGGAAAAATCGGGTTTTTAAGAAAGGCCTTTTCGTTTTGATGTGAACTATGCTGGATAACTTTAAATTGTTTCAGTAACTCGCAGTGCCTTTGAAAAGTTAAACTAAGTACTTTAAGAAACAGAGTGGCGTATTATGGAGAATTTTAAGACCTTCTGTTTTTCCTTGAAGTGATTATAAGGATTTCTTCTTTTTATATATACGCGCCTTGTAATTTAAATCCAAGTAAATATAGTTTCTTATTACTATTGATTTATTTAAATCTTCCATCTACTTATTTACACCACGGAAAAGAAATTAGTAAAAATATGTTTTTATATAATAAAAGAAAATAAAATATTTTTCAGTCTCCAGGTATCTAGGAAGAAATGTATAAACAAATCAAAAATGACAAGAATTTTTCTTTAGAGGAAGACACCGCTGTTCAGTTGTCTATCCTCAGATTTTTTAATCAAAAAATAATTATTTCTTGGAATCGGTTTGATATTCTAAAGACTTTTTCAAGTACGTTTACATTGAATGATGTAAAAGCAAAAATAAAAACAGACAAACAAAATCAAAACAAACAAACAAAATACACATTAAAAAGAAATATGCGGACTAATTGATAATTTCTTGAAGTCAATAGAATAAATCTACACATTTGATATTGTAAAATAGGCCGAAATTGTAAACAAATGTCTAAAATGACCTAATAAAAAATGAAAGAAGGTCTATATACTTTTTTTTTTCGATAAGTCCTTTTACTAAATCACACTAGTCATTCTAATGTCCATTTTTAAAGTGGTTGTTTCAACAGCACTTTATAAATACCCACAAACTTAACGACTGGTAAAAAAAGGGATCTACTTATGGTCGCCAGCATGGCATGTTTTGTATCCCAGGACAAGACACGTACCCTCAAAATTTCTAGCCATTTAAATGTGGCCACCATCAACTTTCCAGACAATCTGCCTTGGGCGAAATGTACATCAATCCATTAAAACTAAAAAGCTGCTTTCTCATTATACGCCATTTTAAAGGGCGAGGTGGATGAAGGTTCCAGTCATTTCAAATACACTTTTCATTGCAATGAGCTCGAAAAGAAAAAATTTATATAAAAAATAAAGAATTATCAAGGCAATACCAGAAGATAGCCAAAGGATATCCTGTGTCTTATCTCTATGCGAAGACCTTCTTCTCAAACGAAAATTTAATGGCTCATAAAGATAAGACACAGCAGTACGTTTTGGCAAGCATAAAGGAGAACCAAAAAAAAAAAAAATAATAAAAAAAGGAGGAATAAAAAGAAAATTTGTCCATCTGAACAATGTTTATTTGTTATTTTTTGAATTTTTGTGAAGTGGAAAAAGGTACCTAAAAGGATATCCTTTTATTCGACGCAATGGATTTCCTCCTCAAAGGATTTTAAGGATTTTCTTTCAAGTGAGTTAATAAGAAAAAAAAATTTTTTTTTTTTCATTCTACTGAAAAGAAACGAGTAAAATACTTCTTATGTCTTTTACTTTTGGTGGACCATCGCTCAAAGCAACTAATTTAGTGTATTTTGGCTGTTGATGTATTATTACGTAGTACTTTTTTTTTTCAAGGTAGTCTTGAATGTTTATATTAATTTATTTCTATTTCTAGAAAATTCTCAGAAACAGACGAAAGAAATTATGGATGATTTTATAAAAGAGTTTTCCGATTGCTTTGAGCTTTTTTTCTTATTTATCCTTTGGAGTTCTTTAATGCACCAACAGATATTTAAAATAAACATGGGCTTCTTAGGACTGTATTGAATAACTTTAGGAATTCAAGGAACCATCTAAATGTATCAGTGGATTTTCGATGCTACAGAAGTCGTAATTGCTGATAGTGGAACAAGAGAAGGTTTTACAACTTTATCGTGTCTGGTTCCCAATGACGTCAGTCGAAGAGTCAGAGAGCACTCTTGATGTATTCGAAATACTTTGCTAAAGAACAGCCCATTGCTTATTGATGGGGGATATGCTAGTAACATTCCTCGCTCAAGTAAGCACCTGATCTGATTTATTTATCTTTAAGATTTAATTATTTAAAGATGAATAGAAATGTACTTTTTTTTGCCAGTAACGTTGAATTTATAACTCTTTCTGATCAAACGTGTGTTCCACAAATTCTATGAAAACTTATTTAACTCAGAATCGTTGTAAACTCGAGTTACGAGTTTTTGTATGTCTTATTTAATTTATTTTATTTAAAAAAAAGGCAACGCTTGTACTAAGGACAGTTGTGAAATTGTACGTATACGAGTGTTTGTTATTTTTTGTATGTCTTTATTAGAGGACTCAACTTTTTCACCGATTCAAAAATTGATAACACATTTCAAGCCCAAATGGGAAAAAAATTGGCGCCCATAAATTTTCAAGCTAAAATGCCCTTGTAGTCCTGTTTTTGATTTTTAAATGGTAATTTTTTTCTTCTAAAAATATAAACAATTCTCTTCAAAGTTGTATTATAAACTTTGAAAAAGTCTTTATTTGTTAAAATTATCCTTAAAACATCTAAACTTCACTTTTGCAATAAAAGTTATTCTGTAATAAAAAAAAAAAACTATTCGGATCGTGAATTGAAAAATTTACACAATTATGATATTGATAAGGATTACTTCCTATGACGAAAAGAAATATCACCTCGAGGATAGGCCGGAGGTGCTAAATCATAGAAAAGCACAAGAGTGCAATCGACCCCTAGGAAAGGTCTGACCATAATAAGCAGTCTGTTGTTGTATGCCCATGGCAGGTCCAAGTGGAGCATCCTGTCATGTTTCTGCTAAATTGGCATCCAGTTAAATCTGTCCTGAATTATTAGTGGGATGCTCGCAAGCAAGAAAAGTCAGGCCGGATCGCCCAGAGCTATTGACTTTCCTTGTGTCGCACCCCCGCGCTCGCTACCCAACTCATTTCCTAAGGCCTAGCTCATTTGACATAGGCCTGATGGCAGCAGGAGCAATATCTGTTCGCAGCCATTTATCATTAAGGCAATTACAAGATATTTATCTCTTCAGGTACAATCAGGTACAGTACATTGGTTCCATATAATGAATCCATAAAGCCAATGCTGGTAATGCTTCTCCATGGAATGCATACTTTTCGTGCTCTACTGAACTCGAAAATGATGTGTTTGGTATTACAGGGGTCTGTAGTGGAGGCCCGGCTGGAGGACTACAGACTAGACTTTGAGCACACCAGCAGTGCTAACCGGGCGCTCTTCTGTGGCATAATGCGGTATAAGCCGGGTCCCCCATATGCCGGATCTGGGGCTCCTCTGCGTTCGGTGCCTGTCTCAGGGGGAAATTGGAATCAATCTAAATAATAAGGCGACATGGATATCAGTTGCAGACGACCTCAAACGTGCTCAAAAGGAGCCTAATACGCTGGATGGCCTGATATTTATAGGTGATGTCACAAAAGGGTAGTCTGTTGCTTACATTCACACATCAGTCGGACACATGATTACTAGAGAGAATGTGGGTTCATTAGGACGCCTCGGGATATATCGGGCGAATTATTTTTAGCGCTTTTCCACTCACAATGGTTTCGTAATTAAAACCGCTAATAAATTGAATTCGATTAGAAGGGTTTATTAATACCCAAGCAGTAATCTTGATTAATCAAAGAAACTCAAGCACAGTTCGATAAGTTTATGATTAATTTCAAAACAATAATTATTGCCTGACAAAATAATTTTTTCAATAACGTTAAAGTTATATTGATTAATTAATTATATCCTGTACTAGGAAGTTCTGAATCCTGAAAAATAATATCCTTATTTCGATTTATTTTAACAAAGAAACCAATTACTAGAAGTTTTTAAGTTATAATTAAACTTGAAATTTAAAAGGCAAGGTATATTCAAATCAAAAATTTAAATCTAATGGGCAATAAAAAACTAAAAATTTGATGTAATGATATAAAATTTTAATTATAAAATAATTCATAAGTTATTACATTTCCATGTTATTTAGGACTGAAAGTAAATGACTACAATGAATTGAAATAAGAGGTATACACGTCGATGGCCAAAAGAAGGTTTTGTTTTTATTCCTCTTATTTTAAATGAATTATCATTTAATTTTCAATTTCAATCAATCATACATAAAATTTCTCTTCATGTTTAACTTTAAATTTAATGTCTGGTTCCTTTAAAATCAAAAAGTCCCTATCCTAATCGAATTTGAGAAAATTCTATAGACATATCTTGCTTAGAGAGTGAAACTTCGACATAACGTTTCTGAACGGCTTGGACCGAAAGCGCGTTATAAGCGGGAAATAAATAATTTACATGTTGAGGTCGGGATCATTAAAAAGGAGCGTAATATACGCGATATCGCTATATCGAAGTTTCACTGTAGTATAATCTGTTTGTGATAAAAATGTAGCAATTTCTTTCCAATTAGAGGGAAGGGCTATAAAAAGAACCGGGCTAGCAAGCAAACAATAGAAAAACATTGATTGTAACAAATTACCAAAAGGAAGCCAAAAATTTGGCAATACCTTCTTAACCTCGGGAAACAGGAAGGTGATGGTTGTTCGCTGTAGTCGGGATATTCCTTTTCCGGCACCCTACCGGTAATGCGTTCACATTTCCGGCGCCGTAATTTTATTTCAAAAGGGTAAGCACTTGTAGAAGTGGCCATTAACTTGAGTGATTAAGCGGCCCTTTTGCGATAATTGCCGTAGAGTACGACTAAATGAATAACCGCAGATAGATCTGGCAATAAAAAGTTAATTAAGGAAAAGGAATAAGTGGGAACAGGAACGGGAATTGGAAACCCATATCTAGGAAACTGGGAACAGCTCGTAATCCAGTCGACTCAAATCGGCGGTGACGGTAAGGTAACTTAATCAAATTCGTATGAATCTGCATAATCTTGAGGCATACGGGCGAGGATAAAGGACATAATACCTGTTGCCGCCTCACGCCGCCGCCGGCTTATCAACAAAAGCCCATATGTGCACCCGGAGATATTAATCCATTGTAAAGCCGAGGAGCCACTTTAGGTTGCTCTTTTCACCAGGAATTTTTCTAAAGAGTCCTGTCGGAGCCCGGTACCGGGAATTAAGTGGCGGAGGAGGAACGAAGCGCAAGTTGCCAGTCTTTTGTTGTTTTAAAGCGCCATTGTAATACCGCCATTCCGTGCGGGCTTTTTGTTAGCCGGAGCTACGATTCACTCACTTAGTGAGCCAGAGTGGCAGAAAATTCATCACGGGAGAAAATGTCGCATACACATGGCTTTAATGCAATGAAATTTGGAATTTTTTGTCCCTCAACAACGGCAAGGAGTATTAGGGAGCAGTAGGGAAAAGTGGGAAAGGGGGGAAAAGGGAAAAACTCTGGTGCTATTGCTAGTAAAGCTTTTTAGTTCCCGAGGGAATGCAAGGATTCTATGCATGCGATTGTGAGTGCACCAGCAAAACCTCCACACATTTTTTTCTTTTTTTTTTGAACGCGATAAAACTCGTATGTTGCATACGCGGAATTATGTCAGTGCGGGGTGCAAAGGACGTTACACCTTAAAATTGCTTCGCTAAGCACATGAGATGCACTTTTAGATTTGATTTGTGCCCGGGAACACTCCATCCAAATCCATTCGACGCTCGTACTGTATTTAGTTCGAATGCCTATGGGAGTCTTTTTTCTAACTAATACAGTCCAGGAGTGATGACTATTTAAATTTAGAAGAGTACCTGCATGCAGCTTTTGAATTGCATGCAATAAACGAAAGACTGAAGAATCCTTAGAATTTTCTTTGTACATCCGCACGTCTGCACAGTCTTTCATTTGTCTGTCTCTGCTTTTTAATTTTTTCTATGCTATAATGAAATTTTTAAAATTGGGTAAAAATAAGTGCTTATTTTAAGCTCGTCATTTGATGCCCTTTATTTTAAATTGTTCTAGATAAATACGCAATAGATCGAAATTTGCTCAGTGATTTCTAAACTTTAAGTTAACAAATAGAAAGTTTCCCTTTACTAAAAATCAAGTAGTTCCTCTGCTCCATAACTTTTTAATGAATTCTGAGAAAACAGACTTTCTGAAAAGTTTAAAAAAATGATGTTTTTCAATAATTGAAATTTCAATCGTATTTAAAAAATAAATCTCTTTAAACTTAATTTTTTAACATCGAACAATTTTGGACCCTCTTCCAAGGAAAAATTGATCTCTCTCTTTATTAGTATCAGACTGATCTAAACTACTTAATAAATGTAATAATAGCAAAAATGAATTAAAAAATAAATTCTGAGCACAGGAAAAAATATTTGCAAACGTGTTAAAAAAAGTATACTTATCTTTTACTAGTAAGATTATTCTTAAATAGACTTAAAGTTCTATTTCCTTTGAAATAGGTCAAAACGTTGCCAATATTTGAGGTGTTATATAAAATGTTGCATATTTTGAACATTTAAAATTATCTTTTTCATTAATCTTAAATGTAATAGAAAAAGTCCTAATATAAGAATTTAAACTATAAACTTATACTAAGTATTAACGACTTTATAATTTAAATACCTTCTACTCTAAAAACTTTAATCTTTTCGTAGTTGGACAACTTACATTAATAATATTTTTTTTTCATTTTATTCAACTATAATTACGAACAAAAATTTAAAGTTTTGTTGGTGGTCTTTGCAATGAATTTCAGTACCCATGATTTAACACAATCTTGGGAAACCCCAACGAATTCTACTCGAAAAAACTATTTAAATTTACTAATAAATTTAAAGTACGTTCACTTTTTATTTAACGATTTAATTTTGCATTTTAAGGAAGAATTACAATTATATTGATTGATTTATTTATTTTGGAAATAAAGTGTAATTTGAACAGATATTTTTTTGAAATGAAAAAATACTGATAAAGCTGTGTATACAAATAATAAAAAAAAAATTTGAAAAACATATTTTATATTTTTACGAATGAATCTCTCAATTACATTTCTTATTTAGTCTCCAAAATTTTTACAAGATTCTAATCTGTAGATCAAACTCTAACTTTAGTCATGAACCCCGAATATTTTAAATGTAAGAGCGAAAAATAATTTTTTTTTTAATTCTTTAGCACAATTTGCTACAGAATTCTGATCTAGTGTACGCTTTTCAGTTCGGCTGTTCCATTTGATTTGCCAAAATGCCTACAGACTGGTGTTACCTTTTGTTAAATTTCTACATGTAATTTTACTAAGTCGAAGAATTCACATTTCGGTAATTTGACTTTGATTGTTTTTTTTTTTCTATTTAATAGGGTCCAAGAAATGGTCAGAAATCAAAACACCAAACCATTAAAATTAATGACGCCTTTATTGTTTTTCCAGTTTAACAATGGGGGAAATATTTCTCATGAATATTGCATTGCCACATTTTAACTCGTTAGTACTATTAATGCACAACGTTAGAAAAGGTTCCTTTTAAAACACAAACACTGGAAATATAAATTTTTAAAAGATTTTTCAACGTAAAAACAAGGAGATCTCTTACATTTGATTCCGAACGGGTAGTACTACATACGGGCGCCGCCACATACCTTAAATTTTTAACAAATCTCAGATTTTCGTGAGTATTCTATGGTTACTTAACGCAATATGATTTTCTTTTTTTCATTTTTATTATTTTTTTTTTGTCTAGATTTATTTACAAAGCAAGCTGCGCTGTTTTTTGTTTTTCTCATATTATTTTTTTTTTTTATCACTTGCGAAAAGTCCACAAAAAGCATCGATAGTGTGATTGTTTAGTTTATTAAAAAATAAAATTTCGAATTTAGTAAAAAACAATGGAATTGTTACAAGTCTTTGATTTAGTTTACATCACCCTTAACAGGACATAGTTATTTATACATTTAGTGGTATTTCCTATAGTTGAAGTTGGAAACAGAGACGCCCTAAGGCGCTCGAATGGTTCACGATAAATTTAGAACACCTTCGTCACCGCCATTCTTAGCTTATTAAATATCTTAAACATTTCAACTGCTATTATACACTTGTTTTTTTTTTTTTTTGTATTCTCTTAAACCTTAGGGAATATGTACAAAGGAGGGCTGACGCACCTTGACTCCGCCCTCCGTTAAATTTTGGTACTGAAGACGATTCTCTATTCAGGGCAGGTTTCATCTTTCTATCCGGCCGGGGAGTAGCAGTCGGTTCGTAAATTGAATGCTAATGAAATTAAAACCGAGCACAAGAAAGACGTGGATTTTTTCAGGTAAGATAAATTTAATGGCTGATTTGACGATGTTGGCACCGGGCATTTTACTGACAATACTGCCCGTGTACACCTTGGTGAAACCTTTTATCCAGTGAGTGATTCGGAACACCAATTGCTCACTACCTGATGCAGCCTTGTTGTGGAATGCTCCAGGTGAATGCCGTACCGGTGGTTGATTCGTTTCACCTGAAAAATATTTACCTGGAATTATTATTAAGGTTGACAAAGTATTTTTTATGAAACATAAATTCTGTT
Source organism: Proctacanthus coquilletti (assembly GCA_001932985.1). Lineage (NCBI taxonomy): Eukaryota > Metazoa > Arthropoda > Insecta > Diptera > Asilidae > Proctacanthus > Proctacanthus coquilletti. The sequence continues at coordinate 1,684,291 of MNCL01000011.1, forward strand.
TTCGCTATACCACGCTAAGAAAAATATCCTTGCAATAGTTTCATACGTAATTGTGTAGTTTAATAAGCGGAAAAATGTAAAAATGCTATGAAATTTTATAGTAACGTCCTGGTTCTAAAGTTTACGATTAAATTGCATTTCAAAGTTGCATTTTTACTAACATAAAATCGTCAACAAATTGAACATTTTTAAAGGCATTGGTTTAAAAATATTTCATAAGGGGTTGTAAATTTTAATAGGAAAATAGAAAAGAATAATTTGAAAATTATTTCATTCCTATATAAAAATTTAATTGAAAGTCTCGAGAATACTGAATTCTTCATAACGCACATTTATGTGTATATAAACTGCTATACGTCTTAATTATTTGCAACATTATTATTATAAATAAAAAGTACCTTCTACTCTACTACTTGGAAATAACAAAGTAAATCTTTCATATTTTGCACACTATTAATAAGAACTTTTTTTAAATAATAAAACATTTATTACTACATCGTTTTGTTTAATTTTTTAAATCATGGTTAAATAATTTGGAAAAAAGTCCATTAAGCTTGCAAGGACAGGAATATTTTTGTTTCTTCTAAACTGAAAGCAGAATAGATACCAAAAAATTGGAGACAACTTAGCGCCTAATGAAATGAAGACTTAATCCAGAGGCTGAAGCTCGTGCTCTTAATTACGTCGGCCGAAATCAAGTCTCCCAATTCGGGCCATTACAAGGGGAAGTCCCGGGGCTAAAATCCTGAAAATAATCAACTTGCTGTACGGGCAGCAGAGCCTACGAAAGCTAGTCCGCGCTGGTTTCGCTAAGTAAATTAATGAGAACGAAATGAGCCTATTGCAACCCCCCCGGATCAATTTATTAATTAAATGAGAATTAAGCCCTAATCGCCGCTGTGATCATCCTGAACACTCTCAAAGCAGGGTTACGATTCCAAACCGAATTCGAAATAGCCGCAGTGCTGGCCCGAAATAAACAATTTCATCGGGTTTTTGTCCAAAATCAAACGAATTCAATTTTGTGCAATTTTCAGACCGATGTGTAATTGGTCCCGCCTTCCCCTTTTCCCGCAGCACGTTTTCAACACGTGTCACAGCCCAACGAAGCGCCTCTTTGGAATATCTCATTAAAGGTTACCACTGCCGTGGTGCAGTTCGTGAACCGACCGGGGCAGTCCCGGAAACAACCCGGCCGCAAAAAGTTTCCGCTAGTCGGACCGCATTAGTCCGCGAATCGGGCAAAACGGCAAGACCGGACGAATTGGGAAACCGGACTGTTTAGTCGCAATTAAAGCCGCAACGTGCACAATGGCACATCCGCGGAATGGTGCGGGTGCAAGGGTGGGTTTGTTTTGCGGGAAGAAAGCCAAAGCCCAGTTCGTACTTACCACCGTCCTTCCATTCCTCCACGCCGTAATCGGGCAACGCGTTCGTTTCGAACTTTCGGTTGGGTCGTTTGCCTGCAACAGATACAAGGAATCGTTCTAATTAGTTAAAGACATTATCCACTTCCAGCTGGTGGAGTTGGAGCAAGGAGCTCTTCGTTCGCGTGCTCCACTTTTTTTTTCACGTTCTTCAAGTCCGGCCGGACGTTCGTCCTGAGCCATGATAGGGATGAATCGACACTATCAAAGTACAAACATCGATAATAGCAGTGGCCTGACGGAATAGCACCATTATCTTCTCATATCAATTCAAAACACATCACACCTTTGACTATTTTATTTTAATATCGAGAATTAAAATTTCTTACTTTAGCGATAATCGCGGGTATTTTCGTCAGATATTAAAAAATTCTATGGTAAAAAATGGCAGTAGTATGAAATAATTCAACCTTTAATAAAATGGAGCAATAACATTACCTTTTTTAATGATTGAAATCTTACACGAAATAGACGACTTAATTGGATTTTTTAATTAATCAGAAATTATCAAAATCAGTTTCTATTTTGATTTTATATTTCAGTAGGAAGAGTTTGATGCAAGACTGTTTTTGATGGGATCGTAAGAAAAATGCCTGTTCAAATAAAAATGAATTTTAATTTGGTTGTCAATCAAAGAAAAAAGGAAAAAAAAAAAACATAAATCATCAAATGAAATTTAATCCTTATTAAAGAATGTTAAGGAATTTTTAAGTGATGTTGTCAACAAAGTTTTAATCATAATCTGCCGAAAATGGTCCAGAATTCGCTGCTTTGTGTAATTAATTGATTATTATGGGTAATTAAATTGGTCAAGTATTCATTTCAAAGCCCTTTGTTTAATTTTTGGTGTACAAAGGAGCATTAATTAGATAACAGAGTTTTGTTTTGCAGTTTTTTTAATGTCCCAGCTGTTTTTTTTTTCTTTAATCAAATTTAAATACCTTAAGAAGATCGAACGCCAAAATTTATAAAACAATCTTACGAGTTTTTCATTTTTCATTCTACAAGTTTTATGACTGCTTAAAAAAATGTCGAAGATGAAAAATTTTTTCTTGAAATGAAACAAAATCTTAATTTCAAACTGCAACTTTATGTTTTAATATTTAAGATTTAATTTTTGTGTGATTGATGAATTTAATTGTACTCAAAGGAAATCCTTGTTCAACCTTGAAAAAAAGGTCTTTAAGGTCTTAAAAGAATTTAATGCTATTTCGCAAAGGTAAATATGTTTCGAATATTTTTTCCTTAGTAATCTCAGCAAGTAACCAGCCTAAATTTAGTACTATACTTTTAATCGTGTGTGCCCTATGTCAGTATTAATCTTCCTTGAGACTTTAAAGGCAACAATATATTTTGAAACTTGAATATATTGCTTTTCTTAAAAGCCTTATGACCCAAAATATTCACTATATATTTAAAGCACTATTACGTAAATTTTGAAAAGCATTTTTCACCAACACCTGGTCTACTTAATAACGTCAAATTTCCAAAACTTTTCTTTAAATCCACCTTTAATAATCCAAAATGTTTTTTTAATAACTCAATGATTATATCATTTTTTCCAAAATTTTACAACAAAAATTTCGTAAAATTCCTTCATGCTCCTAGTTCTTTTGATTTTTTTAAAAATTCATAATTTTTTTATCACTTCGCAGGTAACTTATTAAAGCTAAAAATTCGGGACAAGAGTATTGAACCACTAATTCATCCAAATTATCTCAAACTTTCATAAGGTTAATTCAAAAACGTAGATAAACGTAGATGTAAATCCAAAATCTCAGGATTAGGTGCCGGAACTTTGCATCAAGTTGTGTAAGTATCGACTGTTAAAACTTATCGATTCATCCCTAGCGAACAAAAGCGAACGAACTGGAGGATGCATTAAAGTGCATCAGGGGCTAGTTAAGCTCGAATTCAAGGATAAGGCGGGCGCGTGGTGGACTGGGCTAAATGGTTCTTCAATTGCGGATAAACGTGCTCTACTATACGTACCTAAGCTGCGATTGTACATGGTAATTTCCGACATAACGGCCGTCGTTGGCGCAAGGATTTCTGAAACAAGAGGTCCAACGTTTATGAAATAAAATTAATAAATTTTTCCAGCGCTTAATTTCGCCATATACGACGCCATTCTGGGCAAGGAGCCGGTTTGAAAGAAGGACTAGGAAAAGCAGGAACACTTACCGTCCAGTTTTATGACGCCATCAGTTTCGCCCAACGAGTTCTTGGCCACACAGCGGTAGGAGCCGAAATCCGATGGTCCCACGTTGCGAATTTTTAATTTCATGTACTTGCTGTATCCGTTCGTCGTGGATGTCGTCTCGAATTTGTCACCAGCTCGGGAAGTGTCTGAAAGTTAATGAGAATTACCACTTAGATAGGCCATCATCCTTTTTACTGGCACTTCGCTCCAAAATCGGACACTTCAGGGGTGAATTTTCCAACAATGCAGGGGCAAGGGTCTCTAGCTAAATGGTTATTGAGGGATTGGGTCCATTGGCGTTTGTTTTTAAAGGATACGGAAGGTACTTAGAAGTGTTAATAGCGTTTTAGCAAATATTTTTAAAATTAACTCTTAAAATTACTCCTGAGTTAATTCTAAAGCACGATATCTAGTTATTTATAGCGAAGAAAATTACCAAAGTGGCTAAGTTTTGGCTCTTCAGACTGAATTGAGTTACATTATGCATTATATAAAATATTTGATTATTTCTCAAATTTTTTGACCATTAATTCAAAAAAAAAACAAAAATTTGATTTGATCATTTCTCAAAACGAAAAGAATAAAAAATCATACGATCACCTAAACAAAAATTGAAAATTCCACATTTGCCTAAAATTATTCTCCTGTTTGGTCTACTGAAACGAGTAAAAAAAAAAGACATCGTAGATTTTATTTTTATTATATTTTTTTTAATTACTTTTATATTGTGATAGATAAAATTGTACAATTAAACCACTATTAATTTTCTAGAGAAAAATTTGAAGTTTTTCATATTCTCGTTGTAAAAACTGAATAAAATTCGGATTGGTGATTTTAAGGATCGCCAGCTTTAATACTCTTCCATATTCATCTTATGCTCCCTCTTAAATTCGAGGAACGGAGCATCCGTAAACACTCAAATAATTTATGAGTTCAGCTACCATTTGCATATCTTACATATTTATTTCTTGTCTCATTGAAACTGCGCGGTATTCAATATCACATTTCGTTTTTTCCTACCCATCACTGACTTATTTTTATAGGGGGAAAAATCGGGATTCCATCAAATGCGGAGGTAAATCCCCCATGGGCAAAATATTTTTTTGCTCGTTCTCCATACAAACGAACCAATATCACCCACTCCAGGAAGATAATAGCCTCAGGTTTTTTGCTCATATGAGCCCACGTATCTCGTCCTTGAGATCTTGGGACTCTCGTCGAGCAAAAGAATGTAACATGGCATGTCGTTTGTTTGAACACACGATGCCACCCACCCTTTCCATGACCAACAGTTAAAATAAAACCCTATAACTTTGTCTTCAACTGGATAAACAAAACGAAAGGAAAAAAAAAAAATTCTTGAGAGTGATTTATGATTTTTTAATTACTCAACGTCGGAATTTATAATTAAATCCCCGGTCAGGTATTCGAGCCATTTTCTTGTTCCATGTTTTCAACCCCCAGATCCAGAGGAGTTCGTCGTCAACTTTCATTGTGCGAAATAGCGCGAAATACGCTAATAAAGGTGGACGTCTAAACGATACATCGGGTCTGTGTTCGTAAATCAAGGGGAAATCTGTAATTTTTATAGCTCATAGCAATTTGTTATACCCCAGTTTAATGGGACCTACATAAATTATCATAAAAAAATAACGTCTGAGAACGCGAACATTAAGGAGTTTAATGATAGCATAAATGGCAAACTTCTGAAATATTTCCGGCCATGCGTGTCTTAAGTTCTGCACTCCGGTTATATGTGCGCCTTTAGAATCCTTAGACTAACTTTCTTAATTGACGAATAAATACTCAGTAAAAAAAAAAAATAAATAAATAAATAAAATCCTTGTATATAAAATGAATACTTTTCTTCCTCAGATAGAAGCAACAACTTTTATGCTATTTCTAATAGCACTTTTGAGGAAACGAATTCCATTCGAGAGAATGTTCCAATTTTTATAAGGACACGGTTAGGAGACTTCTAGGACATTACGAGCAGTCATAAAGTGACACGCAAACTGATGCACCAAAATATTGGACGTTTGTTCTTTTGTCTGTGACTATTGATAAAACAATCCTTCAGAAGGAGGAAGAGGAGGAGGATAAGGAGGTTCATTGTGGGTATGAGTACGTAATACTGGCAAACTTCCGTGAGTTTGACAAAATATAAACCTACGCAGTTGTACCGCACTGAGCCCGTCACTAGACACGTGCGAGCCCACCCACCGACATCCTACCGAAAAGGTACACAACCCACACTGTAAATAAATAGGGTTCGTTTGTTAGTGGATCGTAAGATGACGATGGTTCATTTATCACCACAAATGTAAACCGAATAAATCTTAATAATCAATTTAAAGAAAGCTCCATCGTGTCAGGGCGGCACATAAAGACGTTCGTGAGACTGGTTGCATGCTAATTCTAATGCTATTACATACATGTGCAGCGAGGAACAGCCGGGGTAGATTTAATAAAAATGCCAAAGTGGCGGGGGATGGGTGTAGAACGTGTTCCTAGCCAATGCATGATAAGGCCCAAAATCATAGACGTGTACCGTGTTTTCCTCACGGGGCTACCAAGGCTCTATTACAAATGGAATAGGCTGTCGTTTGTAATTTGTTTACTTCTATGTAAGCTCACGTACGTGATAGAAATCTATCTAAAAATGTACCGTTATGATTGCAAAACACACTTTGTTCAAGGGAGGGGATTTTCAATTTGTCCATAACTTTGATTAATTTAACCATGCCATCTATGGAAGGGGCATATTAAAAAATTCCACGTTTGTATGCTTTTAGTCGCGTTTTTATGCTCATCACAATTATAACTTTGTCGGCTGTTGGATTTTCTATTTTTTTTTTTCTAGTTTTCTAGTTTTTACTTATGGATTTATATTCTGATTGCTTTCATCAGATTTGATTTTATGTTTTTTTTTTGTTCTTATCGGAAAATTGCTTCATTCGATTTTAATTTGTTTTCACTTCTCTACAACTGCTGGTCTTAGTGAACAATTTTATAAATGCAATTTTACAATTCTTAAACAAAATATGATCAGGATGAGTACAGAATTAATTGCAATATATCGATAAGTTTTTTTGAAATACAAATTTTATACATATAAATGCTTTCTTCAAACATACTGAAAATCTTTATGCAAATTTGGAGCTATGTACCTTGATATTAATTAATTGAAAGTATATTTTTAATTGAATATCTAGAAAGAAGAAAGGATTAAAGCTTTTCCGATTATACAAACTAAATTATAAGAAAATAACGAGTGAAATTTGATGGACAGGATGTTGTAGTAGTATTACAATAAATGATCCAAGCTTTTATTAAATAATTACGATCGTATATCTTTGTCTATCTTTAAAACCGGCTTAAATTAAAAAAAAAATCTGGAAAATATAGAAAATGGTGGCGTGTTGAATTTTTCTATTTATTTTGTAATTTTTCAATCACTTTAGAAGACATCAATTTTAATAAATATTTTTCGGCGTGGTTCGCATTCAGAGCATAGCGACATGTTTGCTAAAGCCACACTAAAAGTTTTGATTAATTGAATGCGATATCGGTGTAACAAAATTTAGAAAAAAGAGTGGTTTTGAGATAAAAATGTTATGCTTTTCTCATAATGAACTGCAAGATTTCAAAATGATAGTACGTAGAATAGATTTGTGTGTTTGGAATCCAATTTTACGTAAGTCCATACTGAATCATCTAGAAATTATTTTAGCCTGAAAGCCGAAAAGCGCAAGCCTACGTAGAAAAAATATGCTTCATTCTTGCTAACAATTTTCGAAAGAATATCCTTAATATCCGTTTTTTTTAATTTTAGGTGGTGTACCTTAGGAGTTTATTATCGAATTATCGATTATGCTTATTCTACTGAAAGGTAAAATGTGTAGAATCCAGGTCAAGATACAAACAAAACCTAAAGCCTCTGAGTTGGTAAACCTACATGCTACTAAAAGACTTTTCGAAAGAGCATTCCTTTATTTTAAATAAACAATGGTAAACCTCCGATAACGTCATACCTAGCGAGAGAGTTTCTCAATTAAACAACATATAAATTCCATTTGGATGACGATTACATAAAACACATTTGCAAAAACCTAAAGCATGCTCATTCGAAATGTCCAACTGCAGAATTTAATTGAAGATAGCCGTGTTCAAGCAATTACACTTGGCTACAATACTGAACAAAATCGGTAGCATTTCCCTCCGATTATGTGACCCGAATACCTTGTGGCCATGGTAGAGATTTCCCTTTGTATTATCTCGTTAGTTGATAGCCGCTGTTTATAGGTTATCGTTGTAGCCATCGTAGCCACCATCATCCTTAAATTTCGAGGGAACCAGTCTCGACCCAGGCTTTTGTGCGCTCAACAGATATTTTTGCTAGCCGATATAATTTATAACAACAGTCGGATATTCCATTTCGATAGAATGCACTTTGCCAGTATTCTGACCACTATCGAGGTTGGCCCACTTTTGAGCCCTCCTCCACTAATAGCGTTGTTAGAGTTCCCAAAATTACCAAACTCGTAACCCTTCTGAACGATAAGCACTAGATACCTAGGATTTGGCTTGTTTTTGTGCATTCTGCTGTTTTACAGGTAATCTCCAACTTTGACCGAGTGTCTACTTTAAAACGCTTTAGGGTTTAAATTTTAATTTAAATCCTTCCAATTCTTCTAGTCAATCATAATCAAATTCTTCTATAGTAATGGTTTTTAAATTTATTTTATTTTTAAAACTGACGATGTTTTTATTAAATTCTACTATCAAAAGATTTATTATCATCAAAAGGTTATTGAAAATAGCGTTTAATATGAAATAAGTCATTGACCTCAAATAGGAGCCTGTTCATTACATTTCCTATCCTAGACGGGATTCTGACAAGCCCATTAAAATTTCAGGTGACAAACAAGAGCGCCATTGTTTCATCTAACTTAAAGCCTCAAAGGGATGTCGAAGAATCACCGCCGGCAGAATGGAGATACCAGTCCCCTGTTATACAGCCCGACGACGTCCTTCAAATCAAATCGGAGAGGACATCAAACGGTGGCGACCACAACACTAGCAAATTCCCTGAGAGCCACTACATTGTGACGAGCAGTTGGACAATAATCAGGAGCAATATTGTTCCACACCCCCGCCCAAATTGTGCCATTATTCGAAACATCACGATGGACAATTCGGCTTTGATTGCAGGAGTGCGGGGAACCAAAATTAAATCACACAGTCTTAGCCCAGGGGTCACTTACCAGATATAATCATATCACCGCGCTCCGTGGTCCAGTAATTAATGGAGGCCGGGTAAGCCTCCGTGTGGCACTCGAGAGTCACATCTTGGCCGATGTAGGCGCCCTCCAGCTGATTGGGTATTGATAGCATGGGTGGGACTGCAAATTTGATTTTACAGTATTGATTAAATATTACCGGATCGGGGGGACGAGGACTGTGTGCGAAAAGCACACAATCGGTTGAGACCCCCCCTCGGGATATTTACGTACATTGCACCCGCAAGTGGACACGTTTGCTGATCGAAGGAGGAACCCCGTTCGAGGCCACGCACAGGTACGCCGCCATATGCAGTCTGCTGACCTTCGTGATGTGCAGGATTTCACCATCCACGACGTTCACTGTAATAAACAGGTAAGATGGTAAATGTGCCTTTCGCTTAAGCCTATTGTAGCATTCTCTCCAGGTTAAAAATAAGGTAATGATTACACTGGCCAACAGGGTTTTTGATATAAAAGTAATCTACGTACATACATACACATCGTCAATTTTTTCACCTTCTACTTTAATTTTCCATATACATCATTTTAAAAAGTAATATATTTAAATCCTAGCTTTTTTTTTGGTACAATTAGGAAAATCCTATTGTCCAAAAATCACAAGCTTTGCTAGAGTGTGGGAGTAGTAGTAGTAAAGATCAATTCATGGGTCTGTAAAATGTTAGAATTTGTTGACCAGCGTTATATGTCACCATTTTGAAAAATAATTATAAACTAATCAAATACGAGAAAATCTTAAGAGGTTTTCTACTTCGGCAAGTTTTAAAAGAATCTTTTAATGCATGTAAGAAAGGAAATAGTAGAAAGTAGTGTAGTACAAGGAAATCATTGTTTCTTAAGATTATTAAAGTTTCTTCGTTTTATTTTAGCATTTTTTTTATATTTTATAAGCAATTACGAAAAATATTTTTCCTTTCAACATGCAGGGGAGAAAAACTATTTTAATTATTTATAATTACGTAATTGATAATTAAAATTCACGAGACTTTTACAATTTGCACTTAATCATTAATGATATTTTTTGTTTTCTTAATTTTACTGTAAAAAGAGGAAAAATATTTAATTAAAAACAAATTTTATGAAAATTTCTTCTCGAAAACATTTTTCAACTGTAGGATTGTTTGAGAGACATTGAAATATTTCATAAATAATTTACATCAAAAAGTTATACGCATAATTAAACTTATAAGAGTCGACAAAAATATTTAAAATATTTTTTTTTTTGGGTTAAATTTATTTATGAAATTACAACTGAAAGGCACTTGCATGTGAAAACTGCTACTCGATACGAAATTCTTTACAGCATATTTCAATTGTGTTAAAATGTATAATTACTCAATTCGATGATGCTTGATCTTCGTCGCATATTAACACTGCAACAGGTTAAAAATTAAAGGTGAAAATAATGGGGTTCCCTTGTTGCGTGTTTTTTCTTCTTTTTTTTTTTTTTTTTTTTTTTAAATAGCAGCAGGATCAGTGTGTCAAGGGTAAAAGTAATAAAATTGCTCGTAACCCTTGTGACTCTTTTAAATACCCCAAATAACCCAGGGACTGTTCTTTTGAAGTGGACCTACCATTTTCGCCACCAATGGACATCTCCTCACCATCCTCGCGCCGCCACATCACATAGGGCTCGGGATACCCACGTGCTTTACACATTAAAGTAACATTGGTACCCTCTCGTACGACCATGTCGTTGCTCGTCACGCCCTCGATTATCATCGGTGGGACTAGATAACGAAATTATCCGAGCTTGAGTTATTGAAGGTCTCCGGCTACGACGGCAAAACTTTTGTTTACATTACCTACAACCTGAAGGTATCCCTTCCTAGACCTCATCGGATCCGTATTTATCTGGCACATGTACCAGCCCCGGTCCGATTCCTCGACTTCCTTTATATGGAGGTACCACGAACGGTGGTCGTTGTATGATAGACTAATCCTCGGATTTTGCGTTATCACATTGTGGTGTATCGAAAGTATTGTCTGTGTGTCCACTCGCACCCACGCAACCTGAAACAGAAGAGATATATTTATTTATTTATTTTTTTTTTGTTATTAAATTACACTTAGTATTTCGGGTTTTCGATACCAATGTTTTTAGGATTTGTGGACAGGGAGAGGGCGGGTTTGACTGGAAGTTTATCGAAATCGCTTTTGTACGGATTTACCGTGAAAATGTTCCTAAGTATCGTCGTTACAATTGAGCGGAAACCCCACCTTGTTGCTGGTGCTTTTGATTAAAATCGATGAAGAGATTTATGTTGGAATGGATCATCTAACTCAATTTAAGGCAATGGTATATTAATTTAATTTTTTTATGGGATATATTGATAACAGGTTGTTATTCTATTAACTTAAAATCAGATTTTTCTAAATAGTAAATTAATTTTAATAAGAAATTTGGAAAAAATTTAAGCAGATAAATTTCAATCTATAAATTTCAACGAAAAAGTTATTTTCTGCCATTTCCAAAATCTGGGTCATTGTGTGCTGGTGGCATATTAAATTTTCTCGCTAAACTGAATATTAATATTAAATTATTTCCGTCTGATTAAACAAATTAGCAATACATTGCAAAACAATTGAAAACAAATCCCTCAAAGCGTATAATGAGATTTTTGCTTAAAAAGTGATATTGTTGTAGAAAAACATCCTTTTTTAGTCATGCGTAATATAAAATAAGTTTAAAATTAAGAATACTGCTCTGCTATTTTGCCAGTAATAAAATCGTATTTATAAATTTTAATTTAGAATAATAAAACTTTAAATCGAATCTTAAATTTGTTATAAAATACCCATAAGCTAAAAAAAAGTCTAAAACATTTTCTGTTTTAAAACGAAATCTGCCGAAAATGTTTACTCAACAGAATCTTTTTTTTTATATTATTTATTAAAAATAAATTTTAAGCTTTCATAGACAGTTTAATAAAATAAGAACAAAAACTCCAAAAGAGTTATCATTGCTAATTTGAATTGAATTTTTATTTAATTCAAGAACTTTGCTCTGGTTAATCTGAATTGAATTTTATTTTAAATATTTCTGACTTCTGCTGGTTACTGGGAACAATTTGTAGAAAGCAATAGCAGAACAGGGGATTTTACTTATGATTTCATACAGAATACCCGGTAGGTGCTAAAAAAAAAAAAGATTTCTAATTTTGTTCCATGATTTAAGAGAAATATTTTTAAAAATAGCCTGAAACCAAAATAACCCTTTGTACTAATGTTTCTTACTTTGTTTTATCTAAAAAGTACTTCCAGTGATGAAAGCATTCGGGGTATTTGCAAACCTTTAAACCTTTCCATTTTAATCTTATTCTTTTAAAAGGAAATAAAATCTTGTTACTTTTAAAATCCTTAAAAGGGTTTCATATATATTTTTTGTTATTTTCTCCACCGCAACAATTCTTTTATTTAAAAATTCTTACGGGCTGTTTTCCTTGTAAGTTATTTTTCATCTAAACTGATAGTTACCTACATCTTTTATACTATAGTAAGTCTAAATACCGATTGAAACGAATTATATTCCATCAATTCTAATTAAATTTTATGTTATAGTTTCAGAATTTCTAAAATTAATCTTAAAATCCTCTCCTAGATTAGTCATACATCTTTTATTAAAGCGTCTGGTAGATTTGATTTGGTAGATGGATTTGGTATGTTAAGTTGTTACAGCTCTATTTATAAAGTACTCAATCAATTTATACATGCAATTTCATGAATCGTTAAAGAATTCTTTCAACATTGCATTGCTAAAATGGGATTACCATTTGCAAATTTATGAAATATGATATTATGCATTTATGCACATATCGAATCGAACCGAAAACTCTGAATTATACGACGAGGGCTCCACTGTTCTAGCTCAAGGGCAAATTCTAAAAACATAGACCAACTGGTAACGTGTAAAGTTAACTATTAAGTGAGATTTCCTTACGAAATAACTAGGAGACCCAGAAACCCCTTTTGACCGATATTTTCAATAGCGCCAGCATTAAAATTGGTAGCACTGAAAATCCCAGTAGAATCCGCACCGAACATACTCAACATGAGTATGGAACTTATACATGTCCAAAATGAAAATGAATATGTCATGTTTCCCAGGACAATAAATATTTCGAATTACCTTGTATCCCTTCAAGTTTTCAACAACACAGGCAAGCAATGCATCCCTCCCGACGGACACTGTTACATTCGGGATTGGCTCTGCAAATCTGGGCATCCCAGCATCTGTAAAATAAATCTATCAGGACTCCCTGGCTTTTACATGATAATTTACCTCGAAACTCATTACCATTACTTCCTTCCGAGGGGGTTTGTGGATCCTGCACCTTGAGCTGCTTCCCTGGAAGAAAAATGCGAGAACAAAAATTACTACAACTGGTGAAGAAGGCTAATGTGCCGGGGCAAGGGGCTCAATTTATGAGAGAGGATATGCTAGGACATCAAGGTTGCAAAAAAATCGCTATACAACTCTCTGACGGGAACATATGGCCAAATTAAAATGCATTTCCCATTTCTGGCGGATTAAAAGTGTTTTGTTCATCTAAATTGCATGTCGCATGTGCCGCAAACATCCGTGAACATCGGCAAACATCAGCGAACACATCGCCGTATGGCCAAGTCATTTTTGGGGGGCCTATACGCGGTTGCTAGACGGCCGCCCTAAGGATGTGGTCTATTTGTCTGTCCTCCAGTGCTTTTTCTTCGTCTTTTTACCCCCCCATTCCCCGATTCGTAGTTCTTCTTTAGCGCTGATGGTGAAATTATGCTAACGATGTGTTCCCTGTGAATTTTTTCTCATTTTAACCAGCCATTTCGTTTCTGGCCAAAGAATTAATTTCTGGAAGCGCAGCAAAATCCCGTCCTCCACCCACGAATTCTAAACCTACATCGGGATTATGCGATGACTTCATATCCTCCCCTCCTTTTTCTGCTTATCCTCCTTCACCATTTCGGGCACTCACAAATTTGAGTGATTTTATCGCCGTACAGAAGGTCCTGAAGGTGCAGACTGGGATGCCTTTTTTTTTAGGTCATTTCGTTGGTACGGGCGGGTTTAAAAAGAAAATTCGTTTCGTCTGCCGCATGATCCTAACCCCCGTGGTCTCCTTAATTGCACGTCAGCGGGCATCTAAAATGCATATGTGATAACTTCGCGCATAAATCTGATGTGCCCTGGGAAAATGTATTTCCTCCATTGAAGAATTTCCCGCAAGGATATCTCTGCTTACTTTTCTGCGCTTTTGAGTAGCATAAATCGAGGAAAATTATTCACATGGGCGAGCACCCTGTCGTTTTCAGCACACGTTGTCCCCAAACCCTTGCCCTGCTCCCGACAAAATAAGTTGCCACTTCGGATGAATTACGCATATAAGGAACGTGTCGGTACTGCCAGCGAACTGGTGCTAGCTTTTCCACCTTTGCTGCTAGCATATACGTTGTATTTTATAGATGTGCGAAAATCGCGCCTCATATGGGTCCTTTGGTGCTCCTTTCACTTCCAGTCATGTGAACAGGAGTCAAATTTCATATGTGACGCTGACACCGTGGATCCAATGGCATACGTAGCTGGAGTCCGTGGACCACGTTTGTTTTACTGGATTACGGTTCGTCACACTCGTCTGGGTGACTCAGGACGTTATTTGGCAAACTTAACACTTCGTTTATTATGCGCAGACCAGTCTCCAGGGGCAAGTAGAAATATTAGGCTCACTTAGTTTTTGGAATATACTGAAGAGAATTTATTTTATATTACCTACCAAGTTAGACAAGGAAAATACATAAAAGAAACCATTTAAAAATAGTACTGAAATTTTCGAATTAAATTCAAATTATTTTTCCGAGTGAGAGGAGTGCATTTTTTGAGGAAAATTATATTTCGAAAATTTGAATAAATCTACATTTAGCGATTTTTGTCAAAGATGCTATTTTACGTAATAATCAACTACTCTTAGTGAATCTATACGATTTTTAAATTAATTGTAATTATACTTTTCGTCTAGTAACTGCTTCCATTTTTCCTTTTAAGAAAGTGCTGAAAAGTCCTTATCCAACGCTTGTTATAGGTTTTTTTTTTCAAATAATACAAAAATTAAAGTTGTACACCGCTTGTAAGATAAATTGGTTCTATTTTGTACTTTAATGAATGATTTTATTTTATTTCGGTAAAATATCCAAAGAAAAAAGTCATCCTTAACGTCCTACACTTCGATTAAACTTGAGTAAATGCCTGTTGTGGTGGGAGAGGTATAAAAATCTTGTATACTATTGTTACGAGAATATTCTCCAAAAATGTTTATTGTCATCAGTATATAATAAAAACATATTTTACTATTGACATGTAAAAGAATCCTAAAAATTATTTATTTTACAAGCCTTTTAATGTGCTTCATAAAAATCATCGATGAAAAAGAACATGATCGCCAATTAAGAGGAACGCAAAGAAGTGCAATAATAGTTCGAGGGACGACGGCATTGGTACTAAAATACCCTTTTTTTTTATGTTAGTGCAGTAAAATTAGCATTTGCACGTTTCTCGTCAGTAAAGGGGTGTGTCTACCGCTCCGTCGGAGGAGTGCCAGCAAATATTGACTGCACTTTAAATGCAGCTGAGGTCACCAAATTCTTCAAGTTCATTAAACGTCGAGCACAGTTGGGACCATAAACAGGGACCAGTTCCCTTCGGTGGGGCCGTTCCGAGGGGGAGGGAATATTGTTATCTGATCAAAAGGGGCAATCAAGAGAGAGGACTTTTCGCTGACCCATAAGCATTCCACTGCCGAACTTCCAAACGTGTCCTGAATAATTTATTTGGCCAACTGAAAGCTTTCCAACTAAAACAAGGCACAGGGTGGTGCTGAGGTACAGCGAACACAAGAGGCTGAAATATTGGCGTGACTTCGTCAAACAGGGGTAAAAAGCCCCCCCACCCCCCCAAAAAAGAAGGAATGTTAAACGGCGAACTGCGGTCGCAATTCATCATCGATAATTTGCAATCAAAATAAATAGCGAAAAGGAATCAAAAATTTGCCGCGGTGTGGTCCCACCGAGTCCCACCAACTCCCCAGTTTTATCCCTTAAGGTGCTTTCACGAGATTGTCGTCTGTGCCGGGTTCACTCCTTTGTTTTATGTGCTCATGACGGAAGGAATAAAGACTTCCAACGGGCGGGAATCAAGAGATACCCTTCCAGATCTTCTTTCACGACGAGTCGTGAGGATTTCAGGTGTTTACCTGAAGAATACTGTCGACCTGACAACGACGAGATGATGTGCGTGGCATGGTTTGTATTTTCCAATTTTTCTGTTTGATGCTCTTCACCAGTTCAGGACCATCTGCGAAGGGTGGGAATACTTCTATCATCTCGGCTTTCCGAAACATCCTTTCTAGAGAATGGAGAAAAAAAAAACCGAGGGATACAAAATGAAACGGAAAAATAAAGGCCAACATTGCCATGGTGTGTTTGTACACCGGCAACCGGCTCTGATAAAACAATCGCCCTAAGCTTCAGGGGTACTCGAGGGAAAAGGACAAGGCAGCATCGAGATGGGAGCCACAAAAAGGAAACATTTCTTGAGCTCATACATATCAAAGAAATGGATGAAGATAATCGTGCACCAAGAAAAGTATAGCAGGAGCACAAATATGGGAATATGGATACGGAAGGGCAGAGGCATAAAGTGAGGTCCCTACTTTCGTTCGGGGGCATCCTCGTCCTCAGGGGATAATTTCACAATTGCTTGAGCTCGCACCCTAACGTCATATATTTATGAGTTTATCCTAGTTCTGGTAGTCGTCGTCGTCGAAGAGTTTCTCTGGCTGTTCCAGCAGGAAATTGGTACCGGGATCGGGATACTCCCAGGCAGAAATACCACCTCCTACGTGCCAGTACCTACACCTTATTGTAGACCTGCGAAATCTAATGCTCTGGCAAGCATTAACAAATTCAATTGAAAACTGAAAGGTATCAGCGGCAGATAGAAAATCGCATAAAATTTAATACACCGTGGGCGGGAGTGGATTCCACATTCTGTTTATCTCTCATTGTGGGAGTAATGGCATCTGCTTATACCTTCGACGTGTAAACAGATCCTTTGAAATTTTGTTCATCCGCATACGATAAGTGAAGTATCTGGACAGTGAGTGCCGGACTCGAGTATGCATCAACAAACCAAATTTTAATTTCTCTTTCCATTCAAAACGTCTATTGAGAAAAGTCTTTGAACCGAATTGGAAGTAAATAAGACTCTTTTGTCCTTGTGGGATTTGGTTAAGTGATTTATTCATTACAATTCTATAGGATTTATTGATCGATATTAATTACGAAATTTTCTTCTTCTAAAACACATAAGGATTTACATATATACCCCATATAATCCCTTAATAAACTTTTCTCAATGATTAAACGTTATATTAGTACAAATTACTAATTCATTAATGCATTCTCAAATTGTAATCATAAAAGTTAAAACTGCTCTCCTAATTTTGAACGGTTTTATAGACTTAGTACTTGTTCTAGACACATTATACTACTCTTTTTCTGAACGCAGTCTTGCGTAAAATGCTATTATTGTTGAAGTGGAAATTTTATTTAAAAGGCTTAATTTCAAAAATTAAATTCAAAATCGTTAATACTCCATGATAAGGATTTAAAAGGATTATTAGAAATACTTTGTTTGTGGTAGGAAAATTTCGTTTCAACAAAGTGAAAAGGCAAAAGGTTCTACACTTCGTTTATCTTCCATTGTAGGAGTAATGCCATCTTCAAATATATAACACCAGTTCCTTTGGGATTCAGCTCCACTGGATCCGGGTGGGTGTAGTATGTGGGTAGTTAGCCGAGACCTGAAAAGAATTGTGCTATTTCAGTGGGAATGATTGCATAGCTATAGTTGGCTCAATTCGTTTGGCCCTATAGCCGGAACTCATTCCGGGTAATTCTTTTATTTTAGCAAACACCAAGACTGGGAGCCATTCTGTTTAACTGCAGAAGGACTAAAGGGCTGCTCGCTGCCACTGCGATTGTTTATTTAAGGGTGAAGATGTTAAATAGTCCCTTGTTCGGGTGCTTCATAGAATTAACGCTTACCGGGAAAACCGCATTACATTAACCAGTGGTAGAAGGCACCAGAAGAAGAAGTAGCAGTAACAGAATTAGGATGAAAGAAGAATCCGGCATTGCTCCCACATTCCCCTAGGAGCTCTTTGGTCGTACGGCAGAGCCATTAACTCCATTGTTATATCCTCTGCCGCTTTGCAGCCAGAACCAGGGCTCAGGTCTATAGCACTCATGTTTTATACGGGCAACCGCCAAATCCCTGAAGACTTTTGGCCACCTTTTTCTTATAAAATTTTCCACCTCCAACGTGCTACTGGTGTCGTAACGATTGCTGTGCCAGAATGTGCTCAGGAGTCGGTTGGATAAACCTCGCAGGACTCTACTTCAGCCGTGATCCTGCCATGAGGTGGCCGCCCGCTTCTTTATGAATTCTTTATTAAACGTATGCAGCACCAGCAGCAGCAGATGTAGCAAGTTTAAATTAAGAGAATGTGGCCGGAAAGCTCTAATTAAAATATTTCAGCATCAGCGGCCAGGTCGGGATCATAATTCTGATTAAATTGCTATCCTCAGGCTGAAGATGAATAATTCCCCCAGGAAGTAGTTCTTCCCGGTGCGGCACACAGCATACTCATTCTCCTGCGAAATGGCCAACTACAGGTGTGAGACCACCTTATTCTCCAATCTAAGACCTCCATCCTACAGGACCCTGATATTGTATGCAGTTAATTTAGAAGTTTTGCTATAAATATTTGCGATGGCCCGGCTACTGCACTTCTTTGAAAATTATGCATAAGCCAAGGATACCAAGGAGGAAATTCCTTGCCGGAATTCGCACGTTTACGACGTCCCTATGCAAGACCTATTCCAAGATATTAAAAGGGCTAAATTAAGACAGGTGTAACGTTGGGAAGTAGCTAAATGGAGAAAATTGGAGGTTTCCTGAAAACTTTTCGGGATGCTTACTTTCAGGCAATTGCAGCTTATAACAAACCTTCGTATACACCGATACCAAAATGTAGGTAACAACTCCCCCTTTTCATCCTACTGAAGGGAGTAGTGAGTACTGCTTGACGGGAGAACCCGCACAAATTACGACAATTTCTGTTCTACTACTTGGAAGAAAGTTAGCCGGAACCTTTGCTTTCTACTCTAATATTCTATTGGTCTCGGAAATTGTCGAGTAATGCAGGCGGGAAGTGTTCACGTAATTTTGTTAGTGAGCGAACTTCGTATTGAGTTACACACTTAAGTGCTATTGCTAGGCGAATGCAAATTCTGAGACCGCCAAGCTTTCTAACTTCTTAACCAACATTTGCTTTTCCTGTGGGAAAATTGTTTAGTTTTCTGGATTTCTTATACATATTTATAAATTTCAATATATCAACCAAAGGGAAACTTAAACAATTTAAATTCGAATGAGAACTTTGGGATTTCTCTTTAGAGTTTCTATTAAAATTCACCAAAGTGTTAAACATTTCCTAATTCTTATTAGAAGTTAGCATTTTTTGGACAAATAAAAACAAGTATTTGTATGAATATTTTACTATAAACCAGTAAAGTGTTCGTTTTACTGAGATTAATAAAAAGTAACTTATGTTTATTCAGAAGAGTATAACAACTTTTAATTCTAAACCATTTGAATGAAAACTTTATTTTATATTTAATATAATTACGTTCAATTCTGGTGTACTACAAGGGGGTCATTTGGGTCCTTTTCTTTTCATTCTGCTATGATCATTTAGTTTTGTTGTTGGATGTGTTGTATGAAGATTTTGAACTCTACAATTGGATTAGTTCTTAAACTAATTACACATTTTTGATTTTACTAGATTTGCTTAAAAACTAAATGTGAATTAGAATGAAACAAACTGATCCTTGGATAAGACCATTAAGTATAGAATTAAGCCGGAATATTACCTTTAACGATTCCATTGTTATTGATAATGTCCTATAAAATGCCCAGTTATATATAAATATATGTATGTAGTAATTTTCAAGAGAAAAAAAAATATATTGTTGATTTTAATTGGTAACTAAGCTTTCAAGAAATTTCTTACAGAAATTTTACACTAAATAATTAAAGAGTAATCACTTGAAAATGTTTTGCTTGCTTTTTTTTAAATTAAATTCTTTTATATTAGAGGGAAAATTATAGTTATGGAGGTTTAATTAAAATTTTAAAATATGCATGTATTACCAGTTGATTTTCAGATGCCTTCTGGCGATCCGAAAATAAATACAAATATAATTTAATAATCGAATTTTTTTCGAGTCACAGCTCTAGAAATTTATGTTTAATAACACTTACTCCATAAAAACCTATAGAATGGCTTTCGAAAAAGCATTACCTTCCCGACATCGTAGCTAAGCTTAAATTATAGGTGATAAAAAGTGATATTTATGACTCCCCATAGAAATGTGGCAGTTTTGACCAACAAAAAGGAGACTCCATCGAAAAGTACAATAAAATAAAGTGTTATCTACGACTTCTAAATCAACAGCAAATGGCACGAAAAATAGCGAAAACGTTTATCTATTGGAAAATTTTGAGTTGTACGAAAATGGTTTATAAATGAAATGGAACCGTGCAATTCGCCACCACGGAAGGCACATGCCACACAAAACATCCCGAAAAGAGTCGGTTCATGAGTCTATGAATTCGGCCGGGGGAGGATGGGACAAAACTTCTGTTCCCGACGTTCCCATAGAATTTGTGATTGGGGACGCTTTAAGCATAAATTAAAGGGCGCATTTAAACGATAAACGGAAAATAAAAGGAAATGAAATGAAACAAAATCAACACGGGACTGTGCATGCGATGACCCGGTTACAGGAATCAATCAATAATTGAGCGCGATAGTCGCGCACCTCGATTGCAGCAATCGCGAAATAAAAAGGGAATAAAAACGGAATAGGGGGACAAAAATAGAAGCACGAGGAATAAGTTGGAATAGAAAAAAGCAAAAAAAAAACTAAAATGATTATTTACAGTAAAAAAGTTTCGTGAAACTTTCAAGTTTTCCATAGTGCCTTTATGTCTCCTGAAGTTCCTCTGGGAACTTGTTATGGCGCGCGAATGTGTACACGGTGAATGTTCTTGGCTTTTCAGAAAACAAAAGACTTTCTTTTCGTCGAAAAATTGCTTTAGGTAATTAATTGTATGTCTAGTTACCGTTTTATCCCGGCTAATTATTAACATCACGGGAAAGTGTAATCTTCCAGGTGTATTATATAGAGGCTGGTGCTTATTAAAATTACCGGGCATAGCCGTGGACAAGGGAATTGGGACATATACCCATAAGAGAAAGAACCATATAAAGGAAATGTTAACCATTTGAGAAGGTTGGCACACTTTGGTGCAACTTGAAAACTTCGCGTTTTGTTAATAATAAAAGTGTTCAGTTATTACACGACAGCACGCGGCGTGTAATTAACCAGTCCACTTTGGAACAGTAATCTGGATTATTAAAGAGCATACGAGCATGGGAGCATTATGGGGTAACAAATTAATAAAAGTCCACACGATCCCTCAAAGTGGCAAAGGTTAATCAAATTATGCTCATGTTCCGCACTCCGCCGGTAACTAGAATTTTTAGCTTTTAGTAGGTTGTTAGTTGTGGTGATGTTAAAAAAATATCAATGGTTCACTTATTTCTTTGCGTGTCCGTTATGTTAATTTAAAGAGCCGGTGAAAAAGTGTGTGAAAGGTATTTTTTCAGGATTACAGCGCTTTAGCTAACCTTCTTTTCAGTGAAGGATTTTAAGAAAGTGCTTACAGAAAATTAGGTACACGCGATGACGGTGGCAGAACTAATTCTAGGATTATTCCATAGACCACACTAATCAAAATTAATCTTTTAATTCTGTAAAAGTGCAGCCAAAAATTTTAGAAAATATTTTCATGAAAAATTCCTTGTAATTGATTGTCCTTCGCCATTTTGAAAAAACATTGTGCAGGGAAATCTGGAAAAAACTAAGACTATTGGTGATAAGGAAAGTTTAAATTGACCAAAAATTAATGGCATCGCATTATCTACAACAGTTCTTTAATATAAAAAAAATTTAATTCGCACTTCATAATCTTATGGCATTTTGTTAAATCTTATGATTTTTTTAATTGTTCTAATTTTATTTTCAAAGCGTATCAATTCTAAAGAGAATTTTCGTTAGCAAATGAATAAGACGTTTTTTTTTCAAATTCTGAGTTTAAATTTTATCAAGTATGAGTCGGAAATGTGATTTGAGTGGTCTGTACTTGAAATTAAATAGAATCTGCATAAGTATACCTTTATAATACTAAAAATTTGTACACCAATTGACGTCTTAATACAACTAACAAGAAATAATGACTACACTACTGTTTCATTTTTTATAATCGATTTGAATGGCTATTGAAAACATGTGCATCTAAACCACTTTTTACGCGAATTAGGATATGAAAAGTAATTATTTTTACGCGATTTTTATTTACCTCAACGCGACTTAATTAAACTAAATTCAACGTTAGGAAAAAATTCGTAAGTTAAGAAAAATTTTAAAAATAGAAATGCATTTTCGTTTCAACCAATCTTCACTGTTTTTTTTTATGGAGTCAGAAGTGCCTTTTACGCGAATTATACTTGTGCGTATTTTTTTTAGGAACGTATATATCGCGTAAAAGGAGGTTTAGGTGTACTTACACTTTGCCCTTTTAATTTTGCAATTTTATTTTTCATATTTTTAAGTTCACCAAAATTCAATTCATAATCTGATTGATTGAATTCACCAATATTTCTATAAGTTTAACAAATTTTTAACCATGAAATTCAATATGCCTCACATTCGTGATACTAACGAGATATGGCTATTTATATGAAACTTTGTTCGATGTACGCATTCCACCAAAATAATATTGATTTTAATTATGCAGAGATAGTCTGCAGGGGAAAGAATCTCTACATAGAGAAGTGGAAACTAGTTTATGGTTTGTGCGCTGGGAATCATTACCATCGGCGTCAATTACCTACTGCCGCTGAATAACTTAATCAATTTGCGAAAATTAATTTCACGCTAGAATTCCGTGTTTGAATTATTAAAAATTCAGCCTGGATGCATCCGTCTCATTGAATTGTAGAATAACTTTAAAATGCACAAAACTCGGGAACATTCACAGCATGGAGAGCGTATTTGAATCAAAAAAAAAAAAATTGCGGCATGTTGGTGTCGTGTCGAGAACAATCCTAATCAACTATTCTACCTGCATTTAGCAATATTTAGAAAGAAGCGAAATTAGGTGAAAATATCGAGGACAATTAAATAAATTGTAAGCCTTATATGCGATTCTCGTTAGATTCTTTCACCGATAGTTTACCTGTTCGAAACTCCATGGTTGGGATCCTCCATCAGGCGCCTAATCCGTCTAAACCACATGCAATCCCTCAAATTCCGGCTTTCATGGGAAAATGAATTTTTCGCGAGCAAAGACTCGAAGCAACCATAAAAGAAATTTAAAACTTTATTGAGAGCACTTTCTGGCAAAGTTTCAAGTTGAACCAAGTCATTGCGGGAAAGTGGTAGTGGGGGGCCATAGGACCAGGAAACGGGCCGTAGAAAACAAAACCGGGACAGAAACTAGTCCATTAACTTGTACAGCAACAACAAAAAAAAAAAAAAAAACAGTGGAAATCAATTCACTTAAAAATTTCAACAAGTTTTTATTCGATTGCCAGGCGAAATTGGTTGCAGATTTTATCCATGCCACAGTGTGGTCGAAGTTTTGAGATTCTGGGTGAACTCAAGGCGCCCTATTTGAAATCAATTCCGATTTCTGGCTATAACTTAGCACTTGCATTCCAAATTCCAATTTTGGTGGGTGTCCCCATCCCGGAAGATCACCTCCTCTCGAATCTTCTCGTCTTGAATCTTAAATCTAAATTTGAAAAAAGAAACAAGGTGACCCCGCCACCATCGGTCTTCTGCGTAAATACTTTTTTCCTATTAACCCGCTCCTCTAGAGGTGCTCCAAGGAACAGGACGAAATCTGATAACCTCGGGGAAAAACTCCCCGAAATGGGAAAATATTTCCCAAGAATACTTGAGCCATAGTACTGCGGTCGGGAAGCACCGGTACGAGAGATAAATCCTGTTAAAGGTTCTTTTTCTACGAAATTGGAGTAATAACATTGTACCTGCTTAAAAGGGGTTTAAAACTTTTAAAAGGAACCGCCGCAAGCAATTTAAAGTCGATGGAATATTTACACGCTTCGTGCGGGTATCAACTCAATATCCTTCTTGATGGTTTCTGGAGCTCTGGGAATTTACAGGGATGAAATCAGTGGCCCTGGAAAATTAAAACCCATTCTACACGACTGTAATGTATCCGCGTTTACAGCGTGAAAGTGATCAAAATTTGAATTGCGCTTTTTTTTTTGTGTTGTACGCGTGGGAAATTTGAAAATCCGATGGTTTAGATGCAAAAAAAATTTTTGATTACAAAATATTTGAGTCAATATGGACAAATGCTCTTTAGAATTTGATTTTAATTGCTAAATATGCAACAAAACAATTATTTGCTATTTTAATTAAATGCAAAATTCATTTTTAGATATATTTAATTCTTTTCTTCAATGTTATAAAACTAAAAATAAAATCGCGATATTCTTAAACGCTTTTTAATATTAATCACCTTTCCAATAAACAGTTTTACTAATGTTTTACTGGTATCACGTTCTTTCTGATTGCCGTAAAGTAATTCACCCACGCGTATGCTATTGTAATAAAAGCGTCTCGAGTTGAATAATTTACACAAGGCTGGATCGAGAAGGCGAAGCAATAGACGCTTTGTGGGTCTTAATGTCCAACTATAAACTCTTATGGGAAAGTTGCCGGGAAAACTTCGTTAAATCCTACACACCCCCACTACCTTGCTTTACCATCTAATTAAGGGCGTATGTCCGGTTGTATTTTTTCTTTAATTACAAAGGGAACCCTCTTCTGTCGGGGATTCTGTTACGAATGCCAATCATGCCCGAAATAAACGTGGAGTTGGCCATTTCACCGATGCTGTACCCCATTGATATCGAAAACGTAAAATTTCCGCCAAGAGTAAACATACGTGCGCACGAAAGGAGCCTACTGTTTTCTTTTTCGGTGAGGGTAGTCGGTAAGATTCTTAGCCGACTGGCTAAAGCTCCAGGCACACTGTCAATCAACTTTCATTAAGGAGATAAAAATCTCGTGACTCATTAACTATGAATGTGTATGGAAAAGCCAATTTGCCTCCTCCTGGGCTGAACGTGGGATTTAATATTCTTATAGAGGGTGTCGGGACGCCCGCCAGTGCCGCTAACCGGGCGGAAGAAAGGATCGCAGCATGGGTCTAAATATTTGGTCAAGGCACATTTTGTCTTACAAGTTACGGATACTAAGGCTAAGGGCTCCAAGGGAGAAATACACCCGTAACAAACACGAGTTGCTGGGCAAATAGAGTTATCACGGAAGGTGCAAGGGTGGGCCGGTGGACCCACACACAAGAAATTAGCCTTCTGGGTAGAGCAGATGGACGTTAGGACATCATAAATATGAGCAGCAACAGTAGACCCGTCAGATTGGGAAAGTTATTTACCCCCTGGGTGGCGTACCTTCCGGAAGTTTAAGGGGCACACTTGAAGTACCTTACCTGCCTTTGAATACCTTTGCTACCTGCACTGCATGCCTACCTCTTGACTAAGTTCATTACGACGGTGAGATAGAAATTGTTGTTGGCGTATGGTGGCGTTGGGAAGGGACCAGACCCGACAGTCCTTGTTTAATTCCTATTCTAGCTTGCTTTGTTGTGGTCTAAATATTTTTATTCGGATGCACAAGGGCAAAGGCGTGGCCAACGTTCACAGGTGTCGGAGTGTGTGCTTCTAAAGGATCTGCTTTCATAACTGAAGTTGTGTTTAATTATACGTCAGTGTTTTGTGAACAGCGGGCGGAAGGATGTTCGGAAATTCATACAAAACGAATAATTACAGCGACAGACATTTTGGTGCCGGCTTGTGGTTAAAATTTGAAACGCAATTTACTTGGAATTGTAATAAATGAAGTAAATTATTTGGGATAAACTGATATTTGTATATAATCGAATTTTTGTATATTGGCACAAGAGACATACAGAACAAAAATCAGTATAGACAATTTTAGATACATGTACTTTCACAATAGAGGTCAACATCTAATTAAGAAAAAAAACGTAGTCTTTTGCTTTGGATTTGATTTTTTCCTAAACAAGCGCACAAAATCGGGTACAGGGTATACTCCTGTAAGTTGTAAAAAGATTTATAATTTTCAATTATAGTCACAAATTGAAGAAGAAAAACACATAGAACTTTGATATCCATCAGATTGGATTGTTTTTCTTTCAATCTAGTACTATTATAAAAATATTAGACTGCTATAGACTAATTTATTTATTTTAAAAAGCTCCTCTTACAATAAACACAATCGAAATATGAGTATTACTATTAAAATTTGAAAAAGGTTAGTAAATTCTTACGTATCCAGATCCAGTCTACTATTTCTGGACTTTTATTTTGTAATCAATTTTCTTAACTTTTATTTATCATCCGATTATTTTAAATTATTAATCAAAATAAATGAACAATCTAGGAGGCAATTTATTAACTATTTTTAAACATTTACTATTTTCAAAGAAGTATCGTCCCTTTTTTTTGATATGGCAAAGTAGTAACCGTTTATTTTATAGTGTGTAAAATTCAGACTGCGTTTTTAAAAATGATAATCTTCAAATTTCTTTAAAATTATTCGATCTGTTAAGAAGCTTCAAGCCTTCAAAAATTTTTCGCTCGATGCGGAAAAAGGTGTCACCTTTTTTCATAATTGATTTCTTAGTAATTTTTTTGAAGTGTTTGATTCTCACTAAAGTTTAAAATAAAACCTTCAAGGCTTTAGAGGAAGCATTTGAAAGTAGAACTAATAAAAAGGTTTGCTAAGGGAAGAGAAACATTGAATTTTAGCAACCATGGCACCACCTTGTATAATACTTTGCTTTCCCTTATTGTTATTTGAAATCCTTATTTTAATATTAAATTAGAAAATACGTACTTAATTATTCAATCAAATCGTCAAGGGACTACATTACTTTCAATTGCTCTTTAGGAATTGCAATCGAAAGCAATCCCATAGAATTTCAAGAAGGAAGACCTTTCAAACCATTCTAAATCTTTCCGGCCCTCAATAAAGCCCATAGAATTAGCTGAGGACGTTGGAGGACTCCCACTTAATCAAATTATCCGCTAAACAGTACAATCGAATTGTTATATCCTTTTTCAATTAAGTTCCCGCCAGCTGTTACTGTGAAGGTCATTAAAAATATCAACGAAATCAATTAAGTCGCCCACACCGGACTAAATTGGGACAAACGCCAGTGGCAAGGTTCCGCGTACCCTTTTGCCAACAAGGAAAAAAAGAAGGGCGAACGAACCTATACAGAGTGAAAATTAAAGTCAAAATAAAATCAGAATGCTGGATGCTGGATTACGACCCTCCGCTCCGACGCATTGTAGAAGATAGCCCCTGTGCCGCACCGCCAGAATCCAGGAATAAACCAAAAATTAATATTTGGCTGTTGTATCTGCTGGCGGTGCTCTTTTTCATCAGAAAAGGGTTCCCTGGCCTTTCCGGTTTTCTTACATATTTCATTGGCGCACCAATCGAATGGGAGTTGGAAATTAAGGATAACGATGCTCCCCCGGCTCCACCAGAAGAACAACAGGAAGCTGGGTGTTGGTTCGAATCTCCCCCGGGCCAGGGAGAATTTTCTTTTTTTTTTTTTTAGCTCCCGGTCCTAAAAGATTCATGCAAGGGATCCTGGGCACCCTAATTGATTCCGGCAAAAAGTTACCCAATATAGCCCTGTGGGGTACCCCGTAGGTATAAGTAGTCTAATTAAAAATCAACAAAGCAACCACCCAGTGGGTGTCGCTTTAAGCGGATACAAAAGACTGATGTCTCGATTCCAGAAGGCTTCGTCCTAGCGATCGAGGATAGATTTTATGGTTTGAGCGGCAATTGATAGATTTTTGTGGTCACATGGGAACCCTACGGAATTCCGTGAGTCAGCCCACTTCGATGTATCACTCTCGAAATGGTAGCTGCTCGTTCAGACATCTAACGATGATCATTAAAAGGCGATTAATTGGCCTTTTATTGCCGCCCAACGAGAGTTATGGAGTCAACCGAACCGTGCACCCATGACGAATATTGGGTTTGAACCCGGGAGCCCGGAATGACGGTGCTTTAACCCCCAATTTTGGTACGACGCTCCGTTTGGCGCTGAGTAATCGCCCTTCCCTTGGGTGCGTGTTAAATATACGTGAATTTTTATTTTCAGAGTTTGTTTACCTAATTTAGTTCTATTGGCTGTCTAGTCCTAAATTATGCTATGAACAGGAGGCTCTGTGACAGGGGCTGTAAGTAAAATGATTCACCTTGAACTGAGGTGCCACCCTTAGAACCTGCGGCAACCCCTGAGAGTCCTAGTTCTCCGGATTATCCACAAAATTGACTTTGTATGAGTATCTGATATAAATAACGCTAATAGGGTAAATTATAGGCCATGCCATCCGCCAGCCTGAAATATGAGTGAACATTCGAGCGGATACAGGGTGAGCTTAATGCCACCGGCAAACTTTCCGTCGGAGCGCATTTTTGAGAGGACGTGAAATGTTGATTTTTCGTCTTTTATGGGATTTAATTCAAAAATAAACACATCAAAAGATTTTCTGGTTTTTGCTACCCCCTTTGGAGCCACCGGGCACAGACCGGGTACCCATAGCCGATGATTTAGGGCCCTCACTAATTCAGCCGCTGGTTGAAATATCTACTTGGTGTCTGGCGTTTCTCGTGATTTATATTGAGGGAGTTTGCTTTTGTACGCCTTTATACCAGAATTGCAATAAAATTAGCTGCCGAATTTTGAAGCGCTCCAGAATTACGCCCGGGTGGTTTTTAGAGAAGGGTTCGTCGTATCATGTGCACTGTCCGTTCCAGGATACTCTCATATTGGGCTACTCTTTTTGTTATGTTTTATGAATGCACGGAATGCACCTGGCAACCGGCAAATAAAATAAATGCAATAAATTAATATTTTGTAGTTGTTGGGTTTTTTGGAAAATCAATTGAGTTGAATAATACGAAAACAAAGCGATAAACATGGTCCAATTCTAGCTTTTTTTTCGTTTAAACTTTAAAATAAAATTTAATAAACTAATTAATTTTCCTTTAGAAATACCCTTAAGTTTGTTTTCCATAACACGAAAATTAAATTTAAAAAAAAAAAAATAGGTAAAAATGCCGAGCATTGAAATTGTTTAAATAGTGCAGATATTTTGAAAATTTTTACATAGAATTTTATTTGAAAATTCATGAATAATACAAATTTTAGTATTTTATTTATACTGCGAATAAAAACTATATTTTAATTTTTTATTTTTACGTATAGGACTTTTAATAACGAAACTATAATTGAATTTTATAAACTAAGTGCATGCAAAAATATTCCACTTTTTAAAAATAATATTATTGGCTTTGCAGTATGATTTTCCCATATAAAAAAAATATTTCGAATATAAAAGCATGCAGCGTGAACAGTTTAGAATCTATAGAAAATTTTAATAGACAGACTTCTTCCTCCATTTTCTGTAAAGGACACAAAGATCCCTGCAAAAATAAAACTATAGCGATTTTTAATTGCAGGTCTGTCGGCAATCGATATCAGACAGAGTTCACTTTTTCAACATTCATATCATTTATAGAATTGGTTTATACGCTTCCGTTCATTGCAAATGGAGTTTTATGCGACTGTTGCAATAAAAAGAATGTATTTTATGAATTCTGCGAAGAGGTGTGCCACGAATTCACACCAAATATAGCACGAAAGTTCGCCATATTGAGCCATATCGATTACACTGTCGGGAAGTGCTAATTGTGGTAGTCAGCGATCGGAAAAGTTAAGTAACTTAATGTCGATATTCATTACTCTTTAAAAGGCCACTTTAATTACCTTAAGGGTGAAATGGGCTTGTTCCAGTTCAATTATTGCGAGAATTCATCAAGAACGCAGCTTTCAATTTGTGGTAAGGCTGTTATTAAAGGTTCTTTGGTAGCTAAATCAATTTACTTGCTGACAATGTGTTACATGTGAACTGGAATAAAAAATTTAATTTTCAATGAAAACCTACTTCAAAGTTTCAATTTGAATTAACTTTATCGACTTTGTAGTCAATAATCATGAAAAATGTCGTATAATTTTTTTTTTTAATTAAATAGAGGAATAGTGCGAGTATCTGAAACAAAGTAATGAATTTTTATTGAAAAAACAAGAATAAATCAATACTTACTTTAGTCACTTTAATCACTTTAATTAAAGTTTAGTTTTATGTACATGAGCGGTTGTAAGCCTTTAAAGAAATAGGCTCTTATATGCAATCAGTTAAATGCTGAGAAAGTTAAACTCATGTTTTTTTTCGAAAGTTTCTACTTAATCTTTGAATTTACTTTTTTAGTTCATGCTAAACCCTTTCGGTGCTAAAGAGTCAACAATCTTAGCGCTAAATTAACGTATATACGCGTCTATAGCACCAAAGGATTAAAAATAATTATAGGCATAGTAAACACAGGCAATAGCACACATGCTCCGACCCTACAGAACTCTTCTGTACTGACCTACGCCGTACCCAAAGGGTTGATATCAAAATTTTATAATAATTTTAGAATAGAAGATAATTATTTATTCATAAAAGCCAAACAAAGTCATCATTGTTTTGAATTTAACTATTTTTTTTCTCTTTAAAAATTGGTCATTGTCTTCTTAAACTTTATGATATTAGTTCAAATATAAAATTTATAATACTCATTTTCAAATTTTCCCACAATAGTCCAGGAAAACTCAGTTTGTGGCAGAGTAGAAGATATTTTCACAAGCGATCTAAATTCAAATGATAAAGAAATATTAAAATACTACCCTTAAGCGATTCAGGAAATTAAAATTGATTTAAACTAAAATTAAGGTAATAATCCTATATGTACCCTTAAAAACTTTAGAAAGTTATATTTAAAATAATTTTCAGAGAATGGCTCTTAAATTTTTGACCAAACTTCAATTTTCATTTGTTTCCCCCGGAAAAGGTTTTCCCACCGAATAGTTTTCCCAGTTTTAGATAGTTTATATGTGGAGAATTTCTCATCATTAGCAATAGCGTACCGTGGGAGTAGAATCCGCTTCCAATCTCGGCATTTATGTCATATGCTCTATGTTTGAAGTGCTTCTGGCATTAATTCTGATTTCCTTCGTTTTCAATGGGTTTGAAATCATACCAACTGGGTTACTGTCCCACGAGACAGTTTGCCAGAGTTATATGGCTATAGCTTTGGGGCAACATATGCAGTCATGGTCCTCTAATCGGGGTCACGTACTAGTTCTGTTAATTTTCTTTGTTTGCTCTCCGGCTGGTAACGTCTAGAAACGATGTAGGATGTCACTTAACTGAATCTAGACGGTTGCGGGATTCGAGGTTTGCACTGTGCAATTATACCCAATTCGATGAAATCCGTAAGAACATATTTTATAGGAGAAATATTTGGGGAAAATTGAGTGCATTCATCGATTTTATTTATAGCTCCATTAATAATTTCCCAAAGATCTTCGAGGTGAGAATTCGTATCAAGGGCGTAAGTTTCTATTCAAATATGCAGGAAAGTGGTTACTTTAGTTTATTTTAATGCTTTAGATCTATCATTTTTAGAACTATAAGAGATTAAGCTTGCATTTACTCAGAATTGGAGATTAGGATTGAGTTCAGTCATATCAAGAGATTATATTCACATTAAAACTTGGAGCTGGACCTGGACTTGGACTTGGTTATTGGTCCAGATTTAATACTGTAACAACCCAAAAGGTCTCGCGACATTTTTTTCTTTTGCAGATTATGGTATAGATGTTATTGCATTTACTCTAGACTATATTTATGGAAATCCTTTTGGAGAAAATCGCTATAAAAATACTGTCGGTTGTTATGGGCCGCTTATTAAAAACGCTACAGTTTTATCATTTTTGCAAATATTACATTAATTTCCTATGAACATATTTTCCTTTAATCCTATTCAAAATTATACCGTGAAAAATTTAATATCTTAATGCTTAAAATTGACAAAATATTCAATAAAATTAATTGTGCAATTAAAATGACTACTCAGTTTATTCCAAAAATACGTCTATACACATTAAATTGGATTTTTATGTCTACAATTTCAATCACAACAGATCATATATCAAATTGATGTTTTTGCATTAAAGTAATTACATGATCGCTAGTATCGATATTGTCATATAAAATTGTAATGAAAATATTTAAAATACGATCCATACAAATTTTAATTACAAGTTCAAAAGAGTTTATTTGCAACTGAAAAAAAAAAAACATTTTTTCTTTAAATTTAACCTGCTTTCGAGGAAATTCTTTTCGGTTTTCACATTTATAGTTCAAAAATCATATTTTTATTAATTATTTCCATTTATACTTGCGCATTCTTAATTTTTTTTTTTAATTACAAGGAAGCTTTAAGAAATTTAAAGATGGAGATGTAAGTAAATTAAAAAATTGTAAAAAATTTACTAAGTGATTCGAAATTAATAAAATATGAATATTTTAGTGTAGTATTTTTCATGAAAAACCTTTAATTAATGTCTAGAAATTAGTCTTAGCACAAGACTAGGGTAGAATCAAATGTGGAAGTTTTTTTTTTTCATAGAAATTCTATAGATTACGAGCTGTTACTGAATCCATATTGCACCTTTTAATATTTAATAATAAATTGGTCGTGAACGAAGGGTAATATCCATATTTTTTCAAAAAGTTTTTCGCAAATTATGAGGAATATTTTAAATATAATTTATTTTCGAAAAATTTTCTATAAAGCAACATTTTTAAAATATTCACTTTTAGATGTTTTTCAAGATTTTTTATTTTGATCCAAAAGAAATTTATTTTAATATTTGCATTATTATTTCGCTCTATACATCAGAAGACCTGATTAATTATAGCAACGTAAAAATAATTTTATTTTCTTCACTTTGAAGACCTATAACCTATGCAAGACAAATTGAATAGTATTGTAGACTTACACAAGATCGGCTTGAGTAACACATAACTCAGTCTGGTGCTGGAAGGATCAACCGCACGAATAAATCTCCTATGCCTGCAAGGCCCAAGCTCTTAATTTATTTGGACCATTTAGCCAACTCGAGTAATAAAAGCAACCGGGCTGGAATTAAACAGATTTCAGAAGGCCTAGGGCATCAGAATTAGGGGGAATCAGTACGGCAGCAGTCCCGACACTCGGCAATTCTTAAAACTTAAACTAAGCCGATTTGGGACTCAGCTGCAGCTCCAGCGGAGCGCGGCTATGCAGTGCCATCAAAGGCAGCAACTGCAACTGGGAATCGTAAAGAGAGTTGCTCCTCTGACGATTATGTTTTCTAATTTACACAATTTCATGTCAAACGCTAGCAGGGAATTTTGTTTTTTTTATTTTTTTCAATATAATTAAATTGAAATAGCTTGAAATTACATTTCAACTGGGACGAAGCCACGTCTCTGTGCACTCGCGCGCAATTCTGGAATACAATAGCAGTCTCTAGTGTGCACGTGAATCTATTTGCAAAGGTGTTGTGTGGCTGCAGTTTTGTCCTACTGAATCTCTTAGATGTGAAAAATTATTTTCGCTGCATCATTGCAATGTAAAAAAAAAAAAGAAAAAATTCCATGCTCATGCATACTTACACCTGTATGCGGCGTTTCACTCTTAGTAGACAGGTAACACAGGTGAGAATATACGCTCAGGTCAAATACCCCAAAAAGTTTTCTGCAAATGCCGGTGAAAAGACTCCTCTGTGCCTTTTTTATCCTTCTGCGCGCACTCTTCTCTTAGCGAAATTTTCTTTAGTGCAGCAGCACACGAGAATACCCAGGTCAGGTATTCCAGGTATTCCTCTTTACCTAGTCAACATTACCGCGGTATCTAAATTGCAGGTTTGCATGCGATACGAAGACGAGTTGTAGTAGCGCGGGAGTGATGAGTACTTTACTAAATCCTTTTCGTCTGGAGTTTGTAGATAATTATTTTGTAATCATCATTTTATAACAATTTGATTTCTGATTTATACCCTGCTTTTGTATTCACTTGGGTGTGCACTGCCCTGCTTCACTACCGCTTGCACCGTCGTGCAGGGCATGTGAACTTTTCAACAGATTCCTCGACCTTATTTTAGTCCTTAGAAGTTTGAAGGGCTGAAAATTTATGTGATGAGCAGGGAAGGAATAAATTAAATTAAATTATGGAATTTGATGTGAAAATTAGCCATTGAAATTGTAACAGAGGAATACAAAAATTTCAAAGGTGGAATCTATTACAATTGCTCCTTTTCCAGTATTTAAATTGACATGGGTTGAAAGTATTACGGCAGCAGATAAATTATTTTTATCTGACGATCAGGAAAGGTACTAGAAACAAGTGGAAATCTATTTTTAGTATCATGTGACAAAAAATCAATATACTCTTGATTCAGGTTTATCGTAAGTAAAATTCTTGAAGGTATATTTCTTGTTTGAGAAAGGAAATCCTTGAAAAGAATTTTCAGATCTAACAACATGTTCAAAGCGTTCTTACTTATTTACTCAGTTGAAGTTATGTATATCAATAGCATGCGTCTTTGTGTTGGAGATCCACAAGAGAAGGATCCTGTATTAAAGGAAATTTAGGGTAATGTAGTCATCTACTTGGCTACAATCGGAAGGGGAAGGTAGGAAGAATTTTCGAAAAAGGAAAGTGGTTAAACTTTGATATATTTCTTAAAAATATTTCGATTTTCTTCCTTTTACTGGTATTTTTTCTTAGTTTGTACATAAAAATAAAAAAATTGTGATAGTGTTATTAAATTTATGATGATAATGAGAGTTTGATAGCCAAAAATGCTTCGGGTCAAGGATCCGAAAAAAAGTTAATGCAGACGTAGCGCTGGATAAAATTTAAAACATGTTTTCTGGGATTTAAATTTTCCCTCATGGGCAACATACCCTATTAAGGGAGACTTTCCCTATTGTCTTTCTAGTCAGTTCAGAATAATCGTCAAGTTATTAAACGCTTGCACCGTGGTCTGCATCGAATAATTAAAATTGTTTTATATCGATTTAACTCTCATTTATCGTATAGTGAATAAAACAAATATTGAATGAAATTGATAAAATATACAACCCTTTAATTGTATCCTTGACTTATTATAAAATTGATTTATTTATGTAATTAAAATTTAAATTGTAAACAAAACTCCTACATTTTAAAAGTATATATTTATATTTCATTCATTTATTGAAGAGCGGAAACAATTCAAAATAAAATATAAATTTGTATAAATAACTAGAAAAATTCTATTAGAAAATTTTTGAAAAACCATGAATTGTTGATATAATAAAATGCACTTCATCTGAACACGACACGGCATTAAAAAGCTACAAATTAAAGTAAATAAATGAAATCAATATCGAATAAACGATTTCATTAGGATGATGAAAAAATCCGGTGAATACGAGTTAAACTATCGCACTGACGATTCTGTATAAGAATAAGTAAAAAAATGCGTAACAATTCATCAAGGCTATTTGTGTATAGGCAATTTGTAGTACGATTGGGAAGACTTTTGTGAATTTTTCCAGTATTGCGATTATATTTCAAAAAAGTATAGTAACATCCTGGAAATATGATTCGAAATTTAATAATGGATGGTACAGCCTGCATATTGCTTGCACTTACACCACTCAATATGAACACTTTATTTATTTATTTACCTATATAAAAAGCAATAAAAGAAATCTACACAAAAGGCCTTTTCGTTAATTTTAAATCTACTTAAGTAGAAGAATTTAAATATTTTTGTTCTGCGAAATTCCCTTAATTACCTTCACTAACCTTTTTGCGTAATTTAAAGAAAAAATTTAAGAATAAAATATAGTAATATAAAAGACTGTAGTAGAAGTAATAAAATGTTAACTAAAGCCTAACAATATTTAAGAAAATTTTAAATTTATATTCGAATTGTATTCTCTCACAAAAAATTAAAAACATTCATCGTTCGTTAATTCAATTTCAATCAGCCTGTGATAAAAGTAATTTTTTGTCACAATTTTTAGAGATTGTCAAATATCCAAAAGTCTGCTCATTTAATTTTCCCTATAAGTATTTACTTTTTTTTTTTTTTTTGTAACAAACTAAAACTTACTTACATCATCTTTGGCGCGTAGTACTTTATTTTTGTCTAACCAAATTTCGGAAAAATTTGAATAAAAATTTAAAAAGTTCCTAAATACTTTCAAAGTCGTTCATAATATAAAAGACAATTTTTTTAAACAAATTTCAAAGAAATTTTTTTTTAAACATCAATTCAGTGTAGATTAGATAGTCGTGTGAAGCTATTTTAAACTAACTAAAAGCCGTGATGTAGTACCACTAAATTACTAGAATTTAGATACTATAAAAAGGGAACAATATTTATTTTTTGCTAGTGCAAAGTTCTATATCAATTTTAAATAAAATTCAATAGGATGTGAAACAGACAGGTGTAACCATAATTCTGTATTAATAATATATTGAATTATTTGTTTCGTTTATATCGTAACTACTACTAGATAGTCAAACAAGAAGATGTTCACCAGAAACCTAAACGCTTTAGATGCAAACATATAATTCCGAATTATCCTGGAAAATCGTTCAGACTCCAGGAATGTCGTTTTCATCCTGAAGTTAGACTGGCATGTCTCTCTCATATACGTAAATTCGTTAATATTGCAAATATAGTGTCAAAATGTCAAATTACCTTTTGTTGGAATCTCTGGTATTGCTGCTGCAGACATAACGGCAAGAATCCAACTGGTTGTCCGTAATATATCCAACATGGTTGACACACTAGAGTATTCACACACGGCTCTGGATTAATAACAGCAACAGCACAAATGGCATGAGCATAATGTGAAAAAGATCAATTACAATGATTCGAAACCACCATCAAACACACTATAGAACGATATAGAATTTCCTCCGTCAAAGCCTCTTCTGCATGGGCAGGACAAGCAAAAAAATACACAGAACTATATTCGTAATATTGACAATGGCACTATGCATGGATTGTACAACACATCACACGGGGCCAACGGGGAGGCAAGTCCGCCTCGGGACAGAGACCCGGCTATGTGCCAGTCAGGTCGGGGCCTCGGGTCTTACAAAAACCACTATCGCAAACTTTGGCTAGATCTACACTGGGAGGCCAGCAGCAGCATCAATCAATCAATCATTCACATAATCCTTAAGTCCTTAATATTCATCACTGTCGAAGGAGCACTCCTTGGCATTCTTCGCGACGAAGTCCGCACTTGTTCGTTGTATAAACTGCAGTTCTCCCAGTTTCTTTCTACTAAGGAGTCGCACTGTTTAACACCGGCTGCAGTTAGTTAGGATAAAACCCAGACAAACTAGCCAAACATTGGCAACTGGGAAACAGAAGGGGTATCCCCCGAATCAACATTGCTGGGCATCATCATCGTCGTCATCAACATCAACAGAAGAACGTACGTGCACAGGACGATGAATGATGGAAGAAGAAATTGGAGCAGAATTGGTGTCGGTGTCGGTCACTTAATGTCGACGCTTCTAATCAAATTATCGCAGGACACGACGATTTCTACAACATGAAACCCATCGACGTACTGAAATGTACTCCAGAGGAAAATCCTTTTTTCCGCAAAACCGAACGAACCTTTACACACCACGACGACGACAAATACGATTCTAGACTATGGGTTTGTGGAAGAGGGTCGGGACGTGGCGTCGAGCCTGCCACAAACAGCAACAACAACGTCGCAGAAGTACGGACGAACAACAAATAAATTTCCACACCGAGATTCGGAAAATATGTTTTCATCCTCGAAGCGATGGGAGCTATTGGGAGTGTGTTGGTGGTATACTCGCATGTATCCGGTACTCGGGAAAAGCACAATCCTTAGGGTCCTACACCATCAACCGAAAGATTGAAAAAGTGTGAGTTTTCGAAACCTGCGTCAACTCGGAAAAATCTTTAGAACTTCATGAAAACTCTAAATCGTTGCGCAACTCTAGAAATTCTAGATATTCTTAATCTAAGAGAGTTCCGTGCTCATTTTCCAGCGGGAAGGATTCTCTTCCACTTGACGGGGGGAGGGCCAATGAATTTTTGAAATAGGCAATCAGTTCCTTTCTGAATCTTTCAGAAGAAATAGCACCAACGGTGGGACAAGAACTCTTAAGTCCCTTAAAATTTTATAAACTTTCGTCGTATTTTCCTTCGTAGGATTGATCACAGGTTGTGCATAAACAAATTAGACCTGGTCGTATTTGCACTCGTTTGTAGCATACGGGAATTTACAAAATTCACTATAAAAATATTAGCGCGATTTTGCCTTGTATTATAAAAACCACTACAAGTTTTTGATTTAAATTATTCAAGGATAAATTTTAATTCGGGTGTCTTTTTATTGAACACAAAAAAAAAATTTGGTACTTAGGAAATTACTGAGAATTTTTGTAAACAACTAAATCTATATTTAGCCTAAAGGTCACATGCGACTAGAGCAGAAAATGGGTCATATTGCAATGTTTATGCAATTTGGTTTCATGTGAAGGTGAAAAAGCCCCTAACAAAATAAGCCTATTGCATAAAATTGTATAATAATCATTAAATTTATTGATGTTTAAAATGCTAATTTGTTTTCCACATGAATCTCATTTATCGAGCAACTATGAGTAATAATAAAATGATAAAATATTGTTTGAAATAGCAATTTCATTGATTATTAACAAATACTTGTTTTAAGCACATTTCAAATATTGAAATTGAAGAGGAAATCTATTGAAGTCTTTCACCAATAAAATTAATACATCTCAAGTATTTGAATCACCAAGTATTTTCCTAGCATTTGGTATACTTTAGTTCTTGAATAGGAGCGTACATTTAAGTGATTATACAGAGTTCAGCCAAACATAGCCTTCTTTGAAGGTCTTCATTTATTCCCAAATCGTATATACCTTCTCAACATATAAAATAATTACGTATGTATTTAATGATTTCAGGTAGAATATATTTTTAAAATAAACTGCACTTTTTTTATGCCTTTTAAAGGTAATGTCTAATTATAGACTCGTCTCTGGTAATTCGGATTAGTGTCAACCTTTTCAGTGTTTTTTCAACTCACTAAAAAATGATATTTGCAAAGTTGCCAAATATAAACAATAAAAGGTATAAAGTAATACTATAAAAAAAGGATTTTTAGACGATAAAAATACACTAAAAGATGAAAAATGATTTTTTTTTTATTTTTCTAATTTTGATACTACAATTTTCCTAGTTTTTATATGAAATCGAATCAATGTTATATAAAGTATATTTTTGTTTCTGCATTTATAAATAATGTACTATTTCTAACACAATAATATTTCACAAATCCTTGTTTTTCTTCCGCAAAATAAAAGTATAATATAAAATTTATAAACTCGTAGATTATTTAAACGTCTACAACGCTTCTATTTCGAAAATGAAATTAAAATAAACAGAACAAAAACGATATTTCCAAAAATATTAACTATTGGAAGTTACCGATTTTTTTTTTAATTTAGTATATTTAAAAATTTAATACCACATATTTTTTTTAAATAATAGAGAGAAATCTACTTACTTCATTGAAAACAAAAAAAAAACATAATTAATTAATTAATTAAAGCATGATTATAATTTTAGTAAAATTAAAAGGAAATTTTACTGATACTGTTAAAATACTAATTTTAAATTTTGGTTTTTATAAACGTAAAGTCTGATATAGAAATAAATTTTTAAAATGTTCTTTCAAAATGTCGATAATTTTTGTATAAAAGGTACAAAATTGGGTGTAAAAATCCTACTCAACACTAGTGAAGATTATTTGTAAAAGCGATACGCTTCAAACTCAAGGTGAAAAGCACTTCATGTTGTTTTCCTTGACTAGGAAAACTACCGATGAAGGCAAACAATGGGAAGCACCTGTTCACTTTGTGTCCTGGATCCTAAGAAAAGATCCCGACAGGTAAATGCAATAGCAGAGACCGCCCGCTGTTGGAAGTTCAAGGCACTCACTTTATCCTGAATGCTTAGAGACAATTGTTCTACGGTATTAGGGACTAAGTTGATTCGCCTATTGTGGCCTTTCGAGCGCTGTCATATAAGGAACCGTCCTCCAGCTATTTTTGGAGCTATCTGAAGTTATTTTATATTTTTAGATTGAAGGTTTACCTTTTAGTTGCGCCCAGTGAATGAAGTGCGGGTCGATTCTGGTATTTTAATTTAATGATATTAGCTCTGCTAGGTTTTAGTTAGGTTCATGTATACACTGCCACAATTACTAATGGTATACACGTCTTGGTCCAAGTACTAATCTTTGTCATCATTTAAACTGCATTCATTCATTTTGTTGTACAAAATAAAAACATTAAAATGCACATTGTCATTCTCTGAAGATCTTAAACAATGACCACTACTTTGAAATTTTTATTTTCCTTGATAAATGCAAGACTGCAAAGATTTTAATCCAAAGGTGACCTCAAAGTTCATATATTACTAACCAAAAAACAAAATCTTCCAATCGTTTTTGATTAATAATATATGACATAATTCTATAATATTTTTCGAATATTTCTTAAACGCATTTTCACTATTTTGGACAATTTTTTTTAATTGCCTTGCCAATTGCGAAGAATTGATTTTATTGCGCGGTTATTTTTAATTATATTAATTCCACTATAACCATTGTAAGTTTTTAAACACTAACTACAGTCTATTATTCACAACTTCACACACTTTTGGTGTTAAACTCTTAATGACGAAAATACGATTATAAAAATCATTAACCAGCTAGAGATTTTGCAATGCTTTAATATGATTATTTTTTTCATTTTCGTCGTGGTGAGTGCTGTGATAAGAGCATAAAAATTTCACATAGAAAAGTAATTTTAATAGAAGTTTGTAATCGGATTTTAGTAGAAAATTTAAAATTCCATTAATTAAAAGATAGGAAAAATATGCGTTTTAAAACTGTAAGATGTTTATTTAAAACCTTTTTTTATAGGGAGCTATGATGATTTATTAGCCCTTCTCTATTTCGGAAGAAGTGTACTATTCTACTTGCATATGGGTCATAAATTACTCAAATAAAGTTAAAGTTCGTTCGTAGGAAAAATCTTCGTCATTTAAAAATATTTCTATCCACTACAAGGCTCCATAATAAATTAGAATTTAATTGCCAAAATTTAAAGGTTCCCTTTATTATACACATTTTTCATGAATATACTGAAAATAAATTATTTTATTACATTTTTTGTATGCCATAATTACAACAAATCTGAATTGGAAAATTAGCATATGCTGCTGCTACTGCTGATCAAACTTATGGTTCAGTTTAGTATATTTTTAATTTAATTTTATTTATTTTTTTTTAAGTAGAGTATTCATAAATTTATTTATACTCATATTATATAACAAATTTATGGAAGGCCTGAAGGCCTAATCTAGCATTTTTATTACGCCTTAAAAGTCAAGAGGTGTCATTACCTGTACGAACCGGTGTTGCAAATTTGGTAAGACAGTAAAAAGCCAAGAAGGCAATTACGAGAGTTTTACAAGCTTTTTAAGTATATTTTATGGTCAAAAAAATTGGTCCGCATTAAGCTATAAAACCATTTGTACGAGCACCTCTACAAATCTACTGGCGAGCTCTTTTCGCGTAAGAAACGATTTAGGTACGTCTCACCTCATCTTCGGTGGGGATCATCACTCGAATGGCTCTCATTGCAGCAATTCTAAGAGGAGTAATCAAATAAAAACCTCACTAAGTCGTCCCGCAGATTTTTTTCGGGATTTATCTTTTTTTTCCCTTATTATTTTTTTCTTTTCTGCAACTTTTAACGTCCATGGAGAGTGGTCGAAGCGGTGGCGGCGGCGACGGACGGCACAAAGAAAGAAGAAATTTATGAAACCCAGACGGAATATTTTATTCCACCTCAAATAACCAGGAGGGCCCCCGGTAGGGTCTAGTAGTCTAGGGATGCCGGACTCCTCATTTCCATCTCAGTTCGCCGCTGCCGTTAAATGGAAAACCATGTTCCTACTTGAGTTTTTCCTTTCTTTTTTGTTCTTTGAATATCGCTGACCGAAAATAATGCTTCAGGGCGGCATTAGCCATTTGGGTCTACTATACCAAGTGCCGTGTAGCGCCTCGTCGAAAAGGGACGATGAATCCTTGCTTCGTATTCACGTCATCACTGGCAGTCCGAGACTTTGCTTAATTTTAATTTGCACCTTATTTAAAATAAGAAGGAAGAAGGGATGAGTGCTGTGTCCTGTGTAGATATTGAGAAAGAAATAAAAGAAAATAATAGTAATAAAAAATATCATAATAATTCGACAGGCTGCCGCACAATTTGCATGCACACAAACTTTATAGCGAATAAATCAAAGCTCTTTCTCTCAAGGGCTTTTGAATAAAATATAGGGCCCCGGGGTGGTGGAATAAACCCGTCGCCGTTGCCGGGCAATCGCAACGCAGGAAGATTAAAGAAGTAATGTGTCAGCTGGGCATGAAGGTCGGGGCGGGTACTCGGACGGGTCCGGCGGGTTCTCTAAAACCGTAAAGGGCGCTTCGAATTTATTTGCCGTAAATTATAATCAGGCAGAAATCATTTGTCACGGAAGTACGCTCTTTTCCCTGGTCAACCCATCCACCAGTCCGCCGAGCAGATGGCCGTACCTCATCGTCCTCCAGAAGTTCCTGGACTCCTGGACTTTACTCGGCCTCCCGGATAGGGGTAATAAATTTCACCTGGGACGGAGAAACGGAAAAGAAATTAAAACTTAACAAGAAGAACTTGCAGAGAGCCGTAATGGAGTTGTAATTTGGGAAAATGTAAACAGATGTAAGATTACAAGCGGGAGGAGTAACTAAGGGCAGGAGAGAAGGGTTTCAACGAAGTACCACAAACCTTAAGGGTATAGCAGGGGATATTTAGCTCAAATAGCGGCTTTTTTTGCGCGAATTTCAAAGTCTAACTTACCTTTTGGCTTTCGAGCGCTTATTACGGTAGCAATTAAAAATGTCACAGGGATTTGCTAAATTGAACTGAGGTTTTTGATTGGGCCCCGAAAGAAAGTAAAAAAAAAAGGGGAAAAAAAACATTGCGAAATATTTTCAGGATAAATTTCCAGGAAAGGCACAAATTGTGAATTTATTTTTTCTTGTTACGGAT
This sequence comes from Proctacanthus coquilletti, assembly GCA_001932985.1. Lineage (NCBI taxonomy): Eukaryota > Metazoa > Arthropoda > Insecta > Diptera > Asilidae > Proctacanthus > Proctacanthus coquilletti. The sequence goes on from MNCL01000011.1 coordinate 1,727,682, forward strand.
CATATTAAACGACGAAATGCTGACATTTCAAATAATTTTACTTGCGAAAGGGTGAGAGCTAAATTCAGTAAGGTTTCCCTGATTTTTTCCGAAATTCCAATTTTAACAGAGTTTTTCTCATTAAGTCTAGAATATCTTAGATTTTTATAAATTTTTTCTACATTTGTAATTCATATAAAATTCTTAAAGTTATAATTCAACTTTAATGGTTTAGAAAGAAATAATGAAATTTCCCATTTTTATTTGAACTACCCTCACTTTTTTACTTTCTTGACAAGTGTTAAAAATATAAAATTAAAATAATTTAGAAAATATCTTCAGTATCCTTTTGTTATCGTTGGTTATTTAAATTAAATACTAAAGTGTTTCAATTGGCCGACGTTGACGTCATTTTCTGTATCGTCTGAAAACTTAAATACTAAGCCATGTCAGAATATTTGGCTGTTCTAGTCAAATTTGTCTGGTTACTCTAGAAATACGAAAATGCGACCTAAATCTGATAGAACTCCTGTTGTGGCTAGTTAGAAGTCATAGTTCACTTTTAAGCAACCAAAGCTACTTCAAACTCTAGAAGTAAGTAGCTCAGTTACCTTTGAGACTCTACGAGTCTGAATATTTTTATTTGTAACTTTATGCTTATTGTAAAGTAAACAAAATTGCCCATCCGCCGAGTCATGACCCAGTTTTGTTCAGTATCATCATTTCTCCACATCCATTAAAATAAAAGGTAACAGAAATGGGTGAAAGCGGTTAAATTGCACCGAACGACACGACACAACACTTAACTTAAAAATTCATCCGTAATCCGTCTCGGGAATGGCTGGCACAACAGATATTCGTGTCTGGCATGTAACATGCCGCACAGATCTCTACCTGCCACTTTTACTATAGAACGCTAGACAAATTAGGACACCTGTCATTCCGCCATTTCGTCACGCAGGAACTCTTTGATACCACTTGAGATGCAATTAGCGAAGTTAATTTGAAAATGCTTCCCATTAATTGCGGCTGGGTGCCATCACCGTTCCAGATTGCAGCATCATCAAGGAGACGTCATAAATAATCAAGACGGGCCTGCTAACGTCATGTCACCAAGAGATTTAATCACTTGCTAATGATTTCAATTAGCCCATTTAAGACGGTCGCGGACCGCGGAGATGAAATTCAAATCAATTTGCCCAAAATCGCTCCCTAATTGCCCCCATTAAGCGTTTCGTAATGAGGAGGACACTTTGCCCGGAAAAAATATGGGTCGTCATTAGGGTTCGGCCACGAATCTGATAGTAGCCAACGTTGAAGCGATTACTTTACTTGTCCTAGTCATTCACTCATTTACATGTTTATCTACTATAAAATTTTTAAAGTTTCTCATTTAATGACGGGGAGGCGTGGAATGATAGTTATAACTCTTGAAATAATTAACGAATTTTGGAAATTTTCATGCTACTTTTAAGTTGAAAAAATAAGGAAAAGAATGACAATATTGAAATTTTTATAATATGCTTAAATTCATAATTTTAATAGGGAAATTTTCTTATTTTATTTATTCTATAAATATACTCATTTTAATTTATTTATAAGTGTAGGCTTGAAAAACTTTTCAACGAATTTGTACCCACTTGGAAAGTGTACAACAAATGTTTACCTGAATAAACCTGAGAAAACTTTTTTTGGGAGTAGGGATACCTTCCTAACAAGTTTAGTTTGTTATAGAAAGACCCAAAGGAAAAGCGCCGGATACGAGTGACCTGTTTACACTAGGATTAGGATTAATACGAAACTATTGTATTTAATTTAAGTTTTTCCTTTAAAATTCAAAGTGCTTGAACCACAGTTCTACTTTTTTTTCTTGTTTAGGTTTAGCTTTTCTATATAAAATAACATCCCTTCAAATTTTCACTAAAGTCTAATTGAAAAAAACTTTTTAAATATCTACCACATTTTGTTAAAATTTTATTTACGTTTTAGGATGTCTTGTTTAACGTTCAAATGGTAAACTATTAAAGTTTGTGTGTCCAATAGTGGCGCACACCTCCTGCTCGAAGTCCTATTCTGTTCATTCGCTCATCTACATATTTATCGACTATGAAATTTCAAAACTTCCCTGTCTGATGTCCACGAAGGGCTGTGCGGGCATGACGTCCGGGATAAAAGGGACTTCAGATCTTGAATATTTGGTTATGCCAGTTGCAAAATTCCTCTAGATCCCCGCTCGCCATATTCTTGCACTCGTTTACGCTGAAACTTTCACGGGATTTGAAACGGAAAACAAAGTTGAAAGTTTCTTGAAGACGCTCGAATTCGTTTAGGAATAAAAACTAGAGCGCACAGTATTTTGACAAAAAGAGTTAGAAAATTTAAAAAAAAAAAAAAAAACTTTTATGACGGAAACTCCATTGCGATGAAATTTGTTTTCAATAGTTTTATGGATTTTCTTTGCAACTTGAAAGTTTTAAGTAATTCATAGGAATAGATGGTCTCCTATGAATACACCCTGATATCCAGATTTTGCCTCCAGACGCAAATCCGATCTTTCAGGAAATTCGCGCATTGCTCACATATGAAAATCTTGCAATTAATTTATTTATATCGATAAATATACTTGCAGCGATAGTCAATAGATCGTTTTAAAGATTTATAATTGAAAACAAGTAGAGGTGAAGTAAAACCGTATTCTCAAATGACTACAGAATAAATTTAGGGCCAAATAACCTCCGAATAATTCAGAAATTGCAAAAAAAATAATTTTATTTAAATAATAATTAAAAAGAAAACTCTAATCTTATAATTTAGACTTGAATTGTTGCAGAGAATGGAACAAAACTTTGCAATATTAAAAAACAATTATTAATAGAAATAAGTTGATTTATGCTTTATTTTTTATTATTTTTGTAATGTCCATGAACTTTTTAAACCTTGAATGCTTTAGTAAGGTGGTAAAAATATTTGAATTTTCCAAAAAACTTACCAACAGTTCATCATTTTGAGTCAAAAACGAGTGTAAGGATGTGGAATCCATCTCTTATTATTTAATAATTATTTCCAGTATAATTTACTTTTCCAATTGAAAATTTTCTCATTTATTTTAAAAAGTTGTTCTGAAGTTGACACGAGTTAAGGGTCAAGAGTAACACTAAAGATGCTCTAAATTCAACAAAATGCACGTAAAATGATCTATACTTAAATTTTAAATTAAAATATGAAGAAAACGAGTGTATGACGAGTGTATTTAAAGCTTTTAACAAGAAAAATATTATAAAATATTTTCTAAGATTTTCACTTGTGCCAAATTCATTCTGAGATGTAATTTCAAAAATTAATTTTGTTTTTGTTTTCGAAAATTAAAATTTTTTATCCTGTCAAAATGCCAGTGATATAATTCGATATAATTTTCAGTTTAGAGACTTCTACAGTAAAAGAAATGCCATTTTTCAGAGTATTTTTTATCGAAGAAAACTAACTACAATTTTGTTAAAAAATCCAAAACAACAAAAAGGAATATCAAATGAAATTTTGTACGGACATGAAATACTATTACACTATACTAAAAAATGGATTTCCATTTATTTCACGTTGCTCCGAGGAGGTACTTGTAAGTATACCTAGCCATTTTACAGATTATGGGGAAAACGAATTCTGAATTTATCTGGATATAATCTACAGAAGTAATGCGTACATTTGGAACTTACATATTTGAAAGTTTGAAACTTCGCATCGCGTACTATGAGATTATTCTCAAGAGTTGTTAGCATTGTGCTGCAAAGAAAACAATGTAATACCCATGGTCTACAGGATTACTCGGGCTCCCCTGGTAAAAGCGAAGTTTTTGAAACGTTAAGACTAGAGAAAATTTACAAAGTAAACGAAAAAGCAGCAAGAAAAATACCGTGGTGGCCTTGAAATTATCATCCTCCATTTCTCTAGAGATTTCTTGGGATTGCTTGGAAAATTAGTCGTCGTAAAATTTGATTGCGCCGATAGAAACCTTTAATTACAACGATTTCTCAGCATCTTTTCTCGAATGCAAAATCAATTTCCATGGGCAATGAATTAACAATTTCCTGTTCACCTTTGAGATCCATACCTCTTGGAAATTCCGAATTCAGGCACAGGAGTGATGAAAGTAATTGTCGATACCACTGCGGAAGAATCGGGGAATAAATTCGGGAGCTGAGTGAAAATCTGTGTCACCTGGAGGAGCACTGAATTAATTATTCCCGGCAAAAAGGTTTTTTCCCTCTACTTCGTATTTGGAAAAGATCAGACCTCAACTGCTTCGGGGCTGGTAATTCGAGAAGTTATTCCAGAAATGTTTTCACTTCAAAGGATTTAAAGTGCTCGGGTGGCGAAAAGGATTTTCCGTTTGCATTCTCTCTCTTCTTCTTCTTCATGAAGTCCCTGTGTGATTGTTTTTCTTCAGGTCAGATTTCGAGTCATTTTGGTGTCCATCACTTTTTCGAAGGAGTTAAGTTGAAAAGTTTATCGCATTCTCTTGTGGTCTGCCACAGAAGTTAAGTCGAATAATTGAAATTCCTGGGGGATAATCACCTTTCCCATTGGGACTCGCTACAGGCAGTAACTTTTGGTCTCGTTAAAATCATGACGAAGGCTAGGCAATCTGAGAAAACTGGGATTTTTGACTATTCCAGGTTTTCTGGATCACCAATCCTCCTTCTTTGTACCATAATTTCTCGGGGAGAGTTTAACGATCAACATTTTGAATAAAAGGAAATCCAAGATACGGATTAGAGGATTTTGGAAATGCATTTCCCACAGGAATCCTACCATGATCCTGTTAGATACATACAGGTACGTTTTGGCAATTTTTGGCTTCTCGGAATTTTGCCAGTAAACCGTTTTCTTTTGGTCTTTCCGTTGATTGTCCAAAACTGCTCAATTCTTCCAATAATACCAATGAACATTAGAAGCCCCTGGATGTGGATCCGGAGAAACGCAGTATGCAATCAAATACAACAGCACAGACGACAACGAGGACACCTTACTCGTTCCGTCGATCGAACTTTGAAAAATCTCATGGAATTTATATCGATTTGTGTTGAATGGAAAATTTATGTGCTCACTACCCTTTTGGCGGTAGTATCGACTCATCATTGTCGGAAGGTTTGTCTGACTAGAAGTGGGTACCATCAGGTGAGGTACCAGGTGAGGGAGATGTGACTGCTCTGGGCGGTCTGCTTACAGGCTCTTAAATAAATTGCAATGGTTCCTTTGCCAGATAGTGCTCCATTTATTTTATCATTTGCCTCGGGCAACTTGAGTTAATCTTGTGGGAACAAATGTTTGCCTCTTGAGGATCATTCAATCGACCACTTAAATCTTATAAAGGCTGGGAATTTTGGTTGATGTTAGGAAACTTAGGAAGCTATCTTTGGGCAAAGGACTATAAGAACGAAGATGAATCTGTCTGATGAATCTTATCCAGTAATGAAAGGTTGAGATATGTCTTAAAAGGGATTTCCTAAAATCGGATACATACCCAATGAGTTTCGGTTTAAAAAAAGAAAGTGTCAGATAATCCTTGAGGGTTGATGAAAAACTTTTGTTGGGACCGTCTATTTAAATTTATAGCCCTTAGATATAGACGGAAAGGAATTTAAATTCTCAGCTCATAATGGCAGAATTAAATTTTATGGAATAAAATTATTTTTAATTGTAGGAAAAATTTACGAGCTAACGTATTTTAAGTATATATAGCTCCGGGGACTACTAAACTAATTCTATAGGTTGAGAAAATTTAGTTTACTATGTATTTAAAATAATATCCAGAATCGGTAGAACTCTTTCTTGTGTTTATATGCAAAGTAGTTAAAACTGGCAATTTAAATTATCCGAGTTCACTTAGAGCCGAAGAATGGCGTCATCAGCAACCAACAAAGATTTTATTTTATTACTTCTTGTTTATTTTAAATAGACAGAATAAGCTGTACAGATGCACTTTAATTCACCAAAACTTGGTAAATTGTTTTCGATACAAAAATTTGATAGTTGATTTCAAATATAAATTGAAAATTCGAATTTTAAGCTTATTTGTTTTTGTTATGTTTAAATAAAATGTATTTGGATTAATTTACAGAGTTGTAGGAATTGGATCCAAATAGTATTTTGTAAAATGTGCAGCCTAATTTAAATTATTTTAAGAAAATCTCCATAATGTATTTGTGGCTTTAAATTACATACATCTGCCTGATTTCTGTTCTGTTAAAATTTCCAGTCGGGTAGTTTTAGGACATTGATCAGTTCAAACAATTATTCGAAATATCATATAAGTATTGTTTGATTATTTGTTAACACCCTGCGTATTGAATACGAAATGAGGTCGTTCAAACTGTTCTACCATTGTAAATAATGCACAAATATTACCCAGGTAGCGCAAAATCAATTAGCAGACAATCGCAGGGTCAATTAAATATGAATGGGCAAAATTTCAGGTATCGCTGTCAACTTGTAATTGAACTACAAATGACTGCAATGCACTCAATTCGGATTAGCATTAGCACGTCCAGGCGCCCGGTAAAATTGTCATTTTGTCCAGTGTTCCTTTATTGCACCTGCCAAATTTAAGATTCTCGTTAACACTCCTTTGTTTGATTGCATACCGGAATAATGAGCAATTAAGCGGCCGGTTTTGAACCGGCTCCGTCCTCTGCAGGTCCAACTTGATTTAGCACACCCATGTTCCGACATATCGTGTACCCACCTGAGCTATCCACCTTCATGTATCATTTGGAATTAGCAAGTATTCCTATCGCCTGCAGCATGGGAGCATGGGAGTTGTCCAGAATTTATAGGAACTAGAAATCCAAAGTCCATTTCAAAGTATTTAAAAATAGCTCAATGGCGATAATGAAAATAATTTTCATCAAACATTCCGTTTACTGTGGCTTATTAAAAGAGGATTGAAAAATATTTCTGGAAATAGATTTTTGTGGTTTTCCAAATTATTCCAAATTTTTTATGCCAGATTTTTAATTTTTTATTAACTAATTTATAGTTTTTATACCAAAATACCTATTGCATTTATTATATCTATATTTTAATTTTAATGTTTATTGTATTTAATTTTTCCATTTTTTTAATCTGTTTTATGAATATAGCGACTCTGGTAGATTTTTTTAAATTTCTTAAATATATTTTTAAAAACCTTATAGGAAGTATCGTAAGAGAAGCAGATGCTTGGTCTAGAATTTAAAACAAAAAAACCTATACAACATTATGGAGTAAAAATACATAGACTTATACGATTATATAATTGCAAACAATTATTAGATGCCTAGCAGAAAGTTTGAACAGAAACATTGACTAAAACCAGGTATTTGTTTAACATCACAAACAGCTAAATTTATTCAAAAAGATAGTCTGAATAATTCAACAATTTTATTGTAAGTAGTCAGTAGTAGAACACAAAATTAAAAGAAATCGCTTCATACTTTTAAATGAATAATGTGTCTTTAATGGGAGTAATTACGAATCGCTTTACCTTAAAAGTAGCTCAAAATAGCCGAAAATAGCTCAAAATTGTTTAAAATAAATTAACATAATTCAAGAATGGTCTAGAATGGATCCCGCTAGCCCACGATTTCTGAGTATCCCATTATGAGTAGCAATAGGTAAAATTTACGAAAGAAGGACCAATCTACTAGAAGGAGCCTAACCTGGCAACTCTTGGAGCATCAGTACCTACCCTTGGTAAGGACGCGTCTGCCAAGCAATGATACATTAAACAGGTTTGTATCATTTTGCTTTCTGTTGGCACAACTCCTGCAGGGTTTGGAGGTTCCTGCAGGAGTCAGGAGTGGGGACAGACGTGCTGTGCTAAATAAACCTAACAAATGAAAGTAATATTTAGCCTAATGGAGAAAAATCACCGAACGATCTGTTTCCGCAGCACCACATCGTACCGCCAGAAATGAACGAGAAAGCTCGCCTTTGGTAAAGGGACCCTAGAAATGAATTGCTGAAAATTACACATCCCTGTGCCTGGAAAAGACAACCAGGAACTGGGAATCGGGAGGAGGCCACAGAAGCCGGAGAAAAATGAGCCGAGAATGCTCCTCGTTTATCCCGGCCTGCAAAAGCCAAACTCATTAGGATAATAATTAACCGAGTGGAATGCTCAAGTGAGTGGTTATTCTCAGGGAAATCTGATACAAGACGGGCCCGGACTCGGAACGTGCAGACGAGTTAATTTGATGTTCACCCTTACGTAAGGAGCCCTCGATTGATTGGACTCCGGTCTCAAAAGAAATACGATTCCTTTGCATTCCAGAGACAATACTTATTAATTTCCCGGAACTAGGTAAACGTCAATTCAATACAGACATTTCACCTTTAAGCTTGATTAGAGCAAGGTACTGTGCTTAGGGTCATAAACAAATGCTCAGGTGTAGACGATACCGTACAATTGGTATTCAAGTAGATCTAATTAAATTGCAAAGTGGACTCTTGAGGCTAAAATCGAGGTCGATAAATGTGAGGAATAAGAACATCTTCCTTTGTTATAATTACACAAAATGCCACATTAACTGCCAAAAAGTAGACATTTCTATTTTTGCACACCTTAAAATGATTTTAAATTGCAATAGTTCTAATGAAAATTACGAATTAAAAGTAAAATAAAAATAAATCAAGAACAAAATTTATTATTGATTACTATTCTCAAATAGCTGCCAAATCATGAATTGCTAGAAAATATTAAATCTCTTTCAAATTGAAAAAAAAATATTTAAAGAATTTTGATTTTAAGTTTGGATGCATACACTTTGTATCATGTTTTTGACAAAAAAAAAAAAACACTTAAAGAAACATGTACTGAAAATTAAATTTGCACGAGTACCTTGTAAATCGTGTAATGAAAAAATCTGAAGATTTTATCTTAACAATTAGGGATTAAGTAGAGCCAAAACGCTATAAAAAGATTTGACGATTTGGCAAACAATTGCCGTGGACGGTACGGAGATAATTCCATAAGACTGTACACAAAAATAACAATCCAGCCCATTTTATTAACACATTCGGATGGAACGTAAAATGCTGCTTCCGGATGACAAAAGCCATTGTTCTTTGAGGGCTCACGCATCACAAAATTTGATATCCGAATGAAAAAGGGGGGAACCTTTAAATTTCGGGAACGGTTGAAAATTGGCATGGCCATCACCAGCCGTCGCCAAATGTTCGCCGATAAATCATTCAGAAAACTCACAATACATAATTCAGTATGGACAAAGAGATCAAGTGCCGAGCGCAGACCCTCGGTTAGTTAATAATAAAAGACGCATCAATACCACTATTTAAATTCCATTCGAGTAAATATTTATAGGCCGTCCACAGTCAGTATTAATCGAATTACTGATCGAACTCGCCCTTGGACGGGGCACGTAGGGGCCATAAAAAACGACATCATCTCGAATTTATGCCTGAAAAGACGCCTACCTCTATCTGTAGGTTCTTTGGGGAGCCAGAACCACCACGACGATTCAAATGGAGAATGCTGCTGTGATTTCGTCTTCCCTCCGTGTTTATTGGCTGCTCGACTTTTATTTATGGCCAAAAAAACAAAAACATTTCTTTATGAGTTTATACAGGATAACACTCCAATTGACAGGGCTGTTTTGGATTTTATTGCACTGTCGAAAGGCGAAATAAAACGTCCGATGACTCGTCGACGTCTGTACTATATATAAATATTTTTTTTCCTCCTTTAACCTGCCAATTTGAGGATTCCCCGGTTAGTGGGTAATTGTTTCCCTGATTTAACATTATAGGCATTCTCGATACAAGGAGGAATTCAAATAAACCAGACACGCGCTCCGGCAGGAGATAAATAAGAGAAAAATGCAATAAGGAAAACGCCGCCACCAGGTGAAATATTTTCCACTCGAAAGTAATTGCATTTCCAGCTCCTTGTGCAGCCCCCGTTTGATATTAGAGTCATATTTCCCGAGGAAACAAACTGAATTTCCCTGAATTTCCGCCCGACGGACCCTAAGGGCTGCGGGAGGGGTTTGTTCGCAATCGTCCGTATGATGAAAAGGGTATTAAAATAGCCCTTGCAAGTTAGAATTCCATAAGTCATGGTGGGAAATAGCCGGGATGGCGAGACCCGGTGTACCCTGCCGTATCCTGCCAACCTGCAATGAATTCATTCCGAGCGAGCGCGCTTAAAGAAAAATGCCTGGAATACACGAAATCGAAATATGGCCGCATGTGAACTGAACTTTAGCATTTTTCTTCAAGACGAGATTTGTTCAAGCATCACTTCTTCTATGGATCCTGAAACTCCAAAAGATTGCAAGATATATCCCGCGGAATTTCTTTCGGATTTATTGGTCCAGATGTAGAAGCGCATATTGCGGAAATTGTGCGGCAGCTTGTCGAGATTTGGGATCGGGATCGACAACAGGTTGGCAAACTTTACTTTTTCGCATTATGTGTGCTCTCGAGCGCATATTGAAATGAAAGAACCCTCCGGAGATGCGTACAACAATGCTACGATTATTTTATTTGACAAAGGAACCTTTAAGACGGCAGCAATGAATGAATACATGGGTCTGCTTTTGTAACATTTTTTTTTTCATCCAAGAGACATTTTTCAACAATTTAGGCCTCTGAATTCTAAATGAAATGATATCGAGAGAAGGAACATTTATTTAGGAACGGTCCTGAATACATATGCTTCTTAATTTTTAAAGGTTCCCGAGATCGGATTACGTAACGCATATTTTATCATTCTATGTTGAAATCACTTTTACGCAATATCTTTAAAATTTAAATTCAATCTTTATATATCCATTCTCTTATAGCAAAATTTTCACAGAATATGAAAGAATTTTATATATTTTTTTAATATATTCGTACACTATCAGGAAAATATATTTTTATCAAAAAAAAAAATAAGCAATAAAATCTTTTATATGTAAAACACAATTTTGCAACTCCTTAAATTTTAAATTAATCACTCCCACATTTTTAGAGTATATTTTCAAAATATTGTTTTACAAGACAATTCGAAAAATAATAGTGTTTTTGTTTAACATATCACAGTTTTATTATTTAAATTTTTATTTATGAAAGACTTGGATTTTTATCTTAAAGAGGTTAATCTTCAGGATGTCTTCATCGTCAACAGCAACATAAACATCGTTTTCTTTTTATAATTTCTACAGTTCGTATTCGCAATTCGATCAAAAGATTATTACAAAGCATCTTTGATTGATCATGTATTTTTTTTCATAATTTTTTTTAACCATTTAGAAAACTTTATTGCTAGCTTAAATATTACACATCTGAATTTACGGTCGATTCTTAAAGACATAACTTTCTAGTAAAGTGCTGTTCTCCCCTAAGTAGCAAACTAAAATCAATGGCTAAAAAGCATTCATACTAAATCCAAAAATGGATAGAATAGAGCTCCTTAAAGAGGCGTGAACGTGTAGAAATGGGAAGCCATATCATTCCTTTCGTAAAGAAAAAAAAAAACCCAAATTGTTCTCTTAAAGCTGAAAACTACGCGTAAAGCCACTCAACCCGTGCACCATATTTCTTAATGTATCATCCTATAAGAGGACTGTACCATCAGATCCCGGTACAATGAAAACGCGGGTGGGGAATCTCACCCTATTTGGTGGATATGCCCAAAACTCCATTCAGAGATTTCGTAACACAGAAGAACGTGCTGCTCTAGGAATTTATGAGGGCGTAATTTTTCACGGACTTTACAGTTGTTGTGTATCCGAACCAATCACGGGGTAGCTACGGTGTCGATAGCACTGACTTAAGTTTGTCTTACCTCCGTGAGAAGAAGGGCTCTACACCGTTCGAGCGAACCGAAGCCACCTTGCTCCCGTGGAGCAGTAGCAGCAGGCGGCAATAAAAAATAGCACCAGGTCCAGCAACAGATGCCAACTAATGGCAATGAAATTGATACCGCCCGGCCAACAGCAAGACTGATGGGCTGTCATGCCTCATTTTAATATGCTCCAGATAGACTGGCGCTTCTAATTGCTTAATAAATGGGCCAGCCAGTTGCTGCTAATTATTCTGTAAATGTGATGTTAAGAGGCCTTCCGAAGCGTCCCGAATAATTGTTAAGTCCTTCAGGAGCTGCTCTGGGATGTTTTCATTTTTTTTTTCAAGCAGTTTAAATATACTTTTCGATAGATTGGGTTTTCTGAAATTCAAAATACACATGTATCTTAAAGTTAAGAAAATACTGCCTCTTAAAATTATTTGTTGGTTATAGATAATTACTAATTTTTTTAAAATCTATAGCAATTAGATTTTTACTCTTTTAAAGTTATTTAAATTTAATATTTTTAAATTCTACACAGCATCCTCATTATCCGAGATTATCATTGATCAGGACTAAATTTGTTTTCATCTGAAAGTAAGCAGAAATCTGCTACTTGTGAAAAGTTGACAGAAATAAATTTATCCTCGATAAAAGATAATCTCGATGGATAAATATGGCCCTAAAAGAAACAATTTTGAAGGCCTTAAGATCCAGATATGTCCTCGGAATATTGTGTTAGATAAAACAGGTCGGTTTTTCATGAAGTTCTTAACAATCCAATCCCTTAAAGTGGGGTCATTGGATCCTAGATAAATTGAAGATTCAATTTCTTCTAAACAATTAGACTTTTGAGTATCTTTTCAATCCAAAAATGTACAATTTTTCAATGGCTCGAGATATGTCCAATACTTATAACTTGTTTACGTATTATAGTCATTGTTTAAGAGTTGTTAAATCAAGATATATTTTCCATTTGTTTAAATTTAAAATATTTCTTTAAAGTTCTTTTTTCAATCCTTTACAATGTGCAGTAAATTCTTATATTTTTCTCCCATTATTAATAAAAATAAATAAAAAAAAGCAATAATAATAATACTAAATTTTAGAAGTCTTATAATTGTTAAAAAATTATATAAAAATAATGACTGAAGTGTTAAATCAGTAAAATAAACAAAAAGATTATTTTTCCTTCATTCACAAAACAAATTTAAACAAAGTTTAATTCGTTCATGTAGGAGAAAGTTATCAAAACTCTTATGTCGTTAGTCAACATAAAAACTTCGCATAACAAAATTAATTTTCTAAAAAATTTTCTCGTACCTCAAAGTGAAAAATTCACAAGAAATCCCTAAATCCATTAGATTTTTGGTTCCTCTTGTACCTCCAACGTTATAGCAGATTAAAACGAATGCAAAATCCAAATTATTGTCTATAATTTCGGCAGTGTATTCTCACCCTTAAGCATCTTCTGAAACCGATAAATTCCTTGTTTCTAATTCAATCTAATTAAGATATTGCTTTTTATCTATCTCTGGGTGTATCTATTCGTGCTACATTTCGATGATCTTACTTTATTTCTTATTTGTTCACTCGAGATTTAAGAAATCCTGACAAGGTCTTATTCTAACCAAAAATTCCCCAGAAACAAGAAGATGAAATCAATTGAGTCGCCCAGAGTAGGCCTAGTTCCGCCTCCTTGAAGGCGGTCCCGGCTGGCCATTAATGTTTGTAATGCTAAAGCTCACAAGCTAAATTAGTCAACAACATCTGTTTCACCTTCGCTTTCGACGAAGTTAAAAACTTGGACATTATTCCTGGGGATGTTTTTTCTAGGGCCGGAGTAGGTATAATTTATTATACACGTCGTGTTCCGTGCCAGGCTTTCAGAAGAAAGATTTATTTAGAAAGGATACCGGCAGAGATTTGAGTAGAGGAAGGACATGAAAAATGAATTCACGTGCACGGCGGCTTTGTTACTATACTCCGTGCTGACACGGCTCCGGGAACAATATGTTGGCGAAAATTTACTGATGATAGAACGGCTGCAGTTAATGAACATTTCAAAGTAAGACTATACCGAAAGGCCCTGACTTTCGCGGAACTACTACTGAAACTAATTAAAATGAACTGAAAGGGAGCTGGATAGTGTAATAATAATTCGCGGGAGTTTTACACTGCTTTATGCATAAAATACAAATTTTTAGAGCGAAAGAAAAAACTAACCAAAGCCAATTTTAATTGGAAAAGTTAAGGAATTAACTAGACTATTTTGATTTGTTTGCTATGAAGGATTATATGAGTTTTAAATAAACAAATATTTTGTTTTATACACTAGTTTTCAACAAAATTCAATCTAGTTTTTTTAAAAATAATCCAAAATATTTTATATTCTGTTAAATTAAACAACGCCCATAATTAAAATTAAACAGTCTTTTCAAAAATAAACCTTTTAACCCTTAAGGGAAGCTTTAATGACCAGCTAAATTACTTTTGCCTAAAAAGTTCGTTAAAATTTTTTAATGTAATATTTACATTATTATTTTATTCTCTAATTTCAGTGATCAACAATTTTTAAATTTTGTTTTCTCTTACCTCTACAAAATCAACGAGAATAAAAAAATCTCCAGCATGTGTGATTTTCGAGCGAAATGGGTTTAAAAATTAAAAAGGACATTCACTCTCTGTTAATTGTAAAAGCTTGAAAATATAGGTCATAATAAATATTGGAATAACTTTAACTTTAATCTTGATATAAAAATGGAAAAACTCTGAACTGTACTATGAAAATAATATTTTTAGGAATACGAATTAATTAAATTTCATATTTCTCATTTGTTCGAAAGTGCTTAACCAAGTTGCGCCCAAAACAAACGATGGATGAAAATTCGAATTTAATTTAACTAATAATTCATATTACGGACAATTTGGCCAATTGTGCACAAAGAAATTGTTTCCGGTTTTTGAATTTCATCAACAATTTTATTTTATAAAAATTTAACATTTAAATAAGTTATAAATACTTAATTGAATTAAAATCAATTTTTTGTATAATTATTCAGTTTTAAAAAATGGGCAAATCCGATTGAAATTGATTTTTGCTAATAAAAATGGATTGAAATATTACCTTTATTAAAATTAGTATCATACTAAGTCTAGTAACAGTTTTAAGCAAAATATAAACCGACCATTAGTCTGTTTTAGCAATGTTCTTATTTGTGCTTTTTTGTTTGGAAAAATCCTACTATTTTAATTAAAAACGTGGTAAATTCTTGCAACACGCATAAAATAAGAACAACGATTAATGATTATCCATTAGGGTCCAACAACTCTGCTTAAAAACTGCTAACAATGTGCCGTGTTAATTTTTGATTCTTGAAAAAAAAGTGTTAATTGTGACTTTCTCCAATAAGACGATGAATACCCAAGACCACCGACAGGAGTTTAATATCCTCTTTGCATGAAACAAATTCTAGTGTTTCCTACTGCTAATAGGCTTATAGCATCCTGCACGTAAGCCATTTGAATTTCAGATAAGCGTATGGTCGATTGGACAGATAAACAAGCTAATAGCTGATGTCGTGCACGTTGTGCCCCAAATTGCGTTAAGAGATATCAGACTGCGACCCGTCTCCATCTTAAATCGCTCCCCATAAGTTTTCTGAGCCTGACAATTTTGACAAGGGGAGAGGGAGAAGTGTTAAGCATGAATAATTCTAGCCTAGAATTTCAATAGCGGATCAGTTCCCCATGCATCTCGAAATGATTAGAGGAGCAGCTTTTACCGGATAATTTGGATGAATAATTAGAGACGTTTCAAATAATTACGCTCTATGTAGAAACATTTCCTTGTAACCACTACAGTCTACGGGTCTAAGCAGCTAGAAAAGAAAGTTTGCTTCTATTCCGCATTTCTCACTTTTAACTTTTATAATTTTTCACTTGTTGAAGAAAATTTTAATTTGAAAAAATGTTTGATGCGTACGACCTTAAAACCACTATAAAAATATACAAACTTTGTGGAAATCTAGATGTAAGTCTTGGAATTCGAAATTTTGATAGTATATTTGAGATCGGTAATTTTACAAAAGACTACAATGGCTATTTTTTTCTAATTTTTACTAAAATAAAACTTTTTAATAATTTTTAAGCATTTTTTTCGCTCTCTGTACTTACATAATTTAATATTAGATCGTCGACAAAAGTCATATGCAAGTCCATCAAATATTTCGAAAGTGTCCTAGGCTTATTTCTCTAAAAATTTTTATTTCACATTTTTTTATTCCTTCATTTGCAAAAAATGGCCAAATTGATATGAAATGATTGTTCTTAATGAACTTAGACTACTTTTAATTTAAGCATGCATATCTGTACACAATAATAAAGATTTTCTTCTAAAATGCCTATAAAAATATGTTTATAGACTATTTTTTATTCATTTAATCATTTGAATTAATTTAATTATCATAATAATTTTTATTTTACAAATTACAAGAGGACCCAATTTTTCTTATCCAAATCACATCCTGTTGAGTTCGCAGTTTATTCTCATTTAGGGTACTATTAAATGGCCTCAATATATTTTACAACAATCAAGATTATGGTTCAAGACTCTTAGAAGGAAGAACACGAATTAACGGGGGAATGAAGTGCACCATAGATGAGACTACAACGATTAAGACCTTTCTCATTGAAGGACGATACTTGACTGCCGCAAATTCCCTTATTTAGCCATAAAAATGGCAGCGAGTAAAAACGAAATAAAATTTATTTGGCACAAAGGAGTCGTCTTGTAAGATTTTTCGATTTCCCAATGCAAATTGAATTATCAGATTTATTTAGGGTATATGCCCTCTCGCCGGTGGGAGCACGGTGGCGGAATATCAGTGAAAAGGAATGTCTATATCGTGACAGGAATTTAAATTAGAGGCCTCGAGACTTCAATAAGGGTTTCGTTTGCCTTTTCGCCCATAAGACGCCCAAGTTCTGGTCCTGCCTTGAAATCAAGGAGTCTTGCCATGAAGGCGGCTCGGCGTGGCAATGTTCCTTTTTGTGCTGGTAGTACTGCTGCTTCTCGAAAAAAAGGATATCTGAATTTGATCCAATTTATTTGATGACAGAATTATCTAGTTTAGAAAGGATCTTCGAGGGACGACGGTTGTGTCGTCTGCATTATAGAATAAACCTATTAAGCTAATGTACTGGGAGCACAGCTCATATAATTATCCTTTATTGCAGCATCTTGCGGCTGATGAAAATGATCCAGCTGCAGACTCCGAAATACTGTCAAAGATGCTGTGCTAGATTTTTGGAAGTAATCGTTGAAATGGGGCATTCATGGCGGAGCCTTGCACTATCCAGAGCACGAATCCTCATGAATAGGAAGATGATAAAGAATTCACTGAATAATCTTCCTTTATGGCATTTCTTCGAGACACTGTGCGATCCTTGGCCGCTATCGCTCCCGCCACCTTTTCTTAGCGATAACCACCGAAATTTCGATGCTATGCTGATAGCGTCAGCATTATCTTTTAGTCTTTCTTGGCCGCGTAGTCATTTCCTTGTTTGCCATGGCCTTCCGGTCATGGTATTCCTTTTTCTCAGAAGGAAGACCCCGTCAGCTCCACTATTTCATTTTCCGGACTCCTAACGTGAGCCCTGCTTCGACGGCATTTAATGAGATTATCGCAAACGACGCGCTAATGCCAGGGAGCTTTTGTCTGTTTAACAAAAGTTGACAAGATAAGGATGAGATTAAAGTATTATTCCAAGGATCCTAAGGATCCCGCCGAAGGATAGACGTTTCCCATGTAAACAGACACACATAACTTAAAATTGAGACATTTTATTGAGGGCACCAGAGCTCTCGGAGTCGCAAACTCCTGTAGTCTTCCTTATATTTGAAGTGTTGCTGCTTGTTGGGACATTTAGGAGGATAACAGTGATATAGGGATGCTTTACAAGAATTTCGTGGTGATTCCACTCTGTTGATTCCATTCAAGACCATATCCATGCTGACTATTCTTCTGGCAAACAGCCCGGACTCCTTCATTTTTCTGCGTTCTCCTTCGTCTGCCATCTTAAGTCAAGTGCATCCTCCATCTGAATTTTATAAGAAGAAGATTCCTGTGATGCGAAGGATATTCACAAAATTGCAGTTTTCCAGTTTTCTTAGCTTGTGGGTTTCTATGAATAGAAATTTCCTTTCCCTTGGCAATAGATGGGTTTCCCTACAGTCGGAGCTTGTTGCGTATTTTTTTGTACGCCAATATGCGCACTGTAATGAAATTTAAATTGTAATCCTTTGGAATTGTTTTATTCTTCAATTTCCAAACTACTATTATTACTTTTGGCGAAAGTGCAATATTTGACATATTATCAACATCCCTTCGTTGTAGAGACATTTTTTTTTTCTAGTAACAGACATTTTTATAGTCTACATGGGAAAGATGAGAGTGGCATAGTCCTTACGGAGAATATTTGGTATTATGAGAATTTTTAAAAATTAAAAAAATTCATATCTAAACTTCCATACGATAAATCCATCCCGTATGGTATTTGAAAAAAAAAAAACATTTCAAGGTAACAAAATATATCACATTAACCTTCCAAAAGATATCCTTCACCAAATCAATAAAAGTTTTTCTACATTATCCAAATTCTATTCCTGGTCACTAAAAATAATAACACTTTTCTATATTGTTTTTAAACTATTATCATAATCGATATTTGATTTGGATAATGTGCTATTATTCATGTTTACAACTTTTAAAGAACCAGATCTAAATATTTAAGTGAATTCGGCTACAAAAGATTTAACTTCTACGTAGTAACAGGGTAAATATTCAAAACACGAGACCGATAAGGGGATAAACCCTTTTCTGTAAAAAGGACAAGGATTTCAGATTATCAATTCGTAGACATTGAGATGCTTAGACCTTAGCAACTTTAGGTATGTCTTTACATGGACTTTGTAAAATTCTAACCCGAATATTATGAAATATTTACACTACATTATACAACCTCTGAAACTGCAGGTTTAAGCATTAAAAAGATATTCTAAATGTTTATTAGTATTATGTTTAATTGTTTTTAATTCATTTTTTCTTCTTTAAATGTTCGTGTTAATTTTTTTTTTTTTTTTTGTTATTTGAAATTTTCTTTTTCTTTAAATTGAATGTGTTAATTTATGAAATTTTCAAATTATATCTTCATATTCTATCTAGAGTTCTAGAACTCCTTGGCAACAATTTATTGTGGTCTACCACAAAAATATTACACAACGACTCATCCTGGAGTTGTTGCCTTTGTTCGGTTACCTGCTGCTGTTGAAACTTAATTCAAACAACACGCTCGGATAGTAATTAAATCTAAAAAGTTCAAAAACAAAACAAAAACATGTTTACGTATCGGTTACCCATCGACCGCGGACTAGAATTTACTCAGGTTTGGCACTTTACGCCCGCTTTGGTAGCTCAATCTTCCTGTTCGTATAGTGCGATATATTTGTAAAACCCTTAACCAATTCCCCCTCGGGGGGGGTGAAGAAGAGAGGTTCGGTTTCAACGAAGTAAAACCTTTCACATACCTGTACTTCGAAGTTACACCTTCCTGCAGCCGAGGGTAAGCTTACATTCGATGCTCCTCAGAGCACAAGTGAGTTGTAAAAGAAGGAGTCAAGGGCCTGGCTCGATTACTGCTGCTGGTAGAAGCTCAGCCAGGCATAAAAGTCCCAAAATACACGGTTGATGAACTTTGGGGTTATCTTATCATCAATTTTGTATGGAACCACTCAATTGACTAAATTGCAGACAATGTGACCGCGGCGGTGAGATAAAATTTTAATTTCCTCAGATGATTCATGCCCCTATGAGGACCCATTACCTTGAAGCCGTTAATAGGCATACTCAAATGAATAGTATTATTAACTGGCTACTGATTTTTTGCATAGAACCAATATAAAAGTACGTTTAAGTAGATCAATAAAGCTATGAAAAACGTATAATAGATTTGATTAAATAAAAATCCCTTAACAATAGTTTTTAAACTTAATAAAATATTATTGATTGTATCAATAGATAAAATGTTATTCCTTAATTTGATCGGCACAATAACCATGAAAGCAGAATTCTATGAGGCATATAAATCTCATTATTTGCGTTGACTAATAAGGGCTTATTCTGATCCAGAAATCCGACGGTTTTCACTTATTTTGCTGGTATAATAAAAAATAATTGTTAAAATAATCATCTCCGGCTGAATTGTTAAATATTGAAGATTTTGTATCAGTGCTTGAACTAGATCTAAAATGTTATAGTTATCTATTTGAGTTTTAATTTTAAATCCTTTTTATACTTAAGAGTTTCTTTTTTTGTTTTACAGCCTTAAAAGCACAGGCAACATTTTTTTTTTTTAGAAAACGTGTCGATATTTTAAGAAAAATTCATTTGTTAGAAAATTAAACATTCGTAATTGTTTTTTACTTGTGTATTTTTAAAATAAAATTACTACAGAAATACAAACTTGGATATATAATCCTTTGTTCAAATTTTCACAATATTTTTAGAATTCTGCACGTAAAAAACAATAAAACAAAAACAGATCTTACAATCTTAATAGTAATTCTAACAAAGTAGTGTAAAAAAAATGGTAAAAGTATTACTACAGGGCTTAAGTCTACTTCTAAATTTTTTTATTAAAAAATTCTAAAAGTTGCTCAATTTCTCAATTCACACTAAATCTTATCTTATCGTCTAAAAAACCAATTCGGAGTACACGAAAAGTAACATTATTAGGGTTGGCATAAATACAGGTGCCGTAAAAATACGAAACCCTTCAGTAACCAAGACCCTTAAAAGTGGTTACCCGCCCTTCGGGGTTATATGACATGTCCCTGGGAAAGTAATCGGCTGCATAAGTTCCTATCGAAATTTTCGAAAAGTTTAGGGGTTTTCAATCGCGCTCTGTGTCTTCCCCGGCTTGCATCCACCTGCTGGCCTGGATATAGGGCCACTTGGTTCGATGGTAGTCGGGTACCCAGGGATCGAGAAATTCTCGAAAACCGGGCACCAGAACCCGTACAGCCGACACCACCTCAGGGAATTGGGATGGTAAATAGAGCGAAACGTTCACATTGCGGAAATCGAATTTATTCCTTGAACTTATTTTGCATTCGAATTAGGTGAGTGGAGATAAAATGGCGCACAAAGGCTTTATCCTGCCCTTCCCGGCGGCTCAACCTGGCAGCAAGTTTGTGCTGTTTGCCGATTGTGAGTAAACTTCGGGGATTTATAGAAATTTCATATCACGCCGCAAGTTAGGGCTAGACGAGTGGCGGCACGTCCTTTGTGGTAACTACACATCACCATTCCGAGACATCTAAAGGGAGCTGCAAGTGCCTTTAACACAGACCAGTAGAACGTTCTTAATTAAAGCAATTTTTTTTCAAAGGGGGCAAATAGTTTAGACTCAGAAACTCTTTTAGATGCCTTTAGAAATGAAAGTGCATTCACTCTTTTAATCCTGGTAATTCAGATTTTTTTTTCATAAAGCATTTTCTAAATTAAATTAAAAAGCAGAGTTACAGCATTGAAAGAAAAAAGACATTATTTTCTCAAGCGGAAATTTAAATTTTCTCACAATCACATTTAATGATGCTATTCTCAATCTAACGTAGCGTTTTTAGTTTCACATCTTCTCTAATTTCAAAAAATATAAAACGTTCAGGTTACTAAATTTAATAAAAATTCCGTTTGCAATTTGTGACTAATTTTAAGAAATAACAATTTTTATTGTACTTATGTATTTTTTAATTGCCAAGTCGCTATGATAATACCAAATTTCAGAAGTTTTTGTTAAATACTTGGTAAAGTATTATTCCCAAAAAAGCAAATTCAATATATAAAAACCTGTGATATATTTTTGTTGATATTAGGGTTAAAAAAAAAATAATAATAACATGTTCATCTGTGTCAACATTGATTTACGTTCATACAAAAATTTTGATTTTGCTTAAGAAAAATTTAACGATATTCTTAATTCTTATTCTTATACTTAATTTCTTAGGGATTTTAAATTTCTCAAAAATGGTGATACTTTAAATGAAAATGAAAACAAACCTACTTAACTTTTTTATAAAAAAAAAATGTAAAACTACTTTTAAAAATCATAAGATAAATGTTAAAAATTTTAATAGGGATTTCGTTTTGAAAAAGGACGTCGTAAGGAAATTTTATATCTCTGATTGTTCAAGTATTCGAAAGCGATGTGGGAGCGAGTTTTTAAATGAACATTTTTTCCTAAAACTAAAGCTTGATTATACGCTATGGTTTTATTCTTCTAGTTAAATTGATTTTTATTCTTCCTACGTTCAGGATTTGTTTAGAGTCCTAAAATCTTAAGACTTAAATAGCCATCCCATACCACTTCATACTCCCATAAATAATCGAAAAACATAGACAAAATTTCTACAGTCACCGTATAGGCTTCAATTTTCTTAAGACTTTTGCGGCTGGTTCTAATTAAAACCTTCTTTGTAATCTATTCCTGTCTTTTAGGGGAATGGCTATAATAAAAAAAAAAAACCTCTAATTGCGCAATCCCTTTGATAGCACCCTTTTGCAATTTGGCTAGGCTGGCAGTTCTCGTATTTGAAGTTCCCTCTCGAATTTACTCGGAAAGATTTCATCACATTTCTGCGGCGCCGGGAGTTGTACAAAAGAAGTCTATGGCATACCCTGTGCCATTCCCGGGAAAAAGAAGTGCTTTTGCAACGTACTGTAAAATATTGAAGTTGTGAACATTTTATGCAGCAGGGTTAATAGAATTTTCGGTATATGGTGAATATTTCGCCTATGTTAGACAGAACTTGCTCAATTTATTATAAAATTTTAAGTCCTCGTCAGGTTTTCCGCTTCTGCTGTAAACTCCCGAGAAAAGTATCCTTAAAGAATATCTGAAGTGCTTCAATTATTAATGTTCCTACTGTTTTAAACTAAAAATTAAAGTATATTTCATACACGGTGAAAGCGTGCAGTTTTGCTTGCAACTTTTCAGGGACTGCAGCAAGTAGCTCATCATAAGCTATAAATTTAAATGATTGTGAGGAATAAACCGCTTTGAAAAATTACATTGTAAAATCAGAGTTATTATGATAAATTATAAGATATAAATAAAATCTTCTTGCACTTAATTTTAGTCAAAAAGATTCTTTTTCGTATTTTCAAGCAACCACTGAATTTAATTCATAAATTGTAGAAAAGTTCTTGGTTCAAAATTGCAATATAATTAAAAACTTATTTAGAAAAGTACGATAATAATTCAAAGTTAATCGCAACTGTTACATTTCAAAAATAATACTTAATTTACTTTTTTATGTACCCGGACCAGACAATCTTTTCTCATTATCTGTGGAGTATCATGGATTTGAGGGGTAGTCTGCCTGCCGAGGATAGAGCATAGGATTAATGTTAAAATTATCTTACCCTTAATTATGAACCCATCTCGAATATATACTATGACCTATATTAAGAAAATAAATACTAATTTTACTGAAACCTGGAATTATTTACATATACAATATAAAAATTGGTACCTTTACAGATTTCACGCAAGAGTACGGCATTCTCGGAGCACGTGTCTGACTCGAAATTCCAGTGCTTTATTTACATCACCCGACACATGTGTCACCTTGTCTATTTGTAAAAAAGGACTAATATTTGGGACTTGCCTTTGTATGGAGTAAAAGACTCCAAATTATGCTTTCCTTGCGGAACATAATCAGTTCCGCGAAAATAAATCACATACAAATGAAGTTATGCAAATTTTCATTGTCAAACAGCATCGCCCAAGGAGCCGGAAAAACGTGTGAATAAGCCTTCTCCCCCTCGGGTTTGCCAGGGATCCTTTAAGAACCTTCAAGAGGGATCTTGGTGTTAGAAAATTGGCCCCGTTTTGCCACCACCCAGAACCGGGTCTCGTGCCCCGTGCGGTCGACGCCAGCCCGCCGGGTATGCAAGACACCACCGATGTGTTACTTTTCAGTTCGCCTTGTCACGATGGCATCTCAAGAAAGTCCTAAGAAGAAACCGGGCGAAGAAAGCAAAACCAAGGATGAGACCGAGCAGTTTATCTTTCGCTTTATGTCGCTCCCCCGCTTTTATCGTTGTTTAGAATGAAAACGAGATTAAAGTTAAACACAATTGAACAAAAAGCGGATGCGCTCGAGGAATTTCAAATTGTACCAATTTAATTGAGGTCCGCTGAGGAAGGGTACAAAATAAATTTTCTGCAACATTCTGAGCGGAAGGGAAATTTCACCCTGCGTGCTCGATGGCCCGGGCGGCTGGGCGGATGAAAACTAACGACCGAGACGGGAATGTTCCCAATGGGAGGCGTTAGTAGGAACACGGGAGCAGCACCCGTTTAATTTACCCAATTCACGGGAATTCACGGGCAGACACTCCTCACTTAACTTGCTCCCTCACTGCTCACTTAGACCGCCTCTGCATTTTATTTGCAAATTTCTTTTTCGTCAACTTTTGAGGCGGCCCTTGTTTAGGATAGGACCCAGCACCTCCAATACTCCCTACACCCCTCGATACCCAGCGACATCAGGAGCCGAAACGAAGATAGTGATGTCAACTCTCCTAAGTTTTAAGTAGATCACCTTAATTTACAACTTATCTCCTTACAGTCTTATTTTAAACCTAATTTTATAAGTTAACACGTGTTCACGGTTACGGGTAGACATCTGAATAGGCTCCCTGAAAGAATGGAACATTCGATTTTTCTCAACTTAATCTTATATCGTTAAAGATATTTTCTCAACAAAAGAAAAAGAGTGTAATTTAACGTAGGTCTGTAGATATTCTTGAAAAACTACTTGCTATTTTTTTTTATCTTGTACCTGCCTTATTTTGCCCTTTTCTGTCCTATGAATTGTCATCTAACTTAGATAGTCATAGCCCTTAAACCTCGAACCTCCAGTTCCCTGTCTGAACCGTAAGTTACAGAAGCATTTTTTCACGTACAAAAAAGTACTACATTTCCCTTAGTAAATTTTAAATTATGTTATACAATTTTTCTCTTAGTGCAGAAATTAACAGAAATAGTAGAATTAAAAAAAATTTTAAAGTTCAAATCAGTTTTGATTTTAGCTGGGCTATTTTAAAAAGCATATAAAATTGTTTATTATTTAATCTAAAACAGAATACTTTAAAAATTCCCAAACTTATATTTTCAGTCCAAACGTGAATTCATTTTCAAAAATGCCGAAACACAAATTTTGATTAATTTTAATTAGTGGTATGATTTGAAAGAATTTTGAAAATTGAGAGCATGTTTGCATGTGTACTAAAGTTCAAAATTTGAAAACTGCACTATACGCTCATAATTTCGTTGTAAAAATCAACTATATCATTAAAATAAAAATAACAAAATATAGCGAACTGAATTTCCTTACCAAAACAAACTTCCTAAAAGAAATTTGTGCTTGCATCACTAAGAGGCGAGCGCAATTGCCGGAATACTCTTCCGGAATAGCTGCTGGCTCCTAAGTTCCAAGGACTACCTCAGGCTGACCCGGTTTGTCCCCCGCAAATCACTCGGACTCAGGAACAGGCAATTAAGTTAGATAACACGAATGCCGGGAGTGGCGTGATAATGCCACGAAGAACCCGGACCCCGGATCTAGGAACCCGAATGCGGACTTGTTGCTAATCAACCTGCCAGGGACATTCGCCTAATAACACGTGTATTAATGTAAACAGCGTGATATCTCCAGGAACGATCGGGGACATATGCCAGGGGAAATAATTTGCATTCCCAAGGAGTTCCTTCCTTCCTATTCGTGCTTTGTATAGCCCTTGCATGTCCTTTTACATCCCGCGGTTTTTCTCCGTTGACAAAATACGGTCGCGACAAAAGAGACTCCTTACCTGAACAGTTTGAGGCCCCCTGATAAATCGCGGGCTAGATAATTGCAAAATGTTGCTACATTTTTTTTTTTCAATTACACCATGCTGTTTTCTTTGCATGGGAAAAAAAAACCAAACAAAGTTTAGGATCCATTTTATGTTACTCCATTTTTGGGATGCATAGTTTATTCCTTGAGGAAACACAATTATAAATAATGTAGCAGATTTGGCTTCTAAAAACACAAATTCGAATTCATATAAAAAAGTCACACTGCCTTAATACCTCAAAAAATCTTTTTGGAATGATACTATTCCAAAATAATTTCTGAAAATCTATTCAATTTGTCGATATTTCCAAAATTTACAGCACTCGAAAAATTGTAGTGGATTTCGAAGCATAAAAAAATTTGATATCACTTTTTTATGAAATTTTAAAATAGAATTATCGTTGATAACCACAAAACACCTTTCATACGAGTTCAAAAAGCAATTGGCTACTTTTTTTTGGTTTAAAGAGAGTTATTTTTTAAATCCAAATGAAATCGCATGTAAACTAAAGTCCATTAAAATCAATCTTGTATAGAAGTTTGTTAAAAAATTCATGACCACAAATTTAAGAAAAATCGATTATTTGGGAAGATATGGACCCATAAGGAAAACAAGGAGAGCTATTCATATCAAGTGCACCTTCCTGAACTTTACGAGGGAATTGATGGCTTCGTTTTATAAGTTTTCAAGGGAAATAAATGGAGGCAAACGTCAGCACATGAAATTCAAATGAAATTGTCAGTCTTGTTTTCCACAAGACTTGAATTTCGGTTGATTTTCCTCTTTATGCAAATATTTACTAGTTGATATTTCCTAGAAAGGGTTGTAAAGTATAATGAAATAGAATTTTCAGGACGATTCTGTGGTTAGTTTCTTTAGTTTTAAGTGATAACCAGAACATTTATGGAGCAGAATAAATTATAGCAATAGCAGTAGCGATTAAATAAACTACAAAATGTGACAAGGAGCATAATTTGCAAAGTCCGCTTGATTTATGAGTTGCCAAGAACTGGAATTGGAAGACGAACGAAATACCAAATGTTCCCATCCGGTTCGCGTTGTATCTGAGCCAGACTTTGAAGGAAGCATCCAAGGGAGCTAGGGGCTGGACTAGGCCGAACCAATTGCATCCCTACTACAGCAGGTCCAAACTACGGAGAGTGCCTGAACACGACAGTAAACGTAGCCGGGGGTTTAAACGACAACATCTTCCCAGAATTGAAATTACACCGCTGTATAATGTTTGTATCAGCAGCATTCGATCTGGAGTTCCGTGTACTACAAGACTCTGACATCCCCCGGGACAGGGTGCGGTGGAAAAGTGCCAAAGCCTCACGGTTGCCTGATTTGGATGCTCCTGCGGTTGCATAAATTGCAGGCATATGCTACAGAAATATTATGACACCCATTCCTAGAGCACGGGAGCGGGAACTAGGCACGAATCGTGCTGCCGGAGCCAACTCATTCACGGAAGGCACAACAATAACATACTCATACACGCCCCTAGTATGCACCATGGCACACTCTACAGAGGATGCTGTAGAGAAGGGTGCTTGTTTGGACGGCCCAGTGCGTGCATGCATACACTCATGCGTTTTGTTATCTATCTGCGGTGGCCGGGTACCACTCGGACGACGAACAAGTTGTTAATGTCAATCAATATCGACTGATCCACGTGTGCCCGGCTAAATATTTGCAGACAAACAGACAGATAGTCCTTGTTCATTCATCATTTCCTGCCGCCACTCTCTGGGACGCTGCGAATGGCCTCACACAGATTACTGTCAATTCAGCACTGCGACTGATGACGAATGTTGGCGAATGCCTACGCATACGTGGATCGCAAGATTGATGTCTGGCTGGAAGCACGGCT
The DNA here is from genome assembly GCA_001932985.1 of Proctacanthus coquilletti. NCBI lineage: Eukaryota > Metazoa > Arthropoda > Insecta > Diptera > Asilidae > Proctacanthus > Proctacanthus coquilletti. Next base: position 1,755,325 of record MNCL01000011.1, read on the forward strand.
GGTACATGGGTAACAAAGTCGAGCCCGACAGCCCGACATGCATGGCCCACTGAACCACCCGTTCCCGTCCATTCGCAGGGATATATGCCATCAAGGAGCCTCGTCGACCTCTCGTCCTCTCGACGGGATAATGCAAACAAATGACAACTGCGAAGGAAAAATGTGTTGGGCAAAGTGAACACATTGTCAACAGCGTGTCAAAGGGTTGCCGGAGAAAGTGATTTCTTTCAAGGATCCGGCTCATATCGATTTTCCACGGGTTGCTTTTCTGTCGCTGCCGCTAAGAACATACATGACAATGTTGAAGTCAGTGCCGTACCCGACATCTAGGTTAAGTGGAAGTTGATGTCGACCGAATAATTGATTCTTTCAAGGTGTCATGAAAAGTATCCTATCATATTTGTGCGCACATGCCACTCAAAACCAATAAATAAGTAAGGATGCCATGAAAGCGAAGTAAAAATTTCAGTTTTTCTTTCCCCCGAAGATGGCTTTAATGACTTTACACATCTTTTCATGTTCAGGTCAGCTAAAGTTAAATATCGTGATATGTCTGTTTTAGCTCAATTTACGATTTCAAGTTCGAAGAGATTTGCTACAAGAAAGTTAGAGTATTTTGTTGAATCCAATTTAGCCCAAATAGAATAGTAGGATTTTTCTGTAGATCAGGAATTTAGAGGCCTTGAAGATTTTCAGTCCTGTCGCATTATGAAGAGAAGTGAATTTAAGAAATCTAAAAGTTTGTTGTAAGCTATAATTTTTTTAGTAATTATATGAACAATTTTTGAATGTATTTCATTGTCACTAAAAGTACCTACCCAAGCAGGATTTTTAAAAAATGCGATACACTTTGTATTGGCGAGTTATGGATTTTCAATGGTAACCTTTTACGAAATCGTGAAAAAAGCGTCTGAGTTGTCCTAGAAACAAGTCTAGAAATCGAATTTTAAATTATGTAAACCCTTTACAAGTCCCCTACATCCCTTTTCAATAGACTAAACCCATAAGCGAGGAGTATTCCTTATTCCTTGAAGAGTCGACGTCGGCACTGCGAAGGATCGCCGGCATTAACATGAGCCGTGCTGATGATAGTTGAGTGAAATCTCATGTCACTTTCAGACGCTCTTGTTTGGTTAATAAAATATTCTTCGGCATCTGCATTAATAGCACACAACGGGGCCGAGACTTCACGGTTATGATGGCGCATAAACCACAGCCGCCGTCGACGTATAGTTATGGAGTGTGTTGGAACGAGTGCGCCTGGAGAGCCTTAGAGGATCGATGCGGTGCAAAAAAGGCTCGAAATCACGATACGGTACGCTCGCTGCTCCCCGTATCAGATAAAATGGAAATTTCCTCGACAATGCTAGATCTAAAATGTGGTGGGACTCTTCCTATCCTTTCTCCAGGATGATATTCTGTTAATGGGAATTTTCTGTTTGGGAGGTAATTGTTACCCATTTTATTGTATCTGAAATACGCCCCTTTGTATTCCGCTAGTCGCTGAGACAATAAATAAAATACCTCAAGAATCTCGCGGTTTCATTCCCCTATTTGCTCAAGTGACGATGGGGCTTCTCGAGCAGATAAGGAGCTTTTTGTGTTCAACGCCAGGAGGAGGAATATTATCTTCGAATTGTGATTTCTTGATTCAAATGAGGATTTACTGTTTTTCTATGTAATAGTGTGATATTAATGCCATCTTTAATTCAACGCTGCTAGAATACACCTTTTTATACATCAATTTTTAGATACTACGTACAAAAGGTATGAAATAGTCATTTTTTCTAAACACAATTAAATGATTTATGTTTTAAAAAATTATCAAAAAAACTAGCATACTAGTGGTTGTGGGCTCTATACGCAATTAAGTCTAGTGTTTGCCAAATACAAAGAATTTAAAAAATAAAACAAGAAATAAAAGTGATAACTAAGCAATATATCACTTCCTAGTAGATTGAAAATATATGTCTACATGTAGCCAGATTGTTTAAACATTAAGGGAATCATTTAATTTATTCTATTAATTTACATTCATTCAAAACTTAAAATTGATAAACTCAAAATATATGACCCTATTTAGTGAGCATGTCTATCTCTATACATACTTTAGCTAGAAGTTCTAACATTTTTTTCGATTTACTCTAAAGTAAATCTCTTAAACTAAATAGAAAAAAATCATACAAGAAACTAAAATTAGGTAGACCATTATCAAATGTTTAGCCCTTACGGTCGCTAACAAGTTTACCCAAAAATTATTTCCGTATGAATTTAAGCTCGCTTTAAACAAACGGTCAGTCTAGAAACTGAAAGCTACCGAAAAGCAATTGAGACATTCTTCAAAAATGCCCGAATGCAGCTCTGGTGGCTTGGAGCACGTATGATCTTACCAAATATATCTTATGACTTCGTTTCCCTGAAGAGTGGTAATTTTCTTGAAGCCAGAGGCCAAAAGCGATAATTATAAATCATAGGTTTCCCGAAGGTATCAATCGGAATTCAAGACTTATCCTTCCTCAGCTTTTCTTTTTTTTCCGATGACCAGGAACTTGTCCGCACGTGCACTTCCTTTTGGTATCACATTCATTCGAGTATGGTTAAAAAAGTTGAAAATTAATAGAACTACCATGAAATATGGACACTATTGAAATATCAGAAACGGGGAATCCAGGAAATGTGCCGCTGAGGGAAAATGTACGTGTCCAATCTTCCATGGCTCAGATCTCCGGTCCCGGGACGTTAATAGGAAAGGCGAGTTGGCTGCATTCCAAATCAAACGTATTTATTGCTCGAAAACGTTTTAGGAATCGCCATAAAACACGTGTATTACGTACATGGAACAACTGAAATAGGATTTATGGCTGCTCCTCATCATGGCGCGCGTTAAGCCCCTGTTATTGTTTTTACCACTCGGATCCTTCGTTTGTTTCCTTTCGATTTTTCTCTTCCGAACACCTTCTTGGTTTTTTTCTTAAGAAACCATCAGTGGAAGGAAATCATTTTCACATTTCCCTCTACAAAATTTCCAAAAGGTATTCTGGTACTTACGTGCAGTTGTTCACCATGTTTCTTACCCGGGCATCTTTCGAGCTACTCCACGACTCCATGGGAATTTCTTGGAAGAAGTAGGAGGCTCTGGTGTAAAAATATTTTATTTATTGGTAAATGTTTTTCATTCCACAGTAGGAATAGGGAGCGGGACTAAAGCGTCGCATTCGAGGGGTAAAACCGGGCGCAACCAGCTTGTGTTCAATGAAAATTGCTCAATCAATCTACGCCAATAAACATTCTTTCTGAAAAATTGCACAAGTTTTAACAACACTCCTTGCAAGAACGTTTTCGGAGGGTTTGCCTTGCTTGACATTTGAGGGAAACATTTGCTCGAAACTCGCAAAACAAATGTTTTCAAAATTTTCCACTTTTTCACGGATTCCATTCATTTTTCAATGGATCTCTGGTTTTTCATGTGAACCATGTGCTTTAAAGTAAAATTAGTTACTTTTTTTTTGTTTTGCTTTCTCTTCCCTTGCCCGAATAGGTAACACTGTCGGGTTTTCATAGTACACCATCGTTATTTCAATTTATTGGAGTTGAATTAATAAAAAAACAGCTTTAATTTATCGTTCGGGTTATAAAGCAAATACCTACGTGTGCAGATATTTTACAAGATTTCAATTAAATTGAAAGAGATTCGGTGAAGAATTCAAAACATGCAAGTTTCATTATACCTAACGAAATAAATTGTATGTCTATTTTTCGTGTACATTGTCGAAATGAATCTTGTATCAATTTATGAACGAGAAAAAGGAAAACAAACATTTAATTGCTCAATATTTCTTTACAGTAGAATTCTACCCCGGGTGTAATATTTATGCTTTTAATTCTGGTATTAAAGGTGTAAAACGATGATATGTTTACTATAATAAAGTTATTTTTATTCCAAGACACAACTATGGATGTATTTTTTTAACATAATTAGGACCTTTATTAAATGTCAGGATAATTGTTATTATATTTCTATAATTCTTAATTTTTTATTTTATTTTTGTTTTTGGAATCAGGCTTTTAATAGTAATAATCTATTCTCATTCAAAATAATTAACTATAAAAAAAGAACCACTCGTACATCTGAAAATAAATAAAGTTATGTTTTAATTTAATTTCTACAATCATTAGGAACAACTATCCAAAATAGTTTGACTACTGAGTTACTAAACATAAAACATTCAACTCTAAGAAGTTCAAAATTGCCTTAATCCACAGTCCAATAGAATTTTATTGTATTATTCATAGTTTAAATCAAGAATCCAGATTGGACTTCTTTATTTATTGTTCATCACTCAATCCCTACTCTAGCCCAACATGAAAACTGAAGACAAAATGCTTGAGGAAGTTTCCCGCCATGTTCACTCATGGTCGGGAATAAATCAGTAAATTCGTCAAACATTTACGTGGAGCTACACAAACTCGGATAACGATTGCAGTCAAATATTGGCAAAAGTCAAACTCCGATAGCTGGCGAAGGTTTCGTCTGGCGTCCAACAATGCATAATTAAAAATGGATCAAGGAAAAGGGCAAAGGGTACAGAGGTTTCGGAACTTCCAATACACTTAATCTCTCAATGTTTATTGGGTCACAATTTAATCTGGACGAGGATCGGGCCACGGGAATGGGGTAGACCAAACTTTATAAGCCAAATCCGGGTAGAATGTCAAACTTTAAAGTTGTGTCCAGCCATAAGGGCTGAACGATGCCGGCTATCGGGTGCTGCCCTCTGAGCTGGGTCTTCGGTCTGAAGTGTCTTGTAATTTGCAATTTTAGTGCTTATTTCCGGCTGTGCAACCGATCCTATGACAAGTGCTTCAAGCAAATTCTCTAGCCCTATCCCTGCATCTGACTTGAACTAGGACTGCATGCACAAATAATGGGTGCAAGAGTGAATAGTTTCTGTATGCTTATAGGGAGAAAGTCTTCTCGGCTCTTGTTGCCTGGGATACGGTCATATAATGGCATATATGGCACATCAGCCATTATATTTGGCAGTAATGTGGCCCTGAATGGGGAACACTCCTACTGCGGTCCCGCCCGCACAGCTACCATGGACAACTTGTGAATGGGGCAACATTTGCTGGTTATGGGGAGTAAAATTCTGGCTAACCGTTCTTTTAGCCCAAAGAAGTTTACAAAGTTTTACAGGATTTACTTAATGGTTAAGTTTATGAAGAAATTGGCACTTAACGCTAATATGCCTTCTCGTCTTGAAGACTTGCTGCTTGAAGGACGCCGCTTAGATATATAGACATAGATATGGCAAAAGTTTCACTATTGTTTCACTTTCCTTTGACTTGTGGGAATGGTAAACTTCACTCTATCTGCAAATATTAATATTTAATTTCATTACTTAGTTTTGAGGTGTTTATACAGAGATAATGAAAATAACGACGTGAAATCTTTAGAATAAACAGAGATTCATCATCCAAGCCAATTTTTATTATTAAACCTATCAACTTAATTATCTTATTCATAAAATTTTACTATTCTTAACACTTTTTTAATTCTTTTGCAGGTTTCCGGTGATTATGGCTCTCCTGTTTAATTCGTGATTGTGAATTCGAAGGTTTTATGTCTACAGTAACAAAAATATCTTAAAAATCTGAGATTTTGAAACAATTTTTCTAGTTTTTTTTCCTCTTTTACAGAAAGTTGAGCAGCCAGCATTAGAATTTATCTTTAACCGAAATAAAAAAAGATGAAAGAATGTTTAAATAAGGGAGTATATTGGGAATTCGAGACAATGAAATGAAAACTCAGGTTCTGGATTTCTTCCATAACCAAATCCACATCCATTCGTCATGAAGTAAGTAAACAAGTAAAAGTAAGTGGGCATTGATAACCAAATCCTGTGCGTAGATATTTGCACCGTAGTTTGTAAATGATCACAGAAACATTATCATGAATTAAAAATGCAACACTTTAACTCTTATAATATAATCAATTATTATAATAATTTTTTTTGCGGAAAATTTATTTTCCTTTTGGAAAACTAACATTGGCTTTAATTAAAACGATTCCAAAAAAATTGTCAAATTGGCTTAGTGTCCGTGAGACACACACCGGTATGCTAAAGCAACTACTTAAGGATATTTTCGTAGTCTATTTTAATATTTAAAAATACATAATGATCTTTTGATTGTTAACAGATAATAGCACTATGTTGGTACTCCCCATAGGAGTAATACACGTAGGTTCGCGAGAAATGTGTTTAACCGAAACACAATGAAGGAGAAATTTCGTTCGTTTTAGTATTCAGTCCTACATAAACTAAACCAAAAATGTATTGATTATCAAAAACACGTTAAAATTGACGATATTGATCAGACACCTTGTTCAACTTTGTTGGCAAAAACTATAAAAATTATTAATTATTTTTTTTCACTTTTAAGATTATAAAGACCGATTGGTTATTAACTTAAATATCAATTTTGAACAAATTGTACGGCTACCTTCATGTAGTCCTCGATAGAGTCCCTTATGTTTAATATCAATAAATTTTTTAATATTCAAGTTTCAGGGATGAAAAGCAATAAAAGTTTTCCATAATAAAATTAAAGAATACACAGGAAAGAACTAATATTTCCTATATCACGTTTAATGTTATACTTTACGAATTTTTTCACAACATGTAAAGTCCCTTCACTCCATCGTCATCGTTAGGGAAATCTTTAAAGCAAACTCGCCTTGAGCCGAAATCTTAAACGTCTTTAAAATGTAATTGAATTTCGTCTCCTTGAGTGCATGCGACGTGTGTTTCGGGGCACTGTGTTAACAAAGACGACACAACCACGTAAGAATCTTCTTTAAATCTCGTTTTCATTCGATTTCAATATTTCCCAAGAAAAGGCACTTCCTCTAAATAAAGTTGGTTTGTTCAGCCGAAGAGGAAACAGGGCGTACAAAGGCACCATCCTAAGTCCACCATTGTTCCGACCATCTACAGTCGGTCGCCTCCGCCGCACCTCCCGTCGGAGCAAACAGCCGACTTGTGTCCTTGCATCTTCTGGTCGATCTATCTTTTGGAGGAAGTGGACGCTGACGGGGTAAGTTTTAGTTTCACATGTGGAAGCCGAGACCGTGTCTTGCCCACAAGCCCATTATTAAAGTCTTAAAAAAGAATCCGTCGACAAAAACTTCGAAAAGTTTCACTTCGCTAAAGGGAAGATCTCGTTTGACAATTTTTCCTTTCTTCTACAGCCCTTTCGGTAGTGAAAAGATTTTTCCATTTCTTTTTGTACTTCCAGCGAAAAAGCTAGAAGCCTGCAAGAAAAGTTTCCTCGTTTTAACGAAAAATATTTGCCCTCATGCTGTGAAGAATTTCGTCCTGAAGGAATAGTGCCTCTTCCATATAGTTTACCCCATTCTAAGCTATCCTTTCTCTTCCAGGAATAATCAAAGAAAATTGGTAACATTTGAAAATTACCTTTAACAAGATTCAGTCAAATACCAGCACCGCTTTAATAAGAAAAGTTTAAGAAGAAAAAGGTATTCTTAGCTTAATTAACCAAAAGATATATTTTTAAAATTGAAAAAAGAGGTGAACAAACTTTAGAAGGAAAATTGATGAAAGTCTTTCCCCACGATTAGTTAAAGACAGAATGTCTTTAAAAAATCCACGAAAGGATGGATAAAGTTTTATAAAATATTAATGGAATTTTCCTTCAAGTTATTAAAAAGGTTTTATATATTTTCCTCCTTTAGAGCTTTAATTAGTACTAACGTATTACAAAGGGCTTATACTATAGAATCTTTATATTAATTTAAATATCAGGAAATATTCTTTTGAAGTTTTTTAGATCAGATTTTTAATTTACAGGACATGTCCTGTATTCTTTTCTTAGCACATAATTTTGAGAATATTAAAAGAATACTTTTATATAGTACTATTGATTTAAAAGAAAATTTTAAATCATTTGTTCTTTACATTTGAGAGGAACCTAATTAATTTTTTTCTGAGTCAAAATGGGATTTTTTGAAATTAAGTACGAATCTTCTTCGACAACTCAATTATATCATAGATTTTATTGACGAGAAAAATGCACAGCACGAACAAATCTCAGAACAACAATTTGTTTGTCATTTAACTAAATGAGGGAAAATACTAAAAATACTAAGAAACTAAATTAAAGCGAAATGTAGCAAAAGACAAAATCTTGTTTATGAAAAATTAGAATTGAACCCACAACATTTAGAATCACATGCCAGTTGCCCTACTACTGATCCATCTGTGTACGCCTGCCATTTGGCTCCGAAAGCCTTAGTAAGTTTATTTTATATACAACTTTTAAAAAACTATCCCCACTTTTGATGGACATTTATTTTTCAACTATAACCTATTTTGAATAATTGTTTACATCATATCTTCTAATTATATCCATAAATCGAGCTTCATCAGTTCTGTTAACTAAAATCAATTGTTTTATAAAAATTCTATGCAATTTAAAAGTAAAATCGCCGATCTTTTTTTGGAAGTTTATCTATAAGGAATGTCGAACATAGTCAAAGTGAAAAGTCATAGTAGAAAATTACATATTTTTTCATAACTTTAAAAATTCCCGAGTCTTTAATATTTTATTTACTTTGATTTATTTTTAATTAACTCATTGTTTTATTTTAAGAATACAATTGCTATTTTCGAGTTCAGTGGCCCCATTAAATAAACCTCCTTTATAAAGCAGGGCAGTGAGTGGCTTGAATGGCAGTTATTTCAACACCTGACAATTGTCCTTACCCAGTACTAAGTGTTCCCGGGTCTTAATCTACTTGGGAAGTTGCAAATGCACATCACGTCCCATGTTTGTTTCTTTGAGCATAATCCCGACGAGTTGCTCTCCAAGTTTTCGCGTAAAATTTACATGCGGCAAGTGCTCTTCATGGTAAAAGTCCTCAAATCCTGATGCCTTTGAGTATGCAACAGTTTATACGTGGGACGATTACATGGAACTCTCTAAGACGCCCTTAGCACCTCTTAGGAATGGGCGGCGACCGGCGGGAGAATCTCAAAAAACCAGTGGCTGAAACCCAACGTGTCGTTTTGATAAGCTTCGTTTATCGTTCCAACGGAATGGTGTAGCGAATGAGTGCGAATAATGGGGCAATTCCGATGCGGCACTTTATTATACACCTTTTTTTTTCCGCGTGGAAGCGAATTCATTTCGGGGATTGAACCACCACCCCAGCCTGGGCGGCATATGTCTAGCAATCGATTGCCCATACCATTCCGGTTGATACGTACCTGAGAGAGGTGTAAATGCGTTGGCCTAGGTGTACTAATTCCGGGAGCCGGAATCTCCCCACATCCTAGCTGGCTAATTTAAAATGAACTTAATATCGGAATTAGCCCGGCATTACCGCAGAGCCCCACTTAATTTATTTTTAACCAACAAACATATTTTGCAGGGCAATAAGCCCGCATCCGCACTACCTGTGAAATAAATTTTATCTAGTACGAGTATCTAAAGTGCCGCCGGAGGAATGTGTCACAATATCGTTCGCACCTGCTTAAAATGCCAGGTTGACTGGATGCCGGGACACTGTGCGGGCACGACGACGGCGGCGGACTCTGGAAAATTAAACCCGGCACGGAGCTCTTTGGATTGTGTAAAATTATGCTAACAGCACTCCTTCACAGGTTATTCAATTGGAGCGAAATGTGGTAATATGTGGAGTACACAACCACTTGAAGGTGGCAGCACTGTGTTCTGATGAAGCTAGGGCTGGGCCCGAGTCAGGGCCGAACCGGGGGCGTCAGATGCCGGGTACTTTGTTTCGGTGCGGAATTATGGAGGAGCTTATTAAGGCATGTGTACGACTATTTACATTTCATGAATTATTTATTAGAAGTAATGTAAAACGAGTGATAAGGGATAACATGAATTAAGGACTTCAAATGAAGGTTTTCTGTGCTCTTACGTTTGTGGCGGTCATGGCTGGCAGGGCTGGCGCGGGGGTTGCCAGCAACAGTGGTGTTTCCATCCCCGGCAAATTATTGTAATGGTCTCTGCTTGCACTGCTAGCCGAAAATTACTGTAATTTGTCCGAAATTATTGTGTCGTTAGTTCCGGCTCTGTTCGGATATTCGATTGATCCGATGTGTAAATAAAAATGGGGAATTGAACAATCGATAATCGATTATTTGTACATGTAGCCACTGAATTAAACAGACAAGTTTCTCATGTGTCCGGGTCAGGCCTTCTGATGGTTTCTCCCACGTCCTAACTTTTATTGATGTCAAAGTTTATTAAAAGGACGCTCAATTTTGCCCCATGATCAAATTTACATAAAAACATTCTTCAGACTAGAGTAAACTTTTAGCATTTTACAATCATCAGTTCAAACACACACTTTTAAGAAAAAGGCACACACTGTCCACCTTGGAAAATATATTTTTATTTTATTACATTTAAAATATTAAAGAAAAATGTAGACCTAGCATTACTCCAACATTACGATAATTCTCATAAAGTAACTTTTTCAAAAATAGTACTTTCAATTGAATAGATATTAGAACATTTTTCTTATGGTGGATCATAAGAATAAACGCAAGTGTCCGTTTCTTAACTCCTATGAAGCTGTACCTTAACAAAAATATTCTTAAAAAATAGTTTACAATTTCTTACATCAATTGGTCAGCATTTTTAACTTTCCCTCTTAAGTGTGTTGTAAATCTAAAGTGTAAATTTATTTAAAGAAATTCTTATTTATAAACTTATTCTAATATAATCAGTTGCTTAAAAAAAATTAAAAATTCTGTAAGTTGTTTAGTTTCTTCTATTTCATTTACAAGCGCTTTTTAAAAATTAAATTATACCATAGAAACTTTAATTTTATTATTTGTTTTTTTTTTATAAACAAAAGTTTGTATTGAGAGTAAGCGCCTAAAGTTAAATTTAGTAAATTTAGGTCTGATAGAAGCACAATTACTTAAACTCTTTTGTCATAACTAAAATCGAAGCGAATCTTTCCTAAGTACCACTATACTAAAATTATCTATTCTCGGAAGGTGGTATCGCCTAGATTTGGAAGTTGCTACCAGACCCTTATTGGTACGCATTAATTCAATAGCTCCGCTATAAATAACCCTTACGAAGTTGTTAAAACTTTTCGACTATTATTTGTACGGCTTACGTACCTTCAGTGTCGTTGCACTGCAGTAGATTTGTACAGAATGCAGTCGCATACCTTCTCATAAGAAGTTTATCAAGAATTCAATTTATTTCCGTAGTAAGTCCGCAGCAGGTATTTACGAAAGAACTTTTCCATTTTTCTGAGTAAGGCTTCCAACTAGTAAAACTTTTCCACGTGTATCTATCCGACGCCACTAATTTACGGGTTTCACCTCAACATACACTTTGTCATCATTACAAGCCCATCAGCCCGGCCCCTAGCCACCCTCTGCCAACTTCTTGGGTGCAGAAGCCCCTCCCCTAGAACGCATTAACATCTACTTAATGGTAGTCATTAGTTAAAGCACAAATGTTTGGCAATAATCATTACACTTTACTTCCGAATGTTTTTTTAATGAGTTCATAAGCTAATTAGATTTCTTACGACTGAGAACTTGTATCCCGCATTTGTTCGCCCTTCTCGCGGGATTGTCTACTCCTTCCTGTAGCAAATCTTCATTTTGGCATGCTCCGCAAGTTAAGATTTTTAAATGCTCCATTTCCGTGCTAGAGAATCTGCGATAGGGTCAAGTACACGCCCTCTGGTATAATTAATTTTTTTGCAATTTTTTTGACTTTTTCTACAAGCAAATGGCGGCAGGATGATTCTTTATGAAGTGCGAACTTCTTCCCGACGACCCCCGCCGTCGTTGCTCTCTTAATCAAGGCAACTGCTTAACTTTTAAGCAGAATTTAGAATTAATGCACCCCATCCGCCGGCCGGTCGTGATTTATGGCCGCCTGCTTTCCCGGTAATTCCCAGAGTCGGCAGTCTAAGGTCTGAAGTCTGGGATCCTGAGGGGATCAGCGCGATGGTTTCTTGCCCGCCTCCTTTACCCGCCGCCAGACAATTAAATTATCGTCGCACACTTGCCCGGCAAACTCCTTAGAAACTCCGGTTCGCTCCGTAAAATGGCCGGCAGTTATCATTTGAAGCCATGAAGTCGTAAAGTTGTAATGGCCCGGAAGTTTCTTTGACGTGAAATATCAAAATTTCGTCGTAATCCTATCAAGAAAACTGTGCCTGCGTCCCGCTGACCCAGCCCAGGCAACTAAAAAGACTATGACGATCTTTGCCTGCCGGAGCGGCGGATAATTGTCAGTCGAGTGTTCTTGAAATTTGTCACAAACGTTCTCCATGTTCACATTCCCAAAATAATTCATTATGAGCCCATTTGTGGATTGGACATCACAAGACGAAGTTTGTGGACTTTGAATAGTCTACGAACTATCGGGCCTTAGAAAGTAAGTTCTAAGATTAAAATGTATTGAGGGAAAATAGAACAAGATTAGTCGGGCCAATTTAAAGAAATTGGCAGAGTCTAGAAAGTACCGAACTTATATAAAGTATTTGCTCAATTAGCATTAGAATTACACATAAGAACTTGTTAACAAAAAATGAAACCTCCTTCAAAGCCAAGTTTTTACATTTAGTCTGTACTTAAATACTTGAGTCGTGTTGTAGACATAGTCAAAATAGTGTTTAATTTTCTTAAACCTCCTCAAGTCAAAGTTATTTAAGAAAAATAAAAGAATGGGGAAATCGTGAAAATTCGAAAATTATTTACGTATGATGTTTCTGAACCGATTTTAATAAAACTTGATACTATAGAATGTCGTTTTTTTTTTGAAGCGATACTTTTTTAAGAATTCAAAGACAAACAGCGTATATAACAATGTATAATTTTATTAATAAACATTTTGAAAATATTTTCCTGTTGCTAGGGCCTACTACGCACTGATGTTACAATTATATTAATAAAACTACGGTTTCTCGTGATGGGGTAAGAGCAATACAAAAATGATAACCTATATTCTAAGCTGATATATACGCCCCCTCAAATCCTCTGCTCGCCTTCTCTACCTTAAGAACCTTTACGCGGTTTACGTAGAGTGTTCCAGCTAGGCTTTACAACATATTGGAGACGTACTCCGCTTCCGCTCGTTTTCACCCTATTTATAAACTTCAAACAGTATACACCTACCTGGATATCACTTCCCTACCCTTAAAGATAATACGTGTTTTCTTTGTGGCTTCTTCATTATCCTCTACATGATGGAAATTTTTAATACGATCCCCTTTTCTTTTTTTCCCCATGAATTTTTTATAAAGTTGGGAAAAGGTGTGTTTTATTTATACTTTATAACAACAATTTTTACCCAGTTTTATTCATCTTTTCATCTTTTATTTTGGGCTTTTTGCACCCTTCATAACACTCCCCGAATTTCTAATACGAACAATATTATATTAGACGTGGGACTTTACTACATTACCACAGAAAGATTAAAGAATAGTATACACCCTCAGATACCATTTTTTCACAAATGACGTACTATTGTTTTATTAGATCTTCTGTTTTTAATCTCGTTCTCAATAGACTGTGATATAAAGTCTAATAGATTAAGTTAAAATATTAAATTCGACAGTGGTGTCCTTAATTAATTAATACTATTACACATTTGTAACTAGACCGACATATAAACAAAAATTATGATTTTATTTGACTTCTTTAATACAACAAATGGAGGTATTAAAGTATTTTCTCATTTCCCATTTTAAGAAATATTTTAATATAATTTTAGCCATTCATTTAATACTTAAAAAAATGTACTAATTTAAATACCTAAGAGGGTTGAAATAATATAAAAATTTAATTAAATGCATATTTTAAAGAATGGTAACAGAAAAAGCAAATAACTTTCAGATTTTTTTACTGGCCGAGAACGGGCCTACTTTTTTTCCATTAATGTTTTTAGCGGAATTAAATTAGTAACATTCATAAAATGGGTTTTATCAATGTCAAAGTATTGCGATCTTGTTTTGCTTTTTGCTATAGCTCGTAGAGATTTTTAGAAATACTAACGAAGTATTAAAAAAAACGTCCCACAGTAAACCATGCTTAACGTAACCCTTCTTTCATCTTAGTAATGATGTAGTACAATTTTTCGCTATGGTGCTTATCATCTTATATTAGTATTTTAAAATTACATGAACGCGAAGTCAAATTACTAAGGAACTGATAGCTAACAGAACACTAATTTTTTTTTATATCCCTATTTAATAACCCTTCCTCACATTCAAAATGAGATTGGTAATTTTCAAATAATAGCAAAATATATCTAGCAATTTTTCATATACTATTTCCTCTCTGACTCTGATACCAGAAATATTTCTTTTAGTATGAGAGAGAAAGCATTTTAAATAATAAATTATGAACTTGAGATTGTTGTAAATTTAAAGCAAATATTAAATTTATAAGCGAATGTTAAAATGTATATAATTATTTATCAGTATTTTACTCTGGTTGCTAAGATTACGATTAGAAATGAATTTTTTGTTTTTGTGGTTTCGAATTTGTTAGTATTCGAAATACTGGGCGTATACAAAAGAAGCGAAAGTCTCGGAAAAAAATTACTTCAACAACTCCAATTTTCCAGTTGTTACGAAGCCAAACTAAATCACTTGTTCAGGAGGCAACCAAAAATATGCGGCTAGGTACTCCCAATATTTCCAGTAACATTTTTTTCTTTAGCCAGCGCTAATGGTCAGCCATATATCGTGGATACGTAAACCGTAATTCAGAGTTTTTCTGTAAGAAAGTCGTCTTGATGGTGGTGGTCCCAAAAGAACCTCTAAGACGGGAAAAACTTCCGAAAGGAACTCAACATAACGAAATTTATAGGACATAATTTCCTATGTTGGAAAGCGTCCTTATCAGGACCATAAATCGTTGCACACAAATTTAAACCAACAATTCCGCTTATGTACGGAATAGTAGCATACAGACCGTTGTCGTCGTTCTCCTATGCACCCACCTATGTTTGCATATATGCATGTGTGAAGAGACGCCTTATCCCTATGCTATACGTTCATCATATGTTTGTGCCGGCTGCAAGTCCTATGTCCTGGGCGAAATCGCATCCCGTGATTTATTGCATTCACATGAAGTGAACGGAGCAACCAAAGCCCCTATTTTATATGCACGTCAAGAAATCTTTCCATTTTCTTCGGCCGTCGATAGAAAGTCTGCCTATAGGAACGCAACCGGCCGCCATTGTAATTATTAGGCTCGGACCTTCTAGTCCCTCAAAACGAAAAAACCCCTATGCTTTTAAATAAATTAAATCGCCTCTATCAATTTCAGCACCTTCCCAAGCTCGGCTGGATATAATTCAATCAATTTAAAAGCATTAGACATTCAGCAGCTTTCTATGGAAAATGGACCAGGAAAGTGCTTCAAAAAAATTACTAGGGCGACCAAGTTCTCTCCGTGCCTTTCATATCTAAGTTCAGCAAATCTTGTCGCCCTTGCTTCCCTTTCAAACAGGGGACAAACAGACTTGAGTATTGTCATTCTTTTTCCACCTTTTGTACCCTGCTACCTCCACGGACACGGGCATCAAGTTAATCCAGAAGACCGGAGCACCTCCAGTTTGCTGATTCCCGAAAATATGAAAATCAGGAAGTTCGTTTAATGATCTGTGAAATTGAAATTAAAATGTTACAAAAGCCGTCCAGCCGAGCCTGCCATGGGTTCTGTAACCCCGTCCCGGTGATTCGGTATCGATCCCTTGGACTGCCTCGGCGGCGAGGGCTACGAGGGCTTATTGGATTGCTTCATGTGCAGAACAACTACAGGTAGTCAAGTGAAAAATTTAATAGCCGCAGTGACAATTTTTTGCGGACTTCCCATGGCCAAATGAAATATACGCCACTGTAGATGTACGACGTGGTAAGCCTCCCACACGTGGGTAAGTGGTTCACGATTTCGTTTTGGGATTCACGTCGTCGTCGTCGTCGTTTTAAAATCGTTTAAGTGGCAAAAATCTGAAAAGAGTTCGCCGGAGTTGTTTTCAAATCAAACCGAGAAACGTAATAATTGAGGTTGTAGGGGTTCTCTTAAGAATTTCACTTAGGTGTAAGTACAATTGGGATTTTTAGTTTTAAAAGGATAGATTTAAGGACTTAAAAAGAGGTACTGGAATTTGAAAAAGAACAATGCGATAAAATTCACCAGAAATACGAGTGAAAAAAGGAAAAAATTAAGGAATTTCTGTTACCCTATCATCAAAATAAAATGAAGGAATTTCGAGAATCAGGTGTGAGTGCAATTCACGCATCGAGGATTCTGTACTTTTAAAATAATAAATTTAAAACCGACTTGATACTTGCAAAAGCCTTAAATGAAAAAAATTGAATACCTATTACAACTAAGGATAGGAAAAATGAAAGCAAAATTAAAATCATTGCTTATTTAATAATAAGCGTATTTGTAATGAATAAAGGTTTGATATATCCCCACAGATTTTATCACTTGATCACTTTTTATCTTGATCCCTTGCAAAAATATTTTTAATTCTTTTATTATTTGGTAGCATATCTGCTGTTTACAGTACAAGCAATTTTCGGCATTATTACAAGAGCTTTTAAAGAAATACTTGTTTCAGAAGAGAACAAATTCGCTTAAGCTCTATATTAGAAAATGATGAAACATAATACTTTACTTTTATAGAGGTATCGTTCTTCAAAGTGAAAGGGATCTGAAAAACATCAGTCTAGATACGAAGGAACATCTTAAGTTAGTTTACCCTTTTGACGGAGAATTTCGTTGCTAAAGTTTCGTAAATTTACTTCAGAAATTATGGAAAATAGTTTAAATGGTTGTCCTTTAAAATGAACGGGTTTTGATAGTATATCGATTAAATTTTTAAATTAAATTTTAAACTTTCACAACCACTTTTTAAAGGAGTCTAGTTTAGGAAACTTCCCTTTAATTACCTATAGAGATTTTTTTTTTAAATAAGATTTGTAGATGATTCTCCAATCGATGTATTTCGAAATAAATTCTATTGCGAGACTTTTATCAATTAGGCTACTGCTTGAATAAAGTCTATAACATGTTCTAATTAAACTAACTCTTCTTCCCAAACACCAGCCTCACAGCAGAATTATCTGAGCTACAAACGAAACATAAACCGCTTCTAAATAAAGAGTCCTGAAAGCCGGCCAGGCAGTATCCCCTATGTCTTCCTTGACGTAGTTGCTTTATTTGCAGAGGGCGAAATGTAACTAACCTAAAAAAAAAAAAAAATCTTTAACTCATCGGACTTAGTCGTAAACCATAGAAAAAAGTCGTCATCTGGAAGTGAATGAAAAACACTAGGAAAACAGCGGAAGCTGTTTCCTGTCCTTAGTCACTGAAGATCCATAGCACCCTTGGAGCTAGGCGCTCCATGGCTAACTATTCTCTCCGTCAACATTTACCTATAACACAAAGTAAGGACATGCTGCTTTTGTCAACAAAACTAATTACCGTGGAAATGAAAGACACAAAGCAGCAGATTCTTCCTCAGTTGTTGGTCCTTCAATTAGACCGTAAAACTTGGCTAGCCTGAGGATGAAAAAAGGAGAATGGACAGCCTAAGGGCAACAGGCGGCATGCCTGGTCCGGTTCCCAATCCGGCATTCTTGTTAGAAATTCGACATTCATACCACACCAGCTACCTGTCCATTTCTTTTTTTTTTTATTTACGACAGTTCCGACTGAACGAAAGAGAAATTGGCGAAGTCGAACAACGCGCAGGATGTGGACCCCTTGCGATTCGACCCAATTATGGCTTAATTAATTCTCAGCAGGGTTAATACCTGGGGCCAGGTGTGTCGGTGGGTGTTGCTCCTTCGAATTTCCGGCCTATAACGAGCCGACTTCCTGACCAGTTGCTCCATCTAGTGAGCAATTAGTGCGTTTCTCGGTGCATTGGTAAGCAATGGTGCAACACAAAACGAGCAACTCACACCCGGTTGCCCATCCAAAGGGAAGAAACTCCCAATCAATCGAAAGTCGAAAATCGAAGCAAACCAACAGTTTGGAAAATCGGTCTAATTGAAAACTTTTTCAGACTTATTGAAGAGCTAATTGCCAGGCGATATTTCCCTCGATTCTCGCCAGATTTTCATGCCGGAACGGGTATGCATTCAGCCATGGAAGGTATTATGAATGGTCCTCGAATGGCCCCAGCCGGGGAATTCTCTGGAAGAAGTTTTTTCCCCTCTTAAAAGATTTTTAATGATGTACTCTTGCGAAGATATACATCCTAGAAGAGGAATCTACTGAGGGATTGGCTTTCTGCACGGTTCCCCTTGTGAAGGACTTCGCTTGAGGGTGGTAAATCCCCGACAAGAAAAGGGCCTCTCAAAGAGAAAAACCCTCGCGAAGTCTGACCACGAGTAAATTGTAAGGGAATTGAAATTGGCCAGTAGAAAAAAGATACCCTCAAACTCAGCTACTCGAACGCTAACCGATGCCAATTGTGAGAATTTTATTGACGAATTTTCAATCAGAAGCTATAAATAATAGAGTAGCATTACCAGTTTGATTAATGAGGTAATGAGTGCACGTTCATTAGCGGATTTTCATACTTTACGTGTTTCCACTGGTCATTCTCAATAATGAAGAGCAATTTGAATTTTTAATGGCACTGAATAATTGAGTTTCCGTACAAAACATGCCCTGGCCACACTCTCGTTGCGTTATTTACGCTTAAATGTATAATTTGAGGATTAATCGAAACAATGGAGTCGCACAAATTGGATCACGCTCAACCGTTCGCGATAGAAGCTTATAATTGAGATTGATTGGATCTAGAAATTCAGATTACTAATTACGACAATTCGTTAGAAAAATTTTGTAAGGTATTTGAAATAGAAAATTATAGGGGTTTAAATGGATATTTCCACGAATTGAAAAATAAATTTTACGTCTTATTATCCACTCATTTCTCAAATATTTAAAGCATTAATATGCATATTTATATAGTTTTATGATAACCATATGATACTCTATTTTATTTTTGTCTAGATGTGCTCTGGTGACATTTATTTCTAAATTTTTGAAGTAAGTGGTTGAAGTCATATTAAATGATATACATTTTCAAAAATACTTGATTGTAAAGCATAGTGTTGTATTAATACTAAAAATACGAGTACAAGTAGTTACTAATACTATGATTTCAGAAAACTAGAAGAATATTTCATGCATGAGCAAAATGACTCACAAAGAGCAAATCCGTTTTCCTTATAATGTGGACTACGAGCCATTCACAATGGTCTTTTCATCAAAGTTATTCATCTTTGATTTAGTTTTATTCTATAAAATAAAATCGGATAACAGACATACATTCGTTTTCTCGAAAAATTAAATAACCTTTATCTCACAAAGAGTTTAATCTTGCAAATAGGCCTATTGTCTAATCTGCTTGTCTATTCGTTAGCTGCCAAGTTTAAGTCTATAAAATTAAATTAGCTTTGTGAATAATCCAGCAGCTTAATTAAAACATAGCATTTGCCAGCGAGCAAAATTATTATCTTTGCATCGTCCAACCTTCACAAGACGACATGTGCCCGTGTTATCCTGAATATCTACCCTGTGTTAAAGTGCAATAAAATTGGCATAGTGTGGAGAAAGAGTAAAAGTATAATATCTGGGCTGGCACAGCTCACTTTCAGGGTTTCAAATGAAACCATACGTAACGGATATTTGAGATCATTATCAAAGAAATTTGTCTTGGCTGAAAATCCAGTCTATCAACTCCCCATGGTCGAGACCACAATTCCAAGTCTCAACGTTTCAGTTTTGTCGCAATTCATCTCCGTAAAATCGCCATCCTTCGGCACTCTATACCTACCAGGATAAAAAAGGAGGATACTGGTTGGCTTCGGTTCCCTTTCAGCTCCTAGTCATCTGAGGGGACCTCAGCTAATAAATAATGGAGACATCAAGTGGGACATTTTTATGGGTCGCTATACAAAGCTCAACTTCTTTGTATGCTTATCGGGATACATATGTGGCCACACATGTGGAGTGTAAGGTACATAGCCTACGTCTTCGGAGGCTTCTGTTTTGTGGAACATATTACGCATTTGCGGAAAGAGGAGCCTCTGTATGCTAGAGGCCCTTCCATTTCTAAGGGACTCCACTTCCTGGGGCTCAACTGGTCAGATCAGATTACAGACAATTGATGTCCTCCTTGCGGCTCTGAGGTTAACTGGTTTTGTTTTTGTAGCACTATGGTTTATTTAATGGCTTGTCTGGGAAGTCGTCGTGACGCTTATTCCTTGGCTAGAGTCATTACATTCAATTTATTTAAGGTTGTGTGACATGTTTAAAAAGCACTCCAACTTTCTGACAAAGAAAGTCTAGCCTTAATTCTAAGATATTTTCTGTCATTTTGGCTCTTTCTTTTTTTTTTTTTTTGTCCTTCATTTAAACATACTGATTATATTTATCTATTGCAAATATTAATTTAATTACATCAATATTTACGTAATTTTCTTTGCTAGGTTTTTAAAATCTGTCAATTTACTTTGCATGATCAGACGACAGATCATCTAACCAGTAGAATGTATGACTATATTAAACTTCCTGATAACTATTTATAAATATATATAAGCGTTTGTTTGACGCTTTGAAAAACTCTTGAAAGGCTATTTTTAATAACAAAGTTAATACTTCAATGTTCAATCTCTCTTATCTATTCGCTGATATTTAGAAAATGAATTTAAAGATTTTATTTTAGGTTATTCAATTAAAAAATTACAATAGATTTTAAACCCGCTATTTCAATATTTGGCAATTTAACCACAGGCCCTATACTTTAGTTAGCCAGAGCCACTAAGTGAAAAATCAAAATTTTCCCAAAATTGTATTTTTTTCACTGATTCATCGTAGAAGGAAATAAAGAACTTGTCTCTAGATCTCTGGATCTAAAAAGCGCATTTTATAATAAAAACGATTATATTTTTATGACTATGTAATTAAAAAATTGAGTTACTCAAAAATTCCCATAGATGAAATATTCTTCTATTTTGTGTTATCAAGGCTACTAGTAACACGTAGCAACATCGATACAATTTTATTTAATTAAAAAATTATATATCTTTTTTTAAATCGCTTATAAAAATGTCGTATACATTTTTAAATTTTCTATCTAATTTAAATTTTTTACACTCTTTAGTTAATTTATTTAATGGGGAAGGAATCTTTGGTCAGCATGTATTTCAGATTGCAGTTGTAATGGCAAAGAACTACAGAGTCCGATCTTAAATTGTTAATTATAGCCAAGAATTTTTACTAGAAGCATAATTAGGACAACCAGTCTGAAAATAATTACGGAACTTTCACCTTAAAAGTGTCGTTTCTTTCTGCTATAAACACGATTCCTTTAATTATGTCTCCAGAGAGGACACGCAATGACCGTAAATAACGAATCACTGCATTTCTGTGCTCAACTAGCCTATGGCGAAACGTTGCTGGACCTCTTCCTTCTTCGTCCTATAGCTCTCCTTTCTTCTATCGATCCTCTGCCCCTGACAATCAGGAGCACTGTTTTAAGTGCTGGCTCAGCTCTTGGATCCTATGCGTCCTATGAACTCGGTAGTAATTAGAACAAAAGAAGAACTTGCCTTAAGAAAGAACAACCGTCACCTTGACTTTTTCGGGTTTTTTTTTCTATGCGGAACAAGGGCCGTAATAAATTCAGGGCGAAACCACCACAACCTCAGTTTGCAGTGGTTGAATTTAATGACGGCAGCACTAATTTCTCACGGATGTCGTAAAACTTACTAGTCGCAAACCAGCTTGTTGTAAATTGCGCTAATTTTTCAAGAAGAAAGTGTCAGATCATTTGTAAGGATTTCTTGAGGAAGAGGAAATGATTTTGGAGCAGCAGTGTCGAGTTTAAAGAACTCAAGAAAATTAGTTTCAGCGGCAACTTCTGAAGAAGAAGGATTTCAGTTTAAGCCCGATTTCAAAAACGGATGGCAAGTTTTCGTATTTTAGTAAAACCAAATTTATAAATATCTACGTATGTATTTATGTTCCATATGAAATAGGATACTCGTGTAACGTCTTCTAAATGAATAAAAGCGACAAATCCTTTCAATAAGAACAAAAATATCATTTTAATTTCATTTAAAGAAAAAATTAGCCTAAACTGTATAAAATATTAGACTCGAAATTCAAAACTAATCTCCATTTCCAACACTAAGTTACCTATTAAAAGTAGATGATTATTTTTATATATAAATTAATTAACTACTGAAGGCAGCAGCGTGTTTATAATTTAAGTAGTAGTAGTTTATTAGTAGTTTTTTTTTTTAATTTAAAAGAAAACAACTATACTACTACAGGTATAAAAAATAAAAGGTAAAAAATCCACTCTAACTTACGATTATTTTATATTTTAATAACAATTTAACTGAGTCAATTATTTATTTTAAAAATAAAAATTATGTTATATTTCTTAATTTAATATTTTTTTGCATGCAAAATTTTAAATCTTTTACGACAATTTGTTCAGTTTTCCAAAAAAACATGGTTATTTTAAAAACAATAATTCTAAAAATTATCTTTTAAGCTAACGATAAAAATAATAAGTAAAATCGCCCGAAATTTCTTGATATTGGGTGGATATGATATTTATTTATACTTGAGATTTTATCTTAAAAATTTTCTCTGTATACATATTTAAATGTTTAAACAGTTTTCGTAATACAAAAATAAATTTCTTATAAATCTTGCAAACCTTAAAACTGCGTAGAGTGCAATTAGTCAAAAATAATTAATGGACCCGCGTTGGCGATGAAGATGATTAAATATTTTCCTAATTGTAGGCTGGAAAAAGCAGACAGCGATACCATCAGTGATGATTAATTCACTTCATAATCAAGCTGATTGTTTTCGGTATGCCCACGCGAAGTCCTGTGCCAGAGAAATAATAATTTATGAAATAGTTCCGGTGATATTTTCAACTCTCAGGTTATTCGTGTCTGGGAATAGCCCTAATTAAGTAAGAGCCTTCGAGTTCCAAGGAATTTCCCCCTCTTCGCCTTTAATAACATATAGACTAAAACTGGACGGCATTAATACTCCAGCTTCCACAAGGAAGCTATTTATAAAATCTTTAGGTACTGCTGCCAAGTAATATTAAGAAAAGCGAAGAACTTTTTTTCCTTTCGGTTACTTAACTCAATTTGCTGGATCATTAAAAATATCAAATTGACCACGAGACATTAAGGTCTTAGTAAGAACTTTGTATCTTACACCCTAAAGTCTTTCCCATAAAGACAAAAATTTTATTCTTTCCATTTTTACCTCAAAATTTCTTCTTCAGGTTTCTTAATCTTCAGAGATTGTCACAAAGTCTTAAAGTTATGCTATAAAGCATGGACATTCTTTAGAAAGGCTTTCATGGCTCTGCCCTTTTTTTTTTTTCTTTACCATCAGGAGGAAAAGTTTCATAAGAGACACTTTCTTTCGAAAATATGGGCCAAAAGGATTTTGTTTCATTCGTCCCCAACTATATTAAATCTAAACGGATATATTCCTGCAGGATAAAGGGGTTGTACAAAGTGCAGGCAATACAACAAGGACAATGCAGATTAACGTCTGTGCCTTGACATATTTCCTTTGCGTTTATTCCCTAGGAAAGCACCCGGCACCCGGTAGAGTCTCTAGAAAACTTTTATTGTATTAATTTTGCAAAAGTTGAATTAATGCTTTGCAAGGAACTGCACCGACAGCAGAACTTTTCAAATTTACCAAACGAACGGGGGAAATGAATATTTATAATTCGCCGGCGGTCATTCGAACACCTGGCTGATGCTTACTGTCGTATCTAAAACACCTTAAGACTTCAGATTGACTTTTCTTCCATTCAGGGGTTTTGATTATTTTCAACTTCACTCGACAACATAATTGGAAATTTGTTGAAGTACGGGAAAGAATCTTAAAGATGAGATTACTTCAATTTAAATTCACAAAGTTTTAATGTCCATTAATTAAGCCAATGTTTTGAAGTGGGCATAACTTTTACATCCATAACAAAATCCAACCTAGGAGTTGAACAAATAAATGAAATACAAAAGTCTGATAACAAAATTAATCTAATCCTTTCAAAAGTTTATGTCCTCAAATCATCTTTCAACATAGTTTCCTTTTCCTGAAAAAGTAATATACAACTTTTGCTATCACCTAGCAGTTTTCGGCTAGGAAAATTTGCTTTAGTTCAGTTTCATTTTGCTCTGCATGTTTAATAGCCCATCAAGTAGTACAGCAAATTGTACTCAGGACTAGAATTACCACAATTCTTAACCTAGAGTAGCAGAAGTGGCAACAGCAAGTATATTACAACTTTTAAAATGACCCCTGCGACAGAACTAGACTTCTGCTTATGGTAGTGGACATACGAGCCACGTGTACCGTCTTCATAAAGGACATTGTATTCCCAGGATGACCGTAATTTCGGTCGCCATTACACGTGTACTCTTTACGCTTGTGTAGTTCCAATCTCGAGTGGAACGTTCTCTTAAAAATAAGCCAATAATTTTGTTCAACACATGAGAAGCTAGACCACAAGGTTAAAAGACGACCACCGACAATTCAATTTAGAAAGTGTAACCTGAAAATCAATTGTTGCTTTTAAAAATTTGAGAGATAGATTTAACCTATAGGCACGATGTGGGCTTGATTTTATATATGAAATGAAGGATTATTTACAAACTGAAATACAGATATTGACACATCATATCGAAATCATAATCTTTATATGCTACAAACATTTTTTTTTTTTGCTAGAAAAAAGTAACCTAAAAGTTAAATATGTTCTCTTATATTTTTTATTCCCTTCATTTAACGAAGGTAGACGCATGATTTGTTCTAACAGTCTAATAATTTTTCCAAAATAATGTAAAATGTATAATAAACAAAGAAATAAGCAAATAGGCAAAGATTGTAAAAACTACACTTTGAACAATTTTTGGTTTTGGTATTTTTCAAAAATATTTTTAATTTCTGGAGGTAAAATGGCCCCTAATGTTGTTTTTGATCCAGAGGATAAAATGACCCCTTGAAGTGATAATAATCGAATTAAATTTAATAAAACTGAATAATTTTTGTGAGTCAAAAAGAAAAAACTATTTCCTAAACGAATTTTTAGTATTTGTTATTTTTTTATTATTTATTAAAATTAATTTACTTCAAAAATTCAATACTTTAAAACGCATACCTCCATAAAGTTGCATCTAGTGAACATAGTGTAAAAATAAATGTATCCCTTTTTTCTAAAACCTCTAGCTAGTCATTCTTTGTAGCTGAAGAGTCTAAACAGTGCGCCACTCTTTCGTTTAGAAGAAAGTACAAATAATTATCGATTATCAAGTTTATTACAAGAAATTGTAATGCTTTTCAAATAAAACTATACGTAGATAGAGTCATGAAAAAGTAAAATCAAAAATCCCACCTATTGCACAATTACTAAAGCCCTAGACTCGTTCTTCCACGATTTTTTGAGATGATGGAATTTTAATATGACTTAAAATATTCTTGGAAATCCATCTCGTTCTGAAATGCTTCGTGTAGAAGGAAATGTTCGGGCAAATTGTTCCCATGTCCACTTTGAGGGTCAGTAAACACTTGTCCGAACAGAGAATAATTACTGTACTGAAAAAAATTATTGTAATAAATATGAAAATCATGCAAGACTGCTCAGTTGTAATGCGAGCAGATGAACTGTCGGATAACCGCTGAATGAAAACATAACTTTTATGAAACGTATAATAAAAATGAGTAAAAAGAAAAAATCATTTTTCTCTAATTTCGTCAGGACGGTTTTGTGTAAAAAATTCACTGTCAGCAAAAAGAATTCTTGAGCTGTGGAAATGAACGTGATACCAGAGGGTGCCGGGACATGCTCAGCCGAGTACGAAATTGAAATTATCGCTGAAAAGTGCGACGAATGAAATGGTGGCAGTCCCGGCAAAAACGGGCGATCCCGGCAAACTTGGGAAATTGCTGTTTCGTGATAATTATCCCTGCCGTGGTGAGAGGACGTGAACAGCTTCCCCGAAAATCTGTTGACAACTTCAGGATGCAACGGATGTAAAAATGCAATTCGGCTGAGTGAATGGCGACGCTGCCAGTGCAATCCCCCATTCACTATCAGGACCCGGGATTCCTCTCCTGTTACAGCTAATGAGTTGTTCAATTCTGGGATACTACTATTGATTTCCGTGTGCCGCAGGGTTCTGTCCGTGGCCTGCAGTGTACTTGTCCTTTTATACCATCGCCATCTGGGATGGCAGTCGAGGAAGTATTATCACCGGGTATCTCAGTACAAGTTAACTAGACAAACTTTGTGTACCCGTTCCACATAATCGAAAAATGTGACCCAACTTCAAAAATCGATTTATCCTAATGGCTCTTGTAAACGGATGCTAAAAATTCGATTATTCAATCCGACGATGCGGACTCATCGGGGCCGATATTAGTTCACGGGTCGCTGGAATTCGGCAAGAATTAATTTCGTTCCGTGCAACATCCACATATACGTATATTGGTAGACGTCGGCGGCCCCCTAGCGATGGCCGGCTGCATAATATGCCTGGCCAAACGTATCGGTAAAAAATCACATGCGGCGCCCTCTGTTGTTCTCTAGCGCCACCACTCAGCCCGGAGCGGCCGCTGTTGTTGTACGGCCGATCAAACATTGACCGACCACTTGTGCCGCTTTATCTCGACCGAATGAACGCCGTCTGTTGACTGAACGCGTAATTTGTTCCATTTTACGGGCTACGGGCTAGCACCCGGCTGGCCGGTATAATTTTGCAATTATTAACTTTTACCACTTTTGGCTAACACACGCGTTGAATATTCATGGTGTTGTCGGGGCATGTTGCTTCCCGTCCAGAGATGCATACATCACAAACATTTCAGGAATGCCGGGAACATCCTTTGTGACACCATCGCCAACACCACTGGCTCCCATTTTGCTTTCTTTTTTTTTGTTGTTGTTGTTGTTGTCCAGCTGTTAATTACCAGCAGAGACGTGTAATTATTTCCAACTGATTTCACGAATTAGTGTAATTAGAAGAGCTAAGTTTTTATTAGACCATAGAAAGAACTTAATTCGGATATAGGTTACGCTGTCCATAAATTATTGCTATTTAAAGCTGCAAGGACAATATTGAGGTTATTTAAACGTCCGTACACTTTTGGAAACCACGTAATGAAATGCACTTAGTGTATACTGAAATATTTTGTTACATGCACATCAAAATTACTAAAAAAATATCACCGGAACTTTGAGTTATGCTATATTCACTTACAGAACTCGCCTACTACTTAAAACATTTTGCCTGTGTTCGAAGGACCTTGATAGTGGTATCAAATTCACTCACAAAAAAAGATGAAATTATATACGTATATTTTTTTTTAAAAAACCAATCCTGAAAAACTTGTAACTTTTTAAAAGAATTGTGATAATTACCATGTTAACAGGTCTATCTCAATTTCATCATCAGAAAAGGAGCGAAAAGGGTAAAAAAAAGGAATTTTCGCCGATGTTTTTTCGGGAACTTCACCATCATTTAAAATTAAGATCTGACCCACAGAAATTCGAATTCTCAAAGTCAATTTGAAGCGTAAGGCCGCAGTAGCCTGCAATTCCCATCGCAAAAAATTAGCAGAGCCCGTCTCGCTTAAATAATGGCAAAAATAATTGGACCATAACTCGGGCGACATGGCGTTTTTCCCTAGTGCGCTCCAGAACTTTTAAGTTGTCTATTAAAAGTTCCATCGCATCGGCGGGAGAGAGCTCCGGGGCTATTGCACGTCGAGGAGAATAATAGAAAAGCCCCACGGAAACAATCCAAGTCGATAAAATTTCAAAAAGACTAAGAAGAAGTTGAAGATAATTTCGACGTAATTCTTCTTAATCTGTTAATGGGGGCTACACTTAGGGATGAAAATGAGATTTGACTTTTTTCATTAAGCGAGGCCTGAGGAGGAGCGTATGTCTTCCAGAGTTTTCACTTCTCTAAGTGTTTTTGGCTTAAGCTCGATGAGAATTTTCTTGCGTCACTTTCAGTTAATTTTGATTAAATGCAATCGAGCTAAAAGACCCCTTGTCTGGAGCTCTCCAGGAATTTGCGACTGCAAAGAGACTATAGTTTCCTAGTAAGATGTCTGAAGAATTTTTAAGGAATCCTCAAGCATCTGCCTCTTGGAAGGCCTCAGAAAAAGAGACTATGAATTTTGAAAGCGCAAGCTAATTGACGACTAATTTAAGGAGACTAATTTTAAATATTGCTTTGGGATGGTCAGAAATTTCTAAATAAAATAACTTTAAACTGAGAACTACACAAGTTGTATAATCATTTCGAATTAAATCAACAAATTCACTGATTGTTAAAAACTTAATTAATTTATTTACTTAGAAAGTATTGTTAACAGAAAGACTTTAAGATCACTTTTAATCTTCAAATCTTCAAACCTCATCAAAAAGAGGAATTCTTTCCAAACTTTCAAAATAAGATCTCTGGAGCTAATTTATAGAAATAAATTGAATATGTTAAATCAGAATTAATTTCCTTTTAAATGAGATTCAAAAATCATAGATTAAATTTCTCCCTTTTATTTTCTTACTTAATTTATTCTTTTATTTTCAAATGGTAAAAGAGTCTAAATTGTAACTTTAATTTTCAAAATAAACTCGATTTCGATTTTATGAATTTGAAGTTAATTAAAATTTAATTGCGTCTAATATAATAGCATACTTTGATACGATAGCAAGCAAAATATTAAACAAAATTATTTGTTTTATTTAACTGTCTCTTTAGGTTTAATGCTCCTTGTAATATTTTGTACCATTCTATAAAATCTGTCTCTATATTTAATTTAGCAGAGTTGAAATATTTCAAAATAATTTGAATTAAATCTTAATAAATTCTGAATAATGACCTTTCTAGAATTCGTTGAATAATATTCCATCAAATCAAAAATATTGTCTTTTTTCACACTAATAGCATTTAATCCGGATTAATAAATTGCGGATGCGCACAAAAATAATGGTTGTCTTTGCATTGAATTTATTTAGTCAGCAGTTCGACAGTAATCCAGTAAAATTGGTTCTTTTGGTAAATTTCTTATTTATGCTTAAGCTGACAGCAAAAAGCGAAGACGTTCCAAAAGTATTGAACCGAATAAAATCAACATGATAAAAAATAACAAGATAAACAATAAGGAAGTGTACAGGAGAGAAATATAGAAATGTGGAAATCCGCAATCCTGCAGAAACAAAAGATTTCGCCCATTATTTATGGTACGTAATTAATTAGAAAAGCCATGTACCATTTGAAGTAAGTGCCCTCGAGCTGGCTTCCATCTAGAAAATAAAAGGAACTATTCGAGGGCACTTTGACATGGCTGAGAACATAGCCTGAAGAATCCTTAATTAATGGTTCCGGGGAACAAAGCTATCGAGTAATTGAGCTTTAAGTCAATCCAGAATCCACCCGACAAAGTTGCCAACAGTCGAACTCGATAAAATCCAGGCTACTGTCCACTTACAGGGTGTACTTTCATGGACTTCTGGATTCCTTCAAGACTCTGTTGTATTTCTGCGGTTTCTGTGTGGATTCCTGTAGACTGGTCTCATTTTATAAATTGACGAACTCGAAGCGACTTTATTGTCCTGTAAAAACCGTCTGGTCAACGGCTTGTTTTTGTTCTTAATGGAAGAGAAAGGTAAACTATTGCCACGACCAGATCCCCTTCGATTATTTGCTCACCATCTTGAAGAAAATCGATTTTTCTATAACAGGGAATTTGAACGGCAAGAAGTGCATGATGTGAACTTCACGATGATCCTTCATTAAATGCGGGAAGAAGGTACAGAGCCAAAGAACAGTTTCTCTCTAAAGAAGTATTACGTAAAAAGCTCCTGCTGGAATGAGCATTTCGAGAATTGTTTACACTAAAACATTTGCAATAACATTAGTGCTAAATGCTTAAAACCTTTCAAAGTCAAAAATAACATGTTTATTTATATAAGTTAACCAACAAACTAACATGCGACAGTAGAGCGTAGTCGAATCTAAATGAATGGAACCAGGTCGAGTCAAAATAGGTCAAATCTAGATAATTTGGTTCAAACTGAGTCGATGCAAATGAAATCGCCTAGTAGATCTAAATCGCACCTAATACTTAAGTACAGTCTCGTTCTATTCAATTGACTAAAAGTTATTTTTTACATTCGTACTTCCCTCCTCTAGCATTGTTTAAATTAATCAACGAATTATAATTTAGTGTATCCATCTTTTAGTTAAAATCAAAATTAAATAATTGGAATAGTTAATTAAAACTGTTCTAATTTTCCAATTACTCGAATTTGTTTTCGAAAACAAGTTCTTAAGACAGTGAAGATGGAAAATATATTAAAAGCCATTGCTCTACTTTCTCACTATTCTAGACTCTGGACTTTGAATCCTCCTCCTGAGTTGGATAGTGTCTAATAAATTCGTAACATTAATCAGATACAAAGCCATCGGACTGTGTGCGGATTGCTCAGACCGGTAGCGAAGCCCCAGCGCCGTAAATACGCGCTGTCAGTGTTTTCATTAAACAAAAATTCATGGCTTATCACCTGAGTAAAGTGGCCGCTTGGGAGGCCTCGCTAAGCCGGCAGCAAAATTAATTTCCGCGATAAAAGCGCTCGTCACCAGCGCGCATTGTTTTCATTATGCAGAAATATAATGCAAACATTAACGAATTGCATTTATGCACCATGCAAATAGCGGTACATTCGCGATCATGGGACGTACAGTGGCTAAAGGGAGGGTACTATGTCCACATAGTCCGCGGCTGTACAGTAAGCTTTTATGCGGCGAGCATCGACCATTCGTATCCTTAGCGCGCCGTTTAACGAATTTCCGTAATCACATTTCCATGATAACAAATTAGCCAATGGGAAAATATGTGAAAATAATTTTATCGCAATTTTAATTGATGCAGTAATAGGGGAATGAAATTTATGGTTCGACCCTTCCACCCACCCTCCAATATGATCCCACCTGTGCATCCTGCAACAGAATTGGCCGGTGCAATTCTGTTTGTGTTTTTATCGTTTTGCCGGTTCGTTGGTGCCCTTTTTGTGGAGCCTAGCCGAAAATGTTCAGGGGAAATTTATAGAACTCTGCAGAAATGAAAACTGCTAACTTGAATAATTACGAATCGAATTATTGCCTTCAACATGCCCCCGGAATTTTTGGTCCCAAAAGAGTCTAGATTTGGATTTGGTCGAAAACATTTTTTAGTGCTCCACTGGGCCCCATTCGCCTTTATTTTATGGAATCTGCAATTTGTCCAAAGGATGTTCTGAATAGCAATGGAATATCCAGAATAGACAATTTCAGTCTCTACTGCTATTACATGTAATTTTTAAATCAAATCAACGTTTGTTTAGGTATAGCAAGTGCAATTCATAGAATGGTGTCGTCTGAATATTTTGCATCGAAAATAATAAAGTAAATTTTATTTAAATAGGATCTTGTTTTTTATGTTCATAAATTCAACATTTAAAAAAAGTATTTGGCTGATCTAAAAGTGTTTTTTTATTCTTTATAACTAAGCAAATTTTAAATACAACCATAGAACGTGAAAAATTTAAATGAAATAATACAATGATGAACTGCATATGGCACTTTATTTTCCAGACTCCAATTTCCCTGAATGGTCATGATTTTCATGTTAACCTCATTCAAATAAAAATAAATAAACTCCAAAGGTTACCGCAAAATTTAAATTTCCTCGGAAATTAACACTCAGTGCACCTGCATGGAGTTTAAGTGGGACATCGCAATGGTACTTCTCGCCACTTTCGGCGTGGCGACCTCCAATATTTTTTCACGATAATTTGACCCTATTTTTCCATTTATACAAATACATGTACATTTGTATTAATTGTTCAAATACGATCAAAACTCCAGTCCATTTCCACTGGCAACAAGAGACTATCTCTAAATCCAGTTTCGTGCTGGTACCATATAACCTATCCCCTTGTACTTTACCTAGCTAAGGTAATTTCATAATCGACGTATGAATTTAAACGAAATTAAATTTGCACTAATTTCCTGCAGTACCGCAAAAAGGAGTTCTTGGCCAGACGAAGACGGTCGTCTCTTATCTCAGTCGCAAGAAACATAATATTCACATATTATGTACATTCCATTCAAAGTCTACAAAAATAGTTACGAGAAGTCTTCGGGCACGAGGAACGATATGAATTATGAAAGATATCATTAAAAGTCTGGCACATAGCCAAAACACAGACAGTACTTTGCCACCGCATGTTCAGGAGGCTCGAAGGAACGATGATTGCAGTCTTTAAGAAGACGAGCCTTCTTCTCTTTGGAGTGCTCAAATATTATTCGCACGGCCCCCGTGCATTCAGACGGCAACAAAAACGTGCCTATATAGAACACCTTGGAATGGGGAATTAATGGAAGGTTTGCGGCAGAATCCAAAAAATTTAAAAAGATTATATCTTGCCGACCAGCAAATTTTTGTCAATACCGAAAGGCCATCGTCTTCTGTTCTTGCATTTCAAGCAACGATATAATAGAACACAATTGAAGGGTATTTAGTTAGTAGTAATAAACTTCAAGAATAAAGTCTAAATGTTTATCAATTCATACATACGAAAAAAAGAAAATTATTGTAAAATACAAAAACTATGGATACCTCTTACAACCTTTCCGATTTTTTTTTCTGTGACTCAATCATCCTTTCCCTTAAAAAAACGTCTCTTGAACAATTTCAATAAGAAGCGATGAAGAAATGAAGTTACGTAATATTACTACTAATGTTAATAGTATTTTACAATACAATTTCATCTTACAATAGAGAAGGTTGCTCTTAACCTACTCTGAGGTATGGAAAATTTGACCACGAATTGGGTGGTTTGAAAATCATTCCATGGAAAAAGAAAGACAAATAAAATAAAATTGAAATCATTCTCGTTACATGTTAAGAGAAGCAGGTCAGCCGAAATTTACATGAGACCGAAATTACTTTTCGTGTCGAGCATTCATACACGTCACTGGCATCCTCAGTGCGCTCGAGTAGATCCGCCCCCGCATATAAAGCTGTGACGCATGATTCAATTTCATGTCATACGCCCGCCACCCCCACTCGCATTCCGGAAATCCCGTCAACCAGTGTAACTGATCTTGGCGCGCGGTGGTTGGATGATGTCCTCTTCAGCCCGCCCAGCCCCAATCCATCCGTCGTCAGCCTCCTCCTCAGAATATGATGTACCAATTTCT
This sequence comes from Proctacanthus coquilletti, assembly GCA_001932985.1. Classification (NCBI taxonomy): domain Eukaryota; kingdom Metazoa; phylum Arthropoda; class Insecta; order Diptera; family Asilidae; genus Proctacanthus; species Proctacanthus coquilletti. Next base: position 1,788,704 of record MNCL01000011.1, read on the forward strand.
GCAGTTTAATTGAGTCGAGTGAGTAGCAGCCTTCAGCCTGCCGAAGGGTGGGGATCGGGAGTGGCGTCATGTAGATAATGTCCATTGTGTTAAGAGCTCTTCTCAAGTATGTGACACATTCGCTTAACATTTCCATCCAGACGAGGCTATCGTACCGACATAATTCCACTGATTAGAAATTTAATCCCTCGGGATACTTGAAGTTATCCCCCGGACCCCGACCCCCTATGGCCTCTTATTGTCCACATTTACAGTCTCCTGGACACCTAACGAAGTTCTCGAGTTTGAGCTAGTACACTTGAAAGAATGACCTTTAACAAGTTTTCGACCATAACATCATTAAACTGAAGAGTTTCTTATTAATGCACGCGGTTAATCACATACAGTTCTTTAAAATCCATGAGATGGCATCCTCAAGGAAGGTTGGTTTTAAGAATGGAAACATTTTATGTAATAAACCACTTATATCACTTCAAAAGGACTTAAAGGGACAGAAATTGATTGTGTAAGATTACATAAGAAATTAACAAGGGATAGTGGTGTAAATATTTTCTCTGGTATCTTCTTAGGTACAAAGTATAGACTACTAATCAATAATATTGAAAAAGAGATTCCTATTTGATCCTGTGTATGATTCTATTTTAAAAAACAAGGAGAAGTATGGTTTACTTAGTTTCTCTCTATAGTTACTCACTACCTTAACCCTTTAGCGGGGTCCTCATTTTGACAAACTTTGAAAACTTAAAAATTGATTTATTATTGACCGAAATGCATTCAGAAATATTTTAAATTTAAATTTTAACTTTTAGGAGCGATTGAGAGAAATCAGGTTTTTAGTTTTTTGTCGATTCCGATTAAGCGTTATCATTTTCCATCCTAGGGACACTTTTGTGTAGACCACAAAAAAATAGTAGAGATGCTATTTAAGACAATTTATCCTAACAATTATCATCCACTTTAGAAATTGTATAGACACTACCCTCATAATTCCAATAAGTGAACCTTTCAGTGATGGCTATTACTAAACTTAAAACAATTTAAAATTACTAATTAGTACCTAATTATGTAAAATAGATTCTTTTATATTTGTGAAAGTGTCTTATAGGTCTTTTCTCTAAGAATGTTTATAGACGTCTTTTATGTTTAAAGGTATAAAGAAATTTGTATTTACTTTTTGAAATGATTATACACCTGTTTGTCCTCGTATCTAGAACTTATTTATTTTATTAGCTCCTTTAATCGAAAGATCTTTTGAAAAGTCTATTCATTTAAAATGATGGTATTTCATATTCTTTCCGACATTCAAGTTATTTTTGAAAGAATTTCGTAATTTATAAAAATTTGTCTCTTCTTTATGCTTCATTTATTCTTATTTGTCTTTATTAATTCAATCATTTGTTTTTTTTTTTTATTTCTAATAACAAAGCTTTATTTACATCTGTAAAATTTAAAAAAATTCATCTTCAGATATTAAAAATAATTATAAATATTTAAGAGCAGAATTTAGTCAAGATTATTTTATTTAAGCTTATTTATATCTTTCAGCCTCGAGCTTTTCATGACTTTAAGATGTACAATTTTTTTTTTTTGCCCTCCATTATTCGCCCTTATTTGTGGGAATGTAAAAGGAATTAGTCATCTTAATTAAAATCATTCAAAATTGCAATTATCTGGAATATTGAAGAAATAAAGACTACACAAAGAACCCAATAAAATTATTCCCCAGGCAAGTTCCCGCTTTATGGCCTGACTGGCGAACAACATCAATTCTTTCGGAGGCCGGACATGTTTAATTCATTGCGATGTATTCAATTTTAATAAATTTTACCAAAAAAGGAGACCTGGCTGGATATCCCGAGACGCGCAACTGTTGCTGGCCGCCTAGCCCTTGTCCAGAAATCGATTCTGAAACTGAAAAGTTTGCCAAAGATATCGAAGGCGGTGCTGTGTCCTCGGTATTACCTGTTTCCTGGAAAATTCCCCACCAACTTGCATGTCCATCACGTCCATTCTCCTCCGCTTAGCTGGAGATCTAATCACGGATCGAAGGGAACCTGAGATACATTTTTATTCCTTCTTCGGCTAATGACGTCCCTGGACAGGGAAAAGGAACGTTCAGCCAATTCATGTCCGGCCACTTGGCCGCCTGCAGGACTTTCTGACTCTTTGAAGAGCCCGCCCCCGACCCCGCTTCCGACCCTTGAAGGGCTCACTCGGCGCTATCAGTTTTATGTGCCAAATAAGGCGATAAGAGTTGTTTCCTTTATTTCGAGTGTTCCTTGGATTGCTGTCCTGCCGTTACGACATCCCTGTTATCGCCTGTGTGTGATCTAATTTACAAATAGTTTTACCGTTAAGATACAATCACAGCCAAATGAGTTTCCTGCTTCCGTTTTATAGCTTACCTCCTTGAACGACGTCTTGAGCGAGGTCTTGACCGTCTTGACCGGCGAACCCCACGGCCGAAGTCGTTGACGGGAATGGCTATATCCGCACTTTACTTCTGATTGACGACATTTACTCGAGTAATAACTTTCACTGACGGCATACTAAGTGGCAAGTTAATTTAAGAAGACCGCTGGGTCCTGGGGCCCGGGTCGCCCAGGAGAGTGGCTTTAATTAAATGGCACTTTCGGACGGAATTTGTGCTAATGGACATTACCTGGTTTCACCCTCCCCCGAGTACCCGTGGTAATGTTCTTTGCGGTGGGAAAGTGGAAAAAAGACGCAATATTGATCACCGCGCACGTGGGCCAGTCTTTCCAGGTAACCATTGCGAAGAAATTGTTGCGCCTTATTTCAATTCCTCCGGCTTTTCTTTAATAGCTAAATAAAAAGTTATGTAGAAGTATATGCCGGGGGAGTCGCCCTCGTAAGGGCTCAAGTTCAAAAGGGGAACGACCATTTTTGATCGTACAAGCATTGACCTGACATTTTTATTGTTGTACAAAAAAAGCATTTGGCATTGGATTTGAGCGTACAGACATTCTATTAAAAGGGCTATAGTATAATAATGAAGGGTTGCTTATATTTTACACTGAGGTACGTGAGGGCCAAATTGTTAAATTATATTAAAATCATAAGCTAAACTATATCCTTTCAACATCTATTTATAAAAAGCAATAGTTAAACCTGGCTTTAAAGTCTTGTATGATATTATTTCAGCTTTTAATTTCGGAACTATGGATTTAAATTACAATACATTTATAAAAAAAAAAACAACATCAATCCGATTTCAATTAAAAAATAAAAATCGTTCGAATTACTGAAATTAAACTCGGAATGTAAAGATTTTCTTAACAATTTTTGATTTTTTTCAAACATTAATTTTGTAATATATAAAAAAAAATCATATTATAATTTTATCTAAACCCCCATATTATTCGTAACAAATTAACCACATAACACTTTTTAATAAAGAATAACCCACTGTGGAGTGTAATGAGAATTAAACACCAGTTAAGAAAGTTGAAAATTAAAACATAAAAATTCTCACCCTTACGATTAGAGAATTTGCCATTTCATTCTGGTACTTGTACGATAGAGACTGTAGATTTTTGATTTAAACATGTGAATCATAGTTCGACCTAATTTTTAGTTAATTAATACAATCCTCTTAAAGTTCTCAAAAAAACTGATAACAAATTATATTTATTATAGCTACACGATAAATAGAAAAAGCGACTAAGAGCTCATTAGTGGGGATGTAAGACTCCCTTTCAAGTCGCAAGTTAACGAACTCGAATAAAATAAAAAACCATAATCGGTATGTATCCTCCAGGCGACACATTTAAAGAGTAATATGGTAACGAATGTAGAACATCGATTGATATACGCTAAGACGATTTGGTACTGTATATAAAATAAATACTGTGTATATAATAAATTTACCGAAAAAGAAAATGTCTGAAAATATCAATCCTTGTTGATGAGAATTCTAGTGGCAGCTTTCTTCAAGGACCAATCTAAAGTTTTATAGAATAGACGGCCAAGAATTTAAACCGAAATTTTTGCTTATATTTTTGGATATGAATTTTTTAGATATATTTATTATATGTTATGTATTAATACATTCAAATATATAAGGCTTATTTTTCGTTTTAGATTTCTCAATAAACGAACTGACTTGGTATTTTATACCCACAAAGGTTTAGCCTATGTTCTTTCAGTGTATTCGAAAATGGATTACAATCAAATCTAAACAACTTTCTTCTTCAAAACGAAAATAAAAACAATCATTTCACTTAGTTAATTCTTGTAAACCAATTAATTTATGATAGTATAGAATTAAAATTGACTACTACGACGAAAATAAGCTATAAATCAAGAATTTACCAGACCACGTTCGACTCTTTAAATAAACACGGGTTTGCCATGTCTACATGAGCTTGCGATGATAAACAGAAGAAGTATGTGTTTTATTAGTAATTAAACATACGATGTGCAATGTGAAAGCAATTTATTGCACTTTAAGTAATATCTCAACTTTTGAAATCGACTGTTCCTGACATCGAAGTTTGAGATTTATGTTAAAATTCGATGCTGTAGGTATGGATAAATGCTCACGATATTCCATTTGATACTTAAACTCAGTTTTATGATGAGGAGTGCTCTTTACTAGTGCCCTAGGCTTTCCAAATGTACTCTTCATCTAATTTTACTAGTTTCAAAGTAATATTAAGGATGTTCTCTGTAACGTAATAAATTATGGTGTTAAATTAACCAGTATTTGACAAAGTGATTTATAACTAGATCGCACTCCGTTTATCTCAATTTGAGAAACTATCTCAATCGTAAAATATTCATAGAACCTTTTGCAGTATTTTCTTGCAAATTATTGATCCGGAATTTTTACAATTGCCAATAAATCACTTTAGTTTAATTTAACCCTTAAGATTCTTTGATATTTAAACTTCTGTGTATGATTTTGTGAAGTACAATTTTATCAATATTAAGAACTTTAATCAGTTGAATCAACTTAAATTTCGGAATAAGTATTTTCAACACAAAAGTTTGGAATGTATTTAAAATAAATAAATTTTCTTAAACAAAGTATGTGCAGAAAATAAAATATAGCTTTAAAATAAAACTACGAATGCAATAAAAACTCGTTGAATAAATTTTGTAATAAAAATTAAAAAATTGATAGAAATAAAAACAAGACACAATTTAATTTAATTCTTTTCTTATCTCGTTGTAGAAGTATAAAATTTTCACTGGCTTGAAAACAGTATCAATTTTTTTTATATTTATGTTTATATTTTTAAGCAACTAGCATACTGAAATTAAAAAATAGGAGTCAAAATGTTTAATAAAATAAGAGAAAATTTAAATGATGAAATAAAAATAAAAAGTTGAAAATGGGTACCTAGGGGTTCCAAATAAGAAACGTATACACAAATAAAAACATTAATTATGTATATTGAATTAAAATCAAAATATAATGATACACTGAAGAGTCTTAAATGATTTGAACACAGTTTATAGGATTTATCTCCACTCATTGCAACACAAAAATTATTCAACTCGATCTAAATATTATAAAAATTTGTAAAATGGTATTTGAAAGTAATTTCGCTACACAGCAATGGGTTTTTTAAAAATTATTAGCATATAGTTCTCATATATGGAATTTTAAAACCCTGTAAAGCAAAAACAAACCACCAGTTCAAAACCAAAATTGCCAAGCTAAAAAACCAAGCCAATTGCCCTATTATTACCTTAAAATATTTATTAAAAATTCACTTAAGTAGCATAAAATATCGAATATGGTTGTAATTGGCATTAACATGAAACGTGTTCAACTTACAAATGCAGTCGTCTGATTTCTCAACCGGAGCTTAAAATAAAATGTACAAAAATTACCACAGCACTAATGTTAATATTAAAAAATAACTGCTATCAAAAACCCTGACATATAACAAATGCATGCAGCCATTAACTAAATCGAAATTGCAGTACATATCGAAGCATAAAAATTCCACTTTTTAATATTCGTTATATGTTCAGGTACTTTTCACTTTTTGCATATTTCGCCTATTTACAAGGTAAACGAAGCGTTAAAAGCCCAACTCGTTCCATTTAAACCATTCCCACTTTTCATTACCAAGCTCTACGTGGACGAGCACCTGGTCTTCTGCTTATCTCCCAAATGAAAGAGTTATAATTGCACTCGAAATGAACACAGGTATCAGACATTACCTCTACAATTGAGATATATTTTAAAATTTTCTATTCTCTTTGGCTAGTCCCTTAAATGTTTTCAATTAAAAACTTGTGAGATAAATTCCTGTTAATGCACTCCTGTATTGGAATATTGTTTTCATAATAAAAAATAAATTTAGTTTTGTGTTTGTTTTTAAATTTCCTATGAAAAAACATGGTTTCATTTAATTAAATTTTTTCATGAACACATGAACGTGAAAGAGTTCTTAGTAATAATTATAAAATTTATTTAGAATTGATATTTATTGCTCTCTTTTTGGTAGGAAAATTATAGAAGTGGATAAAGTTGGACATTATGAATTAGAAATTTTTAATGTGTTATTAAAAACAATGGAGAAATTAGATGCAGATATTCTTGTTTTAAGACTGATAATTAGCTTCAATGATTTTAATTAGTACTTCAAATAAAAGAAGGAAATAGAAATTCTTAAAGCAAAATATTAAAACGAATTATAAAATCTTAGAAGTTCGAAATGTTGGACTATCGAAAACGCACAAAATCGTTAAATTTTATTTTATAATTCGCAAAATAAAATTTTACTTTACAGAATTGATCAAATTCAATCCGTATTTTGCATTGCATTTCATTGAAATTATATTTGGAAGCTTGTTTTATTCTATTACTTGAATTATTATTAAATTTGGAACTGAATGTTCATTTATGTTTGTATTTAGAGTATCGAATAACACGGAACCGATTAATCGTGTTATTCGTGGGTTGACAAGAAACAGCTCTAAAATTATAGTCAAATAAATTTTTTGCTTTAGTATTGATGACAAAATTTTTATAACACCAATTTATTTTAAGACACACCCAGAACTGTGCAAATGCTGATTAATTAAAAAAATTACTTAAATAAGAAAATAAGTGAATTCTTGGTCGTCATGTGAATAAATATCAAAAAGTTCCAATGAAATAAACACAAAAAAATCGATGAAAAATTCATTAAAAAATTGAAAACATTTATTCTGGCGCGTAATGTGCACTTCCAGATACAAGATACGTATTGCGGCCATATTAAAAATAAATATCCTCATTTGGGCCGTTCATAAATAAAAGCGAAATATTACCACCAGGCGACTGCCAGGATCTTTGCATTTTCTGCTATATTAGCCCATTAAAAATTATTCCCCGGGGCAAAAGGACATTTTTATTTTTTATTCGCCCTAAAGAGGCAATTATTTATCCAGCTTCAATTTGCAAGTAAACCATTTCACGGAAGCTGGTGGTTTTTTTTCTGTTAAATTGTTAAATTAAAATGAAAGCCATTTAGACGTTCGCCACGGAACAAGCAATGACAAAACGATGTTCTTTTAGAGGTTTAATTTTTATCTCGAAGACTATCAAATGAATTTTTTTTTCTTTGTTCAAAAATTAATTTTAGGCCGCCCGTTCCTTTATTATTTGCAATAAAAGAATTACTAATTCTCTTAATATTTGCGTAAACAAATTGTTATGAATTTACTAAATAATTAATTTCAATATGCCAGCCTAATCTACGTTTTTCTTGTGATTATCTTAACTTTAGAATTTCTATCTAAAGCAAACAATTATTATGTAATTTGATAAACTTTTAAATAAACGATTTAAACTTAAATTTTACCTTCAAGCCAATTCGAATTTCGTCTAATAAACCTTTAAATCTAAATTTAATTCCATAAACCATAAAATTAAAAATTACTATTACTACACTTCTGTTTTTTTTTCTGTGCATTGTACTGTCGAATAATTTTGAATAATCAATTTTTGTTTAGTATTCCTAATGGAAAATGTGCTTTTACACATTTTAAAGCTCTGGAGTTAATTTAACACTTACGTTATTATAAAAATGGCAATCAACTCTTTAATTTTATTCTTTATTTTTATATTTCAGAACTGCAAGCTAAAATTTAGTAATATACTTTTTTAATTTTTTTAAAATTCGTACATAGGTGGATGGGGTCTATTATAAAACCCCAAGTCTTCTACGTACTTCCTGATCTAATCAAACCAAGCCATTCATGCTACTTGTATAGTAATAAATTTCCACATTATCCTAATCAAAATGATTTATTCATTTTTATTTACATTTTTATTGAACTTGCAAACATTTTATTTTATTAATCTTATGATTTTCGAAACTAACTGAAACTTTCTTAATTAAATACACTTCATTCTTTTGCTGATCTCGCAGATTGGCTTTTTTTAGCATTATGAAGCCTCCAATTTCGTATTTTATACATGAAAACTAACAAAAACATTATTTACAAGCTAGAAAAGGAATATACCTAACATTTCATATTTAAAAAATAACCTTCAGTAGGTTAACACCTGATGCATAACAGCGTACATTTTAAAATATGGCATATCGTAAACGCTCAGTGAATGCGATGTCAGGTAATAAAATTATTTCATTTTTACAAGCAACATCAATTAGAATATCGAGTTCAGTTTTTCCTACCATTAAAATTACCACCCATAGTCGTACTGGATTTATGGTTATATATACTCGTATCTGTTGCTCCCATTAAAAATTTAACAATATTAGTCCTCGGTTGGTGCGGCCACAGTGCTCCCATTAAAGTTCTCGTTTTAATATCGGGCTATTACTTAAATGTTATTGTGTTCAAAGGGGCCAAAACTGCTACCGCCTGCTGGCGTTGGAATCACCGTGCCACTGTTTGCTCCTTAAAGCAATCACGTAAGACCCATAAAAGCAGGACATTACAACGTACTCAGGTCTTTATGATGAGCAATTTTACTTATGGCCATAACTTGACTCCGGTCGACAATCGCCAGTTTCCGTTTATTGCGTTCACTTTTATTTATGATACTTCGAATTATTTTTATGAGTCCAACAAGTAATTTTTCACAGTATGGCCGGGCAAGGGTCCCGAAGCCGAGGGGGGAAGTGGTGACCAGAACCCATAAAAGCAACCTAATGCCGACCATTGGCCATACTAGCATATGCCACCGATAGACGATGTCCAAGAATATTCTCGTCTTCCTAAAATCTTGTAATTTACGAACTAATTTGGGAAAGAATGTCCCGACCTGGTCAGTGACTGGTCAGTTGCCGCACATATGGCCAGCAGTTAGCGCACACGGCCCAAAGGTGGACCTAGACGTATTAACTGGACGACCATCGATCATCCCCAATTAAGTGTTTAACGACCAGTGGTCATAATTTATATTATGCGATATTAGTAGCGCTATCTCGTGCGATTTGTCTTGTGATGTGGTTTATGGCCTTATCAATAGGCCCGGTGAATTTTAATGAGCACGCAATACCTTGGGGGCATCTTTTATAGCGCACGACCACTTCCTAATGAGGGGGTCTCACCTGGATAATAAGATTTAGCGTCGTTCAACGTGCTTCATTATTTTGTTCCGTGGCAAAGTGACGTGGTGGAAAACTAACAATTTTTTGATTATTTCATAATTTATTCAGAAGTCTTCATCATGTTCATTGAACACAATGGATAAGCTTAATTACTTGTAATAAAAAATCTTAAATAATCCTCATGTTAAATTAAATGAAATTACGGAATAATAAAATTGAATACCTTTTGATATTTTAAATATTTTTATCTTGATATAAAGTCTTTTTTTTTCTTGATACTCACAGGTGTGTTCGTTGTATGCTTGAATTAAAGATGAAGTCAACGCTAGAAAAATGTTATGTAATGTAGAAAATTAAATATACCTTCAGTCTCATTTAAAAATACCATTTCATTTTAGGAAAATTGCTCTTAAGGAGGGATGTATGATACCAAGAGCATTTTTCCCTCCACAGACTTTCGAAATTATTACTTTTATAGACAAAGGGATGATTAATGTAACTTTTGGAGTTCTTAGTACTTTGTCAAAGTAAAACGAAAGATTTAATAAGTAAAAAACCACGATTTAATATTTTTCTTTAAGATATATAAATAGGCTTAAAACTCACATGTTATAAAATATTTTCAATATTAATTTTGAATTAGACTCAATTTAAAAGCACACAAATCTTATTGGTATTAGGTTTCTAGTTTTATGGAAGACTTTTTTTTCCTATATGAAATCTTAAACGTACTTTTTAGAAAACAATCCAAAACAATGGTGCGTTCTAATATGGTTATCGAATTCAGTTTAAGAGCGCTTTTGTACTCAATACATTTAAAAATGTAGAAGTATTGCATCGTTAACCTCCTCAAACTTATTTGAAATTTCTTCGCGTTCTGACCATAGACCCGAAAATTTATTGTGAATCATAAAATCAGCGACCCATAAAGAAATCGACAACGAGTTAACCCTATGATTCGCCGTAATATCGAAATGATCGATTGATAGATTACATTGGGGCAATACCTTCTCCCCAAGTTATCCGTAATCTAATAAAAAATTTTCCTTTTTAGACCAGCCATATCCCCTTTCTTCCTTTTGCTGTAAAATACGGGGCGGACGACCTGGCTCCTTTCGAGGATCCTTTTGCCCAAGTAAACAAAAGAATTACAGAGGTAATAAATCGAAAATGGTCGTTTATTTAAACATTTAGTCCTCCTGTCCTTGCCCCTGTCGAGCACATTTCTGCTCTTGTCGCATTTGCCCGAATGGGAGTGAAAAATACAAATGTGGAAATGTACAGGACGCGCAGTGTGGGCGTCCAGAAAAATGTTTGAAATCCCATTTTACTAAACGGACGAAAAAAGGGAATCAGCCCTACTATTGCAAAGAAGGTATAGGGCACAGTTGAGAGTTCAAATGCTAACAAGGTCCCGTCGGAGCAGCTCGAATGGAATCCGGGAGCTTTGCACACACTTGTAGGGAGCCCCGACGTTCTATATGCAAGCTTCTAAGATATTCGTGTAGGGAGTCTAAGAAGGTGGCCGGAGCAAAACAGGACTGGGGTCCGGGCAGGAAGTGTAAGGACGGAAAAAAGTAAATTCCCACTTAACCAGGGACGATTGCTATTTTTATGTGCCAACATGGGAAGACGGCAGAATTTACTCCCACATTCATTCGCAAGAGCCACTTTACTTTTATGTTTTCCCAGAGCAGCATTTCCGGTCGCATTGTCTCCAGGTTGGCCAGGAACGTGGAAAAATTCCTC